>CM061280.1:112183700-112823165 GCA_030848825.1 Tadarida brasiliensis | reverse complement strand
CCCTCAATCCATTTGTCAGCTTGAGCTTCAGCTGGGGGTGTGAGCAGAACACCTACATAAATAGTTTCCTCATCCCTGCTTGGCTATTGCTAATCCCTAGGCTGCCTCACTGCCCTCTGTTTACTTTTTATGTATTTTACAAACTACTGTTTGCAATTATTTCCATATATTAAATTCCCTATGTTGGATTACATCTCAAAGAACTTGGATTTCAAGGATGGAGAGAGAGAGAGAGAGAGAGAGAGAGAGAGAGAGAGAGAGAGGAGAAACAAGGTGAAATCTATATCATATCTTCTTTTCTATATATTCATGCAGTCACTTTTTGCTACATTCTGTTCCTTAGAAGCAAGTCACTAAGACCAGCCATATACAAGAGGAGGAGAAATAGACTCCACTTTTGGTAGTGAGAGTGTCAAAGAATTTAAGAACATGTTTTAAAACCATTATGGTTTCCCTCCTCTAGTCATTTGCTTGTTTACTCAGACCAACCCTTGCTCTTTCCCTTCCTCTATCTATATTTCAGGGCACTTATTGCTACACACTACATTTACCAGGACCCATTGTCTTCTGTTTTCTGATTAGGGGCAACCAGTGGAAGGCATTGAGAAAAAATTGGAGGATAAGATGAGGGAGGAAGCCAGAATAGTTCTCTTTCTGCTTCAGGCAAAGTCTTTGACAGTGGATGCACCTCCTTTCTGGTTCCTGTTCCCATTGGGAGTACCCAGTTCCTGTGCCCTGATACCATCATCTCTTCCTTCTGTCTTGCCTCCAGCAGTGGTGGTAGCTGAATTCTGCTGCTGCCAATCCCTGGATTCCATCTCCATCCTCTATTTGAACTTTCACATCCTTTGCAATTAGGTAATAAGTTTCAAGTATCAGTTTTTCTCTAATGAGCTATCCTAAGGAATTTTGCTTTTCTGACTGAATAGTAACTGACACAGATATGAGGAAAAGTCAAAGAACACTGGTTTAAAAAAAAACAAACTGATGAAGAGTTCATTGAGAGCTAGAAAACAAGTTAGGGAAAGGTTGTTTCAGTTTGTGATTCAATAATACAGTTTTGCAGAACAAGAGCCATGAAGTTTACACTATATATTCCACATTTCACCTGTATTTATGAAAAGTAGGTGAATAGAAAGTGCCATGGATTATTTAAGAGGCTGTGTCATAAATTAAGAATAGGTTCGGGACAATGCTGCAGGTCAGCCATATCACAGTTTAAAAGAATTAAGAAGTGCCCTGGCTGGTTTGGCTCAGCAGTTAGAGCATCGGCCCATGGACCAAGGAGTCACGCTTTCAATTCCAGTCAAGGGCACTTCGGTCCCCTGCCCTGGTCGGGGTCATGTGGGAAGCAACCAGTCAATCAATGTGTCTCTCTCACATCGATGTTTCTCTCTCTCTCTCTCTCTCTCTCTCTCTCTCTCTCCCTCACTCCCTCTCCCTCTCCCTCTCCCTCTCCCTCTCCCTCTCCCTCTCTCTCCCTCCCACTTTATCTGAAGATAGATGGCAAAAAATATCCTCCGGTGAGGATTAAAAAAAAAAAGAATCAAGAAGTAACATTGATCAAAACAAGGATATATGCAATGTATTTTTATATGGTTATCAAAAAAGTTTCACTGTGATCATTGTGATGCCTAAAGATCCTTTATTCTAGTTTCACAAATTCTTGTTGTTCCAACCACATCATGTTGCTGAATTGTTTTAATGATAAACTGAGCTCTTATGTGTTCTTTTTATATGCTATCAGATTATAAGGGACTTTACTATATGCTCAAACAAAGAGTGTACCTTGCACTTTCAAGTACAAAAATAACTGTTAAAAACTTATAATTTAACAACAACAACAAAATCTTTATGTTTTTTGGAGGAAAGTGGGAGGACAATTTGGAGGTATTTGGGTACTCTGTGGGATGTCATTGTAGGAGCTATGAAATTTCAACTGTTTTCTCTCCTTACATTATGGATACAGTTTATTTGTAATTTTTTTTTCATTTTATTTTTTAATTATTTATTGAATTTATTTGGGTGACACGGGTTAATAAAATTAGATCGGTCTCAGGTGTACAATTCTATAATACATCATCTGTATATTGTATTGTATGTTCACCACCCCAATTCAAGTCTCCTTCCATCACCATTTATCCCCATTTTACCTTCTTCTACCTTCCCCATCCCACTTTCCCTCTGGTAATCACTATACTGTGTCTATAACTTTTATTTTCTTTGCTTGATCCCTTCACCTTCTTCACTCAGTCCCCCAAACCCCCTCCCCTCTGACAGCTGTCAGTTTTTTTATGTATCTATGAGTCTGTTTCCATTTTGTCTTAGTTTATTTGTTCATTAGATTTCACACATGAGTGAAATTATATGGTACTTGTCTTTCTCTGAGTGGCTTATTTCACTTAGCATAATACTCTCCAGGTCCATCCATGCTGTCGCAAAAGGTAAGATTTCCTTATTTTTTCAGGCTGAGCTGTATTCCATTGTATAAATGTACCACAGCTTTTTTACCCACTCATCAACTGACAGGCAATTGGACTGCTTCCATATCTTGGCTATTGTAAATAATGCTGCAATGAACCTAGGGGTGCATGTATTCTTTTGAATTAGTGTTTCGGGTTTCTTCAGATATATTCCCAGAAGTGGGATTTCTGGGTCATAGGCAGTTCCATTTTTAATTTTTTGAGGTACCTCCATACTGCTTTCCACAGTGGTTGCACCATCCTGCAATCCCACCAATTATACACAAGGGTTCCCTTTTCTCCACATCCTGGCAACACTTATTTTTTGATTTATTGATGATAGCCATCCTGACAGGTATTAGAGGATATCTCATTGTGGTTTTAATTTGCATTTCTCTGATGATTAATGACGTTGAGCACTTTTCATATGTCTATTGACCATCTCTATGTCCTCTTTAGAGAAGTGTCTATACAGGTCTTTTGCCCATTTTTTAATTGGACTGTTTGATTTTTGGATGGTGAGTCTTATAAGTTCTTTATAAATTTTGAATATTAACCCCTCACCAGATATATCATTATCAAATATGTTCTCTCATTCAGTGGGTTGTTTTTTTTCATTTTGTTGATGGTTTCCTTTGCTGTGCAAAAACTATTTAGTTTGATATAGTCCTATTTGTTTATTTTTTCTTTTGTTTTCCTTGCCCAAGACGATTTATCAGACACTCATTGATTAATAAGAAAGGGATAGTTGCATATAAGATATGGAGTGATCTGAAGATTATTTGATGTCTTCTAATCCCAAATATTTAGATTTAAGAGATGTGAGGCTCCCACATCAAAATTCCCCACTTAATATCTTTCTTCAATATTCCCTCACTGTCAACTAAATTGTCATATTGCCTATGTCGTCCAACTCATTTTAGTAAAGACTGTAAATTCTTTAAAATTTATGTTGTATTTACATCTTAAAAAATAAAAGAAACATTTTTTTTTTATCCTCACCCGAGGACATTTTTTCATTTTTTGTCCAGATAGAGTGGGAGGGAGAGAGAGGATGAGAGAGAGAAACATCGACGTGAAAGGGACACATCGAGTGGCTGCCACCCGCATGCCCAACCAGGGCCGGGGACAAACTGCAGCCGAAGTACATGCCTTTAGCGGGAACCGAACCCGGGTCTTTCTGGACCGCAGGCTGACGCTCTAACCGCTGAGCCAAACCGGCCAGGGCAAGAAACATTTTTAAAAGGCACTAATGACCACTCATGCATTTCAACATTTATTAAATACCTACTCTGTGCCATGCCCTATGCTAGATATTAAGAATTCATAGAAAATGGGATAGAGTTTCTGTTCCCAATATATCAATATTTATTTATGTTAATTCATTACCTACTACAGTTTCTGGTTTTATGATTTTTGTAATGTGTTCAATCTGTTAATAACTGTACAACTTTTGCACTGGTTATACCTTGTGCTTGGAATTTCCTCTTTTTCCTTCTCTTCTACCTGTGGAATCCTCTCATATTCAATCATTCTTCAATATCTAGCCCCAAACAACTCTTATCTCTCCATTGAAGACTCTATTTTCCCTCCTCTCAGGTCCACTAGCACCAATCATTTGTGTTTGTTTGTCTACTTACACATTGGTCTCCTTGTTAGCAGTGTGACATTCATCTTGTTATCACTAGCATCTAGTGCAGAGACTGGCATATATTACATGTTCCATTAACTTGTTCAATTGACTTGGGTGAAATTGCTCAAGGGCATCTCACCAGTCTGTGGAGAGTGTTATTTTATAAAAGAGTGATCAGAAAGGACTCCACCCCCTACTTCCCCAAGGAATCTGAAGGGCATGAGAAAGCAAATGCTGTCCATATCTTAAGGGAGGTTGCTCTTCAGTGACACATCCTTGAAAGTGGAATTGTAACATTTTCTTTCTGCCATGGACTGTGGTCTCTCAGTACTGAGAACCTCATTGTTGACACAGCTGACAATGTTTTCATCAATTCAAATGAAGAAGCTGTGTGGCAGCAGAGCCTTGACTAACTCTGGCGTGCTAAACATATTGGCAGATTCCTCGGTTTTCTGACCAAAGTGAAAAGGTTATAAGGAGACTGCTGCCAGGGAATTAAGGAAAGCAAGTCATTAAAGGCTCTATGCACAGTCAAAAGTGGTGTTAAAAATATGAGAATATTGCAAAGATTGCTGGGTGTCATCAATTTTCCCAGCTGTCCACGAGAGCTCACTGCTAATCTGCTATTCAATTTTGTGAGCATGAATTTACATAGAGGAAATATTATAGGTGAAAAAACTGAACTGATGTGTGCTAAAATTTTTAGTTCCCAGGTTCTATTGTTGACTTTGACTTGGAATTTAAGATTTAGTTGTGCCCCACTTTAAAAAAATATGATGGTCCAAAACTAATGTGAAAACCAACATTCTCCAACAACTATGAACTCAAAGAGGTCTTAACACCCTCAACAGAAACTCATAGGTAATTAAGTAGCACCCAGCAACAAATGAGCACAGGTGAGAATTATAAAACACTACAAAGTTATGCCAACTCACAGAGACAAGATATTGGTCAGATGTTGAAAAAGATGGTACTTACCTGCTACTATACATATATATGTATCCCATTGAGGCTTTGCCTATAAGGAAGGTTAAAAGGTCAGGGGGCTGTGGTGTTTAGTGTGTACCATATACTACAGGGGTTATTTTGGTGATCTGCCATTTTCTTCTTTGGATATGCTCTCATCCCTTCCCTTTCTTGCTCCTTGTCATGGTACCTATATACCGCATCAGTAGGGCTTCTGTATCATCTGATTTTGTTGGATTTAACCTATAGAGAACTACAGGAGACTGAAGGGAAGGAGAAGAGAGAGAACAGGGTATTTATTCTCCAAGATCCTCACTGTAACATTGCCTTAGGATGGCCCTGTTCCTCCAAGTCTCCTCTTGAGGGAGCCTAAGCTACACAACTTTCTCATATTTTAAGTTCAGTAGCTTCTCCCTTGTTTCTTAGGACCTCAGGATGGTGACAACTTCTTTGTTGCTAGCCTAAATTCTTGCCCTATCTGTGTGGTTCCTCCAACAATCAAACTAATCTTTTGTACCTAGTAACTCAATCAAGCCTTTATGAATTATTTTAATTTTAGTATGCCATATGATTCCTGATAAGACAAGGAAAAATTGAGAGCAGCAAAGCTTTGTTAAATAAAGTATCTTAAAAGAGCACAATAGAAGCTGGAGTATACAAATGTCATTATGCAATATGGAAAATGAACTTCCTTTAATGAAGGTCAAAAGATGAAGCATAAACCATGGGCCAGCCACAATAGAGAAAATAGATCCCTATTTCTAAGTTGAAAAAGGTGATCAAAAGAACATGCAGTCAGCTTAGACCAATGTTACATCACCAACTTGTAGGATATTAGTTCTCAGAAAGAGCAGCTTCAAACACTGCACATTCCTACATGCAATTGAAATTTACAATACACACACTTAAATCTTCTCAATCATTTTCTGGATGAATAGTTCTCAGTGGAAATAAGCACCCCAATATCTGAGTAGAAAGCATGTGTATTAGTATTCATTGTATTTTTTAGCATTTTAAATTGACTTAGGATTTAAAAGTTGGGTAAAATTATCACACACAAAAAAATCACCAAATAATAAGACGGCAGGAGGATTTTACAATCATAGCCTGTCCTATGAACAATTTTACAACATTGGTGAAACATATCTGTGTGAGCAGAAGATGTCAACTTCTATCCCTACAGGTAGCAATAAATCAAATGTCCCAGGTTTTAAGCAGAATAAGACTCTCCTTACATTATCTGGTGCTATATGTTTTAATAAAATAAAACCTTAAGCGATTAGGAATCTTCTCATCTTACAGCTTTTTTGAAAGTATCATTTTTGTATTTTCCTGATGCCTTAAGGAGTACAAATTTTTATAGATGAGAAAATAAAGTTCTTTGCTGCATTATTCTCCCACATTTAAATCCTGAGTAATACATGTCTTTTTAACATTAAACATTAAAAATAGATATAGCATATTAACCATAACTCTCAGTGATCTGGAAAAGTTAGCCCACATATTTAAAGATTCTTATGATTAGGGTAATGGTACAGCCACTCTATAGTCACAGCAAATTTTTAGATACCATCTTTACTTAGAAAACTGAACTTACATTTATTAGAATATTAGAAATCATATTTTATAAATTATTGAATACACAAGTCTTGCCAATGATTTGTAAAAATCAATACATATTGTTTAGTAATATTAGTAAATCAAATTATGATTTAGGTATTTTGTTAATATATTTGTGATTGAATCTATATATTACATAATCAACAGATGCCAAAAATAAATAATAAAGTGTCAGGATATTAATTAGAGGTTTTAAAGGGTGACAATTATGATTGTTTTGGACTCTTCCATGTGTGGAAGAAGCTGGTATTGAAAATGTCTGTAAGGATACCCATGGTGTAAATAAATACTGGTTTATACATAGACTCATGTAAACAAATGCATTTGTAAACATATCTAGATTAAAGCATGTTTTTATTGTCAATAAATAATAGGGTTATGTTGGCAATGCCAGTACAAAAAAAAATTTATATAGCACCCACTAAATTCCAGGTGTTGTTCAAGATAGAAAATTAAAACATAGTCCTTATCAGAAAAATTGTAATCAAAAGAAAGGGAGTAAGCATACAAATGATTGAAGAAAATGTAAGTCAAAACACAATAAAGGCCCTCAGAGAAATACAAGAAAAGTGTTATGAGTGTTTATAGGAGTAGATCACATTTGATTGAGCTTATTAAGAAAAGAATTGCTGAGTAGGTAATAGATCTTGAGGGATCAACAGTATTTCAAAGGGGAAAAAATGAGAACAAACATTGGAATTGAAGGGAAGAGCATTACGTGAAGAAATAGCATAACAAAGACATGACAATGGGAAAGCATAGGGAATATTTAAGGGATAAGCAAAAGTCCAAATTAACTAAACATAGCATAAGAGGATTATGTTCAGCACCCAACAGATATGTACTATTTGTGTAGTCCAAACAAAGAATTTTGCTAGTGTCTGTGGTAAACACAGTCAATAAGAATGACACAGTCACCCAGCCAGTGTGGCTCAGTGGTTAAGTGTCAGCCCATGCACCAACAACTTGCTGGTTTGATTCTCTTCAGGGCACATGCCCAGGTTGTGGGCCTAATCCCTGGTGGGGGGCACGCAGGAGTCAGTGGATCAATGTTCTCTGTTATTGGTGTTTCTATCTTTCCCTCTCCTTTCCTCTCTCTCTCTAAAATCAATCAAGAAAAAAAAAAGAATGACAATCTTTTTCTTCAAAGATCTTGCATTCTTGATGGGCAGGAAAAGGCAATAAACAAATATCTATTTAATTAAAAAATTGAAGCCTCACATAGCGTGAAGGATGGGAGAAATGGATGTACCTTGGCTTTGAGAAAAAGTGCATTTTGCTTGTGATCCTGCAAGCCCCAGGGAGACCAAGAGGAAAGGCCAAGCACTAGCTGTGATGTTTATCCTAATTCTCTCTAATCAGATTTCTGATTCAGTGGAGAGGGCCAAGAGTAAGATAGAGAGAACAGTGAGTGTTTTCTTCCCAGTACTTCCAAAACAAAGCATAAGTATGGATGACCACTTATTTTTTATGGGCAAGAGAAAATAGAGTTTCCTTTCTACCCCTCAAAGACAAATTTGTAGAACACATTAAAGACATGAATAGGAATTTAAAACTTTATTAAAAATAAAAACTATTTCTACTTAATATAAATAAGTGACTACAAGAAAAAATATAGGGGATTATAGGTTATTCTTTCTAATTATCTCTCAAATTCCTCAAATCACTGAGTTCTCTATGTGACTTGTATTGCAAACATCAAAATATTTCCTGACATAAAAGGTTATTTCTTTTTAAAGCATTTCATTCAAAATCAGGCAAAATATACAGAACATACATGGTCTGTCTATGCCTTAATAAAGGAATCAAGGTAAACATTGTATATAGGCTATCATACTGTTATATTCCTATATGGTATCCGGAAAAAAGAAAAAGAAAAACACAAGGTTTTATTGTAATTATTATTTACAGTACATCAAAATAGTTACAATCTATGAATCTACATTGACATATCACAATCACTCAAAGTCCATAGTTTACATTAAGAGTCACTCTTGGTGGTGTAAATTCTATGGGTTTTGACAAATGTATGATGACATGTATCCACCATTATAGTGTCATATAGAGTACTTTCACTGCCTTAAAATTCCTTTGTGCTCTGCCTATTCATCCCTCTCTGCCCCCTAATTCCTGGTAACAACTAATCTTTTTGCTATCTTCATAGTTTTGTCTTTTCCAGAATGTCATATAGTTGGAATCATAAAATATGTAAGCTTGTCAGATTGACTTCTCTAACATAGTAATATGTACTAAGACTCCATGTATTTACATGGCTTGAGAGCTCATTTTTTAAGTATTGAACAATATTCCATTGTCTGAATATTCCTGTTGTGAATGCACAACAGTTTCCTTATTCATTTACCTACTAAATGACATCTTGATTGCTTCCAAGGTTTAACAATTATCAATAAAGCTGCTATAGTCTTGGACATGTTGTGTGAACATGTTTTCAATTTATTTAGGTAAATACCAAGAAGTACAATTGCTGGATCATATGAAAAATGTATGTTTATTTTTGTAGGAAACTGCTAAACTGTCTTCCAAATTGGTTGTACCATTTTGCACTTCCACCAGCAACGTATGAGAGTTACTGTTGATCCACATCCTTGTCAGCATTTGGTGTCGTCAGTGTTCTGGATTTGGACCATTCTAATACGTGTATAGTACTATCTCATGTTGGACATATTTGCATATGCTTACTTGCCATCCATATATCTTTTTTGGTGAGGGGCCTGTCCAGGTATTTTGCTCGTTTTTTAATTTGGGTTGTTTTCCTATTATTGAGTTTTAAGAGGTCTTTGTATATTTTGGATAACAGTGCTCTTTCAGATGTGTCTTTTATAAATATTTTCCCAATGTGTACCTTGTCTTTTCATCCTCTTGATATTGTCTTTCACAGAGCAGAAGCTTTTAATTTTAGTGAAGTCCAACTTACCAATTATTTCTTTCATGGATAATGCCTTTGGTATTGTATTGAAAAGTCATCACCATAGCCACGGTCACCTAGATTTTTCTCCTGTTATTGACTGGGATTTTTATAGTTTGGCATTTTATATTCAGGTCAATTATCCATTTTGAGTTAATTTTTGTGAAGGGTTAAGGTCTGTGTCTAAATTCATTTTTTTGTGTATGGATGTCCCTTCTTCCTCCCTTCTTTTGCTGACTTCCTATTCTGATTTATTTTTGTTTTTCCTCCTTCTTTTTCTCTTTTACTGGGGAAAATTAAAAATCCTGCTAATCCCAAAAAATTATCTTCACAAAATGTAGAAAAGAAATAAAACAGATTTATTATTGAAAAAACATTAAATCAAATTACAATGTGCATCATAGGAAATCAGATTAGAATAGAAAGACAAAAAGAAACCCACCCTTTTTATACAGCCAAGAAGTCAAAATCCATTAAACACATATTTTCTACATTAAAGGTAACCTGTCTTCTTGTAAGATGACAAGCACACTTTACTATGCGTTCTTTCATATTTCATCCAAATTGAGGCAGCTATGTTTTTGCTAGTTGCTTTTAGCCAAAGGAATACAAAATTTTCTTATCTTTATGAGAAACAAATTATTTACAACTCAGAGAAAGGCACTTAGACTAGACTCCCAAGGTGACAGAAAAATAGGGTCACTCTTTTCCTTAATGTTTACACTTCAAAGGGATGGCTCTCAACCCCTTAAGAAAAACATTCCTGGGTTGTAAAGCTCACAAGGGGCTTACTTACCTAGTCCTTGATTTGCATACATATCAAAGGGTTAGAGGAAGGATTCACAAATTATAGGTTTCTCATGGAAATGCTCTAAGGCAGTGGTTCTCAACCTTCCTAATGCCACGACCCTTTAATACAGTTCCTCATGTTGTGGTGACCCCCAACCATAAAATTATTTTCGTTGCTACTTCATAACTGTAATTTTGCTACTGTTATGAATCGCCATCGGAAATATGTGTTTTCCGATGGTGTTAGGCAACCTCTGTGAAAGGGTCATGCGACCCCCAAAGGGGTCGCGACCCACAGGTTGAGAACCGATGCCTAAAGAGAAGAGGGAAGTCTTCTCTTTCCCTTTTGGCAATAGAGAAAATTCAAATTTTAAATTTATCCTTATATTTTTAACAAATATTTACTTAGCCCCTACTATTATAGATACATGCCTGTGAAGTGATTGTAATGTAGTGTGCAAACAAATTGAGAGATTTGTCGGGGGGAGTATGATTTAGCATGAGAATGGTGATAGAAATGAGAGGATAGTGATGGTAGGTTTTGGTATTTTAAACACCAACTAGATTCCTGTCCTTTGCAATTGGCTGATCTCAACTTTGCCAGGGTCGGAGCTCAAAGACCAATCTTGCTGTTTTGTTTAAGGATCTTGGCTGTTACAGAAATGTTCCCTTTGTACTGTTGAACTTAAAAAGGCCTTACATCTAAATGGGGTATGCTCTCATTTCACAAACTTAATCTACAAAGACCCAAAACACAGCTTGAGAGAAAGCAATGTGATATATCAAGTAGGGCCTGGATTAACCACTACTAAAGAGACATGGTTTTTAAGCCCTATGAGCCTGTTTGTTCAAATCTTAATGGAGAAATTTGCACCAAGTGATATGCAAGGTTCCTTTCAATTCTATAGATCAGCATGATCTACAGCCTACCTACTCAACATGTTATCCAAGGACCAATGGTATCATCTGGGAGTTGTTAGAAATGCAGAATCTCAGACCCACCCCAGCACCTTTGAATCAGAATCTGCATTTCAACAAGATCCTTAGATGATTGTACAGAACTTAAAGTTTAAGAAGCACTGGTTTTCAGTGCTGGAGAAGAAAAAAATGACAAAAGTGGTCCAAAATGTGGAAGAATTTCTGGAATATAGAGACCAGAAGACAATAGGTGATAGAGGAACAAGAAGAATGCATTGTGATCCCGATGAATTGAAGAGAGGATTGTTACAGAGTGAGATGTAGCTGGAGAAAGAATCAGAGCAGAACCTGGCATACTTCTGGACCTCAGAAACAGACCAAGAAAAAATGTACGGGAGAGAAAGAAAGAAAATGAAAGCCAATTCCTTCAAGGAATAAAACACTGTAAAGTTCTTCAATCCCAGGAAAAAAAAATCTTTGTGGCATTGGAAATCGTTAAGATCCTCAGCTAAGCTTCCTGCTCCTTTCAGATAAAATGATTTCTTAGAAAAATGTAAATTACCAAGACTGACTGAAGAAGACAAAGATAGACTGAATGAATAAATAGCTATAAAATATTAAGAAAGTAATAAAAATATCCAACCTTCTAAAGGTAACAGGTCCAATTAGTTTCATGGGTCAGTTCTACCAATCTCATCAAGAACAGAAAATATATTTTCTATTTAAAAGTTTTAGAGCATGAAAAATGATGGAAAGCTTGCCAATATATTCTACCAAGCTAGAATAATCCTGATATCCAAGTTTTATAAGACTTTATAAGCCTATCTCACTTATTAACATAAGTGTAGAAATCCTAAATAAAATTTTAGCAAAAGGAATACTAAAGTAAAAGAATATTAGCTCCAAGGATTAATTACAGGAATACAAGGGTAATTCATATTAACAACTACTTATATTAATATAATTAATCACAGTAACAGAATAGACAGAAAATCATATTAATTCTGTTGGATGCTAGATTATTTTGACAAAATTCAAAAACATTGCCTAATAAAAACTCTTAATTCTAATAATATACATTTCTTAACTTGAAAATGAGTACATACCAGAAATCTACGTAAACATCATATTTAACAGAAAAACTTGAACAGTATTTTCATTATCCATAAGAACAAGACAAGAATACTCATTATTTGCCCCGGTCTTTTCAAAAGAGAAACAAATATGTGAAATATGTGGTGAGGCAGTCAGGAAACACTAAAACTTAAAAAGAGAGGAAGGAAGGAAGGAAGGAAGGAAGGAAGGAAGGAAGGAAGGAAGGAAGGAAGGAAGGAAGGAAGGAAGGGGGGAGGGAGGGAGGGAGGGAGGGAGGGAGGGAGGAAAAGAAAGAAAGAAAGAAAGAAAGAAAGAAAGAAAGAAAGAAAGAAAGAAAGAAAGAAAGAAAGAAAGAAAGAAAGAAAGAAAGAAAGAAAGCTGAATAGATAGATTCCTAGGATTCCCCAGTTTATTCCATCAATATGATCTATTTGCTCTCAATATTTAATGAACTCTTATCAGTTTTCTTTCCCTATTATTTTTGGGGGTGAGGAGGGGAGACTTTATTTTCCCTATAGATGGTAACACTACAGAATGTCTTCCTAGAACTTTTTAGTATCTTTTGCAAGTGGCATACTTTTCTGTTTCAAATGCTAGTCTCCTGTATTTGTCCTATAAAATAATGTGTGTGGTTTGTGTTTTCTTGAAAAGATCTCCTTAGAGACCTGGCCTGGTTTCTGCCTTTTATGGCTTTCTCATTTGCCTTTCATGTCTCTTTGCAGTACTGGATTTGGCTACAACTCTTAAACTTCCTGATTTTTCTATATCTTGGCAGATGGAATTTTATTTAGGGGAAAATTGCTTTTGTGGATTAATGCTTTTACCTGCTATTTCCCCTTGGCTCAGTGAATCTCACCAGTAACCTCACTCTTTCCACATCATTTTATTTGCTTACATAGCCAATTGAGTATTCCAAATATATGGAATATATTCATACCAATTTCTTCTTAAACTTCTCTTCTAGCATGACTGGGACTTTCCGTCACAGGTGTTTTCTTTCCATATTAGCTTTCATTTTTGTTTTGTCTATTCTACTTTTGAGGATGTATCCTGAAAATGTCTCAAATCTATCTTTGCCTCCTTGCTTGTTTTGCAGCAAAAGTGAATAGCAGCACTAAAGTGATGAAGTCTTAATGTGGATGTATTTTAATTAAAACTTCATGTGTAGGCTGATGAGAATGACTAATTTAGATTGGCTTCTAAACACTCTTTTGTTTTAATCACGGACATAGAGTGGCATGTTGTTTCAAGTTGCTGCAGATGTACTCTTTGGAGGTAAATGATTTTTTTAAAACAGGAGAAATTATTTTAAAGCAGGAATGGACATTTGCACATTTTAACCCTTTCAAAACTATTTTTAGGCCCAGAATTTTTTCTCATAGGTATATACATAACAGGAATGCAAACACATATGTATCATAAGACATGTACTAGAATATTCATAGTAGCAATATTTGTAATAATCCAAAGTGAGGAACTATCTAAGTGCCCCTCAATAGTAGAATAGATAAATGTGGTATTGTCATGTAATATAATATTGCACAGCAATTAAAATAAACAGTGGGAAAGACATGCACTAGTATAGATAAATCTCACCACCATAATACTCAGTAACAGAAACCAGTCACAAAGGAACCAGTCACATAGAATATACATTTGATAGTACCATTTAAATAAAGTTTTAAAACAGGCAAAACTAATCTATAGTTAGTGGTTACCCGTCAGTAGTGATTACCCTAGGGGAGTGGTTAGTGACTAGAAGAGAGCACAAGAAAGTCTTCTGGGAGCTAGAAACCACCTGTTTGTTGATGTGGGTGCTCTTTACATGGTTGTGTTCAGTTTTGTGAGTTGATCACATTGTATAATTATGATACCTGCATTTTCTTGTTTGTGTATTAGACATCAACAAAAAGTTAAAAAGAACATCAAAGAAAAAACTTCATTCTATACTATTCTATTTATCCTCTCCTTTTCACCTATTTCCTCCCCAAACCCACTCTGTATTTCTATTTTTCATGGACAATTCATGTTTCTCTCACGTTTTTGTATATCTGAAAACAGCCATTGTCAGCTTTCATTCTGGACTCTCTTTTCAAGGATATTTGTATAGCCAGTAGTCTTGGACAATAGAGTTGGTATCTTTCTCTGGGAAGAGGGAAGATATGTTTGCTGTTAAGAATAATAAAGATAGTGTGTCCTCTAGGGCAAAGGTTGGGCAGGTTTGCTAATAACCTCCTTTAAGATCAGCAGTTCCTAAGCACACTGTTTCTCCTGTGATGCAAACCCACTTCAAGCATAGCATCCACCTGATGCTCCACGTTGCCCTCAGGAGACTTGAGGGGAAGCAAGGGGAACTGACATCAAAATGATGCTCATGCTATCTTCTGTGCTGTGAGTAATAAAGTCCTTTGTGTCTGATTTAGGAGTCTCATGTTTTCTACCTACATCCAAGAAAATATGGCAAGCTACCTTGTTAGCTTGGAAATAAGGTAAAATCTCATACCCTTCATAGTATTTTACCCTCTTCTAGCCTAGAAACCTATGTTGGGTTAAGTTGGTGGCATTTTTTAGCCTAACCATGTTATTTATACATGCTGATTATCACAATAAATCAATTTCTTATCATAATAACTAAATAAAGAAAAATAACAAGAGTTGATATTTATTGAGCACATACTATGTATGAGACACCATGGTAAAAGATATACATACATGCATTGTTATTTTAAATATTCTCAACAACACATAAAATAAGGTCTTTCCCCTTTGGTTTATAGATGAGGAAACTTCCTATCACACAGCTAGTCAATGATGGAGTTGGGAATTAAACCCATTTGCTTCAGAGCCCATACTCTTAAGTCTGTAGTCTTATATATAGGCCAAGTTCATACAACAGTAGGGACAAGAACCATATCTTAATTACCTAGTGTGGTAGAACCCATTAAAATCACTACAAACAGGCAAATTCAAAAGAAACTATCACTAAAGCCATTTGTAGAAGCATAATCACAGCTTCACAGTTAAAGAAACTACCACTCGAACTAGTGTATAGGTATTTAGTCTTCCAGAGAACACTGGTTCTGAGAAATATTCTGGTGTAGAAGTAGTCATCTCTAATAGCTTCTTCTCGTTACACCCTGGAGTGTTTTCACTGAAGGGATGGTATGGTCCACCAGTCAAACATTGACATTGAAGGTTCTTCATATTTTAGGGTACAACTAGAAGAAACACATTAGATGTACCCTAAAATAGGATGCAACCAGAGAATCTCCAAGCAGAACAATACCTTAATACTTGGCATTCCCTTTTAGTATCTGATATTTTATTATCACCAGGATTTAAGAACGTTTTCCTCTGAAAAGGAAAAAAAAATCAAATGTTATGAATATAATTCTTCTGTGTATCACTTTAGCTTCTTTCAACAAGAAACTTGAAGATAATATAAAGTAAGGGAAATAAAAGGAAATTTGCTTATTTGGTTAATTGTTATATACTCACAACTAGTTGATGTTAGAAGTATTGCATATTTTATTATATGAAAATTTATTAAAGTAAGTTAAAATTTCTCTCTGTAACAGAAGATTTGACCAAATTTAAATACATTTTCAGTGGTTGGGAAAGGACTTCTTATAAGGATTTCACATGCTTCAGGTAGGAACAGCTAAGGTGAAATCTACCCCCAGGTCTACTTTTTGTGTATAAGATATATGGTCTGATATGAGTGTGGCTTCATGTACTGCAGCTCTCAGAAATCACAGACAAAAAATACACTTATCAAGGTATGAGAAACACATGCTGAGAGACAAGAGCAAATTTTCCATATAAAATAGAACGCAGAGTAAGGGAGGTCCAGGTGGTGGCAGGATTCTCCTCCTACCCTTCCCCAGGCCCTGCTGCTTTCTGCCTTCAGTTAGTTCAGAGAAACCAAGTAGCTGAGGCTACATGAAGAATCACACACAAAAAAGACATATTTTTAAGATGCAACCTGGCTTTATAGCAACTTGTAAGATTAACTGCACAGTAAAGACCGGCTAAACTAGAATGGTATTTGTTCCCTCCCTACCTACAGGAATCCGTTGCAACTAGCTGCCAAGGTGGTCCATACTCATAAGACAAAATAAAATAATGAAATATAAAATAAAATAATAAATTAAGTGGTATAATACCTAGACAAAAATAACATGAGAAAAAGAAAAAGAATTTTTAATATTTTTTGTGGTAAAATATAGCATACTTACTGGAAAATGCATAAAACAAGATGTACTGCTCAATGATTTGTCATAGAACAAACATGCATGTAACTACAAACTGGCCCAAGAAATGGAATATTGCTGGACCCCAGAAGTCACCCTCACTTTTTCTCCCTATGGCTGTCATTCTTTCCCCCAAAGGTAACTATTATTCTAACTTGTATTTAATTATTTCCTTGTATTTTATTATGGTTTTTCAGTTTATTCTTAAATTCTTAAACACTATAGTATAGTTTTGAAGACTTTTGTGGAATTGTATTGAAATGGATTTATACACTATATATATTGTTTCATGTTCAGCATTATGTCAGTGAGAATCATCTACAGCTGGTTGTGTAGCTGTATTTTATTTATTTTCAAGGAGTTGAATTGCTGGATGCTCAACTTTTGTAGATAATGCCAGACTGTTTCCCACAGTGCTTGTGGTAAGTTTATCCCCAGTGATATATGAGGGTTCCAGCTTCTACACAACCTTATCTTCTTTTGGTGTTTTAGGTCTTCTTCATTTTAGCCATCTTGGTGTGTGACTAGTGATATCATATTGTGCTCCCATTGCCTTGCCCTGGTGATTAATGAGGCTTAATTTTTTATATGTTTATTGTCTATTATGTGATCCTGTGAAGTATCCACTCAATGATCTTCCTCATTTTTCTATTGGGTTGCCTTTCTTTTTCTTGATGATTTATAATAAGTTTAAAAAGATATTGAAGCCCGGCCGGTGTGGCTCAGTGGTTGAACATTGACCCATGCACCAAGAGATCGCTGGTTTGATTCCTGGTCAGGGCACATTCCCAGGTTGTGGGCCAAAACCCCAGTGGGGGGAATGCAGGAGGTGGCCAATCGATGTTCTCTCTCATCGATGTTTCTATCTCTCCCTCTCCTTTCCTCTCTCTCTAAAATCAATAAAGAAAAAACAATTTTTTTAAGATATTGAAGAAAAGAAACTTTGTCGCTTGTATATGTTGGAAATATCTTCTGTCACTATTTTGCTTGCCTTTCTATGCTTTTGATGCTCTGTGGGAAGCAAGCTACTATAAAAGAAGTCTGAGTACACTGAGACTTCCATGTTGTGAGTCCAAACTGACCACATGGAAAGACTGTCTGGAGAGATGTTTGGCTAGCCTCAGCATTCCAGCCATCCCAGGGCACACACCATACATATGAATGAAGAAACCCTCTTAGACATTCCAGCTTCAGCAGATGTGATGCAGATAATAAGGAACACAGCCAACAGCCAGAACTGAGACCTCAGACATAGGACCCAAATTGAGCCATTGTAAGCATCTCTATTCATTCAAATCACTGAGCTAAGACCCCAGTCACTGTGGAACAAAAACTATTTATCTCTGGTGGTCCCTGGCCCATAAAATGTCAAGTATAATGTTGTCTGATGCTACTAAGTTTGGGATGGATTTTTATGCAATGATAGATCCTTGAAACAGAAGACTCCATGGGGAAGGATGTGAAGCCAGGCTCTGAAGGACTGGAATAAGTGCAGAAAAGGAGTTCTGGTGTGTGTGTTGGGGGGGGGGGGGAACACACATGAGTCAAGTTGGTGAATGAAGACGTGGAGCTTCAGTGTGTGTGTGAGGTGACCATACAAACAAGGTAAAAAGATTATTTTGGGATAAATGCGACAAGATAGTCTTCACTCTGTACTGATTAGACAGAGAAAACAACGAGAGATTTTGTTAGCCTATTAGCACATCAAAATGAAGCTATGATAGTTGTGCAGCACAGTGAGAAAAATATATGATTTTTGGATTTTTCACTCTGAAGAATCTGAGGTTCTAATTCCTGAGATGGACTCCGGGCTGTGAATGAGGCCACCTTTAGAAAGGAAGAGAAAGAGCAACAAGAGAGATAATGACTTCCTAGATATGTATCCAAGATATGCCTAGTATCTACTAAAACAAAAAAAAATTTTTTTTGTTGTTATTCCACTAATAAATTCTGAACTCAGTGTGTATCCACTATCAGCGGTTAATAGTGAGACTGCCCTCTGGAAATAATCTTTACAAGTTCAAGATTTACCAAGTTGATTTATAGAAATATATTAACTTACCTAGTAAGAAGCATAAAATTGTGATAGACCTTGAAATCACAGAAGTGTTCAGGTATAATTTTGGAAGGAATTGAGAATTTCTGTTTTTTTAAAGATTATAAGTATATATTACAAACATAATTCCCATGTACCTTTGGGGAGAGAATGAAGGAAGGAAAAAGAGACAGATGAGTTTCTGGAGTGTATAACTGGGTAGAAAGATTCATTGGTGAAGTTGGCACCAGAACAAAACCAAGAGCTAGCATAAAAAGGGAAAATGACGATGGGACAGAGCTGCCATTTCATTGTTTCCTCCCTTTCATTTCTCAACATTAATAATTGTTTTTGAAACCGAAAGTAGAATGGGTTAGTGATTTGAAGGAAAGCGTATGATAACTGCATGCCCCAAATGTGAATAACAACACACACAAAATTGTGGAGCACGAAGTGGATAGTACATACTGACTTTTCTTATCCACATATTGTATGATAGCTTATCTCATAATGCTGGCATTTTGAACTATAGTAAATAAAAACTTTCTGAACCAAGAAGACTATATTTTTATTCTTAGTGATATGTAACTTTAGGTAACTTCAGAGGAAAGAAGAACATACTGGAGTTCAATAATAAAATGTTTATTATAGTACTGAATGTGAAAATGCCTCAGCAGTAGTTTTTAAAAGTGTATGATGAGAATACATGGCCCGCCAATGCAGTGATAATAAATAAATAAATAAATAAATAAATAATAAATCCCATAAAATGCAAAGTTAGTAAGACTCTAGTTACTATATCTATTTTCTCCTCTGAAATCTTCAGTCTTTTGGCTTGATCAAATTAGATACGTAGATATTAATATAGAAAAATATATGTTTTATATTTCTTTGATTTGTTAATTCTTTATTGTAATAAATAGTAGATTTTGTGTATAAATGATAGATTTTGAGCTGGTAGTTTAGCTAATTTTTCACAGTGGGAAATCTGGAACTTCTGAAATTCATTTACTATTTTTCTCTTAATGTGAATATATTATTATCTGTGAATATGCACAGTATTTATGATGTCAATACTAATATGGGATAATGTATATAAAGTGTTTTGAAAACTATAATTTATGACATTAGAATAAGAGTGTTGATGTCAATGATGGTGATGATAAAAGTGTTAACAGGTCCATATATACTTGCAGATTAAACATCACATATTCCTATATGTTAAGTAGGAAAAAATGGTCATTTTTTTCTATTGAAAAAGGAAAACTGAGATGTTTCCCTGGCCATGGGCTTTTAACACAAGCTATTATCTTTATAATAGTCTGTCAGACCTTATTTATTGAGATCCACTGCATGTAGAATTCATTTGCTGCTTTGGAGAATTGTTTAAAAAAATAGTAGTAAAGTCTCTGTAGAGGAGGAATTTATTTTCTAATAGGAAAGAGAACAAACAATTTCATGTACCTAACATGTATGTGAAATCATATGTGTGTGCATACCTCATTGTAAATTTCTCACGCATACATCCACTTTTTCAGTGATTTAGTAAAGGGATGATAAACTATGGGTCAAGGGCAAAATTCAGTGAGTGGCCTGTTTTTGTATGGCTCTTGAGCTGAGATTTTTTTTTTACATTTTCAAAGGGTTGAAAAAAGTAGAAACAAAGAAGAATATGCAACATGGGCAGTATGTGTACAACAAAGTCTAAAATATATACTATCTGGCCCTTTATAGAAAAAAAAAATGTTGACCCCTGGATTTAGAGTAATCTTTGCAACTATGAAGTGTTGCTAAATTAGAGAGACCAGAATTGTCCGGGTTTAGTGTAAGAGTGAGTACAGAATGATCTCTAAGCACCCTGGACAAAGCTTGAATATACATACTTCCCATTTGTACTGTATTGACCTTCAAAGCCCTTCCTTTAAAACATATACTGAAGTCATATTTATTACTAAAGAAAGTTTAATGTGTTGATTCTTCCATATAGGTATGTAAACCTCTGTCATCTCTGATAATACACACTATTCAAGTTGAATAAGTAAACTAGGTCTCCATTTTCTCTTCCCTCTCACCAAGCTAGTTTTCAAGGTTTTTGGCATTCTATTTATGAAATGTGCCCATAAGGACCTTGGGTTCTCACTCAGAGAAAACTTAACCTTCTATCCTCAATTCCATGGCTAATTATGACATTAGAACTGATTGAAGTTGCCACAGGATGTGACAGAAGAGACCTGTTTTTCACCAACATTTCTTTTGTTTGTGTACCAGAAAGCTGCCTTTTGAGTCAAAGCTGCAGCTGGAATTTGTAGTGTGTGACTCAGATGTTTGGTTTATATTCTTTCCGATGCCTTTGGTGGAAGTGTCATTTCATTTCTGCTCCAAAATTGTTCTTTATGGGAGTTTCTACTGGCATTTATTTTAATTCCCTGCATCTCACAAGCATCCCATCCCTCAGCAGATCTCAGATGTACTGTACAATGTAAACTTGTCTTCTGGTTTAGTGTGTGTGTGTGTGTGTGTGTGTTCATGCATTCTCATGATGAATGTTCCACTGCCAGTCACTGAGCACAAATTTAGAAGATGCCAACATTGTCTACAGGAAAAGTTACCTGGGAAGTCCCATTTTGAGGGTGCACTCATGTATAACTCATGGAACACTGATTAGAATGAATGATCTCTGATTTTTATTCAAGTCTAGTTGACCAAGTAATTAAATGTACACATATACTACATATTATGCATCTCTTTAAATTCCCTTTGCCTCACTTTTCTCACATGTTAAATGGGGACAGTAATGCTGTCTCTCAGCCTGCCGAGATTGGCGCAACGCAATGAAACTACAAGCACACACTGCTTGGAGTGAGGGGGAGCTTTGCAAGAGAGCAAATGCTCCAGATCTTTGGACGCAGTCCCATTTATTTGCAGATTGGTACCCCCAGGTTACAAGCAGATTTCTGTAAATTATTTCCTTGAGATGGTGTTTCTGAAAACCATACACCCTAGCTTTGTCTCTTGCCTTCTACGGAAGAGACTTTGAAGCCAAAAGATAACAAACCCTTATTCACATGCAAATGAAGCACTCAATGCATATGGGCGGGCCAGGTTTCTGAGAATGCATTAACACAAAGTTGAGAGTGCATTAACACAAGGTTACAAAACATTGATCTTCCAACCCCCCAACCCACATCTGCCCCCTTTTTGTTTTCTTGAAATTGTGGGACCACCACTGCTGCGGTGGTCAGGAGCATCATCACTCGTTTTTCGGTCTTCTGCAGAGAGGACACCATTCACCAGAGTCCTCAGAGAACCATATCGAGTCCCTGGACTGGAAAGGGTGCACAGGGTCCAAGGTGGGCACAGGCAAGGTGTCGCAGACAAGTTTATGGACAGCTTCTGGGTGGACTGCAGGGCCTGCAAGAACTGTAAGAGGGCGAGGGGGAGCAGAATGGTCCAGTTTTCACTGGTTTCTAAAGTAAATTTGGTTAAGGTTTCCTTTAAGGTCTTGTCTTCCTGCAATGAGTATGTCCCTTTCTTTTATCCTTGCTTATTTTTTTTTATTTCCTCTGCATAATCTTTCTTTAACTTGCATAGACCCTCTGCAACTTTCCTAGTCCTTTCCCTGACATAAACCTGAGAGCTTGCTCAATCTATCTGCTGTCTGCACATGGCCCAGTTTTCCTTCTCTTCCTTTCTACTCAGACCCACACATTCCTGCTTCCCTCTGCCTTCTCCCTTTACCTGTGACTTTACTGGACATTACCTGTCTCTCAGGAGTTTAGTAAGCTTGGTGTAACCTAAGTGGGTAGTCTGGTGCAGCTGGTTGACTAAAGTCCGACCTAAAGCCTCTGGGACTAACAACCTCCAATCAGACAGTGTCCATCATCCATTGATTCTTGGGTGGCTTGCTTCTGTTCAGCCAGGTCATATTCTGACCTAGTGTATCTGGAGAGACCCCACTGGGTTTAGGGCTGCCTCCCAAGCTTTCTGGTCTGTAGAAGATTTTTCTTGCCTCATCAGAGAGCCTGGATTAGGGCTATGAGTTCAGGCTGTTGGGCTGTAGTTCCCCTACTTAATGACTGAGACCAGATGACATGGTCCAGAGTTATTACTACTGCCCCAGCATACCTGATTTCTTCCTGGACATAGCTGCTCCTGTCCATGAACAATACCTCTTCTGATGATGGCAGTGGAACATCTTTGAGGTCAGAGTGGGCCGTCTGCACTATGTCGATTACCTCAAGGTAGTCCTGTAGAGGTTTCTCCAGGTCATCATGCGGGAGGCAGGCTGGCAGGCCTGATGGCCAACGCCTTATAGAACTTGATGTGGAGCTGGCCTGGAGTGGCAGTGGCCAGTAATTAAACAGTCACTGGGGAAGATCACGTCCAAGTAGGGGGTATGGGCACTCCGGCATGACCAGAAACGAATGAGTCACAGTATTTCTCCCAAGGTCCATAGTCCTCATTTAAGTCCAGGGGTAAGTTAGGGGCCCATTGGCCCAGTCAGGACTGAGTCTGCTGCACCAGTATCTATCAGGAAACTAACTAGTTTGTCCCCTACTGTCTTGTTATTCTAGGCTCCCAAGGACTCAGTTGGAAGGAGCCCTGGCTCTGTCATTTCTCCAAGTTAAAGATTTTACTTTGATCTTCTGCACCTGACTGTGCCCTAGTCTTTTCTAACCCTAATTGGGACCTAGGCCTGCCATCCTGACCCTTCCTAGGGTTAGCCTTCTCCATGGGCCCTGTTTCCCTTAAGGCTGCTATTACCACCTTTGCTATTTCAACCAAATGGGCCATTAGGCCTAACAGGAAAACACGGTGAAAAGTATCCAAGGAAGCCCTCCCCCCAGCAGTATTTGGGTCCCACCATGGGCAGAGGGATGGGAAAATTTCCTCTGACCCCAGTTTTTCAAAAGGATGCAGGAAAAGGGAGCATCGTCCTAGTGCACATGTTTACGTGGGGCAGAGTGTTTTTCAACTCTCTAAGAGCATTTCGCACCCGCACCTGGGATCCCTGTTTTCAATTCCCCAAAGTTCAGAGAAACCTGTTGGAAACTTGCTGCTGCCAAACCTGGGGCGGTGGACAGACGAGCTGCCTGGGCTGGCACTGAAGGAACACACCCCTTCTGTGGCCTGACCGCCCTCCCTGGGGAACCCTGTGGCCTCTGGATGAGTGCCTGTGTGCCTGTCTGCCTGCCACCCCTGTTTTCCCAGACGAGGGGCTCTGCACACCAGACCCCAGTCCTGAAGCGCAGTGCAATGCGGGACACACAGGGCAGCCCACCAAATCACTTATTACTCTATTAACTGCCTGTAGCAACCGAGCTACAAAATCTTGATATGGCTCTTCAGGTCCTTGTCTGATGGATGTAAGATCTAGTGAATTTTTTCCTTTTGTTGGGAGCTCTTTCCAGGCCTTCAAAGCACAAATATTAATCACAACTGTAGCAGAAGATGGTGGGGGAGTTTTTAAGGACTCATAGCCTTTCTCGGCTTTCCTCGAGTCTTTCACTACACCTTGCTTCCCCACCTTTTTGTTTTCTGCACAGGATCAAGGCAATCTCTAATTAGGGCTCAAAGAGTATATGTTTGAGCCAGAAACTTGTTTGGGCCTTTTGCTGTATCTCTGCCTCACAGGCACTGCCCTATCTTCGCCCAGGTTTCTCTTGGGGCCCAGTGTGGGGCCCACTACCAGTATATGTGCCCTAATCAGAACCTTCCTCAAATCCTTCTCTAAGAATGTTTCAAAATGCAACCCAATGAGGTCTTCTGGGCACTAGGGTTGCTATCCATGATTAGACTAATTGTAACAAAGTTGAGGAAGACACAGTAGGGAGGCAGACGAAGACAAAAATAAGGGAAGACACACAAGACAGAAACTTTCACTTCATCTGCCTGGCCGCTCCCCGTGCAGGTGAGGACTCATACAGGCTCTGTAACAAGCATCGTAGAGCACGGTCACTCACACACAAGTACATTCACACAGTCACACTCACACACCGTTTGAATTTTCTTCCAGAAATTTCCTATCCTGAGCGGCGCCTATGCCACTTGGGAGGTGATCAGTCTCCCCTTCTGCCCCAGTGGCAGGTCTGAATGAACAGAATTTGCCAGATTTGAACCCCACCTAATGTCTTAGGGAGCTTCCCAGGAGAAGAGAGGCTACGCTGCTTCTGGTCCTCTCATTCTCATCCAGATAGACTGGTCACCCAGAACACACCTCCGGAAGCTTGTACCAGGTATCCTTTAATCTTTTTGGGGATGTCTTGGTGTCTTCCAGCCACTCATCAAAAACCCAAGTAGGATCTTCGGGGGCCTGGAACTCAGGGGGCACCTCCCCTCAAATCTATAGGGGTCTGGTGGCCAGATTGGGAGAGGCTGCCCGTCCTAGGCGTCTAACCCTTAGTGTAGCAAAACACCAGGAATCTCGCTGGGGCCTCCAAATGTATCTGCTGCTGCAGGGCTGAATAATATGGGCAAGCAGCATAAAATACCTACTCTAGATTGGGTGGAGATTATAGATAAGTAAGCCAAAAAATATTCTCTGAGGTAAGAGAAGCCCCCATTCTAGTTAGCATTTCCTCAGAACATTGTTGCAACTGCTTAAAGCTTCCCCAGGTGACCCTAGAAAGGGTTTGAGAGGGGCTCTGGGGCAGAGTCCTGGACCTAGTGCAAGTTTTACGATCAGTGTCGAAGGTCAGCTGTGCCATCTGAAGAGTCAGGTTGAAGGGCAGGTCCTTCCTGTTCATGGTAAGGTTTTATCCACCGAGCCACCAGCCACTTGGGACCTGTAGGAGACAAAACACAAGCATACCCCCGCCCCCAAGCCAGTAACTCTGCAGGACCTTGCCATTCAGGTCCTTGCTGTGGATCTCTGTACTGGACTAAAGGATTGGGCCCTGTGGCAGAAGACTTTCATTGAAGTCGCTCCGCAGCTGTAGTGCCAAAGTGATCTCGATTTAAAAAATTTAAGGTATAGATTGCCAGAGAAAGCTGATTTACAGGGGGTTCACCCATACTCCCCCCTTTTTGTTCTGTAATTAATAATTTTAAAGTAGCATGAGCACGTTCAATAATAGCTTGTAATTGTGTTAAAGGTCCGGGGAGCGTGGAATGAGATAGAATATGGGTTATAAAAATAGGATGATTTCATTGGTCTATTAAAGCTTGGAGAGACAAAAATAAGGTTAATAGATGTTGATCAGTTAAAGGCTTAATAAAGGCTTGTTCTATTCTTTGTAACACTTTAACTACATACTGTGAATCACGAACTATATTTAAGGGCTCTTCTGTAAAATGTTGAAGGGCTAATATTGCAGCCCGTAATTCAGCACGCTGAGTTGACCCAGGCTCAAGGCTGCTGATATTTTCCCATTCCTCATTTTCCTTCCATGCTACTCCTGCTTTGTGAGAATTACCTGAGCCATCAATGAATACAGTGCTAGCCCCAAGTAATGGGGTATTACTGATTTTTTGCACCAAGTTATGGTGTAACTGAGGAATATTTTGCAATAATTTATTTGCTGGAAGAGAGTAATTAATTTTTCCAGTGAAATCTGCTAGAGCTATTTGAAAGTCTATTGCCTGGGAAATCAAAGTGGTAAATTGTTCCTGAGTAAGAGGCAAATGTAGAATCTGAGGGTCATACCCTGTTAGTTCTTGTGTTCTTTTTCTACCTTTGGCTATTAGATTTCCTAACTGTTCCACAAATGGAGTTATTGTTTTAGATGGGGTAGCTGGGAGAAAGATCCATTCAAGATATTTTATTTCAGGTGTTAATTGTCCTATTAATGCTCTAGGGTATGGCGCAGTTGGATAAACAAATAGTCTAATAGGATCTTTTAATGATCGACAATGAGCTTGTGTGGTTTGTATTTGAGTAGTCATTTCTTTAAGTTCCTGTTGCGCCTCTATAGATAGAGTTCTAGGTGAATTTAGTGCTGGATCACCTTTGAGAGTATTAAATAAATGAGTTAACTGTTGAGTAGTGATACCAAGCATAGGTCAAAGCCAATTGATGGCTCCCAGCAATTTTTGTAATTCATTTAAAGTTGTCACTTTGACTGGAATGGTAAGTTTCTGGGGGCGAATAGTTCTTGTCCCTAACATCCACCCTAAGTATTGCCAATGTTCTAATTGCTGTACCTTGTCTGGAGCAATTTGTAATCCTGCCTCTTTTAAAGTCTCCTGAAGCATTACATAGGCCTAATTTAATTCTTTTGGGGTAGAGGCAGCTAATAAAATATCATCCATATAATGGTAAAGATAAATGGCAGGAAATAGTTTCTTTACTGGCTCAATAGCATGATGAACATAGTATTGACAAGTTGTTGGACTATTTATCATTCCTTGGGGTAGCAACTTCCATTGAAACCATTGCATAGGTTTACTATTGTTAATGGAGGGAACAGAAAAAGCGTATTTCTCTCTATCTGTAAGAACCAAAGGAATAGTGAAAAAACAATCTTTAAGATCAATAACAAGTACATGCCAATTTTCAGGAATCATTGTAGGATTGGGGACCCCAGGTTGTAATGCTCCCATGGGTTTTATAATAGCATTGATTGCTCTCAAATCATGTAGTAATCTCCATTTACCACCTTTTTTAGGAATTACAAAAATGGGAGTGTTCCAGGGACTGACTGAAGGTTCTATATGACCTGCTTCTAATTGCTCTTTCACTAACCTGTTTGCATGTAACAATTTTTCCCCTTTTAAGGGCCACTGATCAACCCATACTGGCTCTGTTGTTTTCCAGGCCAATGAAAGGAGGGGAATTTTACCAGTGACTCCTAGCCAAAAGGCTGGGTTTGAATAACCATTCCCCATTGAGAGAGAAGATCCCTTCTGTTGTGGTGTGAGAGAACCGAGAGACCACCAGAGCCAAATTAAAGCCAAATAGAGAGCAAAGCCAGCCAGTGACTGATCCCGAGTTCTTGGAGACCAGCCTCGATATGCTTTATTACATGCTTTTTATACCTTACAGCAAAAGTTTAATGATATAAGAAAATAGGATCTTCTTGATATAATGCCCAGGGCTACAACAATGCTGTATAGAATTAGTTTGCCTTGCGGATAACAGGAACACCCAGGCCCACACAGGAACACCCAGGCCCACCCAGGAACACCCAGGAACACCCAGTCTGTTATCTCAGGTATTTCAAGGTACATTGGGTCACACTTAGCCCCGAGCTGCACAAACACAATGCAAGCCTAATTCCTTGAGATTGTGGGGGAGGTCGAGTCTCTGACTCAAGACCTCCAGGCTCTGTGGACTCTGTCAGACATGTAGTCAGCTCCCAACAATTTATTGGTTTAGGGAGTATTCCAATTTACTGAGGTTATTTTGATCTCTATCCTGTTGATTAAATTCTTTATAAAACAGGTTCAGCTAGAGGGCACACAATTTACCAATCATCAATTATGGGGTTATAAACAAGTCAGCACACCTTCCCCACAAATTTAGGAGAGACTCCATGACATAAGGTTGAATCCATCCTTTTTGTCCATCTGGACCTGTACAGGAAAGGGAGCAAGTACTTTGTTGAGGAGCTTGAGTTCCTCCCACTCCTGTAACTAGTAGGGGTACCAGGGCTTTAGGCCATTACTTAGGCCATTCCCGCATTGTTATAATAGAAATGTCTGCCCCTGTATCCACTAATCCTGAAAATAGTTGCCCTTGTATATTAATGGAGAGCAAGGGCTTTTTGGTGTTAATAGCTGTAGTCCAGAAAACATCACACTGACCAGTGCTCCCAAACCCTGCATTCCCTCTTATTGTGGAGTTGGCTCCAGAACCCAGTAGGGTAACAAAAGAAGTTGAGCTATTCGGGTTCCGGTGTTAATACATGAAAGCTCACAGCCTTAAGCATTA
This sequence comes from Tadarida brasiliensis, assembly GCA_030848825.1. Lineage (NCBI taxonomy): Eukaryota > Metazoa > Chordata > Mammalia > Chiroptera > Molossidae > Tadarida > Tadarida brasiliensis. Next base: position 112,794,597 of record CM061280.1, on the reverse strand, counting down.
CTTTAATTTCTCCTTTAAAATCTGAGTCAATTACCCCTGGCATCACTTGTATTCCTTTCATTGTTAAACTAGATCTTCCAATCACTAAACCTACTTTTCCCTCCAGCAAGGGGCCATACACTCCTGTAGGAACTAAACAAACATCATCAGACTCCTTAAGGGTTAATTCTGTGGTGGTGATAAGATCCAGGCCAGCACTTCCTGCTGTGGAGGCTCAGAGGTCTCCAACCCTCCGTTTGAACTTCCACATGGCAAATTGGGCCTACGTTAACACTGTTTTTGTGAGCGCCGTCCAATCCCAGGGAGTCATCAGATAACTACCAGCTATTCCCTCCAACATTCCTATAGTAAAGGAACTTTGCAAACCATTCTCCTTTATGCTTTGCCTGGATCCTTTAAAAACCTGATAGGGCAAACATTCGTGCACAGGTTGTTGACCTGGCCATATTATAGCTGGGAAAGCCCTAAAGTTGCCCGCTTTCCTGGCCTCTAGAAGACAGCCCTCCATTGCTGGATGTGGTGAGGCTAAGAAATCCTCCACCAAAGGTGGAGGATGGGGAGGAAAACCTTTCTCCTTTGGCAACCATGTGGGGGAGGGTGACTCCGGAGTTTCCTCTGAAGGGGAGGTTGGAGCCGCCATGCTGCTGGGACTGACCTCCTTAGTTAGCGGCTGCAATGCTATAAATACCAGTTGCCATAAAAGGGTCGAGGTGGAAATTTTACACCCTAAATCTTTGCGCACCCTAAAAGTTTCCCCTACTTTGAACTATATGTCAGAATCCAATGTGCCCTCCTTAGGGAACCATGGGCAGAACTCCTGTACTCCCTCAGAAGCTGCAAGGGCTTCTGCCCTGATATGGAGCACTGAGCCGCATTCAACAGCTGTTGTAAGACTCACACATAAAGTCGCTGATCTTTAAAAAATCCCGACCCCATGCTGTCTTACTGGAAACCCCTCACGACACTAGATATGCTGGCAGCTATCCCAAGCCGGGCGCCACTGGCTCTAGAAAACTCTTTGTGAAGTTTACTTTGGATCCGGATCGCTACTTCCCTTTTGCATACTGTTACGTTGTTGGTCGCATCGAATCTCACCACTGCATACCCGAATCTCGTCGGGGTCACCACTTGCCGTCTCTCGGCCTGCCAGGATCGGTGCAACACAATGAAACTACAAGCACACGCTGCTTGGAGTGAGGGGGAGCTTTGCAAGGGAGCAAATGCTCCAGATCTTTGGACCCAGTCCCATTTATTTGCAGATTGGTACCCAGGTTACAAGCAGATTTATGTAAATTATTTCCTTGAGATGGCATTTCTACAAACCATACACCCTAGTTTTGTCTCTTGCCTTTTACAGGAAGAGACTTTGTGTTCTTTTTTTTTTTTTCATTTTTTTTGTTTAGATAGAGTGGGAGGGAGAGGGAGAGAGAGAAACATCGACATGAAAGGGACACATTGAGTGGCTGCCACCCACATGACCAACCAGGGCCGGGGACAAACTGCAACCGAGGTACATGCCCTTAGCGGGAACCGAACCCGGGTCTCTCTGTACCAAAAGCCCAGGCTCTAACCGCTGAGCCAAACCGGCCAGGGCTACAGGAAGAGACTTTGAAGTCAAAAGATAACAAACCCTTATTCACATGCAAATAAATCACTCAAGGCACCTGGGTGGGCCAGGTTTCTGAGAATGCATTAACACAAAGTTGAGAGTGCATTAACACAAGGTTAAGAGTGCATTAACACAAAGTTACAAAACATCCATCTTCCAACCCCCCATCCCCACACAGTAATAGAACCTAGCTCGTAGTTGAGTTGGAAGAATTAAATGAAATAATTCATTTAAATGTTCAGCTTAGTGCTTGGCACAGAGTAAGCACTTGATAAAATATTAATACTATTATTGGCATCATCATTATCTCTCTTCACTCTGACAGAGCATTCCTTAAAGTATTTGTTTAGTTATCCCCTACCATTTCCCAGGCACTGTCTCAAGCACTGGATTATCAAAGACACTCTTTGAATCTTCACTGAAAATATAATAGGTTTGTATTGAACACAGATCTGATCAGGTGTCTGATAGAAGCCCCAATCACTGGTTTGGAGGACATGCCCAGATCAGTGAGCTGGTTTACATCTAAGTGGTTGTTCTTATCTCCAAAAGCAAACCCATGGGCTGGCTGCAATAGCTTATATTGACATGTTAGTAATCTCTGCCCAGTCAAGCTGCTTATTCCACTGTCTTATCAGCACACCACATTTGTTCTATTTTGGACTCTTTGTGTGCCCTGCTCTATCTGTGACCATAGAATCACCACACCAGCCTGCCACAGTTATGGGGGTGATAAGTAATCCAGGCATGTGGGGCAAGGTCATGTCACTAGCTGACACCAGAAATGGCCTTAGGAATCCCTCAGTGTTCCAGAAAACCACTGCTTCTAACTTGCAAGTTGATAGATTCTGGCTGAGAAATCACTGGATAAGCAGCCGGTATCGCTTTCCTTGCCATAGCTGCTTCCAGGGAACAGAAATGTACATATGGCTGGTTGTAGCAGAATCCTTTGGTAAACCCCGTGGCTTCTGCTGGTGGCTCTAGTCCTGTGAAGGTTTCAGATTTTCAAACAAGACAGGAGGCAATTGAGGAAATGCTTGACATCTACCTTCCCGTAGATGTGGCAACCTCCTTACGAGACTGCCACAACTGCTTCCTTATGTCCTTCATCATAGCTGTAATAGCTGAATTAAATCCCTTGTCTGGTGGAGATGCTGGCAGCCATGCTGCTGCCACATCAAGAACCCTGAGAAGGGAACAAGAGACAGACAGAGGGACTCTAGGGAGGAGTGAGCCCAGGCTTCTAACTCGAGGTTCCAGGGGATGCCCTGACTCCTGCAGTTTTAACATTCAGTGGGCCCCCATATTTGTATCCCAAATACTTATTTTGACTTCAGCTACTTCCACTTGTGTATCTGTGACTTGTAACGTAAAGAGTTCTGTCTAAACTCCTCTCTGGTCTCTCTCCCCCTCCCTTGTTTTAAAAATTCCCACAATGACTGAATTCTTTATTTTACAAAACAGGTTATAAACTCTAAAATGACACTTTCCTTTTAAAACAAATACACAAATAAGAGGAAAAACTATCCTCTCCTGACCAGTGAGTCTATTGTCCATGTCTATAGGGGGATCTGCAACCCAGACCCTGGCACCCTCTGAGACGCTCAGGTGGGACTTGGCTGTCAAACCTTTGTGTTCCCTATGGTCAGAGTAAAGGGGAGGAGTTACTCATGGTCCTGAGTGTTGGACAAAGAGGCTCTGAGCCGAAGTCTCCTAAAGAGATACAGGAGGGTGAAATGTAGTTTTAAGAAGTAAAAGGTGACAAATTCAGCAGCAGGGTTGATCAGCTTCCTTTGAAAAAGGAGGACCACACTGTGAAGATGACTTAGTGGATTAGAGACTGTCACCCTTGGGAGGTATGGCTGGACACAGCAGGGCCACACGAGGCAAGGAGCCTGGGTCACTGAGTCAGCACTAGGGGAGAGTCATCCCCTTCCAGGAGCACTTGGATTGCACAGGGACAAACTGGCTCCCCAGAAAATCCTTGAAATTTTAAGACATTTCCAGTTCCAATTGAATTCCCCTAAATGCTTAGAAAACCAGGACTCTTGGTTACTATGTTTGATGAGACTCTTCATTACTTGTCCCTGCCTGTTTGTACTAACCAGAGACAAAGGAGAGAGGGAACCTTCAGGGGAGGAAAATTATCCCTGTGGCCTTGGTAAACAGGATCAGGCTTCCATGTTGTAGAAGGAAACTTTACATAGGAGAGTGAGCCTCACCCAGGGATGGGGACTCCTAAGTCCTCTATGGCAGCATGCCTCGCCATTATGCCCTGACATGTTGGTGAGCAAAGGCGTTTGACATGGGACTGATTGGAACCCTGCTTGTTGTAAGGCCAGGTGGAGCCAAGATGGCCAGAGCTCATTGGCTGGCCCTGTCTGGCTGCCATCAACCTTTTCCACTTCTACAAATGCACTGTACAAATAATGTCACTTTCTATTTGTGCAGTGAACAGAGGAAAATTAGAGAGCACTGCTTTACTGAACCTAGCTGGCCTCCCCTTCCTCCAGCCTTACCAATATTCTGTTCTTGTTGCCAGACCGTTGTTTGGGTTAGAATCAGAACATTCTACAAGATTCTGAGTGGTCAATACTGGCAATCAGAGTGAGCTGTGGTGTCCTTTGGAGCCATGGAGAGCCTGTTGGTTGGAATAAAAATGTCTCTCCAGCTGGTCCTGGGTAGAATGTACGGTGTTGTGGGGGTGTTTGTCAAACATGAGAGTCAAGCTCCACAGAGGTTTTCCTGGGATATCCTGGTCTGTGCTGCTCTAATTGCTTTTATGTTAAGGAGAAGATAGATTTTAAGGAAGAAAGAAGAGGTAGCCAAAAGATTTGCTGCTCAGCTTGGAAAATATCATAAATTCACACAGAAGATTAGACTGACCCAAGCCTATGAAGCCAGCATACCACCTCCAGAGAAAGCCAGTCCTCTGTAGTTACAAACTCTGTGTTTAGCAGCACTTCATAAAAATATCAACAGGTTTGACGCTCTGCTTGAGGACTTTCTCAAAAAAGAAAAAAAAAGTGAGCTCCATGAACTTTCATTTCAAGGGGTGATGATAGCTTGCATTGAAGTATAAACACGCTTATTCAAAGAATCATCAAACTCACCATAAGCCCAAGTTGCTGAGATCAAGAACATCTTAGAAGTATCTCAGGAATGTAAACCTAGTTGAGAAGGAAATGCTGGATGATTTAGTCAAAATCGCTCATTCTGCCCTGGCCAGTTTGGCTCAGCGGTTAGAGCATCGGCCTGCGGACCAGAGAGTCCCGGGTTCGGTTCCCGCTAAGGGCACGTACCTCGCTTGCAGTTTGTCTCTGGCCCCGGTTGGGGTCGTGTGGGTGGCAACCAATCAATGTGTCTCTCTCGCACCGATGTTTCTCTCTCTCTCTCTTCCTCCTTCTCTCCCCCCCCGCCCCCGCTCTGTCTGAAGATAAATGCAAAAATGTCCTTGGGTGAGGATAAAAAAATTTTTTTTAATTTTTAAAAATTGCTTATCCTCAGGAAAACATACAGCTGTTTTCCCAAGAAGCTGTAAAATGGACTGAAGAAGCCTGGGAAATAAGTCAAGAACAACAAACATGGGTGAAAATTCAAATTCATGAATGAATTTGATTTTGTATAATAGAGCCAATTAAAAGCTCTGCTAAGTACAACATCTGGTCTTATGGTCAGTCTTCACTGAATGATTTTTCCCTTGAGTACGGGGTAGGAGGTGTCATGTTTTACTGTTTCTTTGTGTCTAGTGTCTTGGATATTACAAAAAATAGGATGTACAGACCTGGATTATGTTATGTTCCTTCACGTTTCTATTATGTTCCTTTTATTTCAGTAGGCAGTTAACTTTGTTGGATTACAGGTCCACACACTCTCTCCCCCATAGTGAGCAGCAGCTGAAATAGTTTTTTCAGTTATCTTTGCCTTAGCTCGGTTGCTTGTTCTTTCTCTTGTACACGCATAGTTTGAGATTCAGCCAAAGATTTGGACAGAGTTTACATGCAGAATTTGGAGTTCCCCTAATTGAATCTCTCCTTTTCTGATATTTCTCTCTTATTTTCCAGCTGCTGTGTTCACCTAACTTCTGTTCTCTCTTTCTTCAAGCCAGTGCAATTGCATATTTTCTATCCCAGTTTTAGCCACCTTCCCTGGGATTGACTGTAACCTGTCCTCAGGCAAAAGCCATAAAAAGAGAAACTTACCTCTTCCATTCCCTACTTCCAAGTGTAGACTCTCTTTCGATAGTTACCTGATTTTGGTTACTCTCCACTGATTTCAGTTAGTTTTTTCATACTTTGTCTAGAGTTTCTAGTTGTTTTATTTTTGTGGGACGGTTGGTCTTATATGAGCTACTCCTCTATCACCAGAATGAAAACATCCCAGCCCCCACAAGTACTTCTAATGCAGGGACAGGGGTCCATGATGTGTGAATGTATATAGTGGCCTTCTGCTACAGAAACTTGTTGTGAATTACACTCCTACCATCCCACCAATAAAAGATCTGCATAAGTCCCAGGTGTATAAGAAAAAAATAGTTTCTCTCTTTTAAATCCAAGTATACTCATGTGGAGAATGAAGTGCAATCAAAAAAAGAGGGGTGGGGTGGGGGGAGAAAGTCTTGAAATCACTATACTGTTATGAATTCTTAGTACATTATTGTTTTAAAGGTCATTGTTTTGATCTATCAACAGACAGTGATGGACAAAGAAAAAGCAACATTCCCAAGAAATACCTTTAAAAATTCAAAGCTTATTTCCCCATAATTAGTTCATAAATCTACAGCCACCAAGGAAATGTTTGTACAAGCTTCCCTCTTCTTCCTACCTACAATTCCGTCTATTGTAACATTTTTGCTTCTTTTATACCTTCTCTTGAGGCCATTGTAACTGGATTTCCTCTGTGGAAACCTTTTAGAAGAGAGAGGGTGGGGAAAGGGAGAGGGGGAGTGAGAGAGAGAGAGAGAGGAGAGACAGGGAAGGGAAGAGAAGACAAGACAAGACAAGACCCAGTTATTGAGTTATTGGTTGGGGTTGTATGTGTGTTGGGGAAGAGATTAGAAACTTGGAAAAATCTTTGTAGTGAGTCAACAGTGGAGGCAGAATCTGTGCTTGCCTTGCTAGATGCTAACACTGCCTGAATAATGGAATATGATCACAAGGTTCTACTTGTCTTCAAATCACAACTTATATGTACCTAATTATGTTCATGAAATTAAGCCAGTAATCTTTTCTCAGAAATATTAAAGGAATACATATTTTCATTTAGTTTCTGTAATTTTGACTTCAGTCTTTTCTCCTATATGATGATTTTCTGCACTTGTGGCAGGAAGTATTTCTTAATTACGGAGAAGCACTAACTACCTTTTAACCTTCTCAACCTGAGGGACTGATCTAGCATGGAAATCTGGAAGGACTGGGGGTTTCTCAAGGGAAATATCAAAGTAAGGTGGGTTTGATCTGCTGTCTGATGAATAGTTTTATGTAACTCAAAGTACATTTTGAACAAACTGATCTTTTCTGTTTATTTTATTTATTTATTTTTTTTACCCTCACCCGAGGACATTTTTCCATTTTTTGTTCAGATAGAGTGAGAGGGAGAGAGAGGAAGAGAGAGAGAGAGAGAGAGAGAGAGAGAGAGAGAGAGAGAGAGAGAGAAACATTGACGTGAAAGGGACACATTGAGTGGCTGCCTCTCGCACGACCCAACCAGGGCCGGGGAAAACCACAACCGAGGTACGTGTCCTTAGCGGGAACCGAACCCAGGTCTCTCTGGACCATGGGCCAATGCTCTAACCGCTGAGCCAAACCGGCCAGGGCTGATCTTTTCTGTTTAAAACATTTTGTTTTGTTTTGTTTTTTGATAGATAAACCCTTTGCTTATCCCAAATAAAGTAAGCTGCTTCTTCTAATTCATTAATGTTTATCTGGGTTTCATCTCTTTTTGAGTCCAAAGGATAGATTGTTTCTGAATAATAACTATATAACTTTCTCATTGTTGGTCAAAGGCAGTTGTGCCCAGCAGAGGACTTTCTAATGACCTTCGTCAATCAGTGTTAGTAATTATGGTGACAGAGAGTTGTCTACACCTTTCAGAGGCACAGAGGCAAAAACTAAGTTACCAATTCACTAATGCATCAGTAGCCTAATTTGGTAATTTGAGGTATGGAAAATCATGACAAATTGCTTTTTCAAAGGGTGTGGGGTTTTTTTCTCCATTACTGTGTTTCAAGTCAGTAATTTTTTTTTTTTCTATCCTCACCCAAAGACTTTTTTCCCATTTTTTTGTTCCAATAGAATGGGACGAGAGAGGGAGAGAGAGAGAGAGAGAGACAGAGAGAGAGAGAGAGAGAGAGAGAGAGAGAGAAACATTGACGTGAAGGGACACATGGAGTGGCTGCCTCCCGCACAACCCCAGCCAGGGCTGGGGACGAATCGCAACCGAGGTTCGTGCCCTTGGCCAGAATTGAACCCATGACTCATTGGGCCACGGGCCGACGCTCTACCGCTGAGCCAGACCGGCCAGGGCCAAGTCAATAATTTTAAGTTCTCCATACTTGAACTTTTTCTGCGTTTATGCGAGATGACCATATTCTTAATCCATTTTAGATATGGAAATAAACAACTTAAACATTATTAGATTAAAAAGATAATTTATAAACTATCCTTTAGGTGGTAACTTCTATAAATTCAAGAAATTAAAATAACTTCTGCCTTCAAAAAGATAGAAAAGTTCCTATTTTCATTTTCAGGGAATTACAAAAAGTCATGAAAGCATAAAATCATTTATAGAGTGTCAATATCAGTTAAGGACAATATGTTCAATAGAGTCATAACTAGTGATGTTTTGCAAATTCACCTTTTAGAGACACTTGGCAGAAACTGGAAAATCAACCCTACTTTACTTTTTCTACATCATTAAAATGGTGAAATCAGATTTTGTCTTGGTAAGCAATTTAAAAGTATAAAATGATGTGTACACTGGAAATAAAGGTAATGAAAAAAAGGAACTTTTTATCAGTATAACATTTAAAAACCACATTATGGATATAGAATGACTAGTTACTAATAAAAAGGTTGACATTTTGGAATGAACTTTGTATTTATTTGTGTTAATACACCTTCCTCATTATAAGAAGTCGATTTCCCATAAACCATAAATGAAATACATCTCATACAAATACAATATTTTTTTCTCTTTTGGCAATTTTCATTAATTTATTTTTGTTACAGATGTTTCTCCTTTTTCCCCCATTGACATCCTCCCTCCTGATCCCGCCTCCCCCTGCCCCCAGCATTGTTTTCTATGTCCATTGGTTATGCATACTTGCATATAAGTTCTGTGGTTTATCTATTCCTTACCCCCCGTCCCTCTCTTCTGAGGTTTGTCAGTCTGTACCCTACTTCTCTGTCTCTGGGTCTATTCTGTTCATCAGTTTGTTTTGTTCATTATATTCCACAAATAAGTGAGATCATGTGATATTTGTCTTTCTCTGATTGGCTTGTTTCGCTTAGCATAATACTCTCCAGGATCCTCCATATCGTCTCAAAGGATAAGAGATCTTTTTTTCTTACAGCTGCATAGTATTCCATTGTGTATATGTACCACAGCTTTTCTATCCACTCATCTACTGATGGACACTTGGGCTGTTTCCAGATCTTAGCAATTGTAAATACTGCTGCTATGAACATAGGGGTACATATATTCTTTCTGATTGGTGTTTCAGGCTTCTTAGGATATATTCCTAGGAGTGGGATCACTGGGTCAAATGGCAGTTCAATTTTTAATTTTTTGAGGAAACACCATATTGTTTTCCACAGTGGCTGCACCAGTCTGCATTCCCACCAGCAGTGTACTAGAGTCCCCTTTTCTCCATACCCTGGCCAGCACTTGTTGTTTAATGATGTGTTGATGGCAGCCATTCTGGCAAGTGTGAGGTGATACCTCACTGTTGTTTTAATTTACATCTCTCTGATGATTCTTGATGTTGAGCATTTTTTCGTGTGTCTCTTGGCCATTTGCATGTCCTGTTTGGAAAGGTGTTTATTTAGGTCCTCTGCTCATTTTTTAATTAGATTCCTTATCTTCCTTTTGTTGAGTTGTATGAGTACTCTATATATTTTGGAAATTAACCCCTTATCTGATGTATCATTGGCAATTATGCTCTCCCATATAGTGGGTTCCCTTTCCATTTTGATGGTTGTTTCTTTTGCTGTGCAAAAGCTTTATAGTTTGATGCAGTCCCATTTATTCTCTTTTCCCTTTGTTTCTCTTGCCTTAGGCATTATATCAGTGAAAATTCTGCTGCGTGTAATGTCTGAAATTTTGTTGCCTACAATTTCTTGTAGGATTTTTATGGATTCATGAGTCACATTTAAGTCTCTTATCCATTTTGAGTTAATTCTTGTGTATGGTGTAAGTTGGTGATCTAGCTTCATTTTTTTGCACGTAGCTGTCCAATTTTCTCAACATCATTTATTAAAGAAGCTGTCTTTACTCCATTGTATGCTCTTGCCACCTTTGTCAAATATTAATTGAATATAATGTCGGGTCAATTTCTGGGTTCTCTGTTCTGTTCCATTGATCTATATGCCGGTTCTTGTGCCAGTACCACACTGTTTTGATTATAATGGCTTTGTAATATAACCTAATATCTGGTATTGTGATCCCTCCTACTTTGTTCTTCTTTTCAAGATTGTTGTGGCTATTCAGGGTCTTTTTTGGTTCCATATAAACCTTTGGAGTATTTGATCTAGTTCCACGAAATATGTTGTTGGTATTTTGATGGGGATTGCATTGAATCTATAGATTGCTTTGGGTAGTATGGACATTTTAATGATGTTAATTCTTCCAATCCATGAACAAGGTATATGCTTCCACTTTTTTCTATCTTCTTCTATTTCTTTTTTCAATGTCCTGTAGTTTTCTGAGAACGGGTCCTTTACTTCTTTGGTTAAGTTTATTCCTATGTATCCTAATTTTTTTGCTACAATGGTAAGTGGGATTATTTTTTTAGTTTCTCTTTCTGTGAGTTCATTATTGGTGTATAAGAATGCCATCGATTTCTTGATGTTGATTTTGTATCCTGCTACTTTGCCAAATTCATTTATTAGCTCTAGTAGATTTTTGATGGAATTTTTAGGGTTTTCTATGTACAATATCATGTCATCTGTGAATAATGACAGTTTCACTTCCTCCTTTCCAATTTGGATCCCTTTTATTTTTCTTTCTTGTTTAGTTGCTAAGATTTCCAGTGCTATGTTAAATAAGAGTGGCAAAAGTGGACATTCTTGTCTTGTTTCTTGTTCCCGTTCTTAAGGGAAATGCTTTTAGTTTTTGCCTATTGAGTATGATGTTGGCTGTAGGATTTTCATATATTGCCTTTATTATGTCGCGATATGATCCCTCTATTCCCACATTGCTGAGCATTTTTATCAGACATGAGTGCTGGATTTTGTCTAATGCTTTTTCAGCATCTATTGATAAGATCATATGCTTTTTATCTTTCATTTTGTTTATGTGGTGTATCATATTTATTGATTTGCGAATATTGTACCATCCTTGCATCCCTGGGATGAATCCTACTTGGTCATGGGGAATAATTTTTTTGATGTATTGCTGGATCCAATTTGCTAACATTTTGTTAAGGATTTTGGCATCTATGTTCATCAGGGATATTGACCTGTAGTTTTCTTTCTTTGTGGTGTTTTTATCTGGTTTTGGAATTCGAATTATGCTGACCTCATAAAATGGGTTTGGAAGTTTTCCTTCTTCTTGGATTTTTTGGAATAGTTTGAGGAGAATGGGTGTTAGATCTTCTTTGAATGTTCAGTAAACCACCCTCCCCTTTACCCCAGTGAAGTTGTCTAGGCCTGGGCTTTTGTTTGTTGGGAGTTTCTTGATTGCATCTTCAATTTCCTTAGTTGTTAATAAATGCAATATTTTTAAACAGATGTATGTCTAAAGTAGAAATAAGAACAAAAATAAACTTTAAAGAAACTTACATTTTATATTAGTTTGCATGGTGTTTCATAATTATTTTAGGCAATAAAGGGAGAACAGGAATTCCCAGTGCTTAGCACACCCCCTAGCTCATTGAAGGCATTCACTCTATGCTCACTGCATTTGAATGGGATGAACTAAATTGATGAGCTGAGGTTTATAAGATGAAAGAGAACACTGGTTTTTCATACTAGAGAACTAGACACCCTTCATAATTCTTTATTAACTCAAATTTGCAGCAGTTGGGGAAAGCTCATTGTAAATATTCACATTACCCTTGGTTGTACCAATACACCCAACAACATATGCAGACCAAACCTTCACTGTAGTTCATATTGCAGATTATTGGCAATGGATACTTTCTGTCCCCCCATCTTTCATTATCTCCTCTTTGGTGGACTGCATGTCCAATTTGTAACCCCATCAGAAAATCTCTGCTCTACTTAACATACTGTAACTCACCTTCTCATTAATGGAAAAACCAATCTGTTCTTTTTTAAGCACACAGGTTAACATATTATATCATTTCTCTTCCTTATAAAATGGCCCTGCCAAAGCCACTGTCACTTCCATCACTAACATCATCTTAGGATGGTTAAAACTATGCCCTTTTTATGTACCCCCACATTTACATCATAGCTTCTCTAATGTGGTGGCCTCAGGAGAGTGAAATATAAGTGGGTCCATTTCTAACGGGAAAAAAGCTGCATCTTAAAGACCAGTCTGGCTATTTAAATAGGTGAGTCACCACACAGGATGAGATATTGAAGAATACCAAACAATGCGGCAGAAAGTTTTCTGCCTCAAGGAGATAATGATCTATTTAAGGAATGGAGAGTTTAGGCACAATTAGCAAGCAATGCAGAACTGCATGAAGTTATGTGGTACAGAATTCAAGTGATACAGGAAATAAAAGCAAGAATTGCTGCAGACCGGGGACACCAGGGAAAGAAAGGGTTTTGTAGGACACCGCTTCCTGTTCATATTCTCTTTCCAGCTCTAAATGGGGCATGTGCCAGACTACTCAGAATGCTTGCTCTAATAATTCATCACAATAACTCCTTCCTCTTGACCTCTTTTTCCTCCATTTTTAATTCTTTTGTTTTAAACTAAATTTATTAGGGTGACATTGGTTAATGAAATTATATAGGTTGCAAGTATACAGTTCTATGAAGCATTATCTCTATATTGAATTATGTGTCCACCATGCAAAGTCAAATCTTTTGTCACCATATATTTGACCCCCTTTACCCTTTACAATGCCCCCACCCTCCCAGCCTCCTTTTGATTGACCCAATCTCATTTGAGTATCCTTGGCTCCCTAGTCCATTGCTATAGTCTCCTCCACAAGTTACCCACTCAATTGAACTTATTGAAGGATTAGACAAAATGACTTGGTTATTGCATGTTTGCATCTAATAAAATGCCTGGCATACAGTAAGTACACAATAAATATTTAGATGAAAATTGATCATAGTCTTAAATGAATGGCCTCACTGGTCACTTTTCATTGCTTTATTATCAATTTAATAATTCAGCCAATAGAGAGCTTTATGTATACAAGTAATAAGGAAACAGTTAATGTAATTACCATAAGTAGATATTACTTGGAAGTGAATTATGGTAATTGGGATATATTACCTCGTGTCTGTGTATGTGTACATAAACACACTGCCATAGACACAGTTTGAAATCTGTTACAACAGTTATATGTTGGTATAGCAATTCTTCATTTTTAGTGTAAATAAGGTTATATACAGTATTTGTCCTAAAGATTAAACACTACCCAACCATTTTTCTGTGTCTCTTTTATTGATTAATTGTCTTATTGATTCATTGCTTGCTACATTTAAAACAAAAGGCAAAAAAAATGGACCAGGCTTTAGAAAATGCCATGTAGGGAACCATCTACTACAACCAGCAAATGCTTAATGCCTGTTACATTTCTTCTATTGTTAAAGTCTAAAATATGTAGAGTGGTGGATTTCATAGAAACCTTATCTGTACATCATGGTATATTCATACAATGGAAAAACTATAAAACAAGGGAAATGAACTATCTACAGTTATTCTCAATATCGTGGATGAATCTCACAGACCTAATGTTGTGTGAAAGAAGACAGACAAAAGGGTACATATTCTATGATACTTTTAATGTAAAATACTAAAATTTTCAAAACTAATATGTACTATTAGAAGTAAGGGTATTGGTTTCCTTGAAGGCGAAAGATTTGTAATGGAAAGAAAGCAGGAGGATGGCCTCTATAGTGCTGATCAGATTCTGTGTTCTTGATCTGGCTGCTACTTTCACGGTGTGTTTGGTTTGTGAAAAGTGACAGAAATGTATAGTTAAAATATATTCACTTACTTATATTTTTATTTTCATAAAACATTTAAAAATTAGGTTAATATTTATCTCCTAGTGTTAACATGAGGGCTGAGTCAAATGGCATTTATGAAAGTGGTCACCAGACACTGATTTCAATAAACAAATAATAAACATAACTTCCTAATGTTTAATACCCACATCCTCAAATATCTTACAAATAAGGTCTTTGCATAATCTGTATTGTGTCTATTTTAATTTATGCTATAACAAGGCAATATACTAATATCTTTAAGAACATATGTGCTCTGTCTTCTATCCTTCAGACATTCACAAACAACAAATGGTACCCAAACAGGACTGCTTTGTCAGGTTGCTATCCATGAGTTGTTCCTTGCTGAAAATATGTACACACACAGCACTGTATAATAGTACCCATCATACACTAATAATGAGTGAACAGCAGCAGAATGGAGCTCATAAGAGAACAATAAAAACAACAAAACTACAATCAGAACAGAAAATAAACTTTTATTTTTTCAACTGGTAGGAAAAATGTTGCTTGAAATTGTGCTTTGGCAGTCCATCTCAATTATAACAATGGGAAATGACTTCCTGCATAATCAATTTACTGATCAGGGCCCAGTGAATATAAACATTGTGCTGAGAAATTCTTTCTAGCTCTTGGACCGAACAGAGTGTGTTGAGAATTGATATAATTCCTAGGTTCTCTGACTGTGCATTTCCTGCAAATTGCCTTAAATTAAAGACTGGATAATTCTTAAAGAACAGAATCATACAGCTGCCAGTCAGAGAAAGACAAGTACTACATGATCTTACTTATTTATGAAACATAATGAACAAAATAAGCTGTAGACCAAAATAGATCCAAAGTCATGGAAGTAGGGAACAGACTGACAAACCTCAGAGGGATGGAGGTGGGAAGAGATAAACCAAAGAACTTACATGCATATATGCACAACCAATCGACAACGAACACTAGGCTAGGAGGAGGGTGGGAGCAGGAAGGAGGGGGTCAATGGGGGAAGAAGAGGGGCATCTGTAATGCTTACAACAATTAAAAAAAAAAAAAACCGAACAGAATCGTACATGACTACTTTTATTTGCCAAGTTTTTGTCTAATTATAGTCAGTTGCTTATTCTGTTTTGCTCACTAATGGTAGCCATATCTTTCTTATCTCATTACATTTCATCTATTGCCCAATCTAATTATCATATTGAAGTTAAAGGATAGTCATTGAGGGACTGGATTTTACAATGAAAGCATTATACACTGTAACTAAGTATCCCTAGTACTTATTATCATGAATATGTATTGTACACTTGAACCTCCATGTTCTCATAAAATATTCCTGTGGAAAAAATATTTTAGTTCCTGGAATTGCTTTGCATTTACTTTTATCAATACAAATAGCTATATTAAAATTTGAAGATCAATGTTGAACCTGCTTTCTAAAATCTTAAATAATCAACTTTTCCCTAGTGAAAGCAAAAACAGAAAACCTTAGAGGCCTATTGTAATTGATCTTTCTTAGAACTGCAAAAATTTTTGTGAAGCAGTAAGAGAAACAAAGAGAAAAAATCCAAAGTAATTAGATACGACATTTCAGACGATGGACTTGTTTATCTGGAGACAAAACACCAACTGCAAATTCCTTAACTAACTTTATGACAGCACTTCCCCCACACCAATGATACAACTCCCCACATTTGTAAAATGAAAAACAGTCCTACCGGTTAAACACAGAAATGAGAAAGAAATGCTGATTTTGATTATGTAAATGGGACACTAATATATTGGTGCTGGTTTTCATGATCCTCACACATTAGCCTTTCTAACCTAGAAGAAAGCAACAGAAGAAACTTACTGAAAAATATTACTGAGGGAATGACCACTTGAGAGTCTGTGGCAGCAGCATCTTAGGAGCTGTGATAATCTCGGGCAATGTCGCCTCACATATACAGTTGACCCTTGAAAAACATGGGTTTGAAATGTGCAGGTCCACTTCAATGCAGATTTTTTTCAATAAATACACTCAGCCCTACAAATCTGCATGTTTTGCATCCATGGATTTAACCAACCATGGATCAAAAATATTGTTTTTGTTTGTTTTGTTTGTATTAATTTATTTTTGTTACAGATGTTTCTCCTTTTTTCCCCATTGACACCCTCCTCCCCATCCCCCCCCACCCTGTCCCCAGCTTTGTTGTCCATGTCCATTGGTTATGTGTATATAAGTTCTGTGGTTTATCTCTCCCTCCCCTCCACCCCGTCTTCTGAGGGTTGTCAGTCTGTACCCTACTTCCACGTCTCTGGGTCTACCCTGTTCCTCAGACTGTTATGTTCATTATATTCCACAAATAAGTGAGATCATGTGATATTCGTCTTTCTCTGCTTGGCTTGTTTCGCTTAGCATAATACTCTCCAGGTCCCTCCATGTCGTCTCAAAGGACAAGAGATCTTTCTTTCTTATAGCTGCATAGTACTCCATTGTGTATATGTACCACGACTTTTTTATCCATTCGTCTACTGATGAACACTTAGGCTGTTTCCAGATCTTAGCTATTGTAAATAGTGCTGCTATGAACATGGGGGTACATATATTCTTTCTGACTGGTGTTTCAGGCTTCTTGGGGTATATTCCTAGAAGTAGGATCACTGGGTCAAAGGGCAATTCAATTTTTAAGTTTTTGAGGTAACACCATAGTGTTTTCCACAGTGGCTGCACCAGTCTGCATTGCCACCAGCAGTGTACTAGAGTCCCCTTTTCTCCACACCCTCGCCAACACTTGTTTGATGATTTGTTGATGGCAGCCATTCTGACAGGTGTGAGGTGATACCTCATTGTTGTTTTAATTTGCATCTCTCTGATGATTAGTGATGTTGAGCATTTCTTCATATGTCTCTTGGCCATTTGCATGTCCTGTTTGGACAGTTGTCTATTTAGTTCCTCTGCCCATTTTTTAATTGGGTTCTTTGTCTTCCTTTTGTTGAGTTGTATGAGCACTCTATATATTTTGGAAATTAACCCCTTATCTGATGTATCAGTGGCAATTATGCTCTCTCATACAGTGGATTCCCTTTCTGTTTTGATGGTTGTTTCTTTTGAAAAATATTGTTTTTAATCCGTCATTGGTTGAATCTGCCGATGCTAAGGACTGACTGCGGTTAAGTTTTGGCGAAGTCAAAAGTTATCCACAGATCTTGCCTGAGTAGGTGGGGGCAGTATTGGCCCCTAACCCCTACACTATTCAAGGGTCAACTATTATAAAAACCTTTCCTGTGCCAGGAAGAATAATTGGACAACCAGCTCACTGCAGGTAAAGGGTGTGGATGCTGATTAAATGCCTTACTTGCAGAGCACTGTATTTTATGCAGAACCTCACCTTACCACTGGATTCTGCAGGGAAAAAAATGTATGTAAATAATTAGAGGGCACTTTATTTTTTGGTAGGCTCAAGATCTTAAACTGTTTTTTTTTCTTTCTGTTTGGTGCTACTGATATAATTATAGCTTTCAAATGAATCCTACAATTCAAATTTAATATTTAAATTAATAGGCACTGTTTAAAGTGTTTTATTTTTGAATCCTACAATTCAAATTTAATATTTAAATTAAGAGGCACTGTTTAAAGTGTTTTATTTTAAATCCTCATAGAGAAAAGTCCTCTAACAGATTATCTAAGAATGGGCTGATTATTATCCTTGTTTATATGACACTGAACACCCTTTGAGCAGCAAACACCACTCCTTTTCTTGCTATGTGCATTATCCTCCAGACTTACCTTCATTAAGACTTTTACCTGATGGGCTGAAGAGGGTTGCAGCATCCGGACTTGCTGAAGGAGTTCACACTCTGGCTAGCTGAGCACAGAAAGCTCATATTTATTCTTCCTCGTTGTCTCATTCATGTTCATGGGTCCTTTAAATATATATATATATATATATATATATATATATATATATATATATATTATTGATTTTTTTTTTTAGAGAGAGAGGAAGAGGTAGAAACATCGATGTGAGAGAGAAACATCAATCGGCTGCCTCCTTCACGCCTCCCACTGGAGATCGAACCCACAACCTGGGCTTGTGCCCTGACTGGGAATCTCAGTCCATGAGACAAAGCTCAATCTACTGAGCCACACCAGCCAGGCCATGTGTCCTTTTAATAGACATTCACACAGGGATGAGGTTGTAAACCTTCTATCCAGATGGCTGACTCCTCTTTGAAGAAGAAATATTTGTAAGGTCCTTGCCCAACTGACAACAGTTTATTCATTCCTAACGTGCTTGTTTGCTGCCATAGAACAATGGGAGATACCTAATTTGGGCAGTATAAACGTGGCAATTCATGTATAATTGTTGGCCTATTGAGCCAGGGGTATTTTCATTTTTATAACTAAAATCACTTTTATAATCTTGCTGATGAGTTTTCTGTTACCAAAATGTAAGCTCAAACAGCTTCCATATTCATCGGTCATTATTTTCAGTTGGAAATGTCTTATGTTTTTTCATATGCAACGTGAACAAGAAACAACTGAACCAATGGATAAGCAACTCCCACTCTGTCTATTTTAATTTATATTGAAAAAATATATTTATGTTTAGAGAAGTACATAAATCATAAGTGAATTTCCATAATGTTAGCATACCTATGTAACCATCACTCATATCAAGATACAGAATATTTCCTAGAAGCCTCACTTGTGTCTATTTAATCATAATCTCCCTTCATGGCATAGCCACTATCCTAACTTCTAACACTCTAAATTCATTTCTCTGAAATTGAACTTTGTAGAAAAAAAATCAGTGTGTACTCTTTTGTGTCAGGCACTATTTACTCATAATTTTGTTAGTGATATTTATCCTGGCAAATAGTGGATAGTTAGAATTTACTGTGAATAGTTATAATTTATTTATTCTCACTGTTCTATAGTATTGCACTATATGAATATACAGTAATATATTTATCCATTTTACTGTTAAGGAGCAATTGGATAATTTCCAATTTGGAGCTATCTTCATTAAGACTTTTACCTGATGGACTGAATGTACATAGTGCTGCTATGTACATTCTTGTCCATGTCTATTGGCGTCCATGTCTTTTGGTGCACACATCTTTTGACCTATCTCCTTCTTGCTGTAATTAGAAAAAAAGTATGAAGTAAAGTGGAAGTACCCATCTAAAAAAGATAAACCCATGATGCCACTGCTATTTAGGACTTGCTATATGACTAATTATATTTTGAATACAACCAACTCCCTCTACCACAATGCTTTCCCTCAAGAACCCAAACTCATTGAGTAACTTAGCAAAATGGCCCCAAGATACTGCTGTTCTCATTTGAAAATCAACCAGATTTCAGTTAGGGATGAAAGCAAAATTTAGGATAAAAATATACAAGCTTAAAGCCATATAGAACAGCATGGCCAAAAACATTCATTAAAATTACTCATGGACAAAAGAGATTTGCACTAATTAAAATGCCTGCCTAGTCACTGTAGAGTGGGTTAAGAGGGAAGATTGACTTAGTACCAAATGGTTCCCTTTTATAGCTTTACATGAAACTTTTGAAATATTTTCAGTTAAGGAAATGAAAGGAAGATGAAAAGAACCTCATAGGGAAACAGATAAAATACCACAGACCTAAGGAGATCCATTATCATCATTGCGGCAGCATTTTCTATCACATTTATGAATTTGGGCAATTTTTATCATGCTTGTTGTTAAGGGACAATTGACTAGGTGCCATTTTATGAGCTACTAATTCTTTAGTGATTCCCAAGTGGAGGATCCACACACAAGGGTCAATTATTATGAGTCTAATAGAAATGCTGTGATTGGGAAAAATGCAAAGTAACATTAATCTCCCCATTGCTCCCTTGAGCAGAATTCAGCTGTCAATTTTAGTCCTGAGGAACTTGGAGACCATCTTGTTACATCAAGAGTAGAGTGAGCTGAATATTTTTAATATAACTTTATAAAAGCTATTCCTAATTTTAACATCATAGGAATATTTAGAGCAAAAAAAATTAAATATGATTCCTATAATTAAAATATAGACTGTATATATTAGTATATTATTTTGATATTTAAATCTTCCAATTAAAAATTATTCCTACTTTAGAACAAGTCCTAATTTTTCAGTAGCTTCTATTTCCGTGTTTATGTGATTGGTCATGGGGGATTTTATTCAGGTGATACGGAATATGTGTTCTTATTTCTCATAAAACAATAGCCCTGGCCAGGTGGTTCAGTTGGTTGGAGCGTCGTCCCATACACCAAAAGGTTGTGGGTTAAATTTCCTGTCAGGACACATACCTAGGTTGCAGGTTCAACTGGCCAGGCACGTACAGAAAGCAACTGATTGATGTGCCTTTCTCACGTTAATGTTTCTCTCGCTCCCTTCTTCTCTCTAAACATAACCTCAGGTAAAGATTTTAAAATAAATAAATAAAAATTGAAACAATAAATGTGAAATACTTAGCACCATGATTACACATTTGGCACTCAATAAAGTTATATTCTTTCTAACATATGTTTGTATGATATTGACATATAACTATCATTTGCCACATATGGATGGAGCCTTAGAAATGGAAATAAAAGGAAGGAAATGTGGATGAGGACTAATATTTATTGATGGCTTCTTATGTGTGAGGTAACAAGCTCAATATTTTATGTGTGGTAGCTGGTTTAATCCTTTCAATAATGCTGCAAGGTATGATTTATTAACCTCTTTACAGACTAGAAAATTGACATTCAGTGAGGTTAAATGTCTTGACCAATGTCACTCCCTGGTGAATGATAGACTCAGGAATCAGAGGCACACACCTCCCTGCCCATAATCCTTTTCCACTACACTACTTGGCTTTCTCATTCTAAAGACTGATTCTTGGTAGTTAAGATCCTTAATGTCCCATGGGAAAGCTTGAAATGAAAATGATCATGGCTAACCTGCCAGTGCACCAAAAGGCTTCCGAGTTCAAGGTCATTGTGTCTTATACCAGTTTTGACATTGGCAAAGTGTTTTTGAGGAATCTCAGGGTATACCTGCCATCTTCCATTAATGGGTCCCAGGACAATAAGGAGGGCTCAGCCCATAGCTGCAGGCCACATCTGGGCTAAGATCAAGCTGCCAAGAAGGGACAAGACTGCTATCTTTCATCGTCTCCAGGCTGACACTGTTTCTCAATTTAGAACAGTTCCCATTTCCTTATTCCTTGCCCTCAGTTTGCTGTTTTCTCTGTATCCCATCTCTCCCGACTCAAAACCATCCTCTAAGCTGCTGCCAGAGATCTTGAGGTTTATAAAATGCAAATCTGACCATGTCATTCTCTTTCAAAAATCCCTTAATCCTCATAGAATTATGACAATGTTCAAACCTCTTAGATTAGCACACAAGACTTGGAACCCTTCTTCTTTCTCTGGCTTTGCCTCTCCCCTTCTCTCCCTTTACCCTCACATCTTTCTCTCTGAGCATTCTGAAATGTGACAAGCTGCTTCATGTCTCCAAGACTTTGTTCATGTCTGATTTGTATGTCCTACTATGTACTCAAATATGATAGAATTACATTACTGACTTACAATAATTTACTTGACTGTACTTTCCATTATATGGTAAACTTCTTGAAGACAGGGACTATGGTTTCAGTCATGCTAGTCTCTGTGCATAGCACAAGAGTATGGGCTCTGTATTTTGCTTCTTGAATTAGAATCTAAGTGCCACCACTCACTGACTATCTGACTTCTCCCTTCTAAGCTTCACTTTTCTCATCTATGAAATGGAGCATTACCTACCTTGTAGGGTTATTGTTAGGATTACGTAAGAATAGCCCATGTCAATAAAGCACAGTGTCTTCCATATATTAAGTACTCAATAAATGATAGATATTACTATAGTGAGAAGAACAGTGACCATTTATTTAATGAATAATCATTCTCAGTGTATAAAAATGATTATGAATTCAATAACATTTTAATAGAATTTTGAAGGACTTCCAACTTTATCACACCTATCAGAGGAACCCTTAACAAGAGCTAAAATTTATTGTATGTAATAGAGAAAGGAAACTAAGACATCTTCTAGTCTCCTTGTTCTGTTTTCCAGATGAATATTTGAGGCCTTGTTTCATCAACTGTATCTGTTAGAATTTGATCAGAGAAGCAGAACCCTTTGAGTGACATAGAATGAGGGATTTATTTATATATATGGATTGGAGCTGGGGCAATCGTGAAAGCTGGGAGAGGAGTCTATGCAAAGCTGTTGCTTTCATCTCTGGTGGTGAATCCGAAGTCACTGTAGGTCAGCAGCGCCAGCAGTTAGAAAGCATAGCTGGACCTGATGAAAGGAACATGAGGAAAAACTGAAATCTTCAAAAACAAACTGGAAACCACTGGGTCAAACTGACATTTATCTCTCACTGCCTCCAACCTTGATGATGTAGGTAACCTGAAAAAAGAGACAGTACCTTTTGCCATTGAGCTGCATATGTGCCTAGTCCAACACTTGGAGAAACTGAAGGATGAGAAATGGTAGGAGCTGAAGGAACTGAGGGCTGGTGGCTACTAGTACCAGCAAGATGAACCAGAAGACAGGTAGTAATGTGTGTGAGTTGCAGTAGTGTGTGGGACTCTGTACTGACCTTCAGAGTATAGAGGCTGCCGCTTCACTTTCACCTTCTAAATCTCATGAAAATTTCTCTGTGGCCAACCCTAATGTGGGGAAAGGAATTTGAAAATGCAGTTCCAGCTCAGATAACGTGGCACAGTTTAAAGCCACCACATCAACCCGGCTGGTGTGGCTCAGTGGATTGAGCTTTGTCCCATGGACTGAGAGGTTCTGTTTTGATTCCTGGTCAGGGCACATGCCCGGGTTGCGGGCTTGATCCCCAGTAGGGGGCATGCAGGAGGCAGCCGATCGATGTTTCTCTCTCACATTGATGTTTCTATCTCTTTCTACTTTCCTCTCTCTCTAAAATATCAATAAAAATACATTTTTTAAAAAGCCATCACATCAAATAACAACTCCACAAATATGCAATTGTAGAACTGGCCCTAAAACTCAAAGTTATTTTCATTAGATTACTCTCCCAACTCTAATCATATCAACTGCAAGGTTAAGAACATACAGGGTGGGGCAAAAATAGGTTTACAGTTCTGCATATGCAAAACATAGAGTTTATTCTTGTATTATTATCTATTAATTATTGTATTATTTTCCATACAAACAACTGTAAACTTACTTTTGCCACACTCAGTATATTTTACTTTGGAAAGATTAAGTATTAAATTTTTGAAAATAGACATCAAAGCCCTGGATTTTTATGAAAAGCAATTCTAGTCTTTCCAGTAATTCTCATAAAATTTGCTTTTGTGTTATCAAATGGTCTGTGAAACTATTAGGCCCAATATCCTTATTCAATATGACATCCATGTTGAAAAAATTTGGCTTAATACCAATCCTTAGAATATTCCATTTCTTAATAAAACAGGAAGATACTTTCCAGAGTTCTGATCCTTGTAGAGAAATTCTAAATTGTTCATTCTGGGTCAAAATCACACAAATCTGTTAACCCATGGAGGCTTTTGGTTTCCCAGAGATAGCCTATTCTAATACCATAAAACCACAAGTAGCCACTGGCCATTTTTGTGTCTGATTTTGTAAAAATCCTTCTAATACTACTCCTTAGTAGTGAGGGACATTTTTAACTATAGTCCTACAGGAGAACCTGAATTTCCATGAAATTTTAGGTTTAACTGGCTTCATCCAACTAGTTCCATATTGCTCAAAAAGCTATGTGATCAACTGTAATTATATATATATATATATAATTACATATATATATGAATGAAAACCATAGACTTTTGAAGACCCACCTGTAGGTGGCCCCAGAGCTCTGTTTCTGCTCTGACAACCTTGGGTTCTTACTTTAAGTTTCCACTAGCAGAAGCTCCAACACACTTTCTGACAAGTATTAACTTTGTGACAAACTACATCTCCTCACTCCTTTCAATTCCATTTTGCCTTAATCATAACTTCTTTAAAGTGCTCTGTTTTGAGAACACATTTCTTCAGTTCTTCCCACAGCTCTTGTTTTGTCTTTCTTATAGATGATTTAGCTCAAAAACATGAATCAGTAGTCTCATAATACTGTATACTGTATATATTATATAAGGCCTCTTCATAATATCCTGATTGACTTTTAATTATAATTTGTTTTAAGGAGGAGAGTAAAGGCCCTTTAAGTGTGCCTGGAACTATTTTCTCACATTATAATGGCAGATTCCAAGAATCTGGATCCTTCATCTCCATGGTTGAACTTCCACTTAAAGGGCTTTGATTATGCACATCACATTCTCCAGAGCACAAGCAGAACTGACCCACAGGGCATGTTCACCTTGGCAAGACAGGTGGGTTCCCAGAGGTGGACGAGATGTCAGGAACCACAGTATGAGAATGGGAGCTAGCTTCAGAGTCCAGTTTTAAAGCAGTGACTTTTCTTAGTTTAGGAACCAGAGTTCAACAGTATCTTCAGAGTGAGGACACTCTGCATGGAGGCCAGTGTCTTGAATGTCTCTATGTAAAACTCAGCTCACTTCCTCCCCTGTAGCTGTTTATTTTCTTCTGCTACCACTTTTGCCTGCCATTCTTGCTATTTCTATCTATGCTGTTAAGTAAAACAACGATATTTACTGCTGATAGTTGAACTTGGTGTCAAGTTTCCCAAAGATGTTTTCATCTAGTAAGATATTCTTTAACCCATTTCCTGTTTACCCTGAGATAACTCGTGTAACTCATGGATTCCAGTCCTACCCTTACCCCCAAAGTTTGCCACAAAATATCTTGCTTTTATTATTATTTTCACATCGCTCTAGTATATCAGATAATCTTTGGAAACAAAATACTTCATTCTATTTATAGCATTCTGTTTTTAGTAGTGGCATTTCCATTTACAAAATATAGTAATTCTCAATAGTTGAAAATGTCAAATCCTACAAAAAGAATTGCAAAGGGGATGACTGTAGCCAGATTCTTTGGTGAACTTATGGCACTGAAATGGTATGACAAGAAGGAGGTGACAATGCTGTCAGCATTCCACAATGATCCTGTGATTGAAGTAGACAATAGAAATGGAAGAAAATTAAGAAGCCATGTGTCATTGTGGATTATAATGAGAACATGGGAGCAGCAGACTCGGCTGATCAGATGCTAACTTCTTATCCAACTGAGCGCAAGAGGCACAAACAAGGTTTGGTATAAGAAATTCTTTCGCCACCTTCTAAACATTACAGTGCTGAACTCCTACACCTTGTTCAAGAAGGACATTCCTGAGCACACAGTTAGCCATGTGAACTTCAGACTGACGATGACTGAAAGAATGTTGGGAAAGAATCACAAGCCAGGGCAGCAATGTCTCCAAGGTGCTCCGTGCTCTGATGATGCCACACCTCTTCACCTGTCTGGAAGACATTTCCCCCAAGAGCGTACCACCAACATCAGGAAAACAGAAGCCAACTGGTCACTGCAAATTTTGCTCCTCACACAGTGACAAGGATGGCAAGAAGATCTGGAGAGAAACACGATATTTTTGTGCAGAATGTGACGTTAACTCTGTGTTGTTCCGTGCTTTGAAATTTACCACATGAAAAATAATTATTAAATACTGATCACCATATACATTAGGATTAGAGACAAGTTCTCTTTAGAAATAACTCCAACAACCACTTTTATATTTTATTTTCACACTGAAAACCAGTCAGATTTGCTTCAGCCTCAAAAAATGTGTTTATGTAAAATTAAATGAACGCTGGCAGCGAGCTGCACTTTTTTTTCCCTTTCCTAAACGGGGAAATGGGTAAATATTCGAATAAAGCAGTGGTTACGACCTGAGGATTTAGAGTCAGGATATGTGGGCTGAGCTTTAGCTATGCCACTTACTAGCTGTGCAGCCATCCTAAACAATATAATAAAAACGATACATTTGGAGCCTTCCTGTGAGGATCAAATGAAATGTCGGTGGATATAGTGATTAGCACTGAGAGAGCATGCCATAAGTGGTGGCTCTTACTATTTTTAATATTGTTTGTACAGAAGTGAATTTATAATGGCACCTGATAGGAGTGGGTTTAAAGCCTGGACTCTAAATTCACATCTTGTGTTTTATCCAGGCATTATCATTTGTGAATTGTGAGACCTTGGGCAAAAATTTTAACCTTAATCCCCTACACCTTTGTCTCCTCATCTGCAGAATGGGAAGAATAACTACATTTTAGGACCATTGTGAGAATTATATATATCGGCAAAAGTAGGTTTACAGTTGTTCATACAGAAAATAATACAATAATAAATTATAATACAAGAATAAATTGCTTGCCCTGGCCAGTTTGGCTCAGCGGTTAGAGCGTCTGCCTGCGGTCCAGAGAGACCCGGGTTCGGTTCCCGCTAAGGGCATGTACTTCGGTTGCAGTTTGTCCCCGGCCCTGGTTGGTCGTGCGGGTGGCAGGCACTTGATGTGTCCCTTTCACGACGATGTTTCTCTCTCTCTCTTCCTCTCTCTCCCTCCCATTCTATCTGAACAAAAAATGAAAAAAATGTCCTCGGGTGAGGATAAAAAAAAAAAAAAAAAAAGAATAAATTGCTTCACGTACTCAGAACCGTAAACCTACATTTTCCCACCCCTGCATCACTTAGAAAGAGCCTAGTGCACGGTAAACACACAATAAAGTTTAGCTTCTTTCTAATCATTCTTCAGAATGAGCAACACACACACACACACAAAACTCATTTTAATACATCTATTTTAATATGTTAAAAATTATTGAGGAAATACCCACTCACATTTAGGATGATAGGTGACAGGCTAGGAAGATTTAGTCTCTAAGTAACAAACAACAATTTTGAGGACCAAGACAGAGAAAGTGGCAACCATGTCTTTCATATATATCTTTTCCACCTTGCTTTTCCTTTCA
This sequence comes from Tadarida brasiliensis, assembly GCA_030848825.1. Taxonomy (NCBI): domain Eukaryota; kingdom Metazoa; phylum Chordata; class Mammalia; order Chiroptera; family Molossidae; genus Tadarida; species Tadarida brasiliensis. Next base: position 112,767,666 of record CM061280.1, on the reverse strand, counting down.
CTCTTGTCAGAAGGTTATTTTAGGGGATATGATATTTAAGTAGGTGCGATTGCACTTAAGTGTGAACAAATTTCAGGAAAAGTTGGAAGTGGCATCAGAGATGACTGAGTGTGCATCATGATTATGGGAGCTTGTTTAAAAATACACAACCTCTATCTTCATCACAGAGGGTTTAACTATATAGATCTAGGTCATGCCCAGGAACTGGCATTTTCACTAGCACTCCAAGTGATCCTATTCCACATTGAGAATCACAAGAGTAAGAGCCTTCAAAAGGGTAAAATTCTTTTTCTAGAAAAATCTGACTCTAAAACCTAAGATTTGAACCACTGTTTATTCTGGCCTTAAAGAATGTGCCCAACTATTTATGTACAAATTTATGTACAACTATTTATGTGCAAGAATGATTACTACTGATAAGAGTGAAAGTTTAGCAGCAGTGTAAATGTCCAAAAATAAGGGATTCATTAAATAAATCGTATCAGTTCTATCCATGTGATAGAATACTATGTAGACATTAAAATTAAGACTTTATTTTTTAAAAGTTCATAATTTAGTGGTAAGTGAAAAGAGAAGGTAGTGAAGATATGTGCAGTATAAATCTATTTTTATTCAAAATATTATATTTGTAGATGCTAAAAAGGACATATGCTAAAATGTTATGCTTAACTCTGGGTAATAGGTTATAGATCATTTTACAAGTTTCTTTGTGCTTTCCAGATTTTCTGTTAGCTTCATGATTAGGAATTTTAAAATATGATATTTTTAAGATTAACACATGCTTAGTAAACACATTTGCTGAGAAAAATGTGGTAGGCAGAATAATGCCTCCCCCCAAAGATGTCCATGCTGTAATCCTCAGAAACTAAATATGTTACCTTACATGGCAAGAGGGATTTTGAAGACATGATTAAGGGTTTGTTAGAGACCTTGAGATGGATTTTTCTGGATTCTCCAGTGCACCCAATCTAATCAAATGAGTCCTTAAATGCAGAGAACTTTCATGGGCTGTGGTCAGAGAGAGATATGATGACAGAAGGGTTAGAGAGACGTGAAGTGAGAAGAACTCTACCTGCCTTTGCTGACTGTGAAGTTGGAGGAAGGGGGCCACAAGACAAAAATGCTGACAGTCTCTAAAGCTGGAAGACAAAGAAACAGACTCTCCTAGAGGCTCCAGAGAGAAGTGCAGTTCCTGACTACACTTTGATATTAGCCCAGTGAGACCTGTGTTGAACTTTCAAACTACAGAACAGGAACATAATAAATTGGTGTTGTTTTCAACCACTGAGTTTGTAGTAATTTGTCACAACAGCAGTAGAAAACTAGTATTAAAACAAAGCTAAATATTTGCAATGTTTAAGCTTTTTGCTAGTGTATAGACCTTTTGCCATAATCAGCAACCAAATTGCTGCCCTTATCAACAAGTGTCAAAATAATAAATGTTAAAATAATAAATGTTACTAGTAGAAACAACTTCAGCAATCATCTAATTCAAGACATATTTTATACATTAAGAAATTAAGGCCTGGAGAGATGTGTGATTTAGCTGTTGAAAAATTTAAATGCTTTAAGTTACAAGTATCAGAAAAGTTGGGCTCCCTCTGATTTAGACAATGAGTTTTATTATGTCACATAAGAAACAAGGTAGTCTTTACCACAGAGAATCAGAACTCTGGTTGTTGGTGATTCCCTTGGTTCTGGGTATTGGGAAGATGACTGGCCCAGGACTAGGCCTCAGATCCACACATGACAATGTCCAGAGGAAGAATGGGAGTGTCTCTTCCTGTATCTCCTTCTTAACAGTGAAGAATAGTTTCCCTTACACCCCTCAGTAACTTAGGTTGTGATTCTGAGCATGAAAATTAGAACCAGATTGACTGGTTTCAAACAAGAATGCTGTGTCTTAGTAGCTGGATAACCTTCCTTCAGCAAGTTATTTAACCTCTTTGTGTCTCATTTTCCTCAACTATAAAATGGCATGAGTATATTTTGCTTACCTCTCTGAATTTTTAGAGGATTAAATGAGTTATTGTGTATAGAGAGTTTAGAAAATTCTCTGGTACATAGTGAGTAATGTAGTTACTGATATGTTCAAGCCTCCCTGTGTCCACATCCTTAGGGTAGTCTCCTTCCACACTGACTCTAGGCTCAGCAATGTGATTTATCCTGGCCAATGAAATAATATAGGCCATGACAAAAGCAGAGATTTGAAATGCACTTACATGTATTGAGGCTTGCCTTTTCTTGTTGCTCTTGAATACTGTTATCATATGAAGCAGCCCAAAGTAGCCTGCAGGAGAGGAAAAACACATTGCTTCTGTTGTACTGTTCAACAGCTAGACATATAAATGAGGCCATCCTAGATCAACTAGTTATCAATTATTGCTCCAGCTGACCACAAACACCTATGCAAGCCCAGCACAGGTCAGCCAGGGCAGCCCAGACCTAAAGAACCTCACAGCTAAGTTGTAGATTAAAGTCACTAAGTTTGGTGGTGGTTTGTTAATGTAGCAAAAGCTAACTGATAAAAAAAAAAAAAAAAAAACTCAATATAAACTAGGTATCCTTTGCTGTTGTTATTGCTCAGTCACCAACAATGGCATACTTATCTAAATAATCTCAACAATGGTTAGTTTAGAGCAGAGGCTCTCCACCCTGGTAGACAAAGCCTTTTGCAATATGACTTCTCATACTTTTCCAGCTTTCTTTATTACTCTACCTACTTGTAGCCTGAATTCTTGACAAACTATGAGGCTTATTGTCCCCTAATGAATCCTGTCCTCTTCCGCCTCATTATCTGTGCTTGTGCCCTGCTCTGTACCCACCATCAAATGTATGTAAAGCATTAGCAAGTGACAGAGGTGATTCTGATAAGCAGCCAGTGTTGGGAATAATCATTTTATTGGGGTAATCAGTGAGAATGGATGGGTATTGGGATGTCAATCATCAAAATCATTACACACATGCTCAGTAGCAGAGTGATGATATTGGCGAGTTTTCCTGAGCCCCTTCCTGGTGTTTTCTCTCCGTCATCACATGCTGTGAAAGTGATACCCTCAGGCATTCACAACAAGTTAATAATTGGGCATATTGTCCAACAGCAGAGGAAAACTTGTTCACGCTGTTTTTCTTTGAGTTGCACATATTCTGAGGCAAAATAGAAAACTTCGGATACCATTACTGTGACCTTCTTTTCTTTTTTCCTGCATGCCCAGCAGCTGGTGAGTGTTCAGCATCAGATATGAGAAGTTAAGCTGAATAAACTGGAGGAAAACCTTCTAGAGAAAGCAAGCTCAGCTTTTGAAAATAAATGCTAAGTTTGCCGACTCGAGAGCCCAGGACAGCTTAATAAAATTGAACTGAGGAAAACCAATTAAACACTTTACACTGCTATTCTGGGGCTCACCAAAACAACACAAATCAAAAGAGGAAATATTCAATTATTAGTAGCAGCTGGTTTTTGTGAAAGTTTTTTTTTTTTTTTTTTAGTTAAGCCAAGTCCCCCCTGTTGCTGCTGCTTCCCAGAAAGCCAAATGATTTTTCCATCTCCACAAAGCCTACAGTGATAGTCAAAGAAATCCTAATGGCCTAATGCATAGCTCTGAACATTCCACCTCTCTTTTCAAAAACTTTCACAGGCTTCTCATGGTTTGTCAATATCTTTGACCTGGTAGACAAAGCCTTTTGCAATATGATCCCCCATACCTTTCTAGCTTCCTCTATTATGCTACCTACTTGTAGCCTGAAAACTTGACGAACCATGGGGTTCATTGTCCCCTATGAATCCTGTCTTCTGCTGCCTCATTGTCTGTGCTTATGTCCTGCTCTATACCCACTTATTCCTTATATCCTCACTGGTTAAATAACCTATTTTTCAAGACCAATTTCAAATGCTAACTTCATGAAACCTTTCTGTGTCTTTTCTTGAAACTCACCAGCTGCAGACTATCTGTAATACAAGTATAATCGAGGTTTATTTAACTTGCTATAGCTTGGAAGAATACATATCAGAGGAACCATGAGAATTTGGATTATAAGGAGGGTTTAAGGAGGCAAGGGCCATTTCTGGATTGGATGCTGTCAGGAAGCAGGAGCCACTTGGTGAACGGGTATCTTGATAACTTTTATATAATAGGCAGGAGAATTAAAGCAACGCTAGAGTTGTCACAGGTGAAGAAGAACATATTACACAGAAGAAAGGGTCATTTAGCCATTTTACTATAGCAGAGTGTCCTTGTTCTGTGGCTGTCTGATTATTTATTATATACTCTGTGTGTATATATTCTGTTTATATATTGTTGTTTATGTTTAGTTGGGACATCTCAACTCTCATGACTCTTTTTCATTTTCTTACTATGCAACTGGCTGTGTCCATCTTTTCAGAATCTCCATAATACAGGAGTGAGAAAAATGTCCCACAGCAACATCAACATTAGTCCTCATAGCTTGTTATTTTTGGTTTCTAGTCGACTGTTAAATCTTTTATACTTCACATTAAGGCACAACTTGTTTTGCCCGGCTGGTGTGGCTCAATGTATTGAGTGTCGTCCCATGGACTGAGAGATCTCAGTTCGATTCCCGGTCAGGGAACATGCCCAGGTTGTGGGCTCAATCCCCAGGAGGCAGCTGATCAATGATGTTTCTCTCTCACATCGATGTTTCTATCTCTCTCTCCCTTCCTCTCTCTCTAAAAAGTCAATAAAAACATATTTTAAAAATAAATAAATAAAGCACAACTTGTTTTAAAAATTCTCCATATTTTGCAAAAGAGAAAAACTTGGCATAACTACGCTTGTAGATCTGCATGGAAACAGCTGAGTAGCAACTATCCCTCTTAGATAGATATGTTCTTTCCCGTTGACCACAACCCCAGACACTCACACAATGTAGGCTTGTCCATTTACACTGGACTCATAACCCTCACCTGCTGGTCCCTAGGGATATTTGAGACTACAGTCTCTTCTGATTCATGTTTCAGAGTTAAATAAGGAACTATATAGAACAGTAGGATGAATGGACCAGCGGGAACAAAGGAACAATAGCTTGTAAAAGGCGGATATTAAACATTTTAGGGTTTGTGGGCCAGAAAGTCTCTGTTACAACTACTCAACTCTAGCTTTGCAGTAGGAAGGCAGCCAGAAACAATGCAGTAAAAATGACCTGAGTTCCAATAAAACTTTATTTATAAAAACAGGTGGTGGACAGAATTTAGCCCACTGGACAAGTGCTAACTTTGAGGCCCATTCCTGCCACTGGATCACAAGCCAATGACCATCTCTGGGTTTTGTATTCTCATCTATAAAATGATGATAATAATACTTGGTTTATATGTAAGGACACAAATGGGATATTGTTATGTGAAAAACCTTTTTAAAATATTAGGCATCGTATACTTAAAATATAGTATTAGCTTGTTATATACAGGGTGTCCCAAAAAATGTATACACACTTTGAGTAATTATAAATTCCAGTGAGTTAAATCTGAAAAGAAAAAAAAATCAATTGAGCTATCACCTGTTAAGTATATGTATTTTGGGGGGGACACCCTATATTTAAGGGGCAGAATTGGCCATCTTTCTGTAAGAAGACTGTGTAAACATAAAAATGTGCCACATAGAGCTCTCTTCAAGAAAGAACTTGCCTCCCAGCTGTAGAGAGTGTGCTCAGCACACAGCCTCCAGCTATCAGCTTTTTTAGGGTTGGCCCCAGCTTCTGAGGGTGGCCTCACCCAAGGTAGAAATCACAATGACTGAACAGGACAGAAGTATTATACAGAATCAGCCATTTCAGCCTAAACTCTGATAAGCAATAGTCATCGCAGAGCTCCTCACCAGATTGGCCAAGGCTTTGTGGAACCTCATGTCAGATCAGCTTCTCCCTCTACAGTGTACACAATTGTGCTTCCTCCTCCTTTTCTTCATGAGTAGATCCTTAGTATATACCTTATACCATAACTTCCATTCCAGGGTGTGCTTCTGCAGAACACAACCTGTGACAAGGATAATTTACTGAGATGCTATAGTGTGTTGTTCTTTTTGTGTGTTTCTGTTCTCCATTCCAAGGACATAACCAGGCCTTGCCTTGGGGCCATTTGTGCTCTTTGAAGATAATCCACCTTTCTGGCCACAATATGCTTGGGCTTTAAGGGACTAGATGAAGAGACAGGCTGAGAGGGGAAATGGCCTGCTCTCAGGGAAAGGGACTACTCTAGACTGGGAAGGCATCAATGGTTTGGGGTCTGTGTTCTATAAGCATCAAAAGCTGCCCACCATGTATTCATAACATCCCAGCAAGATCTTGGAGAGGACTAGTAGTACTATATATAACTCAGAGAGCCTGGAACTGAGAAATTCAGGTGCTGATGCCAGCAAAATTCTTGGGTCCATAGAACCTCTTCAAGAAAACATGCAGGCTTGAACCATGAACAGGTCACCAACAAGATGGGGGTTGAAAATTAAATAGAATTAAAACTTTGAAAAGTAAAGTAACATGATATATCTTGCATAGCTCAATTGTTGAGTAAAATCCAATATACTGCATTTACAGCCTTTTAATAATATTTTCCGAACAAATAAATTCAATGACTTTTGAGAAAATCAATAGCAAAGGCCCAATCACTCATTGGTTTCACAAATGTATATTAAGCATCTACTGTATCCCTGGCATTTTACTAGGTAGGTATACAGTGATGAACAAGGTAGATATGGTCAGCAAGGAGTTTGCAGCCACTTTTTCTTTTGCTGCTGCCAACAGTGGCTCAAGGCCAGGCAGCTGAATTCACAGGAAGCTGACAGGGCCTTCAAAGATTGAAGAGGTCAGTGTGGCCTCCTGCCACTTCCTGGGAAAATCTGATTCACTTCAGTCCAGATTGAGCACCTCAGCAGCTCCTCTTGATGCCAGCACCTGTGAATCTCTACCTGAGGACTTTCTCTAGTTGCATGGACAAGCTCAGTTTATGTGCAGGGCAGGTCTGAGTGGTGTGTGTGTGTGTGTGTGTGTGAGAGAGAGAGAGAGAGAGAGAGAGAGAGAGAGAGAGAGAGAGAGAGAGAGAGAGAGAGAGAGGGAGGGAGAGAGAGAGAGAGAGAGAGAGAGAGAGAGAGAGAGAGAGAGAGAGAGAGAGAGAGAGAGAAGGTGTGAGTGTAGTGTGGAGCTGATGTCTTTGGGAGCAACCCTCAACCATTGGAAACAGGAGTTGGATAAACTGCCCTGCTTGCTTGCACCTTGGATGGGAAAACTCTGAGATGTGCTCTATACCATCTCCCAGACATCCCCAGTGGGATTCAGTCACAGTTGCCCACAGCAATAATATGCTCATTAACACAATCTGTCTTGGCTTCCTTCCCTTTACTGTTTCCTTTTCCCACTCCTGTTCAATGATTCCCAGGATTACCTTGCAAATAAGCTACTTGCACTTAAATCCTCATTTTGCCATCTGTTTCCTCCAGAACCTAAACTAAGATTCCCATAACCTTCAGGCATGCTTCAGCGTAGGGGGAAGGGACCCCATGCCTACTACTATGTCCACCCCAGCACATGTATGCAGGAAAGCCCCATCTCTGGGCCCTGGTTGATAAATGTGTGTGCTTATACAGCAGCAGATCTCTAAGCACCCTGATTGACATATGGCTGAAAACAGGCAAATAATTTGCTTTGTCTCCCTAATTAACAGTAAGCACACTGAGAGCAGGTTTGCATAATTCCTCCTTCTATCAGCACCAAGCATAAGGTTAGGCACCAAATAGGTACTTGATGACGGGAAATGAATTTCTTCCCCAGGGGAGTCAGTTCCTGCTTGTAACTAAGCAGGTTTTTAGAAACCAAGTAGATCTCTTAATTCACATTTCTAGTTATTACTTAGAGTCTGAAAAAAATGGTGTGTGTGGTGTCTGGAATGAAAGAATTGAATCCCTCCAGTATTTTCATAAAGTCTCAAGCATTTTAATGCAAAGTCTCTAAACTGACATGATCAAGAATAGTCTAGCAGGGGTCAGCAAACATTTTCTGAAGAGGGCCAGATACTAAACATTTTAGGCATTGTGGCCAGAAAATCTCCATCACAACTACCCAACTCTGCCATTCTAGCGCAAAAATAGCCAGAGACAATATGCAAATGAATGTTCCAATAAAACTTTATTTACAAAAACTGGTGGCTACTGTATTTAAACCATAGAACTTAGTTTTCTGACCTCTGGTCTAAGGCAGTGTCGTGAAATAGAACTTTCTCCAGGGTGAAAATATTCTATAATTTGAAATATTTAGGTTGGTAACCAGTATGTGGCTAGTGCTACTGAGAATATGAATTCACTTTACTTACATTTAAATAGGCACATGTGGTTAGTGACTACCATATTGGACACCGTATTGTATTGTTTTGCCAATCCTGGCAAACTCCTGACCACTTAATCATGTTTCTGTCAACATTTCTGCCCTAACTGCTTATTCATTGAGAAACACAATGCTGGGAATAATGAAAGTGAGAACAGCATATGCTCTGTCTTCCCAGTGAAACTGACAGCCTCCCTTTTGCCTTGGTGTGGTTGGCTGAGCATCATACATATGGAGGAGACAAGTCATTATTTATCCTTGGGCATGCTAAAGCATAAGTAAAGCTGTTAGGCATTTAGTTCATGAGCTGCAGTGTCTCTGCCAATAATTCAGACATCTTCAGGTGGTCTTGGGTGCTAGAACAAGTGTCATCAAAGTGGGGGCTTAAGTTTTCTTTCTCAATAGGCTCTTTCCATTTATTAGCACTGTCAGCTCCAAAACTCTGACCTTTCAGCAGTTAATGACTCAATTTTGGCAAACTGAGTTTCCACCCACCTTTTCCCTTATAAAGTTTGCTTTTCAAAACCAGCCTAACGGATCATTTCAGTGTGTGATGAAGTAGGCACTTATTGAGCAATAAACCTGTGGATTTATGCTTATGGGTTTCTAGAAACAACTTTGCCACAATCCTGTGAAACCTTGCTCACAGTTCATTAAGCTCTGACTCGATCTTGAATTATAGTTGATGCTCCAAACAGAAAGTAATATTTGTCACATCCCATAACTGTATATTCTACAGTTTTAGAAAACTGTGGGTTACTTTGACAAATTCACTCTGCTAGAGCTGAAGTAACTCTTCAGATCCTGGATCACACAGTTCTAAGGTGCTGCTGTGTTTTAAGAATACTTTATAGGTAAGAAAATGTACATACCGATACTTGATACATCTTCACAAGCTCAACACAGCCAATAGAACCAGCATGATGTGGATCATGCCCACCAAGCTGGGAAGGAAGTATCATCCTTACTTTTAGCAGTATTGGTCAGTCTTCCCTGTTTGTTTGTTGTTGTTGTTTTACTTTACATAAATTGAATCAATCATGTATATTCCACATCTGGATTATTTTGTTTGTAAGAGTCATTCAACCCATTTTGCTATATATAGTTATGGATTGCTCATTCTCATTAATGTAAAATATTCCATTGCATGAATGCTCCATAATTTTATTTATCCAGGCACCTCTAGATTAATATTTGTGTGGTTTCTAAAGTTTGGAATAAATTCTAAATAGTGCTTCTATTAATATTCTAGTACACGTTTTGGTGCACATATGCAGAATTTCTGTATCATCAAATATACATATATTCACTTTAGGGGATCCTGCTAAACATTTTTCTAAAATGATTGAACTATTTCATACTCCCATCTACCTACAATGTATGGGAATTCCAGTTGCTCTACATCCTCAACAACATGTTATTTTCTTTTTTCTTTTAACTCTTCTAGTTGACATGCGGCACCCTATTGTGGTTTTAATTGCATTTCCCTAATGAGTTGAGCATCTTTTTATATCTTTATCAACCATTTGGATATCTTTTATTTTGTGGAATGTCTGTTCAAGACTTTTGCCCAATTTTCTATTTGATCAATCCTTTTCCCATATTTAATTTTTGAATTTAGTTTTTCAGTATATAATATAGCTAAAAGTTTAAAAATGAAAATATTTTAAAAGATATAGAAAAATATATCCCTCCCACCTTTGTTCCAGGTTCAACCAGCTCCCACTCCTCCCCTCCACATGAGAAACAAGTTTTTATGAGCTTGTTGCTTTTATTTTATTAGTTTCCTATGCTTTCAGGGCTTCTTTATGAGGGTGCTCCTATTTAAACATGAAACAAATTTTTCATGGAAATTAACAGAAAGTCAGGACAAGACCCCACTTTAAAAAGCCCAGGAGATTGCCCTGGCCAGTGTTAGTGCATTGGCCATGCACCAAAGGATTGAGGGTTTGATTCCCAGTCAAGGGCATGTACCTGCATTGTAGGTTCGATCTCTGGCCCAGGTAGGGGAGCATGCAGGAGGTAACCAATTGATGTGTCTTTCTCACATCGATGTTTCTCTTTCCCTCTTCCCTCCCTACCTTCCTTCGACTCTCTCTATAAGTCAGTGGAAAAAATATGCTTGGGTGAGGATTAAAAAAGTAACAATTAAAAAAGATTAAAAACCTAGAATGATAGTTCTTGCTGCATTGTTAATTCTACGTTAACAGCAATGGACATGATAGCTGTTATGTACAACCTTAGGGCAAAAAGCACAATTTGCAAATCATTTCAGATTTGAAAGACAGGATATACACATTTTATCTAATACTGTTATTTTGTCAGGACTAAGCAATTAGATCTATTAAACATAAAGATTAAAAACCAAATATCAAAACTGTAAGTCAGTCAGTTCATCCTCTAAACCGTATATTCTCTAAACGGAAAGATTCATTGGCATTTTAGGACTTACATATGTAAGGATGTATGATTTGCTGCAGATTTGCTGACTTAACTGATAATGGCCTTTTTACTCCCCATTTCCTCAGTTGCTTACTAGTAGTAAGTTGGACATTTTGGGAAATGTACTAACTCTTTTGAGCCACCTGGGTAATATTTACCACACAGAAAATTAGCGTACAGAAGATTATTTTCTCTATAAATGTTCCTTTCTACAAGCTTGCTGACGTGCTAAAGTTCCACTTTGAAGCAAAATCAGATAACCTATGCATGAAACTTTGTATTTCTGTGTGTGTACAGAGCCACAATGGCCATGTCAAACTTTAAGAAAAAAGCCCCATGCACTCTTAAAGAGTTAGTTATTTACCAAAGGTACAATGTTGCCAAAAGTAGCATATAGAGCCCAGCCAGTGTGGCTCGGTGGTTGAGCATTGACCCATGCTCCAGGAGGTCACTGGTTCAATTCTTGGTCAAGGCACATGTCCAGGTTGTGGCCCAATCCCCATTGGGGGGCATGCGGGAGGCGGCCAATTGATGTTCTCCCTCATCAATGTTTCTATCTCTTTCTCTCTCTCCCTTCCTCTCTCTCTAAAAAAAAAAAAAAGGTAGCATATAGATAAACCACTTATGATCACGAGTGGTCACATGTACACATTTCAGACAACTAAAAAAACTTACAGTTCAAAATGATCTTGACTGCCCCTCAGCCATGGTCGTCATATGGGAAAGCCCTCAGACTTCTGTTTGAGAGAATGCCAGACATAGATGTGCATACTTGGGGAATATTGTTTGGTCTTTGAGGACTGGGCTTCTACCTTGATATATGTTAGGTTCGTATTTTCCCAGGAAAAGGCTCCAAACACCTTTTTATCTTTCCCAAGGAGGAAAAAAAATTCAACTAGAGCCACTGCTGAGTCAGAGGAGCAAGGTTCCAATGCCAACAGGCAAATTGGGAGAATGGGAGAATAATTCAGCTAATGCCTGGTACTGAACAACAGAATAAAATATCTCTTGGTAGTTATTTAGACATCTGTGCTAGATGCCAAAACTCTTGAAGTGTTTCTGATACTTTTTCAATAAACACCTTCCTTAATTTTAATGAAAACTAAAGTCTGATAATTACAGCACTCAGTTATTTAGATTTATAGTATATTATGTATTTATTATATATTAACATATTTATGTAATAAATTAATTATGTAATAAACATGTTAAATATTTTGCAGCAGCTAAAAACTCCTTAATTATATGAAAAATTACATAAAATATAATAATTTTAGAACATTCCATAGTTTTCAAATTATAAATAAATTCACAGATTTATTTTAATTCTCTGTATTAAATAAGGCAGTCTGCTAGACCAAGCAGCATCTAAAATTTGTGGGTCACATAGAAAGCTATAAATCAAGCTAGCAGAGAAATAATATATGTTCTGTCCTCCTACCTTGAGCAGTAAAGAAAGGGCTGGTATCCAGCCTAACTGCCTTTTCTTCCCCTCACCTTGGCTCTATTCCAAAAGTGGTCACATACATAGACATGTGGATACTCAGCCCACACTTCCAACCTCCATCCTCTATTCTCCATCCACCTAACCTCCTCTGCAAAAGCCACTCCTTAGCCAATTCTCAAGCCTAGTGGTGCACACATCAGCATTGCCCACCCTCAAATGCATAGAACCAATAAGAAAGCCTGCACATACCTTGGAAGCTGAAGTGTGGTCTAGAATGGGTTGGGAGAGACTTGAGTTTCAAGTGGACCCCTTGGTAGGGGCATAGTTGGTAGAGGACCAAAGCAGACCCTCAAAAGTACAGGAAACAAGGCTGGATCTCTTCTTATCCCGGTCTAATAATGATACTACTGCTAGGCTGCTAGGTATAGTGGAGAATGGAAGGAAATAACAGCAGTAACAAAGATTCCAGCTCCCATACAGCTTGCAATTTAATTATGGAAAAAGTTTCTTATAAGAATGAGAACAACTCCCAGATATGTTTTACCAGGAACTTATAAGGAACTGCTTAAGGCAATCTCTTTGACTATGTGAAAACATTTCTTCCTTCTAGGAAATGCTAGCAGACAAACTTCCCTGATGCCCATGTCCCTTCATTACATCTCTAACAACAAAAATCAGAAAGAATATATGCACTCCTATGTTCATAGCAGCACTATTTACAATAGCTAAGATCTGAAAACAGTCCAAGTGTCCATCAGTAGATGAGTGGATAAAAAGCTGTGGTACATATGCACAATGGAATGCTATGCAGCTGTAAGAAAGAAAGATCTCTTATCCTTTGAGACAACATGGAGGGACCTGGAGAGTAGTATGCTAAGTGAAATAAGCCAGTCAGAGAAAGACAAGTATCACATGATCTCACTTATTTGTGGAATATAATAAACAAAATAAGCTGATGAACAAAATAGATCCAGAGACATGAAAGTAGGAAACAGATTGACAAACCTCAGAGGGAAGTGGGGAGGTGGGGCAGGAAGAGGTAAACCAAAGAACTTATATGCATATATGTATAACCAATGGACACAGACAACAGTGCCATGAAGGTGGTGGGGGGCGGGGAGGAGGGTGTCGAGGGAAAAGGAGGGACATCTGTAATAAAAATGAAAAAAATAATTAAAATAAAATAAAACCTTGAAAGATACACTTATCACCTACTTCAGGAGTCGTTAAACTTTTTCTGTAAAGAGTTAGATAGTAAATATTTCAGGTTTACAGGTCATATCATATAGTGTCTGTCACAAATACTCAACTCTGTCTTTTAGTGAAAAAGCAAACTGAGACAATATGCAAACTGGAAATGGCAGTGTTCCAATGCAATCTATTTACAAAAGTAGGCAGGGGGCTGGATTTGACCCATAGGCCACAGTTTGCCTGATTTATATCATGACCAAATAAGGAACAAAGAGGAGTGAGAGGTGGAGACGAGAAGAAAAGCTCAGAAAAAGAGACATATATACTTACTCAAAGGGAGAAATATATTTTTAAAAGACAGGGAAGAAACAGTGTCATAGAATGATATACTCAAGGAATGATTGCACACACACACAGGACAGATACACAGAGAACAGTAGTAGAAAGTATAATAGAAGTAAACAAGGTCAACATACTGATCCTGTTGTACTTATATATTTTCTATATATTCATATAATATATAAAATTATTTTAATTATTAAACCAATTTCTAAACTAAATCTTTTGAAATCCTCTTTGCCTCATTTTAACATTTTAAAAAAATCAAATTTTCTATTCTAAGAAAGGGGAAATGTTGTATTTTTATTTTCTAGAGCAGAAGCTATATTTTCAAATATTATCTTTCTTATCACCTATAAGTCTTTTGCCATCAAAAACTTGTAAGGCCATTTTTAAAGCTCAAAATGAAGTTTTAATAAAGATTATCTTGGGGACATGATCTAATTAAACAGAAGGCTAGATTAAGCCTAAGAGCCAAAACATCCTCACCTATGACCTAAACATCTCTGATGCTCCTATTTCCTCTCCTGATTCAGAGAAAGAATTACTGGAAAAACACATCTTGATTCAGTAAAATCTTATTGAAACTGGGATCACTTGAGTTTAGGATGGTTTCAATAACATTATGTACTTCAGTCATTGTTTTCTTCTCATTGGTTAGCTCTCTGTAATCAGCCACAGACAAGGTTTTCAATGACTGCTGTATTGTGGAAAACTTCTGTAAATGTATCCTTGACATTTCAGTGTGGAGGAAAGGATAGTTACTAATATGAGAGTTTATTATACATTGCATTTCAACTTGAGACAGAGTTGCTTCTTTGTTATGTGTGGATAGTCCAGAAAGTTACATTTGACAATAAAAATTCTATTTTAATATTTATATATTTGTATTAATTAATGTATTTTTGTTACAGGTGTTTCTCCCTTTTCCCCCCAGACACCCTCTTCCCGATCCCCCCCCCCCCCCACCGCCAAGCATTGTTGTCTGTGTCCATTGGTTACACATACATACATATAAGTTCTTTGGTTTATCTCTTCCCTCCCCCCCACCTCCCTCCTCTAAACTTTGTGAGTCTGAACCATACTCCTTTCTATGTCCCTGGGTCTATTTTGTTCATCAGCTTTTTTTGTTCATTATATTCCACAAATAAGTGAAGTTAGCCCATTACTGGGGGGAAAAGTACTTCTCTGTAACTGTGGAGTGTACTGCCTTTCTACATTGCTTCCCTAAAGAGCTAATATGAGTTCACAGACCATCTCCACCATGTGTGTATATACTTGCTCCGCCTTCAGCCTCACTTCTTAAATATTTGAGAATGGCATATCAGACCATTTTGCTATTTCCATGTCAAAACATCAATTTCACTTGCTGTTGGTTGGATAGATGAAATTTTAGGTCCCAAGACTGGGGAAAATTTCCACTATAGGCAAGATAAAATTACAAAATGAATAGAAATATATAACCCCAAGCCCTGGGTCTGTCTTAATATTGTCAAATATTGTTAAATCCATTCTCAGGATTCCTGATTGTCAAAGTCTAAAGAAGCTTTAAAAATAATCTAATCCAAAAGCCTCCTTTAACATAGAAGAGAACTGACTTGTAAAAGGTCTTATGACTAATTCCCAGAAGAGGACAAGCTCAAATCTTACAACCCCAGGATGATCCTTTCTATTTCACTGTAACATTGCTCCCATTTTCCATATTCTTCTTCTACAGTTAAATCCATGCATTCCTTTAAAAAGCATTTACTGAAATGAGACATCACCTCACGTAATAAAAAGTGTGTGTGTGTGTATGTGTGTTGGTGAGAATGTGGAACAAATGGAAACTTGTGCACTGCTGGTGGGAATGTAAACTAGTACAGTCACCATAAAAAAATAGTATGGAGATTCCTCAGAAAATTAAGAATAGAGTTACCATATGACCCAGCAATTCCACTGCTGGGTATATATTCAAAGAAACTGAAATCAGGATCTCAAAGAGATATTGTTCATTCCAGCATTATTCACAATAGCCAAGGCATGGAAGCAACCTATATGTCTATCAGTGGATTAATGGGTAAAGAAAAGGTGGTATATACATACAATGGAATATTATTCAGCCTTACAAAAAAGAGAAATCCTGTCATTTGCAACAACCTGGATGAACCTGGAGGACATTATGCTAAGTGACATAATCAGACACAAAAGGACAAATACTACATATAAGATACCACTTATATAAAGAAACTGAAATGGTCAAACTCACAAAAACAAAAAGTAGAATAATGGTTGCCAGAGGGTAATGAGGAGATATTAGTTAAAGTGTACAAAGTTTTAGTTATGCAAGATGAATTAAGTCCCAGAGATTTACTGTAAATCACAGAGCCTGTATTTAACAATACAGTGTCTTATACTTAAAAATTTACTGAGAGTAGATCTTATGTAAAGAGTTCTTATCACGAATAATAATAATAATAATAATAATAATAATAATAAATGAGAGGGTGGGAGAAAAGTTTTACAGGTGATAAATGTGTATATGGATATGTTTATGGCATAGATTGCGGTGATGGTTCAAAGGTGTTTAGTTATCTCCAAACTCACCAAGTTGTATACATTGAATATGTACAGCTTTGTCAATCAGACCTCAATAAAGTAGTTTAAGAATAAAAGCATCTATGATGGGACAAACATCCCTAAATATAACACATATGAGGATATATAAAATAGTTGAGAAGACAGTCTCGAGAAAGACGGTCACAAAACTAAGGAAATAATCTTTATAAAATAGAATGTGCTAGATGTTGTGGGAACATAAATGAAAGCATAACTCATTCTTCCTGGATTCATGAGTGATGCAAGTTTCCAAAGAATGACTCGATTTAGCCACAAAGAATGAATCAGTTTCTTTGGTTTATTCAGTGCCTGAAAGATCAGTGCAGTTCCCACACTTTGCAATCTTTATACTTTCAACCTATATTTACAGAAAATACACAAAATGATGGAATATAAGCCACAGACTTTACATAGACTTTAAATGTAAGCAGCTTAAAACGGAAAAGAGGATATACTTCAATGCACCATAACACAGCCTATAAGAAACAGCCAAATAAAGTAGGGCATGAAGGAGAAGAGAAGGTGGGTTGGAATTAAGTAAGGTTGTAAATAAGAATGTTTCCTGAAAAAGTGAACACAATAGAAATTTCCTGAAGTGAAGAAATATACAAGAAGTTTATATTATGAATGTAAATATATTATTCAAAGAAAATTTGGAATAAGTTTAATTGAATGAAAGAGGACAAAAACACCCTGTAGCCCCATCATCCAGAGATAAGCATTAACATTTTTTATATTCAGTGGTTTTAAAGACTTTTTTTAGGTACACACAATTTTTTTTACAGAAATTGGGTTCATATTATAGATATTATTTTGTAATCTAAAGATTATACTTGATAACATAGTGTCGGTGTTTTTTTACTCCACTTAATACTCTTCTAAAATGTGATGTTATGGTAGTGTCTATTATAGAAATAATTTATTAAGTTAATGTATTAAATGAATTCCCTATGTTAATCATTAAGATTGTTTCTATCATTTTTCTATATAAGTAGCACCATAATAAACACACTTGCACATAAATCTTGGTTTGAACCTTTGATTCTTTAAGATTTCTGGAACTTGAATCATTAAACCACACTTTAAGCTTTTGATACACACAAACCAATTACCTTCCAGGAAAGTATAGCTATTTTAATCTCATAAACCCTAAGTAATAGTTACCACTTAAAAAAATCTTTTCAGAAGCACAAATTAGATATTGTTACAGTTTATGTTCATTTGTTTTATCATTAGGTTTAAAAATATGTGATTATTGCCCTGGCCGGGTGACTCGGTTGGAGCGTCATCCCATACACCAAAAGGTTGCAGGATTAATTTCCCAAGGCACATATCTAAGTTGTGGGTTTGATCCCCAGTCAGGGCATGTGTGAGGCAAACAATTAATGTTTCTCTCTCCCTCTCTCTCTCTCTCTCTCTCTCTCTCTCTCTCTCTCTCTCAAATCACTAAACATATCCCCTCGGGTGAGAAATATAAAATTTATAAAATATAATATATATATATATATATATATATATATATATATATATATATATATGTGCTTCAGGCTCTTGTTGCTGATTTGTTCTTTTTATGACATTATAATACTATTTATTATTTTATTAGAAAATAATATATTTTCACTGAAGACATTTTAGAAAATTCAAAAAGATACAAATTAGAAAATAAAAATACCTACAATCTAATTACCAGTCTTAATGCTTTGGACTATAAACTTAAGAGTGATAACTGTTCACAATAAGTGGATAGATTTTTTAAATGTGTACTTAATATACAGATCTCTTTAATTTTCATTTTAAATATATCATGAACATTTCCAATGTAACTAAATATTTTTATTTTTATTAAATTTACTTGTCTGACTTTGATTAATAAGTTTATATAGGTTTCAAATGTACATTTCTATGATACATGATTTTCATATTGCATTGTGCGCCCATCACCCAGAGTCGAATCATCTCCTATCACCATATATTTGACCACTTTATCCTTTACTATCCCGTACCCCCTTCACTCTGGTAACCACCATACTGTTGTCTGTATCAAGACAAGTAATAACAAGTGTTGGGGAGGTTGTGGAGAAAACAGAACCCTCATTCACTGCTGGTGTGAATGTAAACTGGTACAGCCACTATGGAAAACAGTGTGGTGGTTCCATAAAAAATTAAAAATAGAGCTACCATATGACCCAGCAACCCCTCTTCTGGATAACTACTCGAAAAATTTGAAAACATTTATTTGCAAAGACATAGGCACCCCTATTTTCATTGAAACACGATTCACAGTGGCCAAGACTTGGAAACAACCGAAGTGTACTTCAATAGATAATTGGTTAAAGAAGGAGTGGTACATCTATACAATGGAATACCACTCAGCCATAAGAAGAGATGAAGTACTGCTATTTGTAACTAAATAATTTTGACAACAACATTTTAATGACTTAGTTGTTTTCCTCTACATGGATATACCATAACCTATTAACACATATTAGATATTTTCAGATTTCACTTTTATAAAGTATTCCATGATTAATGTCCTCATACTTATGTCTTACATCTGAGTATTTCTTTAATATATATTCCTGGAAGTAGCTCATCTATTAGAACTTTTCAGAAGAAAATTTAAAACAGTTTATTTTTAAGTTTGTAAATATCCCATTGATATTTCAATTAAAATTTCATTTTAAGTTTATGAATTATTTCTGCTTAGTTGACATCTTTGAATATTGAATTTCTTCTCCTCCAATATATAATTCTCCATTTGTTCAATTATTTTTTACTTAAAATATTTTTTAAAAACTTAAATAGCTAAGATCTGGAAACAGCCCAAGTGTCCATCAGTAGACGAATGGATAAAAAAGCTATGGTACATATACACAATGGAGTACTATGCAGCTGTAAGAAAGAAAGATCTCTTATCCTTGGGAGGACCTGGAAACTATTATCCTAAGTGAAACAAGCCAGGCAGAGAAAGACAAATATCATATGATCTCACTTATTTCTGGAATATAATGAACATAACAGTCTGAGGAACAGGGTAGTTCCAGAGACGTGGAAGTAGGGTACAGACTGACAATTGCCAGAAGAGGGGGTGAGGGAGAGGAGCGATGAACCACAGAACTTGTACGCATGTACTCATAACCAATGGACATGGACAACACAACTGGGGACGGGGCGAGGAGGGTGTCAATGGGGGAAAAAGGAGAAACATCTGTAACAAAAGTAAATTAATAAAAAATAAATAAGTAAAAATAAAAAAAACTTAATAGGCCTTTTATTAATAGACATTTTACTTTGTTTTTAATATTTTGTTTTGCAATTGCAAATGGCATCTTTGTTTGGCAATATCAAGTTGTAAGACATGGCTCTACATTCAGAATGCCTTCAGTTTTTACTTCAATTTCCACGTTTTTACAGCTTTTCTAATCAGGCCTATGTAACAAGAATAGTGTCTAGGTGAACAGCAAAACAATTCTACCAGTGCACTACATCTGTGATTCACCCTCTCTAGGCTTCTCTGCTTGTATCTTTTTTTAAAAAGACTTTTTATTGATTTTTAGAGAGAGAGAAGAAGGGAGAAGGAGAAAGGGAGAGAAACATCGATGTTCGAGTGAGACACTGATAGATCAGCTGCCTCCTGCACACCCTCTACCGGGAATCAAGCACACAACCCAGGCATGTGCCCTGACAGGGAATCAAACTGGCAACCTTTCACTGCACTGGAAAATGCCCAACAAACTGAGCCACACCAGCCAGGGCTTCCCTGCCTGTATCTTCCTCTTCCTCTCTCATTGCCCTTTTCCCTCCTCTCCCATTCAAAGCTACTACTGCCTTTTGGCTGAAGCTAATTCCCTTTTCACTGTTGTGTGTCTTAGCTTCCGAAATGTTCCAGTGACTAGTCCCTAAGTATGTTCACAGTATTAAAGAGGATCTGCTTGGTTCAGAGATAAAAAATAAAGATCACCTCATTTGGGCAAGCTGTCTTATGCATGACTGCTTTTGGGTCAGGAGCCAATCTTTGATCAAATTTTCTGTGGATAAAGAAATGAAGGCATGTAGCATAAAATATGGCAAACTATGTTTTGAGTTCTTGCTAAGTAAGATGACTGTGAATACCGTGGGCACATAGACAATGTTGTTAATAAGGGATCTTGTTCTATTATATTTTAGTAATTATTATTGTTTTATAGAAGTAGTATTAATTTGTATAACTATTTTGTAACCAACTTCTTTGTTGAGATGTATTGTTATTCTAGAGTTTTATAAGTTTCTTCTCTTAAATTTCTATGTAGATATTTTCTTCTAACTGTGATTCCTCCACCTTTCTAGTATTTACAACTCATTTCTTTCCCTTAATGTACAGTACTGAAAAGATATTCCAGAAGAAAATTGGGATAGAAGACATCTTTATTTTGGTTCTGACATTAGTGGGTTTGCCTTTATGTTCAATATTTAATATGGTGTTAGCTCCTGGTTTGAGACATACATAATTTATGATGCTGTGGTAGTATCTTTCTATTCCTAATATACCAAGAGTTATTATTAAAAACAGATGTTGAATTTTATCATATTTTTTGGCATCTAGTAGGTTGATCATTTGGTTTTTTTCACTGACTAATTGGTATGATAAATTACATTCTATTTTGTCTGACAGTATGGTTTATTTTTGTTAACATTTGCACGATAGAAATTTACCAATTCCTTTCATCTTTCTGACTTTATTGTTTTTCTTGTCATTCTGTAGAAAATACACAGTGGTATTAATTTTACCCAGTGTATTTGTCTTCAATAGAAAAGAGTTTGTCTTATCTTTCTCTCTTTGTTTCATACATTATGACTTCCAAGCTTTATAGCATTTAACTTTGCCAAGTGTGATAGATCTCCCAATTATTTCTCCCTTGTTATGACAAGATTATACATCCTTGCCCATTGCCATGAGATTTTCAGAAATGCCCTGTGAGAAGGCTGTATGTCTCTTCCCACATTGATGTAAGGTTTTGACAATATAATGCCAATGGACTGATTATACAGTATAACTGAGCAGAAGAAGAAAGAAAGCCTTTGTGTGTTTCAGTCCTTTTGGTTTCCCTCTGAAATGGGAAATATATGTACTATGTAGTGACTGATCCTTTAGTGATCCTGGAATGAAGAAAACACCTGGTACAGAGCCTCAACCACCACAGCCAAAGTGTCAGACAGTGAAAACTACACATTTGCTGCTTCAAGACACAGAGAATTAGGGTTGCTTTTTACCTCACAGCATAACTTAATGAAAGCTGGAAACACTAAGAACCTGTCCAAAAAATCAGTGTGATTAGCCAGTTTTCCAAGATGGCTCCTAATTTAACCAGATAAATTAAACCAAGTATTTATTACATTATTTTCTGATCTATTCATAGACCAGCCTAATTAAGCAAAGACACTTAAACAAATATGCAAGGCCTAATTGTTAAGAGTGGAGGACAAGGAAGAAAGGAACCTAAATGGCTAATTTCCCCTAATCTTGTCACTGAGCCAACTACTTTTAACATCTGGATGTTCTCCCCTTATATACATATAGAATACAAGGGATATGTATTATGTTAGTTTTGCATCTCAAATTATGAATTATTTTCTATTCCAATTTCTCAGTTGCTTATTAAATACCAAGAATGATATAGGTGTCAAGTCTGAATTAAAGCATCAGCCAAAAATATATGGGCTGAACTGAAGTAGTACCAAGGTTTTTGCAATTAAAAAAAGGAGGTTTTTCTTGTCTTATTACTTTATTTATTCATAAATCATGCTGAGATCAAAAGGATCATAACTGTTAGTGGTTCTATTGTTTTAGTTTCCATAGGAAATCACAGTTTATACTGACAGATGAAAACATTTTCATAACAAGTTGTCACCAACCAACAAAAGTTTGCTTTGATTCCAGTTCATACGTAACAATACATTCTAGATCAAAACATTATACTTAAAATTAAATGCAGTAAATATTATTTTGATCTCTTTTCCAATGTGTGAAAATCATATATTTTAGGAAAATTTCCACTTACCTTTGTTCTCATTTTTATACAAAAAAATCAAGTCTTTGTTTTCCTAGGAAAAGTTTCTTTTTATCTGATCTTCAGATTATGATTATTTTCTCTTCTAGAGCTTTGTTTTCTGGCCTTTACATTTATAATTTCTCGTAAGTTTTTCCTTTTATATTTCCTGTCTACCTAACAAAAAATACATCTTGAGTTTTCAAACCCCTTAATGATTTTGCATGTCAATTTTCCTCATTACTGTTTCTCATACAGGTTTTTCATATGCTAAATAATCTTCATTTCTTTATTAAGCTTTACATCTAACATTCTTTTCATTTCCACTTTACTTCTTTTCTTTCTTATTATATCTTATATTTCTTATAGCCATATTTTCCTAAACATTACTGTGAACACATATCATGTTATCTAATTTTAACTTCTGTTTTTTGTAATCAAAGCTTTCAAAATGATGCTCTTCCATTGCATCTTCTCATGTGTTCTCTCTTTCCATTAATTTTCCATTAACTTGGTGTTGAGCTTTTACTGATCACTTTCCATGCAATTTCAGTTGGCATTCCCTAGCTTGGTGAGAAGATTCCTCCTGCATCACCTCTTCAGACCCTGGAGGCCATTAGATTGTCCTACATGCAATTAGAACCCAGGTAACACATTAGGAGGAAGGGCTGACAGTAGACATTTCAACAATTTGGCAGCCAGAGAGAAGTGAGAAGAAAGTGAGAGCTGTGAGGAATGTTGTCCCTGTCTCTGTGTGTGATGATTTTATAAGATCCCCCAGATTTCTATAGCAAATATCCCTGCATTGTGCCAAATAACTGATGTCACCCCTAGTCCCCTCTCTTATCCTTCTTTCACTGAGTGACTTCCAGGATTTACCAACAAACATTTTTATTTCTATTGAACACAGTAACAAAAATCATTTCCAGTGTTCACCCTCACTTCCAGACCTTGTCCTTCATCATTAAGGAGGTGTTTGTGAATTTCTGCCATATTTCATCTACCTACTTTTGTCAGCACTCAACTGCCCTCCTAGGAAAATTCACTATGAGTAAACATTTCCTAGATGCCAGCCTTAGTATAGCAGGGGGAAAAAATGTCATTATATTTCCTTTACCCCAATATTTCTCCCAAAATCCAGTTATATTTTTCCAAAAAAAATGGAGAAGATAATGGTTTTCTGCATGGTGCAAGACAGCTTTCCATTGATTAATTTTTTTTCTTTTCTTTTTTTTAGTTTATTTTTTATTGTTGACACTATTACACATGTCCCCTATTTTTCCCCCACCTCCCCTCTCTACCCCACCCCTCCCTACCCCAGGGCATCACCACACTATTGTCTGTGTCCTTGGGCTATGCATATATGCATATAAATTCTTTGGTGAATCTTGTCCCATCACTCCCACCCCCCTCCCCTTAGCGATCTGTCAATGTGTTCCATATATCCATGCCTCTGGACCTATTTTGTTCATCAGTTTATTTTGTTTATAAGATTCCACATATAAGTGAGATCATGTGATATTTGTCTTTCTCTGACTGGCTTATTTCACTTAGCATAATGGTCTCCAGGTCCATCTATGCTGTTGCAAATGGTAAGAGATGCTTCTTTTTTACTGCCACATAGTATTCTTTTGTGTAAATGTACCATCGTTTTTTATCCACTCATCTACTGATGGCCACTTGGGCTGTTTCTAGATCTTAGCTATTGTAAATAACGATGCTATGAACATGGCGGGGGTGGGGAGGTGGGCATATATTCTTTCTGATTGGTGTTTCAGGATTCTTAGGATATATTCCCAGAAGTAGGATCTCTGGGTCAAATGACAGTTTCATTTTTAATATTTTGAGAAGACTCCATACTGTTTTCCATAATGGCTGCACCAGTCTGCATTCCCACAGCAGTGTGCTAGGGTTCCCTTTTCTCCACATCCTTGACAGCACTTGTTTGTTGTTTTATTGATGATAGCCATTCTGGCATGTGTGAGTTGTACCTCATTGTAGTTTTAATTTGCATCTTTCTGATGATAAATGACATTGAGCATTTTTTTGTATGTCTATTGGCCATTTCTATGTCCCCATTAGAGAAGTGTCTATTCAGGTCCTTAGCTCATTTTAATGGGATTATTTGTCTTCCTTTTGATGAGTTGTATGAGTTCTTTATATATTTTGGAAATAAACTTCTTATCAGAGGTATCATTGACAAATATGTTCTCCCATATCAATGGGTTCTCTTTTAATTTTGGTTATTGTTTATTTTGCTGTGAAGAAGTTTTTTACTTTGATGTAGTCCCATTTGTTTATATTTGTCTTTGTTTCTCTTGCCCTAGGCGATGTATCAATGAAAATTCTGCTACATGTGATATCTGAGATTTTTCTGCCTACATTTTCTTCTAGAATTTTTATGGTTTCACAAGTTACATTTAAGTCTTTTATCCATTTTTGAGTTTATTCCTGTGTATGGAGTGAGTTAGTGGTCTAATTTTATTTTTTGTATGTATCTGTCCAATTTTCCCAACACCATTTATTGAAGAGACTGTCTTTACTCCATTGTATGCTCTTACCTCCTTTGTCAAAAATTAATTGACCATAATGTCTTGGGTTGATTTCTGGGTTCTCTGTTCTGTTCCATTGATCTATATGCCTGTTCTTGTGCCAATAGTACCAGACTGTCTTGATTACAATGACTTTGTAGTATAGTTTGATATCCAGTATTGTGATACTTCCAACTTTGTTCTTCTTTCTCAAGATTTCTGTGGTTATTCAAGGTTTTTTTGGTTACATATAAACTTTTGGAATATTTGTTCTGGATCTGTGAAATATGCCATTGACATTTTAATAGAGATTGCATAGAACCTATTGATAGCTTTGGGTAGTATGGACATTTTAATGATGTTAATTCTTCCAAACTGTGAACATGATATATGCTTCCACTTGTTTGTATCTTCCTCTATTTCTTTTTTCAATGTCCTATAGTTTTCTGAGTATAGATCTTTTACCTCCTTGGTTAAGTTTATTCCTACATATCTTATTTTTTGTTGCAGTGGTAAACTGGATTATTTTTAGTTCCTCTTTCTGAGAGTTCATTATTGGTGTATAAAAATGCCATTGATTTCTGGATGTTAATTTTTTACCTTGCTACTTTGCCAAATTCATTTATTAAATCTAGTAGTATTTTGGTGGAGTCTTTAGGATTAGAATCATAAACCCATTGACCAGGAATTTTTCTAAGTTTGCCTAGACTTATTTTCAACTGTCATTTCAAATATTTTCCACTTTGCTAAACTTAACACCTCACCATGCTCCTGTTCAATCTCAGGAGTTAAATTTATCTCTCTTTGTGGTAAACAGAACAATTACCAGATGGGAACCCATTCACCTTCCTAACTCCAATTAACAAATGTATATGCATCCTCACCTATTGTTTCTTCTTTCCCATTATAATAGAAATAGCATCCATTTTCCTGCATTAACATTTGTCTGTAAACTGTCTAGAACTCCCTAAACACATTCCCACACAAATAATTCAAGGATAATTTATCCCATGAGCCATCTTTGAAATCTTCCTCTTACTCATTCCCCATATCTAATCCAACACTTTGTTTTCTCAGTCTACTGCTATCAGCCTACATGAAATGACCATCATCAATAGGCTGGACTACTGAAAT
Source organism: Tadarida brasiliensis (assembly GCA_030848825.1). Classification (NCBI taxonomy): domain Eukaryota; kingdom Metazoa; phylum Chordata; class Mammalia; order Chiroptera; family Molossidae; genus Tadarida; species Tadarida brasiliensis. Next base: position 112,741,630 of record CM061280.1, on the reverse strand, counting down.
TGCCTCTGAGTGATCTGTTGTAGCACACTATTATATTCTTCCATTTTTCACTATATTATAGCCAGAGTAACCTTATAGTTTGTTCAGAAATGGGGGTCTGATTATGTCCCTCCACCACTTAAAAAATTTCAATGCTTCTTATAGGAGAAAGCAAAATCCTTCACATGTAGCTACCAACCTCTCCAGCCCAACTCTGAAACCCTTGCTGCTTATGACTGAAGGCCTTTTTGCTTGCATTTCCTGTGCATTGAATTTTCTTTCTTTCTTTTCACCTCAATTTCTACTCCTTAAATTTCAGTTAAACCATTATTCTCTTGGAGAACTATTTCCTTACTTCTTCACTCCGATGGCTATTTGTTGTTAAAATGTAAGTTCTAGAAGGGTAGAGACAATATATTTTAATCATAATTTTATCCCACAACCTAGGATAATATAAAGAACAGAGTATTCCTCAATAAATATCTATTAAATTAATGAGGACTGAATGTAGGGAAAGGAATCCACAATGGGATCTGAGGAAAAAACAAACATGGAAGTTGGAAGAAACTCAGTAGAGGCTTCAGCTTTCAAAGCCAGTGGGAAAAAGACTGATGAGAGAGGAATTGAAAAATAGCAGGTTGAGGAATAATCTATAGAAAGGGAGACAGTGTTTATAGAAAGATCTATAAACATGTTTGTCACCTGAGAAAAGGAGAGAAATAACAGGTATGTTGGTTAAAAGGAGAATCTTATTTTACTACGAAGTTGCTTATGTTTAAATACTAATAGAAAAGAGCCAGTTGAGAGAAAAATTGAAGATATGAGAATTAAAATATCTGTAGTATAAAATAGATATTATTTTTGTTAAGAGAAATAAAGCAGATTCTCCTTAAATGGGTTTTATTTTAAGCCACCCAAGATTGACATTTAAAATAAAGAAGAGTTACACATATTTTAACATAAACTATGAGAATGAAAATAAGGTAATTACAAAAATCATTAAGGTTAACAGAGTATGGTCTGTGCCCCGTCAACACCCTCCCACCTGGGATATCACCTTAGATTTAGAAATCATTGAAAATATGAGTTTTTAGACCTTTAAAAATGAAATGAAAGCTAAGCACTAGTATCTCTAATTTCAAAGTTATTTTAATAGGCTTAGTTTGTAAATAATGCTAATTTTTCCTGTTAGAATTTCTGAAGTATATGATGGATTGTTATTGTTGTTTCATTCTAGTTTACAAATTGATAACTGTTAAGTAACATGATAATGATAAAAGAGAGAAGAGGACTGGGGATTGGGACTCAGTGACAGTTCTAGCCCTGTTGCTACTTAGCTGTGAGACCTTGCCCATACTGTTTAATCTTTCCTGCCTTACTTTCCCCATCTATGAAATAAGGATAATAAGGTCTATAATACTTTTCTCAGAAGGCATATGTTATGAGGATTAAAGGTGTTCATGCATATAAAAGCCTTTTTACTCATATAAAAAATGCTATACAAAGCAGTTAGAGAAGAAGACATAAAACGCCAGTGCAAAATGTTACTCCGTCACTTTCCAGGCATGTGACTTTGGGCAAGTTCCTTACATGTTTATTCCTCAGTTTCCTCGCTCGAGAAGTGGGAGTAATATTCCCAAGCTCTATAAATTTTTATTAAGAATAAATGAACTGTGCCCAACCAGTGTGGCTCAGTGGACTGAGCATTGTCCCATGGACTGAGAGGTCCCAATTCAATTCCCGGTCAGGGCACATGCCCGGGTTGTGGGCTTGATCCCCAGTAGGGGGTGCACAGGAGGCAACCAATTGATGTTTCTCTCTCTCTCTCTCTAAAAAATCAATAAAAACATTTTTTTTAAAAAAGAATAATGAATTGTGAGTGAAAGGACAGTGCATACTTATTACATGTGCCTTGATTTGAGATTTATTTGTCTTATGATTTTGTTCTTTTACTTTTTTTGTTAATTTCTTAATTTATTTAGCAGATGACTCCACTTGAATGGTTTGACATTAGACAAGATTCAGATTCTAATATGTTAAAGTCTTTTATAGTTTTCCAACTTGAAGGGTGGTCCCCAGGCCAACAAGAGCAATAAAAGCATCCAGACTTAGAGAATCAGAATATGCATTTTAACAAGATTCCCAGATGATGTGTACACAGTTAATCTGGAAATCACTGTCTAACAATCCATACAGTTGTAAGACATCAGTTCAAAGATCTTGAGTAATGTATATATTTTAACCTATGATGCTGTTTTCTCCTGTTCATTTTCCTTTATCTTCAGTTCCTCAACTCTGTTTTACTATGAAAATGAAACGACCCAAGGAATAGAAAAAAAATGCAACAAGAAGCTGAAAAAAACTTCAAATGTGTTTGTGAAGTGGTTTTACACTGGGCAAGAATTAGCTCCAGAACTACCATGTGCCTTTGTATTATCACTCATTAGATGTCTTTGTCTACGTGGGGGATTTCTTATCTTCCCCACTTTCCATCACTGTCAAAAGTGCTATGAAGATGCACTATGGTCAGAAGAGTGTCCAAGTTACTGCTTATTAACAGCCAAGGTAGATACAGTTCTACAGAGTCTCCTGGTAGTTTCTCAGAGGTGAAGGTGAAATGTAGAAAAATATTTAAGCAATATGTTTATAACTTTTTACAGGTATGTCATTTTAAAAAATGTAGGCAGAGAATAAAATTGAGTCTGTTTCAATTCATTTCAATAATAATCAAAGTGCATAGTCTGGCTTTATCATGGGCAACGTTTCTATTGTTTCTTTAAAAAAAATTTTTCTACTTTGTTAAATGATCAATTTGAAGACTGGGGAAGCTTGTTACTGAGGATACATGATATTTCAGCAATGAAGTAAATTTTCACATTGCTGATGAAGGTAAAGTAAGTCTATCTTAGTTCAATCCAAGATCTATTGCCTTCTGCTAAATATCAAGAGAGTCATCTTGTCAGTTCTCCAAAGAAAAGAGATTTACAAGTTATCCAAAACAGAGTAGCATCTCCTAGGCTGAAAAGATATGTCATGATAATAAATGTATGGGGAAGGTATCAGGGAGGTGTTTCTAAAAGAAACCCACAGTTTTTTAAATTACTCTATTTTCCTCATTAAAATTCTTCCTTTAAATGACAAATGATCCTTTAAACACAGCATCTAAGATTTTGACTTATGGAAAACCAGAGGTAAGTGCAGTTTGATTTAACTGTCTCTGGAGGTAGCTATGATTTTAGAAACAGTATATATTGCATTTATGAGGAGGCCTCCCACACAGCATTTAAAGATTTGTGTGTCCCTTGGAGGTAGAGGTGAGGGAATTGTTGCTCTTTATTTCGTGTTAACAGACTCAATTTTTCAATTTGTAATTAAATAGCCCATAGTCATCTTGAGGGGCTGCTAGAACTGGTGCTACTCAAGCAAACCTTGAGAAAGTTATGGCAAATAAAGGTTAAAAAGATGATCACCTGAGAAATCAACATGATTAAATAGTCAGACCCACCAGGGTTCTAGAATGCAGTTAGCAGTGATTGTGAGCATTTGAAAGAAACACGAATCCAATCACTGCTAAATGAAATTGAGGCTGCAAAAATTAGAAAAGAAAAGGTATGAATGAATCTTTGCAAAATGTCTGAAAAGCAAGGAAAAGTGGAATTTCAAACAAGGAAGCAAATTTGCTGTAAACGACATGAGCTGGAGTTTTATATGATTTACATCCCATGTTAGATTGTGGTCTTATTCTAAATATAAGTATATACTCTTCCCTGGTGTTCAGGTTCAAGGTAAAATAGATCTATTGATACAGTAATTTTTAAAGTTCTCAATTTGCTAACCTTTTCACTTGTAGTTGTTGGGAGAGCAAAACCCCAATTGAATAAGATTCTTTTGTGATTTACACCCTTTAGAAACAATAAGAAGAAATAAAAGGAAAGGAGAAGATATTAGACACTTTGTTCTTAAAGAAAAGGAAGGAAAAAACAAAGGCAGAAAGGTAGGAAAGCAGGGAAGCAGGCAACTTGCCAACCTGAAGTGGTTCACTAAAAATTTAGCCTATACCTTCCAGAGTATCATCTCCATTTAAGATCAATTATGATTAGATAGTGTGGGCAGCTATCTTGGTAATATGACTTGATTGGAACTGCAAATTGACATCCTATGTCAAAATAGCTCTTTTTCTGATCATATCTTTGGGACATTCCCTTTCAAGTTATCTTTTTAAAAAACAACAGCAAAACATATTGTTTGTCTTATGAAAGTAATGCACTGTTATTACCAAATGTTTTAAAATATAGATGAACAGGCTCGAAGATGGTAGCAGAATAGGTGAAAGCAACACTCACTTCCTCCTGGTGCCAAACCAGAGTTATGGCTAAAATTTAGAGCTTTTAATCTGAATTAACAACAGAAGGACACCTGAACTGGAGTATTATATCCAAGGATTGAAAAAAAGAAGCTACACAGAGACTGGTAAGAAGGGCGGAGATACAGAAAAGCCTGGTCCTGTTATACAGGGGCAACGGCTATGAAGCTGGAAAAATATTGCGGCTGCAAAAGCAACTTCAGAGGAAAGTGGGATCTCAATCCCACGCCAGGATCCCCAACCCAAAATACCAGAGCCTGGAAGAAGAACCTGCATAATATTTGGCAGCAAAAAGAAATGGGGACTTTGTCCACCAGAAAGAGGAAGGAGTCTACTTGTATCCCATGCAATCTCCTTAAAGGCTAACACACAGGGACTCTCTCTGAGGCACTCAACTGAGGCTCTAGTGGAGGAAAAGAGACTAGGGGCATACAGAATCCATAAGAAGATCTGGGTGGCACAGGGCTGGAGGTCAGGAAGGTAGGCTTCTGAAGTCCCAGTCCTGAGCCAACATCCCACACCACCCTCAGACACCATCTCCCGGGGTCCAGCACTTCTACTCTTACAGCACCAGCTGGAGAAAGTGCACTAACTCTGCTCTCCAAACACTGGCAACTCCACCCTGGCAAGCTTGAGTCCTGCATAAAGGACTTTTGGCAGTACCCAAAAGGGACCTGAAGTGTGCTTTTTTTTTTCTGGAGAAACTACAGAAAAATTCAGATGAATATTGAACTGAGTGGCTTGGGAACAGGAGCCAATCTTCCCCCCTCCCATGGCTTAAGCAAGTGCCATCCCCAGTGGAAGGTGCCCTGTTCAGATCCTCAGGCAGCAGATAGTTTCAGAGCTAGGGGGAGACATGCATTTGCAAGCCTCCCTTCAGGATCCTTGGTGGGGTGCCATCAAGCTAGAAAGCAAGTGGCAAACTGCCCGGCAGAGGACCCAAGCTACACCCAACAAAAGGCTACCTGAATTTGCAATTCCCCAATCTGCGGGCACTGCCTTCAAAGCACAGTCCCACAGGGGGAAGGAAGTGCAATTCAGAACAGGGACATTTGGAGCCAGAGATAGAAGGGGGTAACAAGCTCTCTCCCCTCCCAAGAGCCAGTGCCACCCCAAGTTGATGGAGCAGCCTTGATCTATTCCTCCAAGCCCCACCTGCACTGTCCATCAGGTGCAGCCTTGCAGGGTAAATGGGTCACAATTCACAACTGGGAAATCTGGTGCAACCCCCTTGGAGCTGCACCTCAGGATCTCTGCCAGGGCACCACTGACCTAGAAAGCAAGCACACAGCTCCTTTCCCGAGGGCCCAGAGCCTGTGCCACACCCAAAAAAGAGCAGCCTGGATTAGCATTCCCCAAATCTGCTGGCACTGCTTGCCAAGCACAGTCCTGTGGAGAGAAAGAAGTGCAAACAAGAACTGGGACATTTGGAGTGACTTCCTCAGAGGCCTCCATCAGGGCTTCTAGCAGTGAGCTTCAAAGATAGCAGGGGGCAACAAGCTCTCTCTCTTCCTAAGAGCTGACACCACTCCAAGCGGAGGAGGCAGCCTTGAACTATTTCTCCAAGCCCCACCTGAACCTTCCAGCAACTGAGAACTGTGAAATCTGGTGCAACCCCCTTGGAGCCTCCCTTTAGGAGCTCTGGCATGGAACTAGAATGAGAGAAGCTACCTCCCCTCTTGAGGGCTGAGGATGCACACCACCACAGTCAAAGGGCAGATTGGATTTGCATTCCTAGATCCTTCTGGCTCCACCCTGCTAAACTTAAACCTGCTGGGAGAAGGGGGTGAAAATCAGAGTTTAAACATTGGACGTGACTTCCTTGGAGCCCTCCACCAGGGCCTCTGGCAATGCACTGAAGAGATAGAAGGGGGCAAATAGCTCTCTCCCCTCCAAGAGCCAGTGCCATTCTGTTAAACTCATTTCTTTGGGGTAAAAGTCAATCCCACCCACAAACGGGCCAACAACAATCAGCTCCCAATTATAGCAGGAGAGTCTACATAGCACACACAAGAGGCATTTCCAGAGCATTCAGCTCTGGAGATCAAGGATACTTCAGCACTGTGTTCCACAGGACACTTACTACATAAGGCCACCTCATAAAGACTGGAAGTCATAGTGGTTCTATCTAACACAGAAACAAACACAAAGAGCCACCTAAAATGAGACAACACAAAAGCAACCCCCAAATAAAAGAAAAGGAAAAATCTCCAGAAAAAGAAGTAAATGGAGTGGAAGCAAGCAATTTATCAGACACACAATTAAAATGATAGTTATAAGGATGCTCAAACAACTTAGTGAGAACTATAAGGAACTTAATGAGAACTACATCAACATGAAGAAAGAGACAGAAACTCTGAATAAAAGCTAGTCAGAAGTGAAGAATAGCATATCTGATATCAAGAATACACTAAAAGGAATTAAAAGTGGGCTGGACAAAACTGAGGATAGAATCAGTGGTTTGGAAGATAAGGTAAAAAAGAAAACACTCAAACAGAGAAACAAAAAGAAAAAGAATTAAGAAGAAGGAGGATAGTTTAAGGGAACTCTGGAACAATATGAAACATAACAACATCTGCATCATATGTGTACCAAAAGGAGAAGAAAAGGGGCAAGGGATAGAAAACCTGTTTGAATAAATAATCACAGAGAACTTCATAAACTTGGGGAATGAAAAAGTTACACAAATTCAGGAAGCACAAATGAACCCAAAGAGATCCATGCCAAGAAACATCATAATTAAAATGGCAAAGGCAAAAGACAAAGATAGGATCTTAAAGGCTGAAAGAGATAGTCAGTTAGTTACCTACAAGGGAGCCCCCCATAAGGATATCAGGGGATTTCTCAACAGAAACACTTCAGGCCAGAAGGGATTAGCATGAAATATTCAAAGTAATGAAAAGCAAGAACCTGCAACCAAGACTGCTCTATCCAGCAAGGCTATCATTTAAAATTGAAGGTAAAAAAAAAAAAAATTCTTATACAAAAGAAGGCTAAAAGAGTTCAGTACCACCAAATCAGGATTGCAAAAAATGCAAGAGGGACTGTTCTAAGAAGAAGAAGAAATATAGAGAGAAAGGAACATAGGCATAAAGAAAAAATGGCATTAAATAAGAACATCAATAATAACCTTAAATGTAAATGATTACATGCTCCAATCAAAAGAAATACAGTAGCTGAATGGATAAGAAAACAAGACCTCTATACATGCTGTCCACAAGAGACCCACCTCAGAACAAAAGAGTCACACAGGCTGAAAGTGAAGAGATGGAAAAAAATATTCCATGCAAATAGAAACAACAAATGAATAAACAAAAAAAGCAGAAGAAGCAATACTCATATCCCATAAAATAAACTTCAAAATGAAGGCCATAATAAGAGACAAAGAAAGTCACTACATAATATTAAATGGATTAATTCAACAAGAGGATATAACCCTGGTAAACATACGTATATGCACCCAATATAGAAGGACCAAAATATATTTAAAATCTTCTGGAGGACTTCAAGGGAGAGATCAACAGCAATACAATCATAGCAAGGGACTTTAACACCCCACTGACATCATTGGACAGATCTTCTAGACAAAAGTTTAACAAGGAAACAGAGACTCTAAATGGCGCACTAGATCAGGTGGATTTAATTGATGTTTACAGAACGTTTCACCCCAAAGCTATAGAATATAATTTCTTAAGTGCATGGGACATTCTCAAAGATAGACCGCATGTTAGGAAGCAAACTAAGTCTCTACAAGTTCAAGAAGACTGAAATCATATCTAGCATCATCTGGGATCACAGTGGCATGAAACTAGAAATCAATTACAACAAGAAAACAAGAAAAATTTCTAATAAATTATCTAATTCTACAACTTAAAGAACTAGAAAGAGAACAAGAAGAACAACCCAGAGTTAGTATAAGGAAGGAAATAATAAAGATCAGAGTGGAAATAAATGACATAGAGACTAAAAAAAAACAAAAACAAAACAAAATATCAATGAAACCAAGAGCTGGTTCTTTGAAAAGATAAACAAGATTGATTAATCATCAGCCAGACTCACCAAGAAACAAAGAGAGGGCCCAGATAAATAAAATCAGAAATGAAAGAGGTGAAGTAACAACTGACATCACAGAAATACAAAGGATTGCAAGAAAATACTATGAAAAATTATATGCCAACAAATCAGACGACCTAGGTGAAATGGAAAAATTACTAGAAGCATGTAGTCTTCTAAAACTCAAACAATTGAGTCAGAAAACCTGCACAGACCAATAACAACTAAGGAAATTGAAGCAGTAATCAATAAACTGCCAGTAAACAAAGCCCTGGTCTGAATGGCTTCACAGAGGAGTTTACCAAACATTCAAAGAACTAACAGCTATTCTCCTCAAACTATTCCAAAAAAATTCAAGAGGAAAGAAGACTTCCAAGCTCTTCTCATGAGGCCAGCATAATCCTAATCCCAAAACCAGATGAAGACACTACAAAGAAAGAAAATTACAGGCCAATATCCCTGAAGAACATAGATGCCCAAATCCTCAACAAAATATTGGCAAATCGGATCCAGCAATATATTAACAAAGTTATTCACCATGACCAAGTGGGATTCATCCCAGGGATGCAAGCCTGGTACAATATTCACAAATCAATAAATGTGATATATCACATAAACAAAATGAAAGATAAAAATCATATGATCACATCAATATATGCTGTAAAAGCATTTGACAAAATCCAGCACCCATTTCTGATGAAAACACTCAGCAATGGGGGAATAGAGGGATCATATCTCAACATAATAAAGGTCACATATGACAAACCTACAGCCAACATCATACTCAATGGGCAATAACTAAATGTACTTCCTTTAAGAACAGGAACAAGACAAGGATGTCCGATTTCACCACTCTTATTTAATATAGAACTGGAAGTCTTAACCACAATGATCATACAAGAAGACAAAATAAAAGCATCCAAATTGGAAAAGAAGAAGTAAAACTGTCATTATTAGTAGATGACACGATATTGTACATAGAAAATCCTAAAGACTCTGCCAAAAAACTACTAGATTTAATAAATGAATTCAGCAAAGTAGCAGGATAGAAAATTAACATCCAGAAATTGATGGCATTTTTATACACCAATAATGAACAATTAGAAAGAGAAACTAAAAAAAAAAAAAAAATCCAATTTATCATTGCAACAACAACAAAAGAATTTATCTAGGAATAAATTTAACCAAGGAGGTAAAAGATCTGTTCTCAGAAAACTACAGGACATTGAAAAAAGAAATAGAGGAAGATAGAAAAAAGTGGAACCCTATCCCATGTTCATGGATTGGAAGAATCAACACCATTAAAATGTCCATACTACCCAAAGCAATCTATAGATTCAATGCAAACCCTATTAAAATGCCAACATTTTTCACAGATTTAGAACAAATACTCCAAAAGTTTTTATGGAAGCAAAAAAGACCACAAATAGCCACAGCAATCTGGAAAAAGAAGAACAAAGTTGGAGGGATCACAGCTCCGGTTATCAGGTTATACTACAAAACCATTGTAATCAAAACAGCCTGGTACTGACACAAGAACAGGCATATAGATCAATGGAACAAAACAAAGAACTCATAAATCAACCCAAAACATCATACTCAATTAATATTTGACAAAGGAGACAAGAGCATACAATGGAGTAAAGACAATCTCTTCAATGGTGTTGGGAAAATTTGACAGATACATGCAAAAAAACGAAACTGGACCAGTAACTTACTCCATACACAGGAATAAACTCAAAATGGATAAAAAACTTAAATGTAACTTGTGAAACCATAAAGATTTTAGAAGAAAATGTAGGCAGAAAAATCTCAAACATCACATGTAGCAGAATTTTCATCAATACATTGCCTACGGCAAGAGAAACAAAGGAAAAAAAATCAATGAATGGGACTATATCAAACTAAAAAGCTTCTGCACAGCAAAAGAAACAAGCATCAAAATGAAAAGGGCACCCACTGTATGGGAGAACATATTTGCCAATAATATATCAGACAAGGGGTTAATTTCCAAAATATATAAAGTACTCATGCAACTCAACAAAAGGAAGACATTCCAATTAAAACATGGGCAGAGGACCTGAATAGACACTTCTCCAAGCAGGACATACAAATGTCCAAGAAACATGGAAAAGTGCTCAATGTCACTAATCATCAGAGAGATGCAAATTTAAATGGCTATGAGGTATCACCTCACACCTGTCAGAATGGCTGCCACCAACAAATCATCAAACAACAAGTGCTGGCAAGGATGTGGAGAAAAGGGAACTCTAGTACACTGCTGGTGGGAATGTAGACTGGTGCAGCCACTATGGAAAACAATATGGTGTTTCCTCAAAAAATTAAAAATTGAACTGCCATTTGACCCAGTGATTCTACTTCTAGGAATATATCCTAAGATTCCTGAAACGCCAAACATAAAGAATATATGCACCCCTATGTTCATAGTAGCATTATTTACAATAGCTAAGATCTGGAATTTTCACTATAATTTTGTTTCCCTCTCATTGATTTTTGCTTTATGTTTTGAACTTGTATTATTAAATGTATGCAAAATTATTTTTATAACTTCCATCATGAATACATCACTTATTATAGCGATATGACCCTTTCTTAGTGAACAAATACTTTTCCTTAAAAAGTCTATTTCATGCAATATTAATACAGGTGCATAGTCTTTCTTAAATTAGGTATTTTGGGTGCTCATTTATTTTCTATTATTTTATTTTCAACTTTTCTGTATTTGTATATTTATATGAATTCATTAAAAATAACATATAGTTGGTTAAGTTCTTTTTTCAGTCTGATAATCTTTGCCTTTTAAGTGGAGCAGTTAATATATATAATTTAATGTATTTTTGATAGATAGGATTGGATATACCTATGCTTTTTGTCCTTATAACTTTCCCACTTGTTTTTCATTTCTGTTTCTCTCTTTTGTTATCTTCTTCTTGGGGGTGTGTATTAATATTTTTATCTTTCCTTATTTTTCCATTAACTCGTTTGAAAATTATACAGTCTGTTTCTATTCTATTATATGTTGCCCTAGAAATGGCAATAATATAACAGATATATCAATTTATAAAACTGATTAATACTTTTACCTTCCTCTTAGAAAATTTGAGTCTTCTAAAATAACTTAATACCACTAACACCCTTCCTAACACATTATTATTTAATTGTATCTTAATTCTAATTTGTAATTGCATGAAACACAAACATGATTATCTTGAATTTATTTAGTCAGCATTAATTTAGAATTACCCTCACATTTATCACTGTTTGCAGTTTTCACTATTTTTGTATCTCAGAACTTCTGTCTGAGGTTACATTACTTCTCTCTGAGTAACTGTCTTAGAATTTGTCTAGGAAATTAGGATCTGCTATTGGTAAATTCTCCCATGACTGTTTATTTGCTTCATTGTTCTGGTTTGAAAATGTCTTTATTTTAATGTCATTCTTAAAAGTTATTTTCCCTGGATACAATCCTGAGTTAGCAGTTATTTTCTTTTAACATGCTAAAAATATTATTCCACTGTTTTCTGTCTTCTGTGTTTTTTCTATAAAAGTCATTCTGTTATTTTTTATGGTCTTTTTTATATACTGCTCTTACTATTTTCCCCCTCGTCTTTAGTGTTCTGCATGTCTACTCTGAAGTGTCTAATCGTGGATTCAAATATTTATCCTGTGAGGGATTCATCAGACTTCATAAGTCTGTGGAATGATACCTTTATTCTCTCTGGAATTTTTTCAGTCTTTGAATCTTCAGATATTGCCTCTACCAAATTCTCTTCCTTTGCTCTCCTTGACACTGTGGCTAAATATATGTTTAAACTTCACACACAACTTCAGATGTCCTTCAACTTCTTGATATTTTATACCTAAATAGGAAATCTATCCTGCAAATGCATCCTGCATCTATATAATTTCTTTTAATTTGCCCCCAATTTCCTAATTTCTCCTCAGCCATGTCTGCAGGTAAACTTGTTTATGAAATTATTAAAGTTGGTTTTATTTTTTCTAGAAATTATACTTTATTATTTTTAATATGCTAGGTATTTTTTTTAATTTTTTCCTTGTTGATTTTTTTTAAACTATGGAGTTTTAAAATATATAATAAATATAGCCAAGCTTATGTTTACAGCCAATTTACCCTCCCAACTTAAACAATTAAATTACTGAACAAAATATATGAAACAACACTTTTCAGACATTATACACAAGGAGCACAGCAAGAGAAGAAAAATAAATGAGGTAGTCCAAACTCACTACCTGGAAAGAAATTCAAGGCCACAGTGCAGTGAGAGAGAACCCAAACAGAACTTCTGTTCTCTCTTAGTTTAGGAAACAGAGTTAAAAATCCAGGGAAATGAAGGTGGCTAAAATTTACAGTGTGAACAAACAGAAAGAAGATAACTGTTAAAAAGAGAGCTCCAGAAAAGAATCACAAAAACGTGGCTCATAATGAGGAGAAAAATCAATCAATAGAAATAAAAGCTTAAATGACACAGATGATAGAATTAGTAGACAAGGACATCAACATGATTATGATATATTTAAGAAAGTAGAGCAAAACATTATTAGCACATTAAAGAGAATCGCAAAACACATATTTTTAAACAAAATTGAACATAGAGAAAATAATTTCTGAGATGAAAAATACACTAGATGGGATTAACAGCAGATTAGGCACTCACTACAGAAAAAAAAAATATTAGTGATCTTGAAGGAATAGCAATAAAAACTATCCAAAAGTAAACACAGAAAGAAAGAAAAAAAGAACTAAAACCAAAATAGAGCACCAGTGAGCTATTGACAACTTTAAGCGGCCAAATATATGTATAGTTAGAGTCCCCAAAAAAGAGGAAAGTGGGTGGGAGAAACATTTTAAAATATAATGGCCCAAATTTTTCTATATTTGGTTTTTATAAAAGAAAAACTATAAACTATAGATCTAAGAATCTCAGTGAACCCAGGAACAAGAAATATTAAAACATGAAGATACATCATAGTCAAATTACCCCAAACCAGAAATGAAGATTAAAATCTTGAAAGCAGCCAGAGAAAAACATATAGATAAATAAAGATAAGAATGACAACTGAGTGCTCACAAAACAGTGCAAGCCAGAAGTTAGTGGAGCCATGTCCCTAAAACACTGAAGAAGAAGAGGGGAAAGGTCAACCAGTGTGGGCTTAGCACAAGGGAAACGGGCTTATTCTTACCCTGAGTAAGAGAGTTCTAGTTCAATGTAGACAGAATGTCTACTACAATTCCCTACTCAGTGGGCACCAGATTTTGTGATTTTATCCCCTTTTTTTCTACTGAGCCATTAAAACAAATGTTCAAATCAGCCTGTACTTGAACAAAAGGAAATTCAGTGTTGTGCTTGTCTCTCTGATTCCCATGTTCTCTTAGGTTCTTGTCTAGTAATTTGGTATTCTCTTAACAGCACTTTAATATCTTGAGTTTTTTATCAGTGGGAGGATGGTCTGAATAACCTAGCTTCTCCATATTTCTGGCAAAGTAAATTAGTAATTTTCATGGTCATTCTCCATTTCATTGCAAAGTATATGAATTTTGTTATTTAAAGGTCATAGTTTATATAATTAATCATATTGGTAATATCCAATAACATTAGAAAGTTAAATACATCATTAAAAAGCACATATATGGAAAGCAAACAAAGTAACATAGATGCCTCTCTCCATTCCTCTGCAGTGTAGAACTACAACTTATGTCTCAAGGACCTCACCTACTGTGTGTGGGCAAGGCAGTCTGACATGTGGGGAGGATACCATTGTAAATCAAAAAATAAAAACTTCATAAAGTTTAATTTATTCCTCATTTTAAGTTAAAAATAAACATTAATAGAACTTCTAATATGTTCCACTAGTCTCAATGAATCATACTGTTGAAAGTTGAACCGTATGAAATTGCGATTTTGAAGTAAAAAATGGTCAAATATTGGCAATTTTACATGGTTCAACTAAATTCATCCCATTTCAGGGACCATTGATTCAGTTAAAAGAATATAGAGTTGGGAGACAGAACTTTGATTCCACCATTTAACTATCTCCGGAGCTTTTTAGACATTACTTTGCATCTCTAAACCTCTGGCACAGCAGGAAATAAATTTTGCACAATGGTTAAGATGGTGGTCCAGGCCAAAAAGAAAAAAAAAAAAGATGGTGGTCCAGGCATAGTCAACTGTAGGATCCAACTCTGATTCTATCATCTATTAGATGAGTGACCTTGGTAACATTACATAAACTTTTTTTTTAAATCCTCACCCGAGGATATTTTTCCATTTTTATTCAGATAGAATGGGAGAGAGAGAGAGAGAGAGAGAAACACTGATGTGAGACACATCGACTGGTTGCCTCCCGCACGACCCCAGCCAGGGCCGGGGATGAACTGCAACTAAGGTATGTGCTCTTGGCCAGACTCCAACCCGTGACTCGTTGGTCCGCAGGCAGAAGCTCTAACCGCGGAGCCAAACTGGCCAGGGGTACATAAACTTTTTGTGCCTCGGTTTCCTCATTTATGAAATAGAGATAAAAATAATACCCACACCACAACATTTCAATAAAGATCAAATGCACATTTATAAAATGCTTAGAAGATTGTCAGGCACATAGTAAGCAAATAGGTATTCACTGTTTATTATAGCAGGATATCATTTAAAATTCACAGCTTCCCTCCACCCTCTTCAAGTGGACACAATCAAGAAATGCAAATGTTGTTGAGGTGCAGGTTATAATTCAGTAGGTCTGGGTGGAGCCTGAAATTCTGCAAGTCTAACAAGCTCCCAAAGGATGTCAGTTCTAATGATCTAAGGACCACATTTGGAGTAGCAAGACTCTGGTATACTACTGGAACTGTTCTAAGGTGTTCCATGTTGCATATTCTAATACCTTAAAATAAATAAGGAATGACAATACTGAATATAATAGGAAGACTTGTCTTTTACACATTACTATTTATTAAGAACGGTAGTAGATCTACTTATATGGTTAACACCATAGTGTGAATTCATAGTCAGTTTATTATCATGTAAAAAACATTCCCCCCTATTGTACTCTTTAGACTTTTCAAAATTATTTGGATTCTGGTAAGCTTCTAGTTTTATGCTTTCCCCATTTTGATGTTTGTGAATATTATCCAATTTACTAATAAAAATGTATCAAAAATGAAAAAAAGAAATGCAAACAGAAGCAAAACTAATCCAAATGAGTGTTATTATTCATATAGAAGCCAATAACATTATTGAAAAGAAAAAACATTTGAAATTCCCATCATGATGGGAAAAGGTTCATATTTATAAGAAGGAAAAGGACTATAAATGTAATAGTTATTTGTTAATGTAGGAAATGACCATGCAAAAGAGTTAAAACTACCTTAAACATTTCCACTTGCATCAAATGGGAAGTCGAACAGCTGCTTTAGTTACTTGGAGTTTTTCAGTAATGTACTTTGCTTTTCAAATGTAGAAATTTGATGCACAGAATTGTTGAAATCCTCTATATTCTTTCTCCACATGGATTCTGCTCCAAGGAAAATGTGGCATAAGGGGCTCACAGCTAGTGTTACTATCAAAAGCTAGGCAAGCAGAGAAATATTCATGTTCCTATAGGATGCTGCAATTATGGAATACAATCACAATTTTAGGCCCAATGTTGAATCCTACAAGGATCAGTTTGAAATGTTTGCCCCAACTTTGTGTTATGCCACTCATATTCTGTAGTTTTGTAGCCTCTCTAATAGAGGTTCCCAAGTTTTCTTGGTTCATGGCACCCTTAGTTTCTCAGTAGTTAGATCCAAACAACGTAATAAGTATTTACACCCTAACAAACCTTGGAATCAAATTGGACACTGCCAACATCATTTTCTGTTCTACATTGATTTTTGCACAGCACTTGCTTTTTATTACAACTACCAGAATGCCAGCTTTGTAAAGATAGGACATCATCAACCTGAATGCAATTCACACACTATCCCACAGAGGTCTCTGTGTTTACCTTGAAATTTTAAATGATCCCAGGGTGCTCCTGTAAGTTTACTGTGTCAGCCTGGGATGCCTTAGCACACAGTTTGAAAATCACAACTCTATACCATCTCCTATGTATTTGAAGTAAATTCAAATAGGTATAGATAATGAATAGACTGCTGTTTGGATCTAAATATCACTTTCTACCTTTCAGAGTGTTTCTATTAAGTAGGCTGAATGATGGTGTTTGCATAAGTAAATGTAAGGAGTTACATCATAACTCATCATAAAATATTTATTGAGACTATTGCACGTAAAGGGTGGAGAGTGAGGCGAACAGATTTATATGTTCCTCAAGAAGTTTAGTGTATTGGGCTAAAGAGTTTATACATATGTGATCAGATTATATCATTCTTTCCATGAACTGTGTTAATATGTTAATATCTCCCCTATATCTCTGCTACATAGTCCTTCAAAATTTGGGCTCCCTTTCTTTTTCCTGCTGTCCCATCTCTTTCTGATATTACATCCCTCCCCCTGCTTCCCAATGCCTCACATTCAAGTATAATCATCTCTCCATCACCCTAATAAGCTCTGTGATTCCCAACTCCATGTCTTTATCCATGGTATTTCCTATCTGGTAGAATAAATTTTTCCCCCATTCTTCACTTAACAAACTTCCATTCATCCTTGTAGTCCAACTCAAATATTTTTCTTAGTGAAATCTTTTCTTACCCTTAACCTGGCTACTCTTCCCCTTTCAGGAAAAATTATGCATTTGCTCCTGTTTCTTCTTCTAGTACTCAGTACATGTGCCTGTGTTTCTATCAGCGCTCCATAAGAGAAGAAACTCTTGTGGCGTCGGCGGGGGTGGATAGAGACAGGTCAGATAGATAAATATAGATGATAGATGGATGGATGGATAGATAGATAGATAGATAGATAGATAGATAGATAGATAGATAGATAGATAGGCAGACAGACATGGGATTTCATAAAGGCATTTGACTTTTCATAATTGTTGAAGGAGCGGGTTAAACAATCTGTGCGAGTTGGTTATCATGGTGATCACTTCATAAGGTATATAAATGTTGAATAACTATGTTGTACACCTAATATAATATTGTATGTCAACTATACTTTAATTATAAAAGAATGACTAATGACTGTGCCTAATATAATGCAAATGACCTGTAAAGAAACTGCTATGCTTCTCTAAAATTTACCCTAATTCCTGAAACCATTGTATAGTAATGGTAGTTTGGGAAGCCTTATGACATGAGAGGGAGTAAAAACTTTGCCATTTGCCATTTTTTTAAAATCCTCACCTGAGGATATTTTTCCATTTTTGTTCAGATAGAGTGGGAGGGAGAGAGAGGAAGAGAGAGAGAGAAAAAAACGTCGACGTGAAAGAGGCACATCGAGTGGCTGCCCCCCGCACAACCCCAACCAGGGCTGGGGACAAATCACAACTGAGGTACCTGCCCTTGACCAGAATCAAATCCGTGACTCATTGGTCTGCAGGCCGACGCTCTAACTGCTGAGCCAAACTGGCCAGGGTAAAACTTTGCCATTTTTAACTGGTTAAAATCCTGAATTAAAATCTTGGCTTTGAAATGTATTAGCTGTTTAATCTTAAGAAGATATTTAATATTTCCGATCCTAAATGCTCTTACATGTAAATGGGAATAAGAATGCCTGCCTCATAACCTATGTGCATCACATAGTTGTCACTCTAAATTTTAGTTTCCTCTTTTAATTTGAAGACACAAAACAAAACTTTTAGGAAAGAAGTTTACTTGCAAAGGTTTTTAAAAGTGTCCACAGAAAGAAGGACTGATTGATCAAATTAAAAATACAACAGGCTTGCCCTGGCCAGTTTGGCTCAGCGGTTAGAGCGTTGGCCTGCGGTCCGGAGAGACCAGGGTTCGGTTCCCGCTAAGGGCATGTACCTCGGTTGCAGTTTGTCCCCGGCCCTGGTTGGTCGTGCGGGTGGCAGCCACTCGATGTGTCCCTTTCACGTCGATGTTTCTCTCTCTCACTCTTCTTCTCTCTCCCTCCCACTCTATCTGAACAAAAAATGAAAAAATGTCCTCGGGTGAGGATAAAAAAAAAAAAGTAAAAAAAAATTATATACAACAGGCTTTTAGGAAAATAAGAAAATATTCCATGATTGCTAAGGTCAGATTTAGTCTGTTCATGGTAAAATAACAGTTTCCTCATGTGATTGTCTCAAAGTTTTTACATACCTTAAAATATTAACAAAAGTTAAGGATTATGTGTTTTACTGTTGTTAATCTTTATTATTTTATAAGGAGTAAATAGCATATAGCAAAAAGTAAGGTTACGTACGTTTCTGGGACTATTAGTGGGATATGATGTGTGTCTTACCATTAATGACAGCAAAGCAAAATGTTGATTTTGGGTTCATAAGTATTAGAATAATTTTACTTCAGATACATATTCTAAAAGTCTCTCTATGTAGGATGCAGTTCAACATAGAATTTGGGTTTTGTCTTGCTGTAGGCTATTAATGATGTGATTATAAGTGGGTATAAGCTATAAATAACAATAGCCTTTGGAGATTGAAAATTATGGAATGATCATGTTAGTGATGCTTTGGAGCTTAAAACAAACCAAAACACAACTGAAAAAGAGGACCTTGGGTTGAATTAATGCTAGGAGAAGTAAAGATAAATAGAAATGCAGGCACACTTAGGTTGGCATTATTTTTCTTCACTTGGTTCTGTGCCAGTGGATTCTGAAATGTGATGTACATAAATGAAAGTAAACTATATAAAAATTAACTAGTAAGTCAACATTTATTTTTATTTTATAATTTAATTGAAGCTTATTTCAAAGAATATTTTTGTTGTCATACAGAAAAGTGGTGACTCAGTTATATTTAACTAAACAATAAGTCATCAAATAAAATCACCTCTATAAACACAATTTGTAAATTTGGAAGTTCTACATACATGATAAAATTTTGAAAGGCTTAAATATATGAATCTCATACTAAAGGGATTAGGCTATATAAAGTATGTTCGGTATATGCTTTTGGAAATAACAAGAGATTCTTCCCACTTATTACCTTACTAGATGACCAAATACTTAGTACTTAACAATGTACTGTCTGATGGTGTTAATCATTCTTTTTTTATTCATACATTTGTCCATTTGTTTGTTTGTTTATTCATCATTCCGCAAAAGCCTGTGTGTTCCTATTATGTGTCAGGTTTCACACGAAGCATCAGAGATATATTATAAGTGAGATGTGGTCCCTGTCTCCAGGAGTACACATTCTAGGGGCAGAGGCAGACAATGAAACAACTGACCACAGTGAGGCAAATACTCTTAGAGGCCATGGTGTATCTTTGTTGTGTCAATTTAGCCAAGCTGAAACTATGTTTCCCAGAATTTCCTCCTCTGCATAAGTCCAGGTTGGTGTGGCCCACAACATACATATTGTGGGAGATTCAGAAGGCAGAATTAAAACAACTGCCATCTTTGTTTTATGCTTCAAAAGTACATCTAGGGCATGAGACTCTCTTGTAGTTCACATAAGTTTTTCTGTGAGCTCCCAGAGGTGGTGTGGAGCAACAGCTAGGACCCAGAGTCTTTGAGCTTCTCTTTCAATTTCTCTTGCTCCCAGGCTAAATGAATGTTTAGCTCCATGATCATGACAACCAGCTTCTCCTGCAGGACACCTCCACTGTCAAAGTTGGAAGCTTAAGGTAGTGAAAAAGCAACCTAAGTTTTAGTAAGTTCTCACTTGCAGATTCCACTTTGTCCTTACTTCCCCAATATCTCCCCTTTTTACTGACTTTTCTGCATACTTCAAGCTCCACATTTGATTATTTTTCTTTCCATGACATTCTAAATATTAACACAAAAAACTATATATGAATTAAAAATTATTTTCATCATGAGTAGGTTTAAAAGGGATCAGCAAGGGAAAAAAGTATAACCTTGACACTGTAGAAAAAATGAGATTGAAAATAATCTTATTTCAATGTTGTTGATCAAGAAGTCAATATAGAAAAGTGGTCAAAACTCAACTGAGTTCTAAAGTTAAATTACCTGTGTTCAAATCCCGGATCTCTTGGTGAGTGGCAGAATAATTTGAACAAATTAGCAAACCTTTTGGGAAGGGCATCATGATTGTACATGCCTCATATGTTCATTTTAAAGAATAAGTAGGATAAAAATACAGTATTCTTAGTGAAGTACCAGGCACTTAGTAACTAACACATTAGAGATAGATATTAATTAATATTATTTTCAACATTGATGAATAGATAGGTTTCAGGACAAAAGAAAACTTTCCCATTTCATTTCAAAAACTCCTTTGTATATTTCAAAACTCATCTTTTACATCATCTTTCCTGTCAAGCCTTCCATGATTGTCCAGAAAGATTTAGGTGCCCTTTTCTTGTGTTCCCATAGCACTTTGTTTCAATTCTGTGTTAGAACTGTAAAAATTGTAAAGGGGTACAGGCAAATCTCTCTTTCCAGTGGCTATTAAATCAATTTTCTTAAGTGAATTTTCCTAAATGCAAACCCTAACAAAAAGATTCAAGTGTAACTAATTTATTTAGGACGTACTCCTTAGAGAAACTGGAAAGGGGAGTGGGGAGACCAGAATAGACAAAGCCAAACACAGGTGTGTTTTCAGATGAAGTCACACTCTCAGTCTGATCTCACAGGGAGCTCTGTAACATACATTATAACTCCAAATTTGTCATTTTTAAAAAATATTTTTTCTTTATTGATTTTAGAGAGAGAGGAAGGGAGAGGGAGAGAGATAGAAACACTGATGAGAGAGAACATTGATTGGCTGCCTCCTACATGCCATCAACTGGGGATTTGGCCCACAACCTGGACATGTGCCCTGACCAGGAACAAACTGGCGACCTCTTGGTGCATGAGTCGACGCTTAACCACTGAGCCACACTGGCTGGGCTGAATTTGTCATTTTTGTATAATTTTTAAAAATTTTCAATTACAGTTAACATACAATATTATATTAGTTTCATGTGTGCAACATAGTTATTAAACATTTATATAACTTACAAAATGATCACCCAATAACTCTAGTAGTACCCATCTGTCATCATACATAGCTTTTACAATATTATTGTCTAGATTCCCTATACTGTACTTTACATCTCCATGGCTATTTTGTAACTACCAATTTGTACTGTTTAATACCTTTACCCTTTTCACCCAGTCCCCCAACCCCCTTCCATCTGGCAACGATCCAAATATTCTCTGTATCTATGAGTCTGTTTCCGTTTTGCTTGTTCATTTATTCTGTTTTTTAGATTCCATATATAAGTGAAATCAAAACCATTAATTTGAAAAAACACATTCACCCCTATGTTCATTGCAGCATTATTTACAATAGCCAAGATATGGAAGCAACCTAATTGTCCATTGATAGATAAATGGATAAAGATATGGTACATATATACAATGGTATATTACTCAGCCGTAAAAATGAATGAAATCTTGCCATTTGCAACAACATGAGTAGACCTTGAGGCCATTATATAAGTGAATTTGTCATTCTTTAAGGTGAAAAATCTAGACTTTCATAATACCCCATTAGTTAGTTGTTGGTTAAGGGCGTGGGATGGGACACAAACCTGCAGGTACTTTCAGCTCTTCGGGCAATGCTTTGAGGAAGATCTCAGGTGAGAGCCATTAAAAACACACAGAAGATGAGCCATAGGGATACACAAGTGAAGGAGGGGAGGAATTTGATTGTAGCACCAACAGTGTCTAACACACAGTCCTTTCTTAATGAAGTCCTACTCTTTTAATGACTTAATTCCCAGCTACCCTACTCCACTATATTGCATCTGGGTCCTGGCTCAGTGCCAAGAGGGGTTGGCCTTGGAAGTCCCTTTCTATGGTAAACAGCATTCCAATTTATGGCAGTAACTAGAGTGCTGCTATGGCCTGTAGTTATTTCCAACCTCTAAGGCTGATTTTATGTATACCACAGCCTCTTATGATCTACAATAGCTTACACAGTGCTGTAAGTCTAGCTTCCTTCGGACCCTAATAACCACAGACACCTAGATGGCCATTTGCATTATCTTTTGTTTGAAGACTGACTGCCAATACTTCCACCTAAATCATAATATCCATTCCATTCTTGCAGTTCCATTCAGGAAAAAAATTACCATTTTCCTGATTAAAATTTTAAAAGCTCTGTTTCCTGTTATGATGTTCCTGCCATTCTACATGGAGTTGCATCATCAATACCTCAGGGTACCAAAATCTGTCACCCACGTCTTCTGTTCCACAGTTGAAATCTGTTTTATGAGTAGAATATTCTTATTGTTAGAATATATTTCATAATTAAAATTTGTTTTCAGATTTTATCATTATTATTTTTGTATATAATATATCCATATTTTTTTAATCTGTGTATACTATGCAGCATTCAATAATATTTTCCCACCATGCATCATTCTCTATTGTACATTTAGAAACTCTCTCTGATAGCATGTAAGAAAAAAGAAAGTAGAAACTCTCTCTGATAGTATATAAGAAAAAAGAGAGCTGTTCCACGGTGAAAATATATTGTATAATTTTAAAATGCTAAAGGGAAAAGTCTTATATGAAAGTTTTGTTTTAGTCAAGAATCTGTAGTCAGAAATGAGTTTCCATAGATAGATGATAGATTAGATAGATGATAGATAGATAGATAGATAGATAGATAGATAGATAGATAGATAGATAGATAGATAATTTATAGCATAGGTTATAATAATTTTTGTTGGTCATGTATTCTATAATAATTATTGAGCCCCCTACTACTGAGGTAGGCCCTGGGAATAAAACATGATAAAGAAATCAGAACTGACCTTAGGGCATCACAATCTAGTAGGAAAGACAGACATAAAAAGAAATAATTAGAATACATTGCAAAGGTACCACAAAAAGCAAGGGCAAGAAGTAAAAGCACCAAACATTTGGGCATTGTGCTTTGTTCAATTAGTGAAAGAATGATTGATCCTGACTCAGCTCAGCCCACCCAGGCCAAGTTATATTCTTTCTCCTTGTTACTGCCTTAGAATACATCACAACCCTATATTTCTTTACCTGTTCATCTCTCTGACTATACTCTGAGCTTCTTGAATATAGAATTTTGTCTTATCATCTTTGTATCCAAAGTGTTGATTATAATTTTTGGTACATAGTTGCTCTTCAATGAACGTTTGTTAAATGAATGAAGAAATTCTTCATATATAAATTTATATTTAAATTGCCATGGATCACATATTGTCCATCTAAAATGCTGACACTCAAAGTGAAGATAAGAGGATCACCTAATATCAAGGGTTGGCCCTAATTTTGTTTTCTTGTTCTAAGCTCTAGACTATGCAAAATTGACATACCTGTCTGCATGCACCATGCTAAACCCCCTTAGAAACAGAAAATAGTGCACCTTCCAGAGCAATGTGTGAGATGTACTAGAAAGAACTGAATATTTCGTCTGGTTGGTGTGGCTCAGTGGTTGAGCATCGACCCATGCACAAAGAGGTTGCTGGTTCGATTCCCAGTCAGGACACATGCCCAGGTTGTGGGCCAAATCCCCAGTGGGGGGCATGCAGGAGGTGGCCAATCAATGTTCTCTCTCATCGATGTTTCCATCTCTCTCTCCATCTCACTTCCTCTCTCTCTCAAATCAATAAAGGAGAAAAAAAATTTAAAAAGAACTGAATATTTCCTATGTCAAAAACATGGACATTTAAGCACTTGTTGGATCCAATTCTGGTAAAGTTTGTTGTTGTTGTTTTTTTAATCATCTAGAAAGTTATTATTTGATGTCCCTGCAGTAACATTGGATGACTGCTGCCTCAGCCTTTTGCAAACAATTATGGCAAGTTTGAAAATCAAGTAACAGTGTGAGGGTGCAATTTTCCTGGTTCCCTAATGCAGTTTGACTTCGTGCCTTAATATTTTTAAATCCATTGTTATATGATTCTTGATGAGCTTTCTAAAGAGTATTTAGGAATAAAAGTATTCTGCTGTTGACTTTCAGGTACTCATTTTCCCCTTTTTGAAATATAGTCTAAAATTTCTGGCTGTGTGTGAGAATTAAGTCTAATAACTTAAGTACCACTGTTGTACCACTGTTTAGAAATCATCTATATAGATAATCCTCCTGTCCTGTTGAGTTACATAAGCTATATTTGCCTCAAATGCCTCTTTTCAAGGTTCTAGAAAATGTTAGTTTGGAAGACATATGCCTACATGAAATTTTTGCTTAATTATTCTAAAGGGGGATTTTAGGTTGAGAACAACCAGATAACACTTCTTTTCTTTTCTTCCAAAATAATCAGGAAGTGAATTCTAAAAGTCTGGAAGTTCAGACTCTCAAGTGGAGACAAACCTAGCTTGTGTTCATTCTTAAGTAGCCACTCTTGATATACTCATGTGGTACAATATCAGATGGAGCAGAAATTTAGCTAACTTGTCCTCTCTTCATTCTCCTTTCACTTCTGAGTCCTTCATCCTCTTCTCTCTTTCTTTGTAATATTTAGCACCTTCATTTGACCCTGCCACTCTTCTTGTTACTAAGCTCTTGCTTTCTGTGAAGAAGGCTCGTTGACTTCTTTAAATTCTTGTTTTGCAGAAGATCTTTAAAATGTTCAAAAGAAATAACAGTCTAGCTTTCCTAAGAAATTAAATTTGGTCAGTCCCCTGGTAAAAGTGACCTGCTGTGAGGGTATTCCAAGCTGCTAGGGTAACTCCTATAAAAGAGAGTTCCAAGTTAGAGAAAAAATAAGAAAAGATCCAAAAGTTGTACTGAGACTGAACTATTTAGGATGAGCTGATTTTCACACAGGGGTTTAAAATGCAATTAGCACCTGTCTTCTAAATATCTGGTAAGCATAAATTCAAGTGTGTATCTCATAATCTGTGAAATGGCCTGGTGTCTTTTGTGAGAAGTATAATCATACAAATAGAGAAGAATTCATTCAATGACAATATTCTTTATTGGCTTTTTAAGTAGAAACATAGCATGTAACATATTTCACTAAAAGGGACATAAGAGATGATTTACACTCATGACCTCAGTTTTTATGAAAGGAAATTGTCCTCTGAAAAGATCATACTATCTTTTAGTGATAACACACTTGGACTGGAAGGAGTAGAACTAAGATGCAGGACTCCTGATTCCTACCATGCTCTTCTCACTTGAAGAGTCAAGTCAATGACTGTCCAGGCCTTTTGCTAAGTTAGGGTTTCTTACACTGGGCTCTTTGGAAGAGATATGTAGGTCATCTATAATTTCAGGTAAATTTCATTGTGAATGTATATTTTGCCCTTGAGGGAACAGAGCCTTCAAATGACTAAGAACAGTCCATATTCCCCCTAAGGAAAACAAGGTATAAAAACTTCTAAACTAAATGTTTGTTTTATCTTAATATAAAAATCATATTTTAATGCTATATCTTCCTTGCATCTTTCAACTATCTATATATGAAGTTAGTCTAGCTTCAGTTCCAGTTTAGTCATCCATGGAGAAGGCAAACGACCATGGAGTGGAAAAAAAAATGATTCCATATACCTTGACTATATATAATCAATCTGCTAAGAGATCTTTGTTTTACACACTCTGGCTATATATGTGGTTTCCATATCCTCACCACTTATTCGACTTACCCCCTGAAACTCTTTCTTGGGGGAGCCGTCAAAACGTCTAACTCATAAGGGTACTAGATCATAATGAGGTAGCTCTCTTAGGCAGCTAAAGACATCTTGGAAAATACTAATAAAGGGCTTTGTTGTTTGCTATTTTTTATTTAGTCATCTAAATTTCTTTATTATATGTTGTTCATTCTTATAGCATAGTTGCCTTTTTGATCATTGTCTTTTCTCAGCTAATACAGCACTTTTCTCTCTTTAGTTGGCTCTGATTCCTCTTTT
The DNA here is from genome assembly GCA_030848825.1 of Tadarida brasiliensis. Lineage (NCBI taxonomy): Eukaryota > Metazoa > Chordata > Mammalia > Chiroptera > Molossidae > Tadarida > Tadarida brasiliensis. The sequence continues at coordinate 112,715,293 of CM061280.1, read as the reverse complement.
CCTCTCCCATCTGGGACTCCAGAAATCCCAAAATCTTTATATATGTAATATGTTATACATACTCCCCCAAGGGGTTCATCCATTGTGAAGATTTAAATGTGCTCTCTCCACCAAGGAATCCTAAATCTGCTTCTCCAGCCTCTTCCTTAATATATTTCCAAACACTCAGATTTAAACCCAGGTTATTATATATTCCTCCATCAAATATGGACCATCTCCATATAACCTCAAAGGAAATGAATTTCTTGTTTACAAATTGCGTCTCTCTTCTGCATTCTGAATGTCTCACAATCGCACCAACTTTTTCACAATCTCCAAATTAAAATACTCAAACTACATTTTGACATTCTATTCTTTTTCATTGACAACATCCAAGAACTATCCATATCTTGTCTGTTGTCCCACTGTATGTCTTTTGCTTTCATTAGTTTATTTAATAAACATGTTTTTTGAGAATCCACTAGGTACCAGATGATTGTTACATGCTATGGGGGAACCAAGATGACTGAGACTCTTCTTTAGCCCTCTAAGAAATTGCTAACAATGAGTATGAAGCATATTTACAAACAACTACCATGCAAAGCCTTAATAGCACTGGCAGTGGCTACCCGTGGCTTCAACTATGCCTCAATTATGCCTTGTTGTTATTTGACTTTTGTCCAAATTCATACCCATCTGTAGGGTTTATTTCACACTTTTCCATTCTATACACCTTACTTTATTTTGTATTTATTTTCTTACTTTTTCACTCATGGTCCTTTCAACTATATGACTAATTTTATTTTATTTTTCTCTCTTCTGGGCTTATGTGTAGAAGGATATGACTCCATAATCCTCCTGTTGATCCAGTGGAATTTTTTGAGTCCTGCCCTTTGGCAATGAGTACCAACCAGAGGATAACCGGGATATGCACTTTGTTACCTGAAAAGCTGATTTTAATTAACTGGAGCTCCCTTTCTCCAACTTTCTTTGCCTTTGAAAAGATGAGATCATTAGCTGTTTCAGCTCTGGCCATGTTTCTCTTGCTGGGGGAGGTTTGTCTTTTGCAGTTCGGCTAAGGGTGACCTTTTTGTTTTGTTTTTTTGTTTTGTTTTGTTTTAATGTTTTTTAACTTATCTTTATTGTTTAATGTATTACAGATGTTCCTCATTTTTCCCCCATTGACCCGCCCTCCTCCCCACTCCCACCCCCCTCCTGCCTTTCCCCACACTGTTGTCTGTGTCCATTGGTTATGCATATATATATATATATATATATATATATATATATATATATATATATATAAAGTTCTTTGGTTTATTTCTTCCCACCCCCCAAACCCCCTTCCCTTTGAGGTTTGTCAGTCTAACAACCAATTTGTACTTCTTAATCCCTTCACCTGTTTCACCCATTCCCCCAACACCCCTCCCATCTAGCAACCAACAAAATATTCTCTGTATCTATGAGAATGTTTCTGTTCTGCTTGTTCATTTTGTTTGTAGATTCAATTGTCGATAGATATGTATTCATTGCCATTTTGTTTGTTCATATTTTTTATCTTTTTCTTCAAGAAGACCCTTCAACATTTCATATAATAATGGTTTGGTGGTGATGAACTCCTTTAGCTTTTCCTTGTCTGGGAAACTCTTTATATGGCCATAGATTCTAAATGACAGCTTTGCAAGATAGAGTAATCTTGGTTGTAGGTTCTTGCTTTTCATCGCTCTGAATATTTCTTGCCACTCCCTTCTGGCCTGCAAAGTTTCTTTTGAGAAATCAGCTGACATTCTTATGGGAACTCCCTTGTAGGTAACTAACTGCTTTTCTCTTGCTGCTTTTAAGATTCTCTCTTTGTCTTGAATCTTTTGCATTCTGATGATGATGTGTCTTGGTGTGGGCCTCTTAGGGTTCATCTTGTTTGGGACTCTCTGTGCTTCCTGGACTTGTCTGTCTGTTTCCTTCACCAAGTTAGGGAAGTTTTCTGTCATTATTGTTTCAAATAGTTTTTCGATTTCTTGTTCTCCCTCTTCTCCTTCTGGCACCCCCAAGATGCAAATGTTGGCATGCTTGAAGTTGTCCCAGAGGCTCCTTACACTATCCTCATTTTTTTGGATTCTTTTTTCTTTTTGCTGTTCTGATTGGGTGTTTTTTGCTTCCTTATATTCCAAATCGATGGTTTGCTTCTTGGCTTTACCTACTCTACTATTGAATCTGTGTAAACTATTCTTTATTTCAGTTAGTGCCTCCTTCATTTCTGACTGTGCATCCTTATTTCTGACTGGTCCTTTTTTATGCTCTTGAGGCCCTCACTAAGTTCACTGAGGTTCTCATTAAGTTCATTGAGCATCCTTATAAGCAGTGTTTTGAACTCAGCATCTGTTAGGTTGCTTATCTCCATTTCGCTTAGTTCTTTTCCTGGAGTTTTGTTCTGTTCTTTCATTTGGGACCTGTTTCTTTGTCTCCTCATTTTGGCTGCCTCCCTGTGTTTGTTTCTATGTATTACTTAACGACAGGTATGGGGCTAGCTTAGACCAGATGCTGCTTGTTTGAAAGAATTAAGGAAAACCTGAAGCAGGATCCAAGACAGGCCAATTCTATGGTAAAGCAACTGGCAACAGCTTGGGTGGGCCTGAAAGTTGGGTGGGGCGGGGCCTCAGGGAATCACCAGGGCGGGGCAAACAGTGTGAGCCAGGTTGCTAGAGTCCCAGATATGGCGGTGTCTGCCGGCCGAGGGAAGGGCTCACCAAAGGAACAAAGGCCTCCGACAGTATGTCTGTCCAGGAGAAAGCTGCCTCTCCAGCCCTTGTTCCAGTGCCAGACAACTCAGTTCTTCCCCATATGTCTCTGGAGCCTTTCAAGCTGCCTCCCTGACACTGGAGCCTGGAGGGAGGGAGTCCGAGTTAGTCTGTGTGTGGGCCCTTTAATAGGAGCTGCCTGGGGCTCCAGCCGCCTCAGCCTCCCTCAGCAGTTCCTGCTGGTTTTTCCAGCCAGAAGTTATGGGGACTTCTCTTCCTGGCACTGGAACCCTGAGCTGGGCGCCTGGTGTGGGACGGGGACCCCTTAGTCCTCAGGGAGGACCTTCCCAGCTGAGGTGTCCTCCTGATTTTTATCCGCCACAGATCCGCCTCTGCCCCTCCTACCAGTCTTGATGCAGCTGCTTCTTTAATTTCGTAGTTGTAGGACTTCCATTCAGCTTGATTTCAGGCAGTTTTGAATGATGGTTGTTCTGTAGTTTGGTTGTAACTTTGATGTGGTTGTGGGAGGACGCGATACCGCGTTTACCTATGCCGCCATCTTGACCGGAAGTCAGGGTGACCTTTTTGGCCTTATAAGATACCTAGGTCACTTCTGAGTATTCTTCTCTTCCCACCTGGAAGATTTTGATATGATACAAGCTGTGATAAAGTGATTCCTAGGCTTAAATTAATGAAAAAGAAACGAATGACTGCCCAAAAAACAAAACAAAACAAAAAACTGGGCCCAGTGTTTGGTAGCCCAGTACAAGAAACAAAACTGCCAAAACCTTAGCATCCATGCCCATTTGTTTTCTGCTTTTTCAACATCCACATTCTACTTTAGGTATTGTAATATTCTCGGCTCCCCTGAAACTCATATGCTGCTTTTATGAATGTTTTATACAGCATTCCATCATGTGTTAACTGCTATGTCACACAATTGAGTAAAGAAAAGACAACAAATCATCATGCCTAGTTTGTGAGCTTTTGTCAATTTCAGTTCTCAGGCAAAAGGTTGCCAAAGCAAAAAACCTATCTTTAAAACCAGGTATATTTGTTTATATTTCTTCTGCCATTAATTAATGCATGAAAGCATAATATTCACATTCTTTTTGGAACAAGAAAACCATTTTATTCAATTCCTCTAAGATCTAATGAAAAAAAAAACAGTTCTTGAAACATGATTTTGTTTATTTTAGGCTAAGATTTTACAAATCATTTATAAATAAAGAAGAAAAGAGAGGTAATAGCCACATTCTTAGTTGAATCTTATTTCTAACCTGAAAGGTTATCCATTGACTAATGAAACAAAGGTGGCAAATATAATTATCTACCTTTGAAACAACTCCTTCTGGGATGTGTGTGTGTGTGTGTGTGTGTGTGTGTGTGTTACTGCCTGATTTGCAATTTTATATTCTAGGAAACCTCACCTTTCTATTTTCTGTTTGGAAAACAGAAATTCAACATCCTTTCAAATATCCATTCCTTTACCTATGATCGTTGGGGGGGGGGGGGGGGGGTCACTGAGAAGAATTATAAGGGTATAGTGACATCTACAGGTAGCATGTTAAATAAGGCATGGTTACCCTTCAGCTGAGGAATGGACTGTTTTAACAAACCTCTCTGCTTTACCTTTGTTTAAATGTGCCTTGCCCACGGTAACCAACAGGAAAGGTTAAATCAATTAAACTGGAATGACTGATGTTATCTTGCTAACATTAAAATCCATGCAATAAATGGGGCTTTGATTTTCCTAGTTTCTTAGACCTAGTTTATTTTCATTTTGAAATGGAAATAGCAGTTAGATTGGCAATTCATTTTGAAAATCTGTGGAAGGCATACATATATACTTGATAAAGTAGTCACTGAAAACTGGTGGAAAACACAGAGAAAAGATATGCCAATTAGAAATTCAAAAAGTCATTTTTGGCTCTCAATAATAAAAGAGCCAAAATAAAACTCTTTGGAAGGTCTGTTCAGTAATAACAGCACAAGTTAACATTATGTCAGAAGTTATGCGTACATTTACTTAATGACAAGCATGGGGAGAACCGTAACAGTGGGTGGGGTTGAACAATAAAGTATAATCAAATTAGGTTTATTGATGTCGCTTATTTTGCTATTTCTGTAAAAATAAATCAGGGAAAAGAAAAGATACAATTTAAGTTCCTTGTAGGGTGAGAAAATGTGTTATAATTCTTTGTATTTTTTCATGGTAGCTAGACATATATAGTGAATAGTGATCAATTAATAAAAATATAAATAAGGGATTATCCTAAAAATATATCTTTCCCCCAACAATTTCTAGTATTATTTTTTTTCATTTCTGTGCTTTTGTTCATATGTTTGGTTTTCGTAATCTAGAATATCCTTTCTTTCTCTGAACATGCAAGTTTTTTCCAGCTCAAATGTCCTGTTCTTCATGAAGTCTTCCCTGGGTAAGTGAAAATAGAGTTATTTCTTCTTCTTTGAACTCTCATAAAACCTATCATATTTTACCTTGACATTAAGATACTTATTTATCTATTTTAGCTCTATTTAAATACCTTGAGAATAGGGACAATTCTGGATATTTTTATTTATGTGCATTGCATACTTTGGTTACTCAATAAGTATTTGTTGAATGAAAGAAATAAAAGATTCATCCTCTGGAAGTTGAATAACAATTCAAGAATTAGAAGATAAGGCAATATTTACAAAAATGAGTTCACAAGGCCATTAGTCCTTGTTTTAAGAAGTTTTCTTTGGCCCTGGCCGGTTTGGCTCAGTGGTTAGAGCGTCGGCCCGCAGACCAGAGAGTCCCAGGTTCAGTTCCTGCTAGGGGCGCATGCCTCGGTTGCAGTTTGTCCCCTGCCCCATGGGGTTGTGTAGGTGGCAGCCAGTTGATGTGTTTCTCTCACATCAATGTTTCTCTCTCTCTTCCTCCCTCTCTCCTTCCCGCTCTATCTGAAGATAAATGCAAAAATGTCCTCGGGTGAGGATAAAAAAAAAAGAGAGAGAAGTCTTCTTTGTTCCTTAAGCTCTCCTTTTTTGGCATAAATCAAAATCTTAAATACCATTTAGGATTTCACCTGTGTGCTTATCTGAGAAGGAAGAATAGGATTCAACACACATGGATGACTGGAGGCGAGGCAGTAGAGCAGTCTGAATTCCCTTCTTTTGACATGGGAAAAATGTGTGAGTTTCCAGTGATCACTGACAAGATTACCTGGGTAGAGCAATTTTCATAATAGCCAAATAAAAGAGGCTGGTACCAGGTGAGGCACCTCAGCATCAAGAGGCTGTAAGATATTCTGCTATATGGGGACCTCTCCTGTCAGGGAACAGCACAATAGACAAGCTTATTGGAGACCCATGAAGAACCTACATGTAGCCCTGGCCAGTGTGGCTCAGTTGGTTGGGCATCATCCTGTGCACCAAAGGGTTGACATTTCAATTCCTGGTCAGAGCACATGCCTGAGTTGCAGGCTTGATCCCCAGTGGGGGACATGCAGGAGGCAACCAATCGATGTTTCACTCTCTCTCTCTCCTTCTCCTTCTCCCTTCCTCTCTCTAAAAATAATATATATATAATTTATTTATTTTTAAAGAACCTACATATGTGTCCAATGAGCAGGTCTGTATTTGGGCACTACCACAGAGGGCATCTTCCACCTGTCAATATTGGTCAGAGAAGCAGGAATAGCCATAGCGAGGGTAAACTTTAAAGAGAGAGGGAAAAGAGGTATCCAACAGCCAGCCCCTGCCCACACTTCCCAGCTCAACCAAATAGTCAAGACTGCCACTCAAGGCTGACCTGAGGATAAGGAAAGGAAATGATATTTAAAACAACTTTGAAATTAATGCTCTGATTTGAACTACAGTTGATACTGAACCCAGGTTTGGCTGCCCACTGCTCAACAGCCACTACTCAAGAGATAGGATCTGATGGAAGGAAAGCAGGTTTATTCAAGAACCGGCAGCTTGAGAAGATGGGGCACTCTTATCACTAAGACCACCTTAACATCTCAGTGCAGTTAGGGATTTTTATGAGCAGGAAGAGGAAGGCAGAACAAAGGATACTGGAGAGGTTGTAGGCTCTTCTTGAGGGTGCTATGTGTGAGTCAGCAAAGTCCGCTCTGAGAACCATCTCAGAGCCATCAAACACTGATCTGGTTTTCTTGGAAGGTGAGCAAATCTCCTGGAGCTAAAATGCCTGAAGGCTGGAGTCTGCTTCCATTGTTGTTAGCTCCTAGAATCCTTTCAGCAAACAGGTTGTTTATCAGTAGCTACATATGAATTTGCAAGCCATCATTTACAGAAACAATATTCAAAGTATGGTGGGGTGGATTACAAAGTTTAATAACCAAAAGTGGCCACAAAACTATGAAATCTTCATAAGATCATGTTGTTGTACTGGAAAGGGAGATCCAAAAGGCAAGAGAGAGAAGACAGTAATTGGAAACACTACAGCCACTTTATCTTTATATTCCACCAAGATCAAACTTCTCAATAAACCTGGTTACATTAGTCAACAAAGAACTTTCTTAGTCTGTTAGGGCTGCCATAACAAAATACCACAGACTGGGTGGCTTAAGCAACAGAAATTTATTTTCTTACAGTTTTTGAGGTTCTGGTAGGGTTCCGTTTCTGGTGAGAGTTCTCTTCCTTGCTTGCAGATGGCTGCCTTCTCACTGAGTCCTCACATGACAGAAAGAGAGAGAGAGAGGGAGAAACAGAGAGAGATCTGGTGTTTCTCCTTCTTATACAAGGATACCTGTTCTATCAGATCAGAACTCCACCCTTATAACCTCATTTGACTTTAATCAGCTCCTTAAATGCACAATCTCCAATGCAGTCACGTGGGGGTTAGAGTCTCAATATACGAATTTTTTCAGTTCCATAGCAAGGACCTCTTGCCATGTGGCAAACTTTTTAGAGACACAATAAGATAAAAAATGATTTTCCATTCCATGCTTATGTCAGGACATTGTGATTTCAAAGGGAAACAAGAACTTTCAGGACTTCGTTGAATATTCATTGTTCAGTCATGATTAAGACCAAAGGAACTAAAACTAATTGGAAACTCAGAGGTTCCACCCTTAGTCCCTAATGTCAGAGGTAGTAGATGCTGCCAATTTCTTCGATGGAGGAGGGTGATATTCAAAATAATTCAACATTGCATGAAACTCAAAATATATTCTTCAAAAACTGAGACATATCTCTACATGTAAGGGTGTGTCCCTTACTAGAGCCTGCCTTCACTATCACTGGAGAACACATGGGTTTAAGTCTGCATAATAGCCTTACCCTTGTGGCTATTCGAGGTCTTTTTTGTTTCCATATAAACTTTTGAAGTATTTGTTCTAGTTCTGTGAAATATGCCATTGGTATTTTAATAGGGCTTGCATTGAATCTATAGAATTCTTTGGGTAATATGGACATTTTAATGATGTTAATTCTTCCAGTCCATGAACAAGGTATATGCTTCCACTTTTTTCTATCTTCCTCTATTGTTTTTTCAATGTCCTACAGTTTTCTGCAACTAGGTCCTTTACTTCTTTGGTTAAGTTTATTCTTAGGTATCTTAATTTTTTGCCACAATGGTAAATGGGATTTTTTTTTTTTTAGTTTCTCTTTCTGTGAGCTCATGATTGGTGTATAAGAATGCCGTCTATTTCTTGATGTTAATTTTATATCCTGCTACTTTGCCAAATTCGTTTATTAAATCTAGTAGATTTTTGATGGAGTCTTTAGGGTTTTCTATGTACAATATCATGTCATTTGCAAATAACGACAGTTTCACTTCCTCCTTTCCAATTTGGATCCCTTTTATGTTTTCTTCACGTCTAATTGCTGTGGCTAAGACTTCCAGTACTATGTTAAATAAGAGTGGCGAAAGTGGGCATCCCTGTCTTGTTCCTGTTCCTAAGGGAAATGCTTTTATTTTTTGCCCATTGAGTATGATGTTGGCTGTAGGTTTTTCACATATGGCCTTTATTGTGTTGAGATATGATCCTTCTATTCCCACACTGCTGAGCGTTTTTATCAGAAATGGGTGCTAGATTTTGTTGAATGTTTTTTCAGCATCTATTGATATGATCATATGGTTTTTATCTTTCATTTTGTTTATGTGGTGTATCACATTTATTGATTTGCGAATATTGTACCATCCTTGCATCCTGAGATGAATCCCACTTGGTCATGGTGAATAATTTTTTTAATGTATTGCTGGATCCGATTTGCCAATATTTTGTTAAGGATTTTGACATCTATGTTGATCAGAAATATTGGCCTATAGTTTTCTTCCTTTGTAGTGTCTTTATCTAGTTTTGGAATTAGAATTATGCTGGCCTCATAAAATGAGTTTGGAAGTCTTCGTTCTTCTTGAATTTTTTGGAATAATTTGGGGAGAATGGTTGTTAGTTCTTCTTTGAATGTTCAGTAAAACTCCTCTGAGAAACTGTCTGGGCCTGGGCTTTTGTTTGCTGGGAGATTCTTGATTACCTCTTCAATTTCCATAGTTGTTATTGGTCTGTTCAAGTTTTCTATCTCTTCCCAGTTCAGTTTTTGGAGACTATGTGTTTCTAGAAATTTGTCCATTTCGCCCAGATTGTCCAATTTGTTGGCATATACTTGTTCATAGTATTTGTTAACAATCCTTTGTATTTCTGTGGTATCAGTTGTTACTTCTCCACTTTTGTTTCTGATTTTGTTTATTTGGATCCTCTGTCTTTGTTTCTTGGTGAGTGTAGCTAAGGGTCCATCCATCTTGTTTGTCTTTTCAAAGAACCAGCTCTTTGTTTCATTGATCTTTTGAATTATTTCTGCTCTGATCTTTACTATTTATTTCCTTCTACTTGCTCTCTGGTTTTTCTTCTTGTCTGCTTTCTAGTTCTTTAAGTTGTGAGGTTAGATAGTCAATTATAATTTTTTCTTGTTTCTTGAGGTAGGCCTGTAGTGCTATGAATTTCCCTATCAGGACTGCTTTCGCTGCGTCCAATAGATTTTGTGTTATTGTGTGTTCACTTTCATTGGGTTCCAGGAAGTTTTTAATTTCTTCCTTGATCTCCATGGTAACCCATTCATTGTTTAATAACATGCTATTTAGCCTCCATGTGTTCAAATGTCTTTGCATGTTCTTGTTGTAATTCATTTCTAGTTTCATGTCATTGTGATCTGAGAAGATGCTTGATATGATTTCAATCTTCTTGAACTTGTAGAGACTTATTTTGTGTTCTAACATGTGGTCTATCTTTGAGAATGTCCCATGTGCACTTGAGAAGAATGTGAATTCTGCAGTTTTGGGATGTAATTCTCTGTAGACATCTATTAAATCCATTTGATCTAGTGCATCATTTAGAGTCTCTGTTTCCTTGCTCATTTTTTGTCTAGAGGATCTATCCAGTGATGTCAGCGGGTGTTGAAGTCCCCTGCTATGATTGTATTGCTGTTGATTTCTCCTTTGAAGTCCTCCAGAAGTTTTTTATTGTATTTTGGAGCTGCCATTTGAGCCAGTGATCCCACTTCTTGTAATATATCCTAAGAAGCCTGGAACACCAATCAGGAAGAATATATGCACCCCCATGTTCATAGCAGTGCCATTTACAATAGCTAATATCTGGAAACAGCCCAAGTGCCCATCGGTAGATGAGTGGATAAAAAAGCTATAGTACATTTACACAATGGAATACTATGCAGCTGTAAGGAAGAGAGATCTCTTACCCTTTGAGATGACATAGAGGGACCTGGAGAATATTATGCTAAGTGAAATAAGTCATTCAGAGAAAGACAAGTACCACATGATCTCACTTATTTGTGGAACAAAATGAACAAAATAAGCTGTCAACCAAAAGAGATCCAGAATCATGGAAGTAAGAAACAGAGTGACAAACCTCAGAGGGATGGGGGGTGGGAAGGGTGGGAAGAGATAAACCAAGGAACTTATATGCATGTATGCACAACCAATGGACATGGACTTTAGGCTGAGGAAGGCAGGAGGAGGTGGGAGCAGGAAGGAGGGGGTTCAATGGGGACATAAAGAGGATATCTGTAATACTTTCAACAATAAAAAATAAACAAATAAAAAGAAATACACTAATTGGAAGACAGAGACTTTGAGAGATTAATAAAATAAGGCCAATTTTATTTTTGTTTAGTTTATTTTGTTCATTAGATTTCATGTGTAAGTGAAATCATGTGGTATTTGTCTTTCTCTGACTGGCTTATTTTAAATAACATGATACTCTCCAGGTCCATCCATGCTCTTGCAAAAGGTAAGATTTCCTTCTTTTTTTTTTTCAGCCAAGTAGTATTCCATTATGTAAATGTACCACCACTTTTTTATCCGCTCATTTACTGATGGACACTTGGGCTGCTTCCAAGTCTTGCTTATTATAAATAACACTGCAATGAACATAGGAGTGCATATATTTTTTTTATTAGTGTTTTGAGTTTCCTCAGATAAATTCACAGAAGTGAAATTGCTGGGTCATAAGGCAGTTCCATTTTTAATTTTCTGAGGTAACTCCATACTGCTTTCCACAGTGGCTATACCAATCTGCATTCCCAGCAACAGTGAACAATGGTTCCCTTTTCTCCACATCCTCACCAACACTTGCTGTTTGTTGACTTATTGATGGTAAACATTCTGGCAAGTGTGAGGTTATATCTAATTGTGGTTTTAATTTGCATTTCTCTCATGATTAGAAACAGACTAATAGATAAAGAAAACAGACTGACAGCTATCAGAGAGGAGGTGGTAAAGGGGCTGGGTGAGAAGGGTGAAGAGATTAAGCAAAAAAAAAGAAACAACTTCATAGACAAACAACAGTATAGTGATTACCAGAGGGAAAGTGGGGAGGGGGAAGGTAGGAAATGGTAAAGCAGGGATAAATGGTGATAGAAGGAGACTTGGTTTAAGGTGATACATACACAATATAATATACAGATGATATATTATAGAATTGTACCCCTGAAACCTATATAATTTTATTAACCTATGTCACCCCAGTAAATTCAATAAAAAAAAACAAGACGAAACTAGATATTGTCTACAAGAAACTGAAGTTAACTGTAAAGATAGATGAATTTAATGTAAAGTGATGGAGAAAGATATAACAGGCAGACACTCTTCAAAAGAGAGCTGGAAAGCTATTTTAATTTTAGACAAAGCAGCCTTCATAGCAAGGAAAATTATTACTGATAAAGTGGTACATTATATAATGATAAAAGGGTTGATTTTCCAATAAAACATAATTCTTAAAGTGTATTGTGCCTAACAAGAGAGCATCAAAATACATGAGGCAAAAGCTGATAGAATGCAAGGAAAAATATATAAATCCACTATAATAATTGGATATTTCAACACCCTTCTATTAGTAACTAGCATATCCAGCAGGCAGAAAATCGGTAAGAACACAATTGAACTGAAAATCACTATCGATCAATTGGATCTAATTCACTTGATCCAACAACAGAAGAGTATACATTCTTCTCAAGTTCACATGGAACATTCACCAAGGCAGACCACATTCTGGGCCATAAAGTATACCTTAACAATTTTAAAAAATAGACATCATAAAAAATATGCTCTTAGACCACAATGGAATTAAAATAGAAATCAATAATAGAAAGATAGCTGGAAAATCTCAGTGTATTTGGAGACGAAACAATTCTAAATAGCACATTGATCAAAGAATAACTCTCAAGAGAAATTGAAAAAATATATTAACTAAATGAAGATGCAAATAAAACCTACCAAAATTAATAATATAGCAAAACCAATGATATAGCAAAAACTGCTTAGAGGAAATGCTATAACACTCAATGCATATATTAGAAAATAATGATCTAAACTCAATAATGTAAGCTTCCACCTTAAGAAACTAGAAAAAAGAAGAGGAAATTAAATATAAAGAAAGCAGAAGAAAAGAAATAACAAAAATCAGAGCAGAAATCATTGAAATTGTAAACAAGAAATCAATAGAGAAAATCAATAAAAACAAAAGCTGGTACTTCAAAAAGATCAAAACATTTATTCAGGCTAACCAAGAAAAAAAAAAGAGAAAACAAAAATGCAAAGATTACTAATATCAGAAATGAAAGAAGGGCCATCAGTACTGGTCCTATGAACATTATAAGAATATTTTGAACAATTCTATGCCCATAAATTTGATACCTTAGGTGAAATAGACCAATTCTTTGAAAGAAACTATCTAAAACAACTCACACAAGAAAAAAATAGATAATCTGATTAGGCCTGAAACTATTAAAGAAATTGAAATAGATAATTAATAACCTTCCAAAGCAGAAACCACCAGGCCCAAATGGTTTCACTAGTGAATTTCACCAAACATCTAAGAAAAAATATGATACAAATTTTCTGCAATCTGTTTCAAGCCACAGATGCAGAGTAAACACCTCCTAATTTATTCTGTGAAGCCAGAATTAACCCAATACTAAAACAAAGGAAAGACATTATGAGAAAGAAAAACTACCAATCGACATCTCTCATAGATGCAAAAAATCTCAGCAAAATATTAGCAAATAAAATTCAACAATATATAAAAAGCAATATACATCCCAACCAAATATGATTTATTCCAAGTATGCAAGGGTAGTTGAAAATTTGAAAATAAATTAATGTGATCCATTGCATCAGTAGGCTGGGGAAAAAATCATATGGTCATATTGACAGATGCAGAAAAAGCATCTGGTAAAATGCAACATTCATTCATAATATACTGATATGTCTCAGTAACTTAGGAATAGAGGGGAACTTTCTTCAACTTGATAAAGAACATCCATAAGAAAAACTACAACTAAAAGTATTCGTTTTAAAATGTATTTGTCAATTATAGTTGACATACAATATTATATTAGTTTCATGTGTACAACATAGTGACAACTAACATCATTCTTAATGGTGAGAAACTAGATACTTTCTCCCTAAGATTAGGAACAAAGCAAGGATGTCCCCTCTCGTCACTCCTTATCAAAATTTACCAGAACATCTACCTAATTCAATATATATATATATATAATTTTCTCAATTAAAAAAAGTCAATGTTTTAGAAAATCTATTGAGTAAGTCATTATTGAAAGTCTACTATATTTAAAATACTAACTTTGAATATTCTAGGTAATGAAGTAAAATCTGCTTTCCTCCTCTTGAAAATTCATTTGAGGGGAAAGAAAAATGGGTATTGAACAATTAAGTAACAATTGAAATGTAACCTATACACATAACCCATAGATACCACTTTCAACTGTAAGTAAAAATACTCGCAGTTGTAAGTATAAGGCTATAAAGAAAATTATAAGTATAGAAGTGAAAAAAAGGTTAATAAATATATGGAGAAGTCTTAAAAAGAAATGGAAAAATATTATACATGACCTAAAACCTGTTTTTATCTTCATCTACCAAAAAATTATAAATATTAATCGTGCCTTAACAAGGTTTCAAGTAATATTTTGAGCCATTTTTATTTTATTTATCCTGACACAAGTTGGACAGTTTGAGGCCTATATTTTAATACATGCCCACAGCCAGCTAAAAAAAAAATGTTCATTACTGAAGAAAACTCAGTGGTTGAAAATGACCACCAGAAATTTTCATATAAGTTCCAGAGGATCTATGGATTTCCAATTACTATGTTTGAATTTAAATGGAAAACCCTTTTTTTTTCTTCTGGGGAAAACCTTAATTTCCTGTTGTTTAACACTTCTTGATAGAGTGGTAACAAGTAAGTGTGGTAACAGTGTAGCTTCAAATTTGGCTTCTTAGACTCACTTGAGACTTCTTTTTTTTAAATCTAGATTACAAAACCTTCTTGATTCAGAGGTTGCAGTGAGCCTGGAATTCAGTAGTCTCAATAAATTCCCCAAATGATTTTCATTACCAAGGGGAGATGGAATCCACTGCTTTTTTAAAGTTTATTTTTCCATTGCAATTTACATTCAATATTATTTTGCATTAGTTTCAGGTGCACAGCATAGTGGTTAGACAATCATATACTTTACAAAGTGTTCCCCAATATTTCCTGTACCAACCTGGCATCACACATAATTATTACAATATTATTGACTCAGTTCCCTATGCTGTACTTTATATCCCTGTGACTATTTTGTAATTACCAATCTGTACTTGTCAATCCCTTCACTTTTTCACCCAGTCCCCCTAACTCCCTCCCCTCTGGCAACCATCAGTCTGTTCTATGTATCACTGAGTCTGTTTGTGTCATTCTGTTTGAAACCCACTGCTTTTGAAGAACTCACAAGTTCTGTTGTTCATTGCTTTTCCTCAGCTAATGCTGAAAGACTAGAAAGAAACTACCACTTACCCAGTGCCTTGTCATTTGGCCCATTTCCAATGTTCCCATTTCCCATCCCACTCCCTCCAGCACACACAAATCCACTTTTCCCCTATATCATTTGTGGGAGTCTCTGCAGCATGATTGTGTACTCCAGGCATGTGAATGGACTCCGAATTTAACAAAGATCTCCTTTAATTTAAACAGGGCTTTCATTAAAACAGAGCTCCTTTGATTTCAATAAATACCTATTTATTAATTTATATTGTAATGTATCTTGTACCTTTTGTTGATTGTTTTATATTGTTCTGGATTTTGAATACTTGTTGGTTTTTGTCACTAAAGAAAGATTGATTTCATCACTTAGTGTTGACTCCATTATGTTCTCCAAATAGCTTACCTATGTCTTCATCTTTGGTGAGGAACTGAAAGACACGGACACCTTAGTTCTACAAATTTGGATTTCTGTAAACATTTCATATAATCCAGAACTTAAGACCCCATCTCTCTAGATTACAGACACTTGATCTAGACCTCCAGCTTTCATTCACATCAAATGTCCCACCAAATCCAACTAATTAAAAAAATCACAAATGTAGGCTACTTGGTCATTATATATTAAGTGGATGTTAAAGTCTGGAAAAAAAATACATTCTACATTAGGTGTTCTCTGTCAATCACTGACAAAGCCTGAAGTTCAAATCCTGATGATGGATTTTTTTTTCCTTTCTTTCTTGCTCTCTGAATATCTTATGCAATTTTAAAGCTATTTTTTCAGGGTTCTATTTTAAGAGAAAAATTATTGTCAACAACTTAAGCAAAGACCTACAGTAATCAAAGCAGAATACAGTCATTGGATAAAGATAAGTATGGAGGGGTAACTTAAAGAGCAGCATTTTCTCTTGGGGCTGAGTTTCTTTATCCACCTGCAAACTGAAAATAACTAACCAGGTGGTAGGATTCTACCATTGTTCACTAGCTGGTTTGTGAATGCCAATCTGAGATTTTTTTCAGAGACTTCCAAAATTGCCTAATAATAAACAAATAAAAGTTTGATAACAACAGATGTCTCCGAGTAATAGAGATTATATTGTTATTGTTGTTTATTTTCTTTGTGAATTTCTTACCTCACTACAATGATCATTTTAAACATTAAACATTAATATTTTAATAGGTTTTTATGACATGGAAAAACCAATTAGAAGAAACATAAGAATGATTCTCTAAAACAATGTTGAAGCTGATTATCTGATTCAACATTGACTGAAATGTTTTTATTTTGTTATGGGTTTCTTTCTCTATAATGAAAGAATAGTATGTGGTAGTGCCATTATAAAACTTGAAGTTTTCTCTCAATATCAATGGCTACTCTAAGGATATCTTTTTTGTGTGTTTATTTATTTAAAATTTATCTTTATTGTTGAAAGTATTACAGATGTCTCCTTTTTTCCCCTCATTGGCACCTCCTCCCTATTTCTGTCACTACCCCTCACCACTGCCTTCACTGCACGGTTCTCTGTGTCCATTGGTTATGCATATATGCATCTCATTTCTTTGTTTTATCTCTCCAACCCCCCCACCCCCCATCACCACCTTCTGTCTGCGTTTGTCAGTCTGTTCCCTACTTCCATGTTTCTGGATCTCTTTTGTTCATCAGCTTATTTTATTCATTAAATTCCACAAATAAGTGAGATCATGTGATACTTGTCTTTCTCTGGTTGGTTTATTTTGCTTAGCATGATACTCTCCAGGTCCCTCCATGTCATCTCAAAGGGTAAGAGATCTTTCTTTCTTATAGCTGCATAGTATTCCATTGTGTAAATGTACCACAGCTTTTTTATCCACTCATCTATTGATAGGCACTTGCGCTGTTTCCAGATCTTGGCTATTGTAAATAGTACTGCTATGAACATAGGGGTGCATAAGTTCTTTCTGGTTGGTGTTTCAGGCTTTTTAGGATACATTCCTAGAAGTGGGATCACTGGGTCAAATGGCAGTTCCATTTTTAATTTTTTGAGGAAACACTCTACTGTTTTCCATAATGGCTGCACCAGTCTTCCTTCCCACCGTCAGTGTACTAGAGTCCCCTTTTCTCCACACCCTCTCCAGCACTTGTTGTTTGATGATTTGTTGATGGTAGCCATTCTGTCAGGTATGAGGTGATACCTCATAGTCGTTTTAATTTGCATGTCTCTGATTAGTGATGATGAGCAATTTTTCATATGCTTCTTGGCCATTTGTATATCCTCTTTGGAGAAGTGTCTATTCAGGTTGTAAGGATATCTTTTCAACCGAAAAGATTTTTAGTAAAGTCACAAAGTCTTGCTCCAATTCCCTGATGAATAATTGTATAATATTTTAAAATCATATGCATATCCAATTATCATAAAAGGAAGCATTAAAACACTAAAATCCCATTGAAGAAGCACTGATAATGTAAGTGGCAGATCACAGGTTTCAGAAATGATTATATTTATTAATTATTTAGCTATCACATGACTAAAACAATATATTATTGACATTCATGAGTTTTGTTCTACTGGAAGATGAAGCTCTAAATATATTACTCATATGCTGGATTTTTTTCACTGTCTGCTATCTTGAGCCACCACCCATTTCTCTCTTATTTGAAAATACTTTGAAATACATCATTTAAGAAAGCACCTTGATCAGATCAACACACTTCTATTTGCCTGTATACATTAAATCCAAATCACAAGATAAAGGCTGTGTTTGTGTTACAGCTTTGCCTAGGAAATTGCTTTAGTTTTAAAATTTATTTGAATTGTAAAAAGGAAAATGGGTGTGTGTTTTCAGCTATACCCCCTCTGGATTTCTACAGGCATTTGTGGGTCATTGCTCTGAGCCCATCTCCATTCCCTGCCTTTATCTTTCCCAGATAGGTCTACTATGTGTGTCCTCTGTAGGGACATGGCTTTCTCTATCCAGTTCCTGAACAAATCATTATAAGAACAGCAGAAAGAATATCAACCTCAGTCTCAACATCCAAAGGAGCCCAGAATTAGGTCCTTTTAAAAATGAAGTATCCTGTACCACTTGGAGGAATTGTAGGAACTTATGTAGCTTCCATATTACCACATTCTCTCTCCACTCCCACTATGAAAAGCCAGTTCATAAGATGAAATATCTCCCCTGTGATTTCCAAACTTTCTCATTTTCCACTGAGGCTAAACACTTGCCCTGTACTCACACTTTTCATATTCGGTCCCCTACAGCCAACTGGCCCTAGCCAGTTTTCCCCCTTGGGGGTTTGGGGGCTGAGAAAATATCCATCTACTTTCTTTTCAGCAGCCCTAGTACAGTATCATTCTTTGGGAATTTAGGGTGACCTATATTTAACATGACCCTTGGACTGTGTCTCTCAATGACCATGCATTACAAGCAAGTTTTGAATGTGGTTGAATCCTGTTGACTCTAAACTGAAATTTTGGAAAAGTACCTAAAGAGCTGAAATTTCATGTCACTTTTAAAAGAGATTTCCTTGCACTTTAAATATCATCTTTATAGGCACTGAAGCAGACATTTTGCTTTGAAAATGTTCCTGACTTGTATTCTTGTCCCTTCCAAGGACCACTGCATTTTCACCAAAAACATTCAGAAAAACAAAGCTGAGGATCTGCCAGGAACCTCATAAACACCATCTCCAAAATGCAAAATGTTCTGTGTTGAAGTCTTGAGATTCAAAGTGAAAAAACAAATGACAGGAAGGCATGGTCAAATATGTTAAGAAAGCTCATCATACTATATTATACCTCTTGGAGTTTCTCATTACAAATTGGCATAGTGAAGGCTCTGGGAATCTTGCAGTGAAAACAAAACCAGAAACTAACATGTATTTAACTTTGTTTAAGCCAGCTTACTGTAAAATAATTAAAACTTTTAGTAGCATCTAATATTATCTCACAGGCCCTAGTTTGGGAAATAGCCATGTAAACACCATTCCAGCACTGACTGAAAGGTATCTTCGATTCCCTGTAACAAACTGTCTCAGCAAGACACGCTGGTACAGACTGCTGTTCCACCCTTCATTGCTGTCACTCCTTCCCCAGTAAGTCCCTTGCAGGCTCTCCAACTTGCTTTTCTCTAAGTATCATGATGTCTTAGACTACCTCCTATATGAACTAAGAATAGTATAACTCCAGAAGATAGTGACCTCAAAGTCCTGCTCCACCCCTGCTGTGAGACCTAGGAGGCCCAGACAGAATTTCAAGCTGAGGCCCCTCACTTTCCCCACAAGAAGTTTTGCCAGACACCCTGTATACATAACAACAAGTCCTGTATTTCTTTGTCCTATGTTATTTTCTCCTCAGAGGACTCAAAGAGGTGAGGTCCTTTGTATGAAGGGGATGACCACATTTCAGCAGAGAAAGGAATTTCGTACTCTGCCAGCAGTCAAGGTCAGGAATCAGAATGAGGGGTGAGGAGACCACACACCCCAGAAAAGAGAGTGCCCCCCAGACTCAAGGTCCTTCTGTCACACAGAGGTGGCCATATGAGATTCCCCCTCACTTCCTCATAGAAGTCTTACAGAGTTGAAGGCCTTGGTCTAAAGGGATATGGCCTCAGGTCAACAGAGTGAGTGTCTTAAGAGCTGTCAGGAGTCACAGTGAGGACCCTGAGGAAGAACTGAGGGAACCACTCACCTTAATACAGAGGAGACCCCACAAAGCCAAATTCTGCCTGCCCTACTTTGAGTTATGGGAATTCTCCAACTGAGTTAGCTGGCTTTACTGTGAAATGCTTTCTCAGCTCCTCCTTAAAGTACTTAGGAACAAGCAGGACAGGAGACCTGTGAGGACCTAGACCACTGCACTTAGGAAAAGTCTCATGGAGTTGGCCTTCATCAGAGCCAACAAAGTTGAGTTTACCAGATGAAGCTACTCAGATCCTCCTCTT
The DNA here is from genome assembly GCA_030848825.1 of Tadarida brasiliensis. Classification (NCBI taxonomy): domain Eukaryota; kingdom Metazoa; phylum Chordata; class Mammalia; order Chiroptera; family Molossidae; genus Tadarida; species Tadarida brasiliensis. Next base: position 112,695,369 of record CM061280.1, on the reverse strand, counting down.
CCTCAGCCTGTGGTGCCCTATCACCATGCCTCCTACCCACACTCCTGCCTATTGATATCAAGAGTCATCATGCATCAGTGTCAAAAGCATCAGTGCCACACACATAAGCAAAACTTTCAGGCAAACAGGGATATCCAAAGCCAGGAGTGTCCATAGGCACCTCATCAAACATATCAGATGAGGACTCCAGTGGTCACAAAGGGGAAAATACCCCCTGAACTAGAAAGTGGCTTTGTTGGTGAATTCCCTTGTGCTCAGTTGCCAAATGAAAGAGTACATCACAAAGACAAACATGGTGAAGAATGTCATCAAAGAAGATAAGGAATACTTCCTGCTCTGGCTGGTGTGGCTCAATTGGCTGGAGCAGCATCCTGTGCACCGAAGGGTCATGAGTTCAATTCTCAGTCAAGACACGTACCCAAGTTGCAGGTTCGATCCCCAGTTGGGGCACATATGGGAGGCAACCGATTGATGTTTCTCTCTCCCATCAATGTTTCTCTTTCTCTCTCTTCTTCTCCTTTCCTCTCTCTCTCTAAAATCAATAAAAACATATTCTCAAGTGAGGATTAGAAAAACATTTTTTAAAAAGGAACACTTACTGATATGCTCAGGAGAGCCTCTGAGCTCATGGAGCTGGTCTTTGAGTTGAAGTGAAGAAAGTGGACCATTCCTATACCCTTGTCAGAAAATTGAACCTTGCCTAAGAGGCTGAGTTATGAAAAGGGTATGTACAAGACCAGTCCCCTGATGATTGTCCTGGACCTGATATTTACCAAGGGCAACTGTATCACTGAGGAGATAGTATGGGAAGAGCTGAATATAATGGATGTCAATTCTGGGAAGCGGCATTTCATCCTTGTGGATCCCATAGAGCTCATATTCAGCAATTTGGTGCAGCTAAAAAACAAAACAAACAAACAAAAAAAACAAGTACTGGTAGTGATCCTCCACACTATGAGTTCCTGTGGGGTCCTCCTTGCTATGAGTTCTTATGGGGTCCAAGTGATCCTCCACTCTATTAGTTTCTGTGGGGTCCAAGAGCCCATGCTAAAACCACCAAGATGAAAGCCCTGGAGTTTTGGGCCAAGGTCAATGGTACAATTCCCAGTACCTTTCAATGCCATTATGAAGAGCTTTGAGAGATGAGGAAGAGAGAGGCCTAGCCAGAGCTACAGCCAGGGGCTGCCACTACTGCCAAGGCCAGTGTGAAGCCAGGGTCATGTTCAACAGTTCCAACCACTTCTAGTGAGGCCTGAGGTAGCCTCTTCATTTTGTGTTCAATGTGGGTAGTCAATGTTCTAAGTAGTAGAGGGTCAGGAGAGGAATAAAGGGTAAAGAGAATGTCTCTTTTGTTTTCCTGCTCTATATGGATAACATGTAGATTTATTTATTTATGTATGTATGTATTTATTTATTGCTATTTATCAAATGTTCCTTTTATTTATTTATTTTTTTTTATTAATTTATTTTTGTTACAGATGTTTCTCCTTTTTTCCCCATTGACACCCTCCTCCCCATCCCCCCACCCTGTCCCCAGCTTTGTTGTCCATGTCCATCACTTATGCATAAGTTCTGTGGTTTATCTCTTCCCTCCCCCCCCCTCTTCTAAGGGGTGTCAGTTTATACCCTACTTCCACATCTCTGGGTCTACCCTGTTCCTCAGGCTGTTATGTTCATTATATTCCAAAAATAAGTGAGATCATGTGATATTTGTCTTTCTCTGCTTGGCTTGTTTCACTTAGGATAATACTCTCGAGGTCCCTCCATGTCGTCTCAAAGGATAAGAGATCTTTCTTTCTTACAGCTGCATAGTACTCCATTGTGTATATGTACCATAGCTTTTTTATCCATTCATCCACTGATGGACACTTGGGCTGTTTCCAGATCTTAGCTATTGTAAATAGTGCTGCTATGAACATGGGGGTACATGTATTTTTTCTGATTGGTGTTTCAGGCTTCTTAGGGTATATTCCTAGAAGTGGTCAAATGTTCCTTTTAATGGAAGACTTATTAAGCTTCAGAATCTAAGTTTTTGAATAACATGAATCCTGCTTTATTTCTGTTTATCAAGTTTGAGAATAAGAGTTTTGGTATTTAGTAAAACAAATTGAAAATCACTGAATTATTTTTCTGTGATCCACACAAGATATCCTAGCATTGGAATATGTATTTTCTTGGAAATGTGAAAGAACTCATACAAAAAATAAATAAAAGAGTAAGAGGTGGTCAATTCTTGGTTTGCCTTATACCTTTTAGTTTTTATTTTTGTAAAATTAGAATATATTTACCTGTATTTGCTTGCCTCTTTCAAGACTATAGAATAAATTAATTATGATAATTTAGACTATTTATTCACTGGCTCTTTAATTCCCCCAAATATTAATGAAACATTATCTGGCTCCGTGCTAGAACTCGGGGTGGAAATTAAAAAAAAGACGGAGCCACTGACTATAGAACTTTAGTGGTTAGGGGTAGCTATCATATAAAAAGGAGCTAAGATTATCTCTCAGTCATAAAGGACAGACAAAAAAGTAGGATGAGGAAAAGGGGAGGTACCTGATTAGAGTTTCAAGTGTAAATGCCCTAAAGCAAGTCAGTGTTGGGCCTTGGGAAACTGCAAGTCCCTGCATGGGAGGGAATTCTAAATTAGCTGCATGGTTGGCTAGGTGAAGTTGTGATACTGGTGAGCAGAGGCCAGATCCTCAGATGGAGAGACTCATGGTTGAGAATTAAGCCTGAAATGAGAAATTGCCCTTAACAGTTACTTTGGGATTATGGGTAAACCAGAGAGAATTTCCACCTGTGCCAGGGATCCAATGTGTCCTATGCTCTTGTCCCAGTGCAGATGAACACAATGTGCAAATTAGATATTTCATTCACATTGTTTAAGGGAGTTTCTCAGAAGTAAGGATGAGTCTCATTTTATGTGAAAAGTTAAGAAGCCACTGGGCACTCTGCACTGAGTTTGGACAGTGAGAGCCTGCTCCATCAAAGGGTATTCAAAATAAGTTATCATGTGCATAAGCAAGTCCTAGGGTTTTGGTGCTGGTTAAATTAATGAAAACACGGGTGGCTTAAATGAAGGGCTGCTGGGAAAGAAGGAAGTTGACAATCCTTGATTCAAATTCTAGGAGCTTTGTGTTACATCTGTCTAGGAAAGTATACCTCATACCCATATTGAATGAGTTATCATGTAATAGGAAAATATTACTTAGTTTTCCTGGCTAATCAGTATTTTAGCTGATTAGATTTTCTTTTTTATAGAATCCTACATAGTTGTTGATTTCTGCTGGATTAAAACAAACAATCCCAACAGGGTGAGTGGCATCTCTGGGATTCAAATGAATCATAGTAATAAATGCCATGTTGAAGTCTCAGTACAGCCCAGACACTGTGCCAGGCACTTAACACATATTAACCACATTCCACCTGCCCAATAAGACAGAGCTTATCAAACAAATGCACTTCACAGATGTAGAGCCTGATGCTTACAAAGTTTAGAAATATGCTCAAATTCACACAGCTGTTAAGTGACAAGATTCAAACTAGACCCCTGGTCTGGATTAGTTTAGAACTCACACTATTCCAATTCTCCCAGTCTGAGGCCCACCTTGTACTTCTGAATTTAAGGCTCCCTTTTCTTCTTAATAATGTATCTCAGGCAATAAAAATAAAGAATCTATGGTCATATTATAGGTTGGACTACATTCCCAGAGCAATATGAATACCAAAATAAATGAGAGGCCTGAATAGAAAGCTAATACTTGGTGACAGCATGGTCATCTACGTATGCAATGTTAGATAACCTGAAAAGATCAGAATCTCATAAAATTATCCACAGACATCTCTTTCCCTGTAGAATATGTTTATCAGAACAGACTTAACATGAGAATCTAAGTCTGACTGATGAAGAGAAGGAAAATATCAACAATATTTGCCTGACATTCCTTTACCTGTCCTGGGACTCTTTAGTTGTGCTTCAGCTTTCCCATCTCACACCTAAAACAGGGACCAAGGTTTGCAGAGGGAAAACTGTTCAAGGTTTGCAGGGATGTGGCATTTTACAGGAAGCCTTTATCCCAAGAGGCAGGAACCAAGAGGAAGACCCCAATGTTAGAGGGCTGGATAGACAAACATCCCAGAATATTGGGGGGGTCACACACAGACATGCTTCCACCTGCTGTCAGAGTTAGAGGGTCCCAGACAGAGCTGTCAGGCTGAGCATGCCCACAGTTATTCTTCAGGACTTTTAGGGACTTAAGAGCCTTAGCCTAAGGACAATCTTAGGTCAGCAGATAGATAGATATAAAGGTGAGAACCCTGAATGAGGAATGATGGAAGGACCCAAATAAAACAGTGGGGTTCCATAAAGTCTGTCTCAGGCTAACAAACCTTGGAGGTCTGGAAAAATACTGGCAGAATGTGGTGTATCCTGACTTCCAATTTGGAGGGCCCCAAAAGGTGAGTACCTTGATTTGATGGGAGCATCCTCAGGGTAACAGAGAGCAGAATACCAAGAATGGTCAGGTGTCAAGGTGAGGATTCTGAATAAAAATGAGAGAACCACCCATGCCAAACAGAGTAACCCCACAAATTCCCCCAATGCGTTGGCTCTGGGATGTTCAGGAAAGAGTTGTGGCAGACCCTTTAAACCTTCCTGGAGTAACCTTGGACTAATGGAGACAGCCTGAGATATGTAGAGAGAAAACCCAGGCCATAACAACAGCTTTGATAAAGACCCTAAATGTTATTATAGAACCCCCAATAGCATAAGGAGTCAAACAGAGCCCCATCTCATTCTTAGACCTGAGAAACCGTCAAAGTGCTATCACTAATTACACCTATGAGGACTCAGGGAGGGAAGGGCCTCACTTTGAAGGATACAGCCCCGGTTCCACAGAAAACGTAATTTGGGACTCAACTGAAGTAATGTTGGGAACCCTAAGTGCTGAAAATAAAAATGCTCCCTAAAAAAGAGGCCTCTCAGGGAACTTGTCTTCCTGTTAGGCTTATGAGACAGAGGGGAAAGAATAGATGTATGTTACATAATCAAAATTCCCCTCTAGGAAATCAAGAACATGGAGGCTTTGTTTAGAAAAATGGTGGACTAGGGTCACTAAAAAATAAGAGTCCCAGATTGTGAGAGACTCCAAGTGAGGAACCAGCTTGAGTACCTAAGGTCCAGAAAGTACTAAACAATGGGGTCCAACAGAGCCCCGCCCCCCCGGGGGGCCTGTAAGGCCCAAGGCGAACATCAGAAGCAGGCGCCCTGTAACTGCCTCACTGCATTTCAGCAGCGTGCGGACTTTGTTTGCGGCCGGGCCCACTCGGGTCGGCACAGGGAGGGGTCCAGGCTCTGAAAACACAAAATTGGGGAACCCGAATGAGGACCTGGAGCCCCGCAAACTGCTAACCACTCCTGCTCTCATCCCTCAGGCACCCTGGACAGCCCTGCCGGAAAGGACCCACCTACTTCCGCTTCCTAGCCGGGGGACCTTTTCTGGCGCGCGTGCGACCACTGTCTGGCTGAGGGCGGATTCGCTGGGTTGGCGTCGTCGAGTGGAGGCGAAGACCTGAGTGCGAACTGAAGAAACACTCCCCTCCCATAACGAAGGTGGGCTCCCCCGTCCCTCCCGGGCCTCCAGCTCAGAGGGGCCCCAGCAGAGCCCTCAGACTTAGCGCGGCCTGGGATGTGTTAGTGAGCAGGCCGTGCTCCGTGGGAGTAGCCCCGATTGTACAGGTGGGGACGCCTGGGTGCCACCGGGTTTCCCGATGAGGGCCTGAGTGCTTGAGAGCAGCCCTGTTCCCTGAAAGGGGCCGCACCGAGCAGCACCCCGGCACTCAGCTCGGGGGAGGGCCAGGCAAAGGAAACTGATAAAAAGCAAACCGACATCCCCTCTAGCGGTAACTAAGGTAGCTGAGGGCTCCACTCGACCGTTCCCCAACTCACCAAAGGCAGCCCGGGGCAGAGCTGGCAGGCCGAGGTGCCCCTTCTTTCCTCAGGCGGTGGTCTGAGAGAGGTCAGGACCTTGGTTTAGTGGAGGAAGCCCACTTCAGAAAAGGGGACCCAGTCCCTAACAGGACTCAGGGTTGTTACCCTGAGCGAGGATGGGGGACCCCTCCCACAAACTAGGGGGCCACAGAGATTCCCAGCCCTGTTTTCAGACACGGGACACTAGGGCATATGGCCGTGATGAGTTGCCCTCACTTCTTCCCAGGCCAGCTCGGGGGGTGACAGATCGGGTCAAAGGGGTAACCCTGGTCAGTAGAGGGAGAACTTCTGTTATGCCGGGCTTCATGCACAGACCGTTCAGGATGTGGGGATGTGCCACACCATGCCAGTGGGCCACGAAGAATCCTCCCTGTTCTCAGCAGGGGCAGACCTCAAGGATAGATGTCAGGCAGGAGTGCCATCAGTCCTCACTCAGGAGTATCAGGGAGTGAGGGTCTTCACTGAGGGGGAAAGTCCCAGGGAAACTGAGGGAGTGATGGCAACCCCAGCATGATTCAAATTTAGACCTTGGATTGGGATCCTCTGTGGAACCACCTACCATAAGATCTCAGACTGCTTGCAACAGCCCACACTCTCGGGAGACCACTTTCGGTTTGATAAGGTCAACTTCATTTCCTCTTATTGGGTCTCAGGTAGGTTGGCTCTTCCTCTGAGGAGTTCTCTACCAGGAGTCCAATGGAGGAGCCTGAGAGAGGACTCAAGGAACCAAACAACCCTGAATAAAGAGGACATCAAAGCATCCAGCCCATCCCTTTGCTATCACCCCAAGGAATCTCAGGGAAGGACTGTCAGGATGAGCATCTGCACTCACTTCTTTATATAAGGTCTAAGGGAAGTGAGGTTCTTAGTCTGAAAGTCCAGCCAGCAGTCAGTCACAGGGGAGTGGTGTCAAGCTTTACAAGGAACCAAGGTGAGGAGCTTGACTGACAGTTGGGGATCCAAATGAAATAAGAACACAAAGGACACCACTAAGCTCCCAGCATAGGCTGTCACCTGATAGGGAGGTGGACAGAGGTTCCCATCCAGTTCCTTCTCCTGGGTCCCAGGGAGCATGGAGGTGTCAACGTCAGAGTAGCAGAGGGGAGGTTGCACAGGCTCTGCCCAGAGTTGACATAATACTGAAGTTGAACCGAGAGGACCCCACATGCCAGAACAAAGGGGGCCACACTGACATCACCTATCGCCACCTAAGTATACTCAAGGCAGGGCTAGTAAGAAGTAGAGTGTGACTCACTCAACTTTCTGTGGTTCATCTATGGGATTCTCAGGAGACAGACTGACCAGGAGAACAGGAGCTTTATGGGTTCGTAGACTAGTGCCCTCAAGGAGGCCTGCAGAGTCAGCCTCCTATAAAGCCCAGGTGGAATCTACCTGTTGAAGGTGCTCACATCATCTCATTCTACATCTACCAGGTGCCCAAATCACCTGTCCGTTGGCCCACACTCCTGTCTACTGTCCTGAACAACAACCATCATGCCTCGTGGTCAGAAGAGTAAGCTCCGTGCTCGTGAGAAACGCCGCCAAAACAGAGCTGAGAACCAAGGTGTTAAGAGTGCTCAGGCCACTACAGGAGAGGAAGAAGAGGCCGCTTGCTCCTCCTCTTCTGTTTTGGGGGATGCTCCCTCAAGCTCCACTGGAGTTGGCACTGTCCAGGTGCCTCCAAGTGCCCCAGCCACCTCCAGTGCTGCTGCAGGTGCTTCATGTGAAAAAGCTGCTGTAAAAGCCAAAGGCCAGGTTCAGAAAAGCAAAAAGTCCTCCAAGGCCTCAACTTCCAATGAGAGTTCTGGCCAAAATCTACTAAGTAAGAAGGCGACTATGTTGGTAGAGTACCTGCTGTATCAGTATAAAAGAAATGCGCCTATTAAAAAGGCAGACATGCTGAAGATAATCCACAAATGGTACAGGAAAGACTTTCCTGAGATCCTCAAGAAAGCTTCTGAGCGCATGTATCTGTTCTTTGGCCTGGAATTGAAAGAAGTCGAGCCCAAAGGTAACTACTACACTCTTGTTGAAGATCAAGAGGACACTAGTGATGGGAGGGGCAGCGGCTTCAGATATCCTAAAAAGGGAATTCTGATGCCTGTCCTGGGTTTTATTTTGTTGAATGGCTACCACGCCTCTGAGGAAGATACCTGGGAATTCCTGAATACCTTGGGCATCTACGATGGAAAGAGTCACTTAATATTTGGGGAACCCAGGAAGCTTATCACTCAAGATTTGGTGCAGGAAAACTACCTGGTGTACCGGCAGGTGCCCAGCAGTGATCCTCCATGCTATGAGTTCCTGTGGGGTCCAAGAGCCCAAGTTGAGACCAGCAAGATGAAAGTCCTGGAGTTTTTGGCTGAGCTGAATGATACAGTCCCCAGTACCTTTGCACCTCATTATGAAGAAGCTTTGAAAGATGAGGAAGAGAGAGCCCAAGCCAGAGCCTTAAGTGCACCCAGGGCTGCCAATCCTTCCAAGGCCCGTGGGCGCTCCAGAGCCAAATCCAGCCATCACCCTGTCCCTGAGTAATATCGAAGTGGTGTCTTCAGTTTTTTGGATGGAAAAGCCTCTTTAGCATTTTCCTAATATGAAAAATATCTTGTCTTATATTTGTGTTTTTCTTGCATTTTCAAGTAGTGTTCTTTTAGACAGAATGTTTATTTAGATTCAGAATGAAAGTTTATGAATGACATGGATCACACATATTGCCATTAACCAGGTTAGGAAGAAGAGTTTTGTTTTTGAAATACAAATTGGCAATCCTTCAAACACTTTTGTGATCGAGAATAAGATAATATGGCTTTAGAACAGGAAAGTACTTTACACTAAAATACTTGGGAGCAGTAGATAGATAGATACATAGATGGATAGATAAAGTAAAAATTGCTCACTTCTGTTTAATTTTTTTTTCCAATTACAGTTGACAAAAATATTATAATGGCTTCAGGTGTACAATATAGTGATTAGACATTTATGTAACTTAAAAGTGTTCACCTGCATAAGTCTAGTACCCATCTGAACCATATGTAGTTATTACAATGTTTTTTATTATATTCCCTATCCTATATCCAGCATTACCTGTTACAGCCAAGACATGAAAACAACCTAAGTGTCCATCTGTAGACTAATGCATAAAGAAGGTGTGGTATATCTATAAAACTGGTCACTTCTTGTTTGCCTTTCTACATTTAGTCTTTCATTTGGTAAATGTATAAGCTATATACCTGGATTTGCTTATGTTTTTCATGAATGTTTAAAAATATAAATCTCTGTGAATCAGACCTCTTGGTTCATGGCTTATATTTTATACAGCTCTTTGGAAGTCTTCATGCGTGTGCACTGGGAAAGTTTAAGCAAAGAAGCCCCTGCCCCTGCAATCATAGATTGTAGGGGAAGTTATCAAAATAAAAGAGTTATACATCACTTCATAAGGAACAGCGGACTAAGAATGTAAAGAGGGGGTGGAGATAACATATTACTTAGTTTTCGTTGCTCAGCATAATTTAGTCCCTTTGGCAGGTCAGTAGGTGATCCAGGGCCACATTCAGTTGCTTCTCTCATCCTGAGTGTGGCCTGAGGTGGATTCTTCACATTGTGGTTGGAAATGCCTGTTGACCAGTATTCCTGATGTGCACAAATACCTTGTCAACTTATTTTTTTAAGATAATTTTCTAGAGGTGGTGTTTCAACACAAAGTTTATTTAGTTTCAGAATGTAAGTGTATGAATGACATGGATCATACACTTGTTGTATATCAGGTTTAGGAGTAAGAGTTTTGTTTCCTGAAATACACACCGAGAATCCTTAAATAATTTTTGTGATCCTCAACATGACTGCATGGCATTAGAATGAGGATATCCTTGGTAACGGGAAAAGAAAGCCAATAATAAAATAGGTGGGATCAGAACACAGAGAGGGAGAAAAAAGTAAAAGTGGTTCAATTTGGGTTTGCCTTATTCCATTCAGTCTTTCAGTTCCTAAATTTAAAAGTTATGTATCTGATTGTCCTTAGATTATTCAAGAATGGGTGAGTTTAAGGGAATTTAAATGCATGCAGCCACTATGGAAGACAGTATATATATTCCTCAAAAAATTAAAAATAAAACTACCATATTGTACAGCAATTCCACTATTGGGTATTTATCTAAAGAAAATGAAACCACTAAGTTGAAGGGATAAATATACCATCATATTCATGGCAACATTATTTACAGTTGCCAAGACATGGAAACAAGTGCTCATTGAAGAATGAATGAATAAAGGAAAAGTGATACGCACACACACACAAAATGATATGTCATTCAGCAATAAAAAAGAAAGAAATCTTGCCATATGCGACAGCAAGATCACAACTGGGAGGTATTACATTAAATGAAATAAGCAGTAAATTTCAAGGGGTGTTCTTTCAACAGAAAGTTTTCAACAGATGGAGAAAGACAAATACTGCATGGAATCACTTATGTGGAGTCCTTAAAAGAAAAAACATGAAATTGAACTCATAGATACATAAAACAGGTTGTTGGTTGCCAGAGGCAGGGGGTGGAAAGTGGGTGAAATGGGTGAAGGTAGCCCAAAGGTACAAACTTTCAAGTAATAAAATAAATAAACCCTGGGGATATAATGCACAGAATGTACATGAATAATTACAATGTGTTAGATATGTGAAAGTAGCCAAGAGAGCAGATCTCTAAAGACTAATTATAGGAAAGAAAAAATAGAGAATCTGTAGATAAAAGCTTTTGAGTGTGTATATTAGTTTACTTGATAATAAACTACCTAAAATTTAAGAGCTTCAAACTAAAGACCATTAGTATTTCACAGTTCTGTAGGTCAGAAGTCTGAACATGAAGTAGCTGGGTTCCCTAGGTGGGAAATCTTACAAAGTTGCAATCAAAGTATCAGGTGGCTATATTTTCACATGGAGCTCAGGAGCTCCTTCCAACACCATGCATGTTTGGGACAGAATTCAGTTACTGGAAACTGAAGGACTGAGGTGCCATTTTCTTGCTAACTGTTGGCTAGGGGTCATTCTCAGGTTAATCTTAGATCCTTGCTATGCTTTGCAGCTCCCTCCATCTTCAAAGCCAGCCATGGAGAACCTCCTTCTCACTCTTTGAATTTCTCTGTCCAGGAAACGCCCCTTCCCATATAAGGATTCACCTGACTAGGTTTGGCCCATGGAGGATATTCTCTCTATTTGAAGAACAACTGATTCGGGACCTCAAGTACATTTGCAAAATCCTTCACAGCAGCACCTAGATTAGTGTTTGATTAATTAACCCAAGGCAGATGTGTGTGTACCCAGAGTCAGGAATCTGGTAGGCCATCTTGGAATTCTGCCTACCAGAGTCCCTAGAGTATGTTAATTATGTTTGTAATTAAGAACTTTACCCTTTCAAGATATATAATAAGATAAATACTGTTATAGTTGATTGCCTCAAAATAATCTGGGGGCTGAGGGGTGGATATAAGTGAAACAAGATTGGCCATGTATTGCTGTGGCTGAAGCTGGGACATGAGTACCTAGAGCGGTGATTACATTATTCTTGGTACTCTTGCAAAAGTATAAATTTTGTCACATAAGTTATTCCAGAGCATGGAAAATGAAACAAAACTTCTAAAATTTTCTTACGAAGCCAGTATAACATTGTTTTTTTGACCAGGTAAAGGTAGCTCAAAATTAATTTACTATTATATTATTTAAGAATATTATTTAATTCCAATGTTACTGAAGAACATTGGTGCAAAAATTATCAAAATGTTACCTTACAGAATTTGACAATATATAACAAAACCAAATATGCATTTACCTGTGACCTAGTAATTCTACTTTTTAAGACTTACCCTGAAGACACACCAGCAACGATAGGAAAATACATAAATGATCATCAACATATTGATTGAAAAAACATGGCATAAACATGGTATATTCACATTGTACTATGTAGCTACAAAAAAGAATGAGTGTGATCTTTATAAATTAATATAGGGTATTTTCCTATATATACACATAATGTGGGAATTTGGGGCTAAGTTCTATGATACCATGCCCAGTGCCTTCCCATTTCATTATGGAGAGGCTTTGAGAGATAAGAAAGAGAAAGCCTGCGTCAGAGCTGAAGCATGGCTCCCTTATTGCTGTCATGACCGATTTTCAGTCCAGGGCATATCCTGAAACCCCTCCTATCCTTAGTGAGGTCTGAAGCAGAGTCTTCACTTTCTGTGTAAAGACTAAGATCTAAAGAACCAGTTTCTAACTAGTGAGAAGTCAAGGTGGGGCTCCTAAGAACATAGTGCATAACACGTTTGTGTTCCCGTACAACATGGTTAAATTGGAGATTTAAATTTTTTTTTTATTTTTTCTAGTTTAAAGGTTCTTCCTTTCACTAAGACTTTTATTTAGCTTCATAAACCAAAGATTATAAGTGACATAGAACACACATTTATTGGAGTGTATCAGGTTGAGAACTAGGAATTTTGATATTATGTAACAAATTGAAAATCCTTGGATAATTTCTTGTCATTCAGAACAAGATAGTATGACACTGGAATACGGATTTTTGTGAAAAGGAAATTACTGCACAGTAAAGTCTGTGTGATCATGAGATGTGAAAAAAAAAGTAAAATGTAGTCAATTGTTGGGGTTTTTTTTATTCCTTTCAGTTTCTTTGTAAAATTGCAGTATATGTACCGGGATTGGCTTACCTTTTTCAAGAATGTCGGAGAAATTAATTGATAATACATTTGCCTTCTTGTAAACTGGCTGTTTACATATCCAAATATTAATTTACCATCTGCTCTTTGGAATGCTCCCGGCTAGTACTGGGGATGTTAAGAAATCTAGGCCATATTGTACTGCCCACAGAATTTTATAGTCTAAGAGCAGCTTTCTCATAAACTAGGTGGTGAGATATGCCTAAGATCTAAAGAACCAGTAAAATTAAGGGGTCAGAAGCAGGGCGAGGGGTTCCAGATGGGGAGTCTAGTGCAGATTCCTTCAGGCAAGGCAGTTAGAGACTTTGGGGAAAGTGAAAGTCGTAAGGTGGGAGGCAATTTTAAGTTCACAGCATGGTGGGCTAGACTAGTCTGATAATGGTGGGCAATATCCAGACTCACAGACAGTGGGTCTCAGTTGAGAGACTTACATCTGAAATGGGAAACTACCAGTAACAGTTACTTTGGAATTATGAGAATCTCTACCAGGAACAGGAATGGAACGCATCCTGTGCTCCTGCCTAGTGCAGGTGAGCAAAGTGCACAGACTAGGTGTTTTATGCACATCATCTACAGGTCATTTCAGAGAACAAAGGTTGATAATTTGTTATTGGAAACTCAGCAGCCATTGGTCTGATAGTCCTTGCCGTGGGTTAAGGAGTCAGGCTATTCTATTAAAATGATATTCAAAATCTTTTTGTTGTTGTTGTAATTTGGCAAATACTAAGAAAGGTGTAGGTTTTAGGTGATGGTGAAATGAATGAAGATAGGGGAGATTTGCATTGAAAGGCAGCTAGGCCAGAAGAAAGAGTTCGTCTTTGAACCAAATTCTAAGATATTTGAGTTGTGTTCAGCTGGGAAAACACCTACACACTCAAAAGATGATGTAATGTGGGGAAATTCACTTAGAGTTTCTTTATGACAAGCATTTTTGACTGATTTGGAGTATCATGTCCTAGAGTGATACATATTTTCTGATATCTGGGATTTTTTTAATCCTTTAAGGTGAGTAGTATATTCTGAGGTTGAAATATAAAAATCGTAATCATAAACATAACAGGCATTATGCAAAATCTCAGTGCATTCCAGGCACATCACCAGGTGCTTTACATACATTAACCACAATCCACAAGCCCTACACAACAGGGATTAACAAATGCAGAAACTTAGGTTCACAGAGTCTTCTAATGCACCTGAGTTCACACAGCTAAAAGCGACAGGGCTGGGACTGAACACCATGGTCTGGATTTGTCCAGAGCTCACACTGGTGCACTCCTTCCAGTTGACCGTGAGTCAGTTAATTCACTGTAATTTGCTACTCCAAAATGTATCTCAAGTGATAAAAGAAGGACCTTGTGACCAAAATACTTGACAGGATGATATAACCAGAGGAATAAGCATACCAAAATAAATAAGAGATATGAATAAAAGAGAAGACAGGTTATGCTTAGTGACAATCTGAACATATAAATGTGCAAAATCAGATACCCTCAAAGGATGGGTCGGAGCTCCCAAAAATCTGGTTCTATCCTTCCACCTAGAGAATGAATCCTTTAGAACTTCCCTAATTCTATCTGGTAAAGATGAAGAATATAACACCTTTCTTTGCTCTGACAATACAGCATAGGTTCTGGGATCCCTGATTTATGCTGCAGTTTCCTAATCTTACATCACTCATGGAAAAGGAACCCATGTTCTGCAAGATTCACAATAGGGAAACTGCTCAAGTGTTAGCAAGCAGGTGCCATTTCCCAAGATGCCTTTAATAAGGAGACAAGAGCCACGATGAGAACTTCCATGAATGAGGGCTGAGGAAGCAATCACGACAAAATACAGGGGTCAAGGCAAAACCTAAGGAGGGTGACCTTAGATCAGTGGAAAGAGTTCGAGGTTCTGATAGACATGTTGAAGACTGTAAATAAGGAATAGTAGAAGGACTCAGAGAGCTGGAAGGTCCTAGAGAAATGCATCCCTGTTTGCTGTTTTTGGAGGCCTGGAAGGGCCGTGATCATATGAGTATCACCCGGACTTCCAACTTGGAATTCTCAGAGAGTGAGGTTTGAGCAGTGTTAGGAAAGCAGAGGGTGGAGTTACAGGATTGGTCATCTGTCAAAGAGAGGACCCTGATGTGGACTAAGGGTAGCACACACAGCATAACAGGAGGCCTCACAAAATCCCTCTTCTGTCATCTCTGCAGGGCCTCTGGCAGAGACGTCAGGCTGATTTGAGCCCGCGAAGTCTCAGGGAAGTCAGGGCCTCCATGTCATGTGGGTTGTCTCCGTTTTGCAGAGGGAGGGACTGGCTCACTAACAAGAAAAATCTACACGGGGATGCGTAGATTTTTCTTGTTATGATCATATCCCCCGGGATGCAGGGGAGGCCACATAGAGTCCAGCACTGTCATTGTCCCTGTGAAACCCAGAGGACCAGGAGTCCACGCATTCCACCTGTGTGGTCTCAGGGAGGGAAAGGCCTTGTCTAACAGAATTGTACTCCAGGTCTGCAAACACAAGAGTCTTGTACCAGACCGAGTCAAGGCCAGGACACTCAGGGCTACAAGAGAGGACGTCTCCCACGAAGGGAGGCTCTCAGAGCCCCGCCCCCCCGGGAGGCCTGTAAGGCCCAAGGCGAACATCAGAAGCAGGCGCCCTGTAACTGCCTCACTGCATCTCAGCAGCGTGCGGACTTTGCTGCCGGGCCCACTCGAGTCTGCACAGGGAGGGGTCCAGTCTCTGAAGACACAAAAGTGGGAGCCCCCGAGTGAGGACCTGGGGTACACCGACTGCAAACCGTGCCTGCTCTCATCCCTCAGGCACCCTGGACAGCCCTGCCGGAAAGGACCCACCTACTTCCGCTTCCTAGCCGGGGACCTTTTCTGGCGCGCGTGCGACCACTGTCTGGCTGAGGGCGGATTCGCTGGGTTGGCGTCGTCGAGTGGAGGCGAAGACCTGAGTGCGAACTGAAGAATCACTCCCCTCCCATAACGAAGGTGGGCTCCCCCGTCCCTCCCGGGCCTCCAGCTCAGAGGGGCCCCAGAGGACCCTCAGACTTAGCGCGGCTTGGGATGTGTTAGTGAGCAGGCCGTGCTCCGTGGGAGTAGCCCCGATTGTACAGGTGGGGACGCCTGGGTGCCACCGGGTTTCCTGATGAGGGCCTGAGTGCTTGAGAGCAGCCCTGTTCCCTGAAAGGGGCCGCACCGAGCAGCACCCCGGCACTCAGCTCGGGGGAGGGCCAGGCAAAGGAAACTGATAAAAAGCAGACCGACATCCCCTCTAGCGGTAACTAAGGGAGCTGAGGGCTCCACTCGACCGTTCCCCAACTCACCAAAGGCAGCCCGGGGCAGAGCTGGCAGGCCGAGGTGCCCCTTCTTTCCTCAGGCGGTGGTCTGAGAGAGGTCAGGGCCTTGGTTTAGTGGAAGAAGCCCACTTCAGAAAAGGGGACCCAGTCCCTAACAGGACTCAGGGTTGTTACCCTGAGCGAGGATGGGGGACCCCTCCCACAAACTAGGGGGCCACAGAGATTCCCAGCCCTGTTTTCAGACACGGGACACTAGGGCATATGGCCGTGATGAGTTGCCCTCACTTCTTCCCAGGCCAGCTCGGGGGGTGACAGATCAGGTCAAAGGGGTAACCCTGGTCAGTAGAGGGAGAACTTCTGTTATGCCGGGCTTCATGCACAGACCGTTCAGGATGTGGGGATGTGCCACACCATGCCAGTGGGCCACGAAGAATCCTCCCTGTTCTCAGCAGGGGCAGACCTCAAGGATAGATGTCAGGCAGGAGTGCCATCAGTCCTCACTCAGGAGTATCAGGGAGTGAGGGTCTTCACTGAGGGGGAAAGTCCCAGGGAAACTGAGGGAGTGATGGCAACCCCAGCATGATTCAAATTTAGACCTTGGATTGGGATCCTCTGTGGAACCACCTACCATAAGACCTCAGACTGCTTGCAACATCCCACACTCTCGGGAGACCACTTTCGGTTTGATAAGGTCAACTTCATTTCCTCTTATTGGGTCTCAGGTAGGTTGGCTCTTCCTCTGAGGAGTTCTCTACCAGGAGTCCAATGGAGGAGCCTGAGAGAGGACTCAAGGAACCAAACAACCCTGAATAAAGGGGACATCAAAGCATCCAGCCCATCCCTTTGCTATCACCCCAAGGAATCTCAGGGAAGGACTGTCAGGATGAGCATCTGCACTCACTTCTTTATATAAGGTCTAAGGGAAGTGAGGTTCTTAGTCTGAAAGTCCAGCCAGCAGTCAGTCACAGGGGAGTGGTGTCAAGCTTTACAAGGAACCAAGGTGAGGAGCTTGACTGACAGTTGGGGATCCAAATGAAATAAGAACACAAAGGACACCACTAAGCTCCCAGCATAGGCTGTCACCTGATAGGGAGGTGGACAGAGGTTCCCATCCAGTTCCTTCTCCTGGGTCCCAGGGAGCATGGAGGTGTCAACGTCAGAGTAGCAGAGGGGAGGTTGCACAGGCTCTGCCCAGAGTTGACATAATACTGAAGTTGAACCGAGAGGACCCCACATGCCAGAACAAAGGGGGCCACACTGACATCACCTATCGCCACCTAAGTATACTCAAGGCAGGGCTAGTAAGAAGTAGAGTGTGACTCACTCAACTTTCTGTGGTTCATCTATGGGATTCTCAGGAGACAGACTGACCAGGAGAACAGGAGCTTTATGGGTTCGTAGACTAGTGCCCTCAAGGAGGCCTGCAGAGTCAGCCTCCTATAAAGCCCAGGTGGAATCTACCTGTTGAAGGTGCTCACATCATCTCATTCTACATCTACCAGGTGCCCAAATCACCTGTCCGTTGGCCCACACTCCTGTCTACTGTCCTGAACAACAATCATCATGCCTCGTGGTCAGAAGAGTAAGCTCCGTGCTCGTGAGAAACGCCGCCAAAACAGAGCTGAGAACCAAGGTGTTAAGAGTGCTCAGGCCACTACAGGAGAGGAAGAAGAGGCCGCTTGCTCCTCCTCTTCTGTTTTGGGGGATGCTCCCTCAAGCTCCACTGGAGTTGGCACTGTCCAGGTGCCTCCAAGTGCCCCAGCCACCTCCAGTGCTGCTGCAGGTGCTTCATGTGAAAAAGCTGCTGTAAAAGCCAAAGGCCAGGTTCAGAAAAGCAAAAAGTCCTCCAAGGCCTCAACTTCCAATGAGAGTTCTGGCCAAAATCTACTAAGTATGAAGGCGACTATGTTGGTAGAGTACCTACTTTATCAATATAAAAGGAATGAGCCTATTAAAAAGGCAGACATGCTGAAGATAATCCACAAATGGTACAAGAAGGACTTTCCTGAGATCCTCAGGAAAGCTTCTGAGCGCATGTATCTGTTCTTTGGCCTGAAATTGAAAGAAGTCGAGCCCAAAGGTAACTACTACACTCTTGTTGAAGATCAGGAGGACACTAGTGATGGGAGGGGCAGCGGCTTCAGATATCCTAAAAAGGGAATTCTGATGCCTGTCCTGGGTTTTATTTTGTTGAATGGCTACCACGCCTCTGAGGAAGATACCTGGGAATTCCTAAACACTTTGGGTATCTACGAGGGAAAGAATCACTTAATATTTGGGGAACCCAGGAAGCTTATCACTCAAGATTTGGTGCAGGAAAACTACCTGGTGTACCGGCAGGTGCCCAGCAGTGATCCTCCATGCTATGAGTTCCGGTGGGGTCTAAGAGCCCAAGTTGAGACCAGCAAGATGAAAGTCCTGGAGTTTTTGGCTGAGCTGAATGATACAGTCCCCAGTACCTTTGCACCTCATTATGAAGAAGCTTTGAAAGATGAGGAAGAGAAAGCCCAAGCCATAGGCCTAGGTGCACCCAGGGCTGCCAATCCTTCCAAGGCCAGTGGGCGCTCCAGAGCCAAATCCAGCCATCACCCTGTCCCTGAGTAATATCGAGGTGGTGTCTTCAATTTTTTGGATAAAAAGGCCTGTTAATCATTTTCCTAATAAGAAAAATATCTTGTTGTCTTATATTTGTGTTTTTCTTGCACTTTCAAGTAGTATTGTTTTAGACAAAATGTTTATTTAGATTCAGAATAAAAGTTTATGAATGGCATGGATTGCATATTTATTGCTATTAACCAGGTTAAGAAGAAGAGTTTTGTTTTTGAAATACAAATTGGCAATCCTTCAAACACTTTTGTGATCCAGAATAAGATAACATGGCTTTAAGATATTATGTTTTGATATGTGAAAGATCTTTACACCAAAATGTTTAGGAGCAGTAGATAGATAGATAGATAGATAGATAGATAGATAGATAGATAGATAGATAGATAAGATAAAATTAGATAGATGACAGTAAAAGTTTCCTGCTTCTCTTTGAAGTTTTTTTCATTATAGTTGGCATACTATATTATATTAGTTTCAGGTGTACAACATAATGATTAGACATTTATATAACTTACTATGTACTCACCCCCAGATGTCTAGTACCTATCTGAACCATACCTGGTTGTTAAAATGTTATTGACTATATTCCCTATTCTATATCCAGCATTACCTGTTATAAACAAGACATGGAAGTGTTCATCTGTACACAAAAGGATACAGAAGATGTGGAACATATATAAAACTGGTCACTTCTTGTTTGCCTTACTGCATTTAATCTTCCGTTTCATAATTTTATAAGATACATACCTGCATTTGCATATGTTTTTCAAGAATGTTGGAGAATATAAATCCTAGTGAATCAGACCTCTTGGTCATAGCTTGTATTTTACACAATCACTAATTGAGCATCAGCTCTTTGGAAGTATTCGTGCTTGAGCTGGGAATGTTTAGGCAAAGGAGACCCTGACCCTGACCCTGCCAATGCAATCATAGATTTTAGGAGAAATTATCAATAAAAAAGAGGGTAAGATACTCTCCACTTCATAAGGAACAAGTAAAAAGGACAGTAAAGAGGGGGTGGAGATAGTATTTTACTTAGTTTTCATATGCAGAATTTAGATCAATTGGGAGGCAATCTAGGGCCACATCCAGTTGCTTCACTCACCTTTGGTAAGCTCTGAAGTGGATGCTTCACATTGTGGTTGGGAATGCCTGTTGACCAGGATTCCTGATGTACATGAAATCTTGTTGATTTTTATGCGATTTTGAAGTGGTAGTGTTTCAACAGAAATTTTATTTACGTGCAGAATATAAGTGTACGAATGACATGAATCATACACTTATTGTGTATCAGGTTTAGGACTAAGAGCTTTAATTCTTGAAATACTGTACACGTTGAAAATCCTTAAATCAATTTTGTAATCCTGAACACGACCGCATGGCATTAGAATGAGGATATCCTTGGTAATGGGAAAAGAAAAATCCATACTAAAAGGGACTGAATCGGAACAAATAAAGTTAGGAAAAAAGTAAATGTTGTTCAATTATATGTTTGCCATATTCCATTCCGTCTCTCTTCTCCTAAATTTAAAGATTATATACCCGGATATCCTTATATTATTCAATAATGGGTGAGTTTAGGGGAATGTAAATTTGTGCGGCCACTATGGATGACAGTGTAGGGATTCCTCAAAAAAAATTTTAAATCAAACTACCATATTATCCAGGAATTACACAACGGGGTTGTTACCTAAAGAAAATGAAACTACTAAGGAAAAGGGATAACTAACTATACCCTCATATTCAACGCAAAATCATTTGCTGTAGCGAAGACATAAAAACAACCTGGGTGCTCACTGATGAATGAATGGATAAAGGAAATATGATACACAGTGAAATACACACACACACACACACACACACACACACAGAAAAGGTCATTCAACCATAAAAAAATAAAGGAATTCTGCCATTTGCAGCACCACATGCAGAACTGAAGGGTATTATGCGAAATGAAATAAGTGGCAATTTTTAAGGGGCGTTGCTTCAACAGAAAGTATTCATCAGACAGAGAAAGATAAATACAGCATGGTATCATTTATAAGCGGAGTACTTAAAAGAAAAAACAAAAACGCAAAATTGAACTCATAGAAACAAAGAGCAGATTGGTGGTTGCCCAGAGGCTGGGGGTGGAAGGTGGGCGAAATGGGTGAAGATGGCTCAAAGATACAAACTTTCAGTTATAAAATAAATAAGCCCTGGGGAAGTAATGTACAGAATGAACATGCATAGTTAATTATATTGTATTAGATATGTGAAAGTAGCCAAGAGAGCAGATCTTAAAAGACTAATTACAGGAAAGAAAAAATAAAGAATCTGTAGATAAAAACTTTTCAGTGTGTATATTAGTTTTCTTAACAAACTACCTCAAATTTAACAGCTTCAAACTATAGACCCTTAGTATTTCACAGTTCTGTAGGTCAGAAGTCTGAACATGAAGTAGCTGGGTTCCCTAGGTGGGAGATCTTACAAAGCTGCAAAGTATCAGGTAGCTGTGATCTTACATTGAGATCAGGAGCTCATTCCAATACCATGCACGTTTGGGGCAGAATTCAGTTACCGGAAATTGAAGGACTGAAGTGCCATTTTCTTGCTAACTGTTGACTAGGGGTCATTCTCAGGTTAATCTTAGGTCCTTGCTATGCTATGCAGCTCCCTCCATCTTCAAAGACAGCCATAGGGAACCTCCTTCTCACTCTAACTTTCTCTGTCCAGGAAATACCCCTTCCCATATAAGGATTCACCTGACTAGCTTTGGCCCATGGAGGATATTCTCTCTATTTTAAGAACAATTGATTTGGAACCTCAATTATATTCCCAAAATCCCTCACAGCAGCACCTAGATTAGTGTTTTATTAATTAACCCAAGGCAGATGTGTATATACCCAGATTCAGGAATCTGGTAGGCCATCTTGGAATTCTGCCTACCAGAGTCCCTGGAGTATGTTAATTATGTTTGTAATTAAAAACTTTACCCTTTCAAGATATATAATAAGATAAATACTGTTATAGTTGATTGCCTCAAAACAATCTGGGGGCTGAGGGTGGATATAGGTGAAACAAGATTGGCTATGTGTTGCTATGGCTGAACCTAGGAAATGAGTACCTGGAGCACTGATTACATTATTCTTTGTACGCTTGCAGATGTATAAATTTCATAATATAAGTTATTCCAGAGCATGGAAAGTGAAACAAAACTTCCAAAAGTTTCTTAGGAAGCCAGTATAACATTGTTATTTACACCAGGCAAAGGTAGCTCAAAATTACTTAATTTACTATTATGTTACTTGAGAATATTATTTAATTCCAATGTTACTGAAGAACATTGATGTAAAATTTTCAAAATGTTACTTTACAGAATTTGACAATATATAACAAAATTAAATGTATATTTACCTGTGACCTAGTAATTCCACTTTTTAAGACTCGCCCTGAAGACGCAACAACAATAGGAAGAAAATATATAAATGATCATCAACTTCTTGATTGAAAAAATATAGTATATCCACACTGTACAATGTAGCTATAATAAAGACTGAGCATAATTTTGGTAAATTGATATAAGGTGCTTTGGTGTATATATACACATAATGTGGGGGTTTTGAGCTAAGTTCTTTTATATCATGCCCAGTGCCTTCCCGTATCATTATGGAGAAGCTTTGAGAGATAAGAAAGAGTAAGCCTGAGTCAGAGCTGAAGCAGGGCTCCCCTATTGCTGCTACTGCTAAATTGCACTCCAGGGCATGTCCTGAAACTCCTCCAATCCCTAGTGAGGTCTGAGGCAGAGTCTTCACTTTCTGATAAAAGAAAGCAGCCAATCTTCAAACGAGTAAGCCAAGGTGGGGCTCCTGAGAACACAGTGCATGACATGTTTGTGTTCTTGTGCAATGTGGGTAAATTGGGGATTTAGAGTTTATTTTTCTAGTTTAAAGATTGTTCCTTTCACTTAGAGTCTTATTTATCTCCAGAACCTAAGTTTATGAGTGACATGGATCACACATTTTTGGAGTTTCTCAGGTTGAAAACTAGGAATTTTGCTATTATGTAACAAATTGAAAATCATTGGATACTTTGTCATTCAGAACAAGATAGCATGACATTGGAATATAGACTTTTGTGAAAAGGGAAATTATCCCACAGTAAATTCTGTGTGATCATGAGATGTGAAAAACATGTAAAATGTAGTCAATTATGGGTGTGTTTTATTCCATTCAGTTTCTTTGTAAAATTGCAGTATATGTAATTGGATTGGCATTGCTTATTCAAGAATGTGGGACAAATTAAATCATAATAAGTTAGACATCTGGTACACTAGCTCTTTTTAGGTCCAAATATTAATTTAGCATCTGCTCTTTGGAATGATCTTGGCTAGTACTGGGGATGCTAAGAAATCTAGGCCATACCTGTGCTGCCCACAGAATTTTATAGTCTAAGAGCAGCTTTCTCATAAAGTAGGTGGTGAGATACTCCTAAGATCTGAAGGACCAGTAAAATTAAGGGGTCAGAAGCAGGGCAGGAGGTTCCAGATGGGGTGTCTAGTGAAGATTCTGTCAGGCAAAGCAGTTAGAGATCAGGAAAGTGAAAGTCCTGGGCTGGGAGGCAATTTTAAGTTAACAGCATAGAGGGCTAGAGCAGAATGTGATAGTGGTGGGCAAGGGCCAGATGTTCAGATCGTGGGTCTCAGAGTTGAGAGACATACACCTGGAATGAAAACTTCCATTACCAGTTACTTTGGAATGATGTGTAAACCAGAGAGAATCTGCACAAGGGACAGGAATGGAACGCATCCTGTGCTCCTGCCTCGTGCAGGTGAGCAAAATGCACAGACTGGGTATTTTATGCACATCATCTGCAGGGCATTTCAGAGAACAAAGATTGGTAATTTGTGCTTGGAAACTCAGCAACCAGTGGCCTGACAGTCCTTGCTGTGGGTTAAGGACTCAGGCCATTCTATTAAAATGATATTCAAAATGTTTTTGTTGTTGTAATTCAGCAAACACTAAGAAATGTGTAGATTTTGATGATGGTGAAATGAATGATAACAGAGGATGTTTGCATAGAAGGGCACCTAGGTCAGAACTAAGACTTAGTATTTGAACCAAATTCTAGAAAGTTTGAGTTGTATTAGCTGAGAAACCACCCACACACTCAAAATATGATTTAATGTGTGGAAATTTACTTACAGTCTCTTTGGAAATAGCATTGCAGACTGATTTGAGTTCCATGTCCTAGAGTGACACATGTTCTCTGATATCGGGGTTGTTTTTTTTAATCCTTTAAGACAAGTGGTATATTCTGGGGTTGAAATAATCATAATCATAAACATAACAGACATTGTGCAAAAATCTCAATGCATTCCGGATACTGTGCCAGGCAGTTTATATACATTAACCACAATCCACTACCCCTATAAGACAGGACTTAACAAATGCAGAACCTGAGGCTCACAGCGTTTGCTAATGTCACAGCTAATAAGTGACAGGGCTGGGACTAGAACCCCTGCTATGGATTTGTCCAGAGCTCACACTGGTGCAATCCTTCCTACTAACGGTGAGTCAGTTAATTCCCTTTTGTCTCCTCCAAAATGTATCTTAAGTGATAAAAAGAAGGACCCTGTGACTAAAATACTTGACTGGATGACACAACCAGAGCAATAATAATACCGAAATAAATATGAGATGAATAAAAGAGAAAAAAATCAGGCTTAGGCACAATATGATCACTTACATGTGCAAAATCAGGTACTCTCAAAAATTGGTCAGAGCTCACAAACATCTGCCTGTATCCTTCTACATAGAGGGTGAATCCTTTAGAACTTTCCTAATTCTGGCTGGTGAAGAGGAAGATTATATCAGCTTTCTTTTCTATGATAGCACTCCATGTGTCCTGGGCTCCCTGATTTATGCTGCAGTTTCCTAATCTTACATCACGCATGGAAAAGGAACCCATGTTCTGCAAGATTCGCAATGTGGAAACTGCTCAGGTGTTTGCTGGGCTGTGTTATTTTCCAAGATGCCTGTAATCAGGAGACAGGAGCCAAGATGAGGCCTCCCATGAATGATGGCTGAGGAAACAATCACGACAAAATATACTGGTCAAGCCAAAACCTATGGAAAGTATTCTGTTCAGTGGAAGGAGTCGGAGGCTCTGATAGATATGTTGAAGACTGTAAATAAGGAATAGTAGCAGGACTCAGAGAGAACAAGAAGGTCCTAGAAAGATACATCCCTGTTTGCTGTTTTTGGAGACCTGGAAAGACCGTGATCATATGAGTATCACCCGGACTTCCAACTTGGAATTCTCAGAGAGTGAGGTTTCCATGGAGGATGAGCAGTGTCAGGAAAGCAGAGGGTGGAGTTACAGGATTGGTCATCTGTCAAAGAGAGGACCCTGAGGTGGACTAAGGGTAGCACACTCAGCATAACAGGAGGCCTCACAAAATTCCTCTGCTGTCATCTCTGCAGGGCCTCTGGCAGAGACGTCAGGCTGATTTGAGCCCGCGAAGTCTCAGGGAAGTCAGGGCCTCCATGTCATGTGGGTTGTCTCCGTTTTGCAGAGGGAGGGACTGGCTCACTAACAAGAAAAATCTACACGGGGATGCGTAGATTTTTCTTGTTATGATGATATCCCCCGGGATGCAGGGGAGGCCACATAGAGTCCAGCACTGTCATTGTCCCTGTGAAACCCAGAGGATCAGGAGTCCACGCATTCCACCTGTGTGGTCTCAGGGAGGGAAAGGCCTTGTCTAACAGAAATGTACTCCAGGTCTGCAAACACAAGAGTCTTGTACCAGACCGAGTCAAGGCCAGGACACTCAGGGCTACAAGAGAGGACATCTCCCACGAAGGGAGGCATTCAGAGCCCCGCCCCCGCCCCCGGGAGGCCTGTAAGGCCCAAGGCGAACATCAGAAGCAGGCGCCCTGTAACTGCCTCACTGCATCTCAGCAGCGTGCGGACTTTGCTGCCGGGCCCACTGGAGTCTGCACAGGGAGGGGTCCAGGCTCTGAAGACACAAAAGTGGGAGCCCCCGAGTGAGGACCTGGGGTACACCGACTGCAAACCGTGCCTGCTCTCATCCCTCAGGCACCCTGGACAGCCCTGCCGGAAAGGACCCACCTACTTCCGCTTCCTAGCCGGGGGACCTTTTCTGGCGCGCGTGCGACCACTGTCTGGCTGAGGGCGGATTCGCTGGGTTGGCGTCGTCGAGTGGAGGCGAAGACCTGAGTGCGAACTGAAGAACCACTCCTCTCCCATAACGAAGGTGGGCTCCCCCGTCCCTCCCGGGCCTCCAGCTCAGAGGGGCCCCAGCAGAGCCCTCAGACTTAGCGCGGCCTGGGATGTGTTAGTGAGCAGGCCGTGCTCCGTGGGAGTAGCCCCGATTGTACAGGTGGGGACGCCTGGGTGCCACCGGGTTTCCCGATGAGGGCCTGAGTGCTTGAGAGCAGCCCTGTTCCCTGAAAGGGGCCGCACCGAGCAGCACCCCGGCACTCAGCTCGGGGGAGGGCCAGGCAAAGGAAACTGATAAAAAGCAGACCGACATCCCCTCTAGCGGTAACTAAGGGAGCTGAGGGCTCCACTCGACCGTTCCCCAACTCACCAAAGGCAGCCTGGGGCAGAGCTGGCAGGCCGAGGTGCCCCTTCTTTCCTCAGGCGGTGGTCTGAGAGAGGTCAGGGCCTTGGTTTAGTGGAGGAAGCCCACTTCAGAAAAGGGGACCCAGTCCCTAACAGGACTCAGAGTTGTTACCTTGAGCGAGGATGGGGGACCCCTCCCACAAACTAGGGGGCCACAGAGATTCCCAGCCCTGTTTTCAGACACGGGACACTAGGGCATATGGCCGTGATGAGTTGCCCTCACTTCTTCCCAGGCCAGCTCGGGGGGGTGACAGATCGGGTCAAAGGGGTAACCCTGGTCAGTAGAGGGAGAACTTCTGTTATGCTGGGCTTCATGCACAGACCGTTCAGGATGTGGGGATGTGCCACACCATGCCAGCGGGCCACGAAGAATCCTCCCTGTTCTCAGCAGGGGCAGACCTCAAGGATAGATGTCAGGCAGGAGTGCCATCAGTCCTCACTCAGGAGTATCAGGGAGTGAGGGTCTTCACTGAGGGGGAAAGTCCCAGGGAAACTGAGGGAGTGATGGCAACCCCAGCATGATTCAAATTCAGACCTTGGATTGGGATCCTCTGTGGAACCACCTACCATAAGACCTCAGACTGCTTGCAACATCCCACACTCTCGGGAGACCACTTTCGGTTTGATGAGGTCAACTTCATTTCCTCTTACTGGGTCTCAGGTAGGTTGGCTCTTCCTCTGAGGAGTTCTCTACCAGGAGTCCAATGGAGGAGCCAACCAGCCCTGACTAAAGGAGACGTCAAAGCGTCCATTACAACACTTTGCTGTCAGCTCAAGGAATATCAGTAAAGGGCTGCCACGTTGAGCATCCCCCTCACTTCTCTATATCAGGTCTAAGGGAGGTGGGATCTTTAGTGTGAAGGCCCCGCCAGCAGTCAGCCACAGGGGACTGGCGTCAAGTTTTACAAGGAGTCACGGTGAGGAGCTTGACTCAAACTGGGCATCCAAATGAAATCAAGACACAGAGGAGACCACTGAGCTCGCAGCATGGGGTGTCCCCCAAAAGAGAGGTAGATGTAGGTCGTCCTCCTTTTCCTTGTCCTGTGTCCCAGGGGGCATTGAGGTGTCAACTGCACAGTTACAGGGAGGAGGACTCCCAGGCTCTGCGCAGAGTTGACATAATAATACTGAGGTTGAACCACGAAGAACCCAAATACTAGAACAAAGGTGGCCACACTGACATCACCTACCGTCACCTGAGTAAACTCAAGGAAGGGTGTTTAAGATGTAAGATGAGCCTTCCTCTAAAGGTTCTATAGTTCCTCTGTGGGATTCTTTTTTTTTTATCCTCACCTGAGGACATTTTTGCATTTCTCTTTGATAGAGGGAGAGGGAGAGTGGGAGTAAGAGAGACAGGAAACACCGACATGAGAGAGACACATCGAGTGGTCGCCACCCATACGAACCCAAGCAGGGCCGGGGACAAACTGCAACCGAGGTACGTGCCCTTAGTGGGAACTGAAACCGGGACTCTCTGGTCCATGGGTCGACGCTCCTACCGCTGAGCCAAACCAGCCAGGCCTCTGTGGGATTCTTAAAGGACAGGCTGACAAGGAGAACAGCAGCCTTCTGGGTTCCTAGAGTAGCACCTTCAAGGAAGCCTGCAGAGTCAGCCTCCTGTTAAGCCCAGGTGGAATCTACCTTTTGAAGATGCTCACATCATCTCCTTGTTTATCCTCCAGGTGCCCAAATCAGCTGTCATTTGGCTAAAACTCCTGTCTGCTGTCCTGAACAACAGCCATTATGCCTCGAGGTCACAAGAGTAAGCTTCGTGCTCGTGAGAAACGCAGCCAAAACAGAGGTGAGAACCAAGGTGTTACAAGTGCTCAGGCCACTTCAGGAGAGGAAGAAGAGGCCGCTTGCTCCTCCTCTTCTGTTTTGGGGGATGCTCCCTCAAGCTCCACTGGAGCTGGCACTCTCCAGGTGCCTCCAAGTGCCCCAGCCACTACCATTGCTGCTGCAGGTGCTTCATGCGAAAAAGCTGTTGTAAAAGCCAAAGGCCATTTTCAAAAAAGTAAAAAGTCCTCCAGGGCCTCAACTTCCACTGAGGGCACTGGCCAAGATCTTCTAAGTCAGAAGGCGACTATGGTGGTAGAATACCTGCTGTATCAATATAAAAAGAAGGAGCCCATTAAAAAGACAGACATGCTGAAGATAGTGCACAAATGGTTCAGGAAGGACTTTCCTGAGATCCTCAGGAGAGTCTCTGAGCACATGGATCTGGTCTATGGCCTAGAATTGAAAGAAGTCAAGCCCAATGGTAACTTCTACACCCTTATCGACAATCAAGATGATACCAGCAATGAGAGCCTGAGCAGCGGCTTCAGATTTCCTAAAAGAGCGATTCTGATGCCTCTCCTGGGTGTCATCTTCTTGAGTGGCAACCGCGCCTCTGAGGAGGAGATCTGGGAATTCCTGAATATGATGGGCGTCTATGATGGAAAGACTCACTTCATTTTTGGAGAGCCCAGGAAGCTTATCACCCAAGATTTGGTGCAGGAAAAATACCTGGTGTACCGACGGGTGCCCAGCATTGATCGTCCACGCTATGAGTTCCTGTGGGGCCCAAGAGCCCATGCTGAGACCAGCAAGATGAAAATCCTGGAGTTTTTGGCCAAGCTCAATGAATCTGCCCCCAGTGCCTTTGTGCCGCATTATGAAGAGGCTTTGAAAGATGAGGAAGAGAGAGCCCAAACCAGAGCCCAAGCTGCACCCATGGCTGGCACTCCATCCAAGGCCAGTAGGCGCTCCAGGGCCAAATCAAGCTGCAACCCTGAACATCAGTGATGTCGACGTAGAGTCTTCATTTTTTGGACGGAAAGTCTTGTTAAGCAATTTCCTAATATGCAAAACATCTTGTTGGCCTATATGTGTATGGGGTCATTTTTTCTTGCATTTTCAAGTAGTGTTCTTTTAGACGGGATGTTTATTTAGATCCAGAATATAAGTTTATGAATGGCATGGATCACACATTTATAACCCTTTATCGGGTGAGGAGTAAGAGTTTTGTTTTGGAAATAGAAATTGGAAATCCTTCAATCATTTGTGATCCAGAACAGGGTAAAACGGCTTTGGGATGGGAAAATCTTTGAGATGTGAAAGACCTTTACCCTCAAATAGTTGGGAACAGTAGATAGGCAGATATATAGATGTATAGATAGATAACGTAAAAATGGACACTTCTGTTTTAATATTTTAATTATAGTTGTCATACAATATATTCTTACAGGTGTACAACATAGTGATTAGACTTTTATAGAAGTAACAATGTGCCAACCCTCATATGACCAGTACCCATCTGAACCATATGTAGGTAGTACAATATTATCAACTATATTCCCTATCCTGTGCTCAGCATTATTTGTTACAGTCAAGACATGGAATTGTTCATCTGTGCACGAATGGGTAAAGATGTGGTACTTATATAAGACCGGTCACTTCTTGTTTGCTTTAGTACATGTAGTCTTTTGTTTTGTAAATTTATAAGATATGTACCTGAATTTGCTTATGTTTTTCAAGAATATTTAAGACTATAAATCCTAGTAAATCAGACCTCTTGGTTCGTGGCTTTTATTTCACACAATCATTAATTGGGCATCAGCTCTTTGAAATGTTTAGGGAAAGAAGACCCTGCCCTTGCCCCTGCCCATGCAATTATAGGTTGTCGGGAAGCTATCATTACAGCTGAGGGTAAGATACTCTCCATAAAGAACAAGTGAAAAGGTGAGTCAAGTGGGGTGGAGATAGCATATTGCTTCTTTTTCATTGCTAAACAGAATTTTGTTCCATTGGGAGGTTTTCTTTATTCTAGAAAAGTATATTTTCTGACATCCCTTAGATTTAAAGAGATTCCAGCTGCATAGATCATAACTTCTGAGGTCAAAGATAATCATAGTAATAACTATCATTCCCTAATGTCTCAGCACAATACAGGCATGGTGACAGATGCTTTGTATTCATTCCATATATCCCACCAGTGGTATAAGACAGGGCTTGTGAGACTCAGTGTACATAGGAAAGCCTGAGGCTCCGAGTTTGAGCATGGTAATATGCCAAAATTCATGGGGCTCATAAAACACAAGGCTGGAAATAGACTCTCTGTCTAAATTATAGTAAGTCCACACTGTTCTTCTCCTCCCACTCTGAGACACATCCTGTGCCTCTTATTTCAATTTTCTTCTCAGTATTTCAAAATATTTCTGAAGTGATAAAAGGAATGGCCCAGTTCCCAAGCTACTGGATTGGAAAACATAGCCAGAACAATAAGAATACCATTATAATTGAGAAGTATGAATAAGTAAATGAAAGAGACAGTGTTCAGTCACCATATCATCATCTGCATTTGCAATGCTAGATAACCTCAAAAGGTCTGGGGCTTTCAAAATTATCCTGGACAGTCTCTTTCCTGTATAAAGTAAACCTATCAGAACAGAAGTTACATGAGAATTCTCATCTGCTTGATGAAGACAAAGAATAGTTCAATGTATTTTTTCCTCCAGAAAGCCCATCCCCTGCCTACCTTGTGTTTCAGTTTACTCCTGGGAAAGGAAAAATTGACTGCAAGGTGTGCCAATTGGTAACTGTTTAAGAGTTTGCAGAGATGTGGAATTTACCAGGAAGCCTTTAATCCAAAAGATAGGAACCAAACGAGGTCCCCATGTAGGGGTACAGACGAAATCAATGCCCCAGAATATAAGAGGTCAGAGAGACACCAGTCCCATCTGCTCTCAAACACAGAGGGTCTCAAAAGCAACTGTCAGGCTGAACATACCCTCCCTTATTCTGGCTTGTTAGAGGCATAAGAGCCTTGGTCTAAGGGCAGAGTTCTCAGGTCAGTAAAGGAAGGAGCATCAGATTCTCAAAGAAATGGCAGTGACAAACCTTAATGCGGATGACATCAGCAGGACCCAGCCAGAACAGTAGGATCCTATAGAGTCCCATCCCAATTGTCAGCCCTGTAAGGTTCAGAACATCCCTGGTTGCTTGTGGCTAACACTGACTTTCAAATGAGGTCTCTGGAAGGTGAGGATTTTCGACAGGCTATAGACTCAGTTCAGCAGAGAGTGGAGTCCCAGGAAAAGTGCAGAGTCAATGTAAAGAACTCGAATGAAGACAAATTAACCCACAATTGACAGGGCTACAATTAATTCCTCCTCTGCTGTTTTCCCTGGTAGGAAGAGGCCAAAGCAGGCAGGCTCAAGTTCCCCTTGGATTCTGCCTCCAGGGTCTCAAAAAGATGAGAGCGTTGGTGTACAGGCTGGATCATCAGCAGAGAGCAGAATACCAGGCATGACAGTGTCATGGCAAAAAATCCTGTATGAGGAATTAGGCAACCAACTGCTCCATAACAGATATGCCTTTAGACTGTTCCAATCTGTAGTTGGACCTGGAAGGTCAAAGGCAGAGCTTCCAGACCAAGGTTAACTCTCATTTCCTGAAAGGGGGTGGTCTCAGGGACAGAAAGTCCTTGGACTAATCGGAGGGGGGACCCCATTCAGCAGAGGAAGGATACTCGGTTTCTAACAGGATTCAACATGACACGGAGTAACAGTGCGTGTATCCCTCCCAGAAATATGGGGCCACATAGAGCCCTGTACTTGTTGTCAGACCTGAAACCATATCAGCTAGTCATGGTGGCATGATTAATCATACTCATTTTCTCCCAGAGATATCATGGAGGTGAGGAACCTCGGCAAACTAGGCAGCCATTGGTCAGCAGGTGGGAAATTTCCCATTTGTGCCAGGAACCAAGGTAAGGACCCTGAAGGTTTAAAGGACAACTCACCTCATAAGAGTGGAGGCAGCACAGATTTATCCCATTTCTGTTAGCCTTGAGAGCCAATAGACTGTTGTGACCAGGTGAGGCAAACTTCACTTCTCCCTAGGGTGTCTCAGGGATTTGGGGGCCTTAGTAGGAAGGGAAAAGCCTCAAATCAAGACAAGGAATATCTCCAGGTTGTGCCAGGAATCAGGAGGAAGACAGTGAAGAGAGTTGGAGCACGCACCCCACATCACCAGTGGCCACACGGTATCTTCCCTATGCCAGCTCTAGGAGGTCCCAGGAAGAGATATCAGTCAGAGGGGCCCAACAGTTCCCACTAAGGAGTAACAGGAAACTGAGGGTTTTGTTCTATAGGTGGTGGTCACATGCCAACAGAGGGAGGAATACTAGGTCTGTCCAGGTGTCAAACTTAGGACTTGAGTTGGGTCCCTGAGTGGGACCATCCTTCAGAAGACCTGAAGAGTCTTCAATCTTGTGAGACCATAGGCAGGTGTAGCTAGATAAGGTCAACTTTACTTTCTCCCATTGGGTCACAGGGAGGCATAGGCCTTACTAAGAGGAGATAGGCCTCAAGTCAAGAAGGAGGGGAGCCCGCAACCCTGTCAGGAGTCAAATACAGAATACTGAGTAAGTACCAAGGGGTCCCTCTTACCCGAAATGTAAGGGATAACAGAGAGTCATGTCTCACCCTTTGATATAAGTTCTACAAAGCTCTGGGCAGGACTTTCAGGCAAGGCTCCCCCTCTCTTGATTTGATGTCCAAGGGAGGTAAAAATCTTTTACTTGAAAGTGTAGCCACCAGCGGTCGGAAGGCAGGATGGATACATTCCAACACCTGCTTTCCATTTACTATGCACAGTCTACCAGTCCTACAAGACAGGGCTTATCAAATTCACTTCACAGATGAGGCTCTATCAGAGAGTTTAATAATGTGCCAAAGTTCACATGGCTGGTGGGTGACAGGGATGGAACCACACACTGGTCCACTCCTCCAAGCCTGCAGCTAACCTTTTGTTCCTTAATTCACATTTTTCTCATTACTGAAAAATGTATCTCAAGCAATAAGAAGAACGGCTCTGTGACCCAACTACTGGACTGGAATAGATAGCCAGATCAACAATAATATCAAAATAAATGTGAGGTAAGAAGAAAGGAGAAAAATAGCATTTGCTGTCAATAAGATAATCTACATATGTGATTTCAGATAACCTTAAAGATCAGGGACTCAAAAAAATTATCTGAGTCAGCCACTTCCTTATAAAAAGTAAGTCTATTAGAACAGAAGTTGGAGGGGAACTTAAGTCTGTCTGGGGCAGGGAAGGAATAGAACAAGATGTTTTCTTTGTCTTATATCCCCCCCCCGGGGCCCTCTGATTTGTGCTGTGGATGTCCCACATCATTTAACTTCCAGGACAAGGACCCATTCTCTGCCAGTTTTGGAGTAGGGAAACTGAGGGCCAGTCTCACTTGGACATCTTCAGTTGCCTCCTTGACAGCCTTCAGTAGTGAGGTTTCCTAACTGGTGACTTGGTACGCCATGAGGAGAATGGCCAGCAGCAAAAGTACTTGGGTGTATGCCAGCTCCAGAACCAAGGAGATAGCAGTTCATCGTTGTGCCCTATAGTGAAGTATGCTTGTGACCTGCTCCTCTTCACCACCTCTGCCACTTCAACTGCTCCATGAGGGTTCTGGCCAAGACCAAACGAATGAGCATGTTGAAGCAGGTCCTCAGCACAGTTTTGATGTGGGACAGCAGAGGTCTCAAGGTTGGGGTCCAGCCGAATGCTCCCCACCTCCACTAGAAATGATATCTTCAGGCTCTTAGACCTCCCCTACGAAGAACCAGCTGGGCAGGACAGGTGACCCATGGCTGAGGCAGACAGGGCACCCAGCTGGACCAGCTGCCCCACCTGGCCATCCAGTACTCCCCTCTAGCCTCAGCTGGTTGAAACTCACTACTTCAACCACTAGCTCCCTGAGCCTGAGGGAAATGGCCAGCCTGGCTCCCACTGTCTTTCCAGCCCTCCCCGGGCACTAGCAGGCTGCTCTCCCTTCTACTACACAACTTCCCCTGGTAGAGTTTGGCACACGGCCCCTTGTCCTGTATGAAACAGGAGCAGGTGGCAGTTTTGAAGCCAGCTTCCTATGCTGAAGGC
The DNA here is from genome assembly GCA_030848825.1 of Tadarida brasiliensis. Taxonomy (NCBI): domain Eukaryota; kingdom Metazoa; phylum Chordata; class Mammalia; order Chiroptera; family Molossidae; genus Tadarida; species Tadarida brasiliensis. The sequence continues at coordinate 112,661,183 of CM061280.1, read as the reverse complement.
CCAAGCATGTCCTTTTTCCTACCCTGAGGAGGGTCTAGCTGCAGGGGGTGGGATGGGGGCCTCAGGGGGACAGACAAACAGCTGTGGCCTAGCATCATCCTTTGGAGCAGGAGAATGAGTCCCTCCACATACTCCCTCCACCCACCCCAATTCCTCTACAGCTGGAGGTGTTAAGAGAGGGTGCCGTAGACTTGGTGAGGACAACATTGGAAAGCCCAGGGGTCCAGTAAAGTGCATTTGACATTGAAAATATATACTCCTTTATTTTCTAAATGTTTTTGTAACAGAAGTTTTATTTTAAGTTCAAAATCTGTGTTTTATAATAACATGTACCACACACTTATTGCTTTTTTGTTATAAGTGTTAGAATAGGTAGTTAGATAGATATGAGCAGGGCAGAGAAAGGACACACAGACAAAAAAACAAAACGTGCTTGAATAAACAAGGAAAAATGAGAATAGAAAACTAAAACAACCATCATAGTTAGACAAAAACATGGAAAACAAAATGCAGTAAAGATGATTCTCAGAACCAAAAGGACGGAATCTTACAAGACATCTGCTAGCACACGGAATTTTAAGAAACCCACCAGTTAAGCAGACCCATGAAATTCTAGGGAGCCCTCAAGTTAAAGGACAAATGATGCAGGGAGATGAGGACAAGGCGTGAGAGGGGCAAAAATCAGACAAAAGCCAGGATCTAGACCCATTCGGGCCACTAGAACTTCACTCGAGTTGATCACTGGAGAGGCCCTTGTGTGTACTTTCACTTGAATAAAGCTTTGCCATTTGGTGCAATTGCCATCTCCGGGAAACAAGAGCCAGGTCTTGCCCATCCCAGCACTGCTGACTTAAGTATAAAGGTATCGGTGTTTTATACATCAAGTTGAAAAATCTTACCTCTCTTTTCATGGTTCAGAACAAGATAACATGCCACAGAACATTTTTGGCAATGATATATCACATAAGGGGTTAATATTCAAAATATAAAGAGTACTCATACAATTCAACAAAAGGAAGACAAACATTGCAATTATAAAATGAGCAGAGGGCCTGAATAGACACTTCTCCAAACAGGACATACAAATGGCCAAGAGACATGTGAAAAAATGCTCAACATTACTAATCATCAGAGATGCAAATTAAAATAACTATGAGATATCACCTTACTCCTGCCAGAATGGCTGCCATCAACAAATCTTCAAACAACAAGCGCTGGCGAGGGTGTGGAGAAAAGGGGACTCTAGTACACTGCTGGTGGGATTGCAGACTGCTGCAGCCACAATAGGAAACAATATGGTGTTTCCGCAAAAAATTAAAAATGGAATTGCTATTTCACCCAGTGATTCCACTCCTAGGAATATACCCTAAGAAGCCTGAGACACCAATCAGAAAGAATATATGCACCCTAATGTTCACAGCAGCACTATTTACAATAGTTAAGGTCTGGAAACAACCCAAGTGTCCATCAGTAAACGAATGGATAAAAAAGCTGTGGTACATTTACACAATGAAATACTATGCAGCTGTAAGAAAGAAAGATCTCTTACCCTTTGAGATGATCTGGAGGGACCTGGAGAATATTATGCTGAGAGAAATAAGCCAGTCAAAGACAAGTACCATATGATCTCACTTATTTATAGAATATTATGAAAAATGTAAGTGGTCGATCAAAATAGACCCAGAGACATGGAAGTAGGGAACAGACTGACACACCTCAGAGGGAAGGGGGATGGGAAGGTTGGGAAGAGATAAACCAAATAACATATGCATATATGCACAACCAATGGACATAGACAATAGTTTGGGGAAAGCAAGAGGAGTTGGGAGCAGGGAGGAGGGGATCAATGGTGGAAAAAAGGGGGACAACTGTAATACTTTCAACAATAAAGAAAAAGAAATTCCAATATGTCAGTAATCATAAAAATTGTAACTGTAAATTTTGTAATAGTAGCACAGTTTCATAGTAGCACAAAAAACAGACACATAGACCAATGGAACAGAATGGAGGCCAGAAATAAGCCTATGCATATATAGTCAAGTAATCCTTGACAAGGGCACAATGCATATACAATGGAGAAATGATAGTCTCTTCAGTAAATGGTGCTGGGAAATTTGAATATCCATATGTAAAAGCACTAAATTGGATGCTTATATCATACTCAAAAATAAATGCAAAATGGACTAATGACTCAAAAATGAGTCCTAAAAACCATACAATTCCAAGAAGAAAACATAGGGAAAAGGCTCTTTCACATCAATCTGGCAATGATATTTTTTAAAAACATGACTAGAGAAACATGAAAAAAACATCCCCCCCCAAAAAATAAAAAAACCACTAGTGGGAATACATTAAACTAAAAATCTTCTGTACAGCAATGAAAACAATTAACAAAATGAAAAGGCAATTTATGGCATGGGAGAAAATGTTTGCCAACCATATAACTGATAAGAGGTTAATAGGCAAATTACATAAGGAATTCATACACCTCAACAGTCAATTAAGTAAAAACTCAGGTACTCACTCAATTAAAAAATAAGCAAAAATCCTGAATATTTTTCCAAAAAGGACCTACAAAGGACAATAGGTATATTAAAAGGTGATGAACCCACTCTTCATCAAGGACATACAAATCAAAATCACAATCAGCTATCACCTCATACCTGTTAGTATGGCTACTATCAAAAAGACAAGTGATAAGTGTTGGTGAGGGTATTGAGAAAAAGGAAACCTTGTACACTGTTGGTGGGAATGCACATTGATACAACCATTGTTATAGAATAGTTAAGAAGCTAGGGAAATTCCAAGACAAGCAGAATAGGGAAACTGAGACAGATAGTTAAAAGCAGTTTGCAGCCACCTAGTAAATCCATTCTTCCCTAAACCCAGGATGCTTAAGAGTAAATGGTTTGCACTTTTACTCTCCAATCAGAGGGTAAATAGCTTAAATCACCCTACTCAGGGAGACAGATAACAGAAATTCAATTAGTGGCATTGGCCAACCACACCCAAGGATAGAGAAATTAAGAGAATAAATCTCATTTTGGTACATGAGTATAAAGCTGGTGAAGATTCTATTGATCTCCCCTAAAACATCCCCTAAATGCCTAGGCTTTAAAGCCCCTGAAAATGAGGTCTCAGGGCGATCTCCTTCCAGGGAGCATGCCCTTGCCATTCCCTTCTCCCTTTTCTTCCCCCACAGGCATGTATCTCCTAAACTCTAAGGGTCCCCATGAGACCAGGGGAGAAATGGGCAGCAGGAGCTCATCCCAGGACTAACCCCCCTGAACCTGTCTCCAAGGTCCCCTTTTCTGACTTCCAGTGAGCCATGGCAGCTCAGCCTAGGCTCTCTTGCTCCTGCTTCTATGCCTGTCCTAGTTTCACTGTCCTAAGTGTGATTTTGCTGTGGCCAATAAATTCTTACCTGCTTTTCTATGCTTTGTCTCTTGATTGAAATCTTTCCTTCAAAAAGGCAAGAACCAAGGTCTCTTCATCTTGCCAGTAACACCATTAAGGAGACAGTTTGGGAGTTCCTTAAAAAATTATTAAACTGGGCTCGGGCCAGTGTGGCTCAGGTGGTGAGTGCCATCCAATGCACCTAAGTGTTGCTGGTTCAATTCCCAGTCAGGGCATATGCCCAGGTTTCTGGTTCAATCCTCAGTTGGAGTGCGTGCCTACGGAATTCAACTGATCGATGTGTCTCTCTCATCGATGTTTCTATCTCTGTCTCCTTCTCCCTTCATCTCTCTCAAAAAATCAGTTTAAAAAACATATTTTTAAAAAGTATTAAAATGGAACTAGTTCTCCTAGGTTGTCCAATTTATTGGCGTATAATTGTTCATAGTATGTTTCAATGATCCTTTGAATTTCTGTGGTGTCAGTTGTTACTTCTCTTTCATTTCTGATTTTGTTTATTTGGTTCCTCTCTTTTTGTTTCTTGGTGAGTCTGGCTAAAGGTCCATCGATCTTCTTTATCTTTTCAAAGAACCAGCTTTTTGTTTCATTGATCTTTTGAATTGTTTTTTTAGTCTCTATGTCATTTATTTCTGCTCTTACCTTTACTATTTCCTTCCTCCTAGTAGCTCTGGGGTTTTCTTTTTGTTTACTTTCTAGTTCTTTAAATTGTAGGGTTAGAAAGTCAATTAGGAATTTTTCTTGTTTCTTGAGGTAGGCCTGTAGTGCTATGAACTTCCCTCTCAGGACTGCTTTCGCTGTGTCCCACAGATTTTGTGTTGTTGTGTGTTCATTTTCATTGGCTAAGGCAAGAGAAACAAAGGAAAAAATGAACACGTGGGACTACATCAAACTAAAAAGCTTCTGCACAGCAAAAGAAACAACCATCAAAACGGAAAGGGATCCCACTATATGGGAGGCCATAATCGCCAATGATGCATCAGGTAAGGGGTTAATTTCCAAAGTATATAGAATGCTCATACATCTCAACAAAAGGAAGACAAAGAACCCAATTAAAACATGGGCAGAGGACCTAAATAGACACCTCTCCAAACAGGACATACAAATGGCCAAGAAACATATGACAAAATGCTCAATGTCACTAATCATCAGAGAGATGCAAATTAAAACAACAATGAGGTATCACCTCACACCTGTCAGAATGGCTGCCATCAACAAATCATCAAACAAGTGTTGGCAAGGGTGTGGAGAAAAGGGGACTCTAGTACACTGCTGGTGGGAATGCAGACTGGTGCAGCCACTGTGGAAAACACTATGGTGTTACCTCAAAAACTTAAAAATTGAACTGCCATTTGACCCAGTGATCCCACTTCTAGGAATATACCCTAAGAAATCTGAAACACCAACCAGAAAGAATATATGTACCCCTATGTTCATAGCAGCACTATTTACAATAGCTAAGATCTGGAAACAGCCCAAGTGTCCATCAGTAGACGAATGGATAAAAAAGCCATGGTACATATACACAATGGAGTACTATGCATCTGTAAGAAAGAAAGATGTCTTATCCTTTGAGACGACATGGAGGGACCTGGAGAGTATTATGCTAAGCGAAACAAGCCAAGCAGAGAAAGACAAATATCACATGATCTCACTTATTTGTGGAATATAATGAACATAACAGTCTGAGGAACAGGGTAGACCCAGAGACGTGGAAGTAGGGTACAGACTGACAACCCTCAGAAGAGGGGGTTTGGGGGAGGGAAGAGATAAACCACAGAACTTATATGCATGTATGCATAACTTATGGACATGGACAACAATGCTGGGGATGGGGTGGGGGGATGGAGAAGAGGGTGTCAGTGGGGGAAAAAAGAGAAACATCTGTAACAAAAACAAATTAATTAAAAAAAAGTAAAATAAAAATAAATAAATCAATAAAATAAAATGGAACTATTACATGTTTCAACAATTCCACCTCTGAGTATATATCCAAAGGAAATGAAATCAGTATCTCAAAAAGATATCTGCACACCTATATTCACTGCACCATTATTCACAGTAGCCCATCATGTAAACTGCCCACATGTCCACCAACAGATAAATGGATAAGAAAAATGTGATATATAGTACAATGGAATATTACTTAGCCTTAAAGATGGAAGAAGTCTTGTCATAGGGATAACATGAATGAACCTGAGACATTATTCTAAATCGGTGGTTCTCAACCTTTCTAATTCCGTGACCCTTTAATACAGTTCCTTATGTTGTGGTGACCCCCAACCATAAAATTATTGTCGTTGCTGCTTCATAACTGTAATTTTGCTACTGTTATGTCTTAGGCAACCTCTGTGAAAGGGTCGTTCGAACCCCAAAGGGGTCGTGACCCACAGGTTGAGAACCACTGTTCTAAATTAAGTGAGTCACAGAAGAATTAATACTGTATGATTCCATTTATATGAGATACCTAGAATAGTCAAACACATGGAAGCACAGTGTAGAATGGTGGTGGTCAGGGACTCAGGATAGGGAGAAATGAGGAGTTGTTCAATGGGTATAGTTTCAGTTATGCAAGATGAATAAATTCTAGAGGTCTGCTGTAAAACACTATGCCTGTATTTAATAAGACTGTATTACGTGCAAATACTTGGAAAAGATAACTTTTATCATATTAGTGGGAATGTAAATGGTACAGCCAATACGGAAAAACAGTATAGAGGCACCTCAAACAATTAAAAAGAGAACTACCATGTAATTTAGCAATACCATTTCTAAGTATCTAGCCAAAGGAATTGAAATCAAGATCTTAAGAAGAGATCTGCACTACCATGTTCATTGCAGCATCATTCACAATAGCCATGTAACAAATAAAGAAAATATGGTATTACATACAATGGAGTGTTATTCAGCCTTAAAAAGAAGGAAATCTTGCTATTTGCAACAATGGAGATGAACTTAGGGGACATTATCCTAAGTGAAATAAGCCAGACACAGTAGAACAAGTACATGATACCACTTATAGGAGGAATCTAAAATACTGAAACGAATAGAAGCAAAATGGAATGGTGTTTTTGCCAGGGGCTGGGAGAAGGGGTAATGGGGAGGTGCTTGTCAAAGGGCAGAAAGTTTCAGTTACATAAGGTGAATAAGTCCTAGAAATGTATTATATACCACAGAGCCTATAGTTAACAATATATTGGATGCTTACATTTTTTGTTGAGAGGGTAAATACTATTCATTGTTCTTGTATCCCACAAATAATAAATGAATAAATAAATGGAAGAGGAGAAAACTTTTGAAGGTAAGGGACATATTTTTATGGCATAGGTTTTGGTGATAGTTCAACGGTGTATACACACCTCCAAACTCAGCAAGTTGTATATATTAAATGTGTACTTATAGATTTATATATATCACTCATACATCAATAAAGTAGTTTTTAAAAAAGAGAAGGAGTTGTAGTCTCAGCACACTGCCTAAGATACACTAGGCACTTGATAAATATTTAATCCATCAAGGTCAAAAAAAAGAGAGAGAGAGAGAGAGAGAGAGAGAAAGAAAGAATATAAATAAGGAAAAGGTTGTCAATTCTTGGTTTGCCTACATCCTTCTAGTGTTTCTTCTTGTAAAAGTAAAAATTATATACCTCGATTAGCTTAGAGTAATTAGAAATGTAAGAAAAATAAAATCTTAATAATTAGACATCATACTCACTCTATTGTTTATTTCCCAATCATTAATTAAGAATGTGATCTCTAGCTCTGGTGGGTTTGGCTCAGCAGTGAGAGCATCAGCCTGTGGACCAATGAGTCCAGGTCAAGGGCACATACCTGGGTTGTGGTTCGTCCCCGGCCCTGTTCAGGGTCGTGCGGAAGCCATCCAGTTCATGTGTCTCTCTCACATCTCTGTTTCTCTCTCTCTCCCTCTCTCCCTTTCTCTCCGTCCCTCCCACTCTATCTAAAGATAAATAGAAAAATATCCATGAGTGAGGATTAAAAAAAAAAAGAAGAATGACATCTCTACAAGGATGCATGTCAGTACTGGGGATGCTTTCAAAAACAACAGCAAAAACGACAAAAAGAAGACCTAGCACCTGCTCACTGGGTTTTAGAATGTAGGAGCTGCTCTCATATGAAAAAGATGTTGAGATATTCTCTATGACCTCAAGAAGTGAAAATAAAAGATGAAGAGGAAAGGAGCTTTGAGTTGAAAGCAATCAAGTGTAAATGTCCTGAGGCAAGGCAACTGGGAGTCTAACAAAACAGCAGTTCCTTCAGTGAAGGGTAATTTTAAGTAAGGTTACATTGTCTGCTAGATGAGGCAATGGGAGTGGTGATCAGAGACTGAGCCCTCACTCGTATGAAAGGCCTCAGAGATGAAAGACTAAGCCTGCATTGAAAAAACATTGTCCTTGGCATTATATCGGGATTGTGAGTAAACCAGAGACATTCTCCACCTGGTGCTGGGATGAAGGTTCCCTGTGCTCTTGTCTCAGTGCAATTGAAAACAGAGCACAGACTAGATGTTGTATGCACACCATCACCTGGGAGTTTCTGAGCAATAAGGGCGAACCTCCCTCAGTGTGAGATGCCCAGTATCCACTGGACTGGCTACTCTTTACCTTGGGTTGGGGAGTCAGAGACGGCTCCATTAAAAAGGCTCTCAATTTAGCTTATCTTTCGTGTAATTTAGCAAATGCTAGGCAGGGTCTAGATTTGCACTGGTGGTGAAGTGAATAAAAAGTAATGGTGATTTAGATGGAAGGGCAGCTGGGAGGGAAGACATAAGTCATTGACAAAACTTCCAAGAACTTTGAGTTGTATCCCAGTGAGAGAGACTCTCCCACAGATTATATATTATATCCTCTGATGAGGATATATTACATAATTGTCCTTGCTAAGCAGCATTTGGGGTGATCGCAATTTCTGTGTCTTGGAGTTTGGTAATATGCTCGAGTTCACAGGACTAACAAGTGACAGGGCTGGGACAAGGCTCCTGACCTGAATTCCTCTAGAGCCCACACTGTTCATTCCATTCCTCTCTGCCTAAAGCAGACCTTGTGTTCCTTAATACTCCAAAATGTATCTCAGGGAATAAAAATAAGGACTGCTGACTCCAGAACAGTGCTGGTCCTTAGAGACTCGGCCCTGCGGTCACCCTCTCTGGACCCAAACATCCCTGGCCTAATGTGGCTCACTCTTACTTCCACGTGGGAGGTCTCGGGAAGGAGCGGACCTTGACTCGAGCACAGAAACTTTGGATCACTGAGGGTGGAGTCCCAGGACTGCTAGGAGCAAGGTGCAGTTCCCGAGTGAGGAAAGAGGGGATCACTAGTCCCACAAATGAGGGGGCTTTAAGACCCCACCACCATTCTTAACTGCGAGAGACCCCAGGGGCAGCTAAAAGGCTGAGAAGCCTCCTCATTTCTGCCTGGTGATCTCAGGGAGGGAAGGGCTTTGTCTAACAGGATCAGGTGCCAGTTCTACAGAGGGAGGCCTGTGACGTCAAGGGCAGACATTATAAGCACTGTGTCCTGACTACCTCCATTCGTTCTCAGGAACGTGGGGGCTTTGTTTGGGCTCCGGCAGACTCGCGTCAGTAGAGGTTTGCCGGGCTCTGATAGATACCAAGGTGAGGACCCTGAATGAAGACCTAGAGACCACCAACTCCGAAAGTATGGTAGTCCCACAGACCCCACCCCTGCTGTCAGCCTTTGGAGACCCTGGGCAGCCGTAGCCGGAAGTGCGTGCTTCACCCAGAATTCCACCTCGGAGTCAAGGAGCTTAGACTGGCCTGCCAATACTTTTCCGTCGACGGTGGAGTCCCAGCACGGGTCTGGAGTCTAAGGTGAGGATCTGAGTGTGGACTGCTGAGACCACGCTCGCTCCCATAACAAAGGTGGCCTTACAAATTCCCAACTCTGTGATCAGCCGTGAGAGGTCTCTAAGAGCCCTCGGCCTACGGTCTGCCTGAACCTTCTCAGGGAGGAAGGCCTCGCTCTAACACAGTAGCCCTGATTCTTCAGAAGAAGGAAATCTAGGCCCGAACTAGAGTCAAGGGGAGGGCCTTGGGTGCTAATGAGGGGATCTCTTCCCGTTAAAGGTGGGACCACAGAACAGCACCCTTACTCTCAGTTCTGGGAGTCTCCAGGTAGGTGTAGTCATTTGACAGGCCCTGACTTCCCCCTAAGAGCTCAAGGAGGTAAGGGCTTTGTTTGGAGGTTGCTGGACTCAGTTCAGCAGAGGGAGGAGTATCCAGCTCTGATGGGTATCAAATGAGGATCCTAAGTGAGGACTTAGAGATCACCAGAATATCTATCAATCTGAGCCACCCTCATCATTTCTGTCTGGAAAGTTCCGGACAGGTAAGAGTGTTGGACTTACGGAGCAGCCTCAATTCTGCAGAGAGAGGGGACCCAGGGGGAGAATCCTGAATGAAGACTAGTGGTATCACTCACCCACCCACTCCCACCTACCGAAATAGGAGACAACAGAGAGCCCCCTTCTTGCTTGCAGCACTGAGGAGACTGGGCATGGAAGTCAGGTGTATGTTAACTCGCTTTTATTTTGATGGCATTGTGTTGGTGAGAGTCTTTCTGAGTGTATGGACATCAGATCTGCAGAGGCAGGTGTCCCAGGCCTTTTCTAGAGTGAAGGTGAGGATCCTGAATAAGGACTGAGGGCCCCAACGAGCCCAGGAGAGTGAGTCCCATGGAACTGTCAGCAACAGGTACCCCCTGGCAAGGGGCGGTGGGCAGAGTTGCCTTTTTAGTTCTTCTAAGAAACCCCAAGGAGTTGAGAACCTGGGTTTAAGGTGTTAATTTAGAACAGCGTAGAAGAGGGGGCCCAGGCCCTGCCAAAAATCTGATATGGTGGTCTTGAATGGGAACTGAGGGCACTCCCACACTCCATAGCAGAGAGGACTCCCCAAAGACTCCACCTGCCTATTGCTGCTGTCAGCCCTAGTAAGCACTAGGCAGGGCTGCCTGGCTGCAGCCTGAGGCTCACTTTAATGATTCCCACAGGGTTCGCAGAGGACATACTGATCAGAACAGGAGGCCTGTAGGTTCCTAGAGCATTGCCCTCAAGGAAAGCTGCAGACGTGGCCTTCTTAAAGTCAAGGTAGTATATCTGTGATGAAGGTGCTCACACCCTCTCATCCTCTCTCCTCTCATGCCCAGATCACCTGCTGTCCTAACCGCACTTCTGCCTACTGTCCTTGATAGTCATCATGCCTCGGCATCGCAAAAATAAGCTCCGCATGCGTGAGAAACACCACAGCACAATGGAGAACAAGCAAAGTTCCTCCAAGGCCCTGCCTCCCACTATGCAGTCTCCAAGAGACCCTCTAACCAAGATGACCGGTATTTTGGTGCAGTTCCTGATGCAGATGTACAAAATGAAAAAGCCTATTAGGAAAGCAGATATGCTCAAGATTGTCCCTGAAAAGTACAAAAATCGCTTCCTTGAGATCCTCAAAAGAGCATCTTTCAGCATGGAGGTGGTATTTGGTGTTGACTTAAAAGCGGTTGATGCTACAAAGCATGCCTATGACATTGTCAGCAAAATGGATCTCCCCAACAATGGAAGGGTGAGCTGTGGCAGGGGATTTCCCAAGACCGGTCTCCTGATGAATATCCTGGGTGTCATCTTCCTGAAAGGCAACTGTGCCACTGAGAAGAACATCTGGGAATTCCTAAATAAAATGAGAGTATATGCTGGAAAGAGGCACTTCTTATTTGGGGAGCCCAGGAAGCTCATTACTCAAGATTTCGTGAAGCTGAAGTACCTAGAGTACCGCCAGGTGCCCAGCAGCGATCCTCCACACTATGAGTTCCTGTGGGGCCCAAGAGCCCACGCTGAGACCAGCAAGATGAAAGTCCTGCAGTTTTTGGCCAAGATTAATCGAACCATCCCCAGCGCCTTCCCATCCTGGTACTTAGAGGCTTTGCAAGACGAGCAAGAAAGAGCCCAAGCCACAATTCCACTAAAGGCTGACAACAGTGCCATGGCAGTGAATGATTTGAGGTCATGTCCAGAAGCTCCTCCCACACCTGGTGAAATAGAGGCAGATTCTTCATTTTGTGGTTGAAGAGAGAGAGCAGTCAGCGTTCCAAGTAGTGGAGAGCTGAGTGTGACTGAGGGAACACAGTGTATGGTACCTTAGTGTTCCTATTCTGTGTGGGCAATTTGGAGATTCATCTGTGTTTTCATTTGTTCCTGTTTTTCAATGGTGTTACTTCTAAATAAAGGTTTATCTAGCATTATCATTTAAGTTGTTTATATTGGTCACTCTTGTTGTTTACCAGGTTTAAGAACAATAGCTTTGCTGTTTTGTAAAACAAATTGGGAAAACTTCCATCTTAATTAGTAATCTGGTGCAAGATAATATGGCATTGGAATATGCATTTCCTTGCAAATGGAAAGAAATAAGGCAGTAAAATATATAGAATCAGTAAATAGAGAAAAAAGTAATATCGTCAATATTGGGCTTCCTGATCCCTTTTGCTCTGTGTTTTATAAAGCTATAAATAACAGTGTGTGCTTGGCTAATTCAAGAATTTAGAATGAAACCATAATAAATCAGACCCCATGCTCACAGGCTCATTTATTCCCCAAACAGTAATTGCACATCTGCTCTTAGAAGGCTCCATGCTAGTACTGGGGGAGCTGAGAAAAAGAAGACCTAGCTACGGACCATAAAAATTATAGAGTTGATAAGTAGCTATTATATTTGGAAAATGGTAATATATACTCCAAGACTGAAAAACCAAATGAAAAGACAGGATAAGAACAGAGAAAGGTGGTTCCAGAAGAGAGCAGTCAAGTGTAAATGCCCTGAAGCAAGGCAGTGTTGGACCTTGGAAAAATAGAAGTCCCTCAATAGGAGGGAATTTCATCTAGCTGCATGGTGGGCTAGATGATGCTGTGAAAATTGTGAGCAGAGGCCAGGCCCTCAGGTAGATGGTAGGCCGCATAGTTGAAAGACTAAACCTGGAATGGGAAAGTGCACTTAACACTTACTTTGAAATTCCCGAGTAAACCAGACAGAAATCACCTGGGGTAGGGATAGAATGTGTCCTGTGCTCTTATCCCAGTGCAGATGAGTACAGTGTGCAAATGATATATTTTATTCACTTTGCCAGGCAATCTTTGAGAAACAAGCATGATAACCTCTTGAGGTAGGATGTCCAGAATTTGCTGGACTAACACTCTCCCTTGAGCTTGGGGAGCCGGAGTCTGTTCCTTTAAAAAGACATTCAAATTACATTACCTTTCTATAATTTGGCGACATCCTGGCAAGGTCTAAATTGTTGCTGGTGGTTAAATGAATGAAACTGGCAGTGGTCTAGAAGAAGGGAAGCTGAGAAGGAAGGAAGTCTTTGATCCTGGAAACTATTGTACGTGTTTTCTGTTACATCTACTGAGGAAGTCTACCTCATACTGACATTGAATGAGATACTCTAATGGGGGAAATATTACTTAATTCTCCTTGCTAAGCAGCATTTTGCCTGATAGGTTTTTCTTTGTCTTAGAGCACTGATATTCTCTAACATCTCCTGGATTAAAAATAGAATCTCAGTGTAGCAGGTTGAAATTCCAGGGGACAAATTAATCATTGTAAGGACTGGCATCCTTTAAAAGTTTTAATACAGTCCAGGCAATGTGCCAGGTACTTTGCATGCATTATATAGAACTAGATCCCTGGCCTGAATTAGTCTGAGGACCACACTTTTCCTCTCTTCCCAAGCTGAGGCTGACTTTGTGTCTCTTCATTCACCTTTCTTCTCACTACTCCCAAATGTATCTCAGGTAATAAAAAGGACTCTGTGCCCAAAACACTCAATTGAAATACATAACAAGAGTGATAAGCATTTTGAAATAATTGAGACATATGAATAAAGGAGCAAAAGAGAGAACATTTGGTGACAATATGATTATGTACACATCCAAAATCAGCGCACCTCAAAAGATCAGGGGCTCACAAAATCATTCTGGATAGTGCCTTCTGGATAGAATGTTAAATCTATTCAAACAGAAGTTATATAAGAAGCTAAGTCTAGCTGTGAAAGAAAGGAATATATTGACATATTCTTTTTTCATTGACAGGACATCTGTCCTGGGGTCTCTGCCTTGTGTTACAGCATCCCTATCTCACGTCATTCCTGGGACAGGGACCCATTTTCTGAAGAGTTTGCAACACGGGGACTGGTCAAGAGTTTTCAGAGATGTGGGCTTTACCATAAAGGTTTTAATCAAGAAATAGGAGCCATAAGGAAGATCCCTTTATAGGAGGACTGGGGAGAGCAAAATGCCAAGCAAAGTTGTCAGCCTGAACATCCCCTCACTTATTCTTCAGGGTTCTCGGGGACTTGTGAATCCACCCTAAGAGAATAACCCCATGTCAGTAGAGGGAGGAGTCCAAGACTCTGACACATATGAGAGTGAGGACCCTGAATGGGGAATGAGGGAGGCACTCACAGAGAATAGTGTGGCCCATAGGCTCTTGACACAGCTGTCAGCCCTCAGAGTCCTGAAACAGCCTTTGCAGGATATACTGAACCTAATTTCCACTTAAGAGGTCAAGAAGGTAAAGACCTTGGTCTGAGGTTTATCGACTCAGGTGTGTAAGGGTAAGATTTCCAAGGTGTGCCACGAGGAAGGTGAGTACCCTGAAGAGTTTAGAGACGACCAAACTCATATCAGTGGAGACCTCACAAAATTCTCCCTATTGTCATGAGAGATCCAGGCATAAGTGTCAGGCAGAGATGGCCTCATGTCCTTCTCAGGGGTAACAGAGAAGCGAGGAAGGTGTTCAGAGGGAGGAGATCCCAGGTCAGGAGAAGGAAGAATCTTAGGCCTTCACATGAGTCAGATTTAGGGTACTGAGTTAGAACCCTCAGTGGGATCACCATCATAGGGCCTCAGCCTGCCTACCACAGCTGTCACTCATGGGAAACCATAGCAAGTATGGCCAACAAAGGCCACCCTCACCTCCTCCTATTAGATCTTAGGGAGGTGCAAGACTTTGCCTGAGGAACTGTCCTTGGGTCAGGAAAGAGGGAAACCTGAAGCCCTGCCAGGAGTCAAACAAAGGAAATTAAGTGAGGACTGAGGGTACCACACACCCTTGAATAGAAGGGAAAATAGAGTCTGGCCCTGTCCCTGCACTCAAGACTTAAATCCCTAGGGCTGGCTGTAAGACTGAGGCCCCTCCATCACTTTTTTAAATTGACTTTTATAGAGCAATTTTAGCTTTATAACAAACTAAATAGAAAGCAGAGAGTACACATCCTCTTAACGGAACCTCTCACAGCCTCCTCCACTAGCAACATCCTGCATGCCACATTGTTAGCATGCAAAGTCCATAGTTACATTAGACTTCACCTTCACTCTTAGTGTTGTACAATTTGTGGGTTTTGACAAATGTGTTTCATAGAGGGTAGTTTCACTGCCCTAAAAATGATCTGTGCTCCACCTATTCATCCCTCCCTGCCTCCTAAGCTCTGGCAGCCACTGATCTTTTTACTTTTTCTATAATGTTGGCTTTTCCCAAATGTCATATAGTTGGAAACGTGCAGAATGTAGCCTTTTCAGATTGGCTTGTTTTACTTAGTAATACGCATTTAAGCTTCCTCCATGTCTTTTCATAGCTTGAAAGCTCATTTCTTTTTAGTGGTGAACAATAATCCATTGTCTGGATGTACCACAGTTTAGTTATTCATTAACCCACTGAAGGACATCTTGGTTGATTTTAAGTTTTGGCAGTTATGAATAAAGCTGCTATAAACATCTATGTGCAGGGTTTTAAATTTTATTTCTTTTTAATTTTTCAGTTACAGTTTGCTTTCAGTATTATCTTGTGCAGGGATTTTTTTAATATGTTTGGATATATGTTTTCAACTTATTTGGGTAAATATCAAGAAGCTAGATAGTATGGTAAGAATATGTTTAGTTATTTTATTTTGTTTAAAAAACATTTATTGAGGTTTGACTGACATACTAAAAGCTGTACATATTTAATGTACACAAATTGATTAGATTGGAGAGCCTTATAGGGTCCCAGAGCAGTGCTCTCAAGAAAACCTGCTGTGGCAGTCTTTTTTTTTTAAAGCTCTGTAATGATTTATTCTCATTTCAGTTTCCCAAAGTGAAGAACTCTACTCAGGACTTTTGAATTTCGTATCCAGGCCCGGACGTTTGAGAGATCAGAGAATTTTCTATTTGTGCTGTGATCTTCTCCAGTGGTAGTTCATTCTAAAGTTGAATCTGGTCCAGGTATAAATATTTGTTCATGAGTTTTGAAAGCCAAAAAAATAAATGATACTTACAAATCTTTTATAAAAGGCCTAGCATAGATTTTTAAAGCAATCTGAAATGCGCTTTTTTTTAAAATTGGGGTGGCATTGGTTCACAAAGCCATAAAGTTTTCACGAGTACAACTTAACAAAACATCATACTCACACTGCATCATTGCCCCAAGCAAAGTCTCTTTCCATCCCCATTCTCCTCACTGGGCCCACTTCCACCTACCCGCCTTTTCCCTTTGGCTATCACTACACTATTGTCTGTATCTATGTGTTATATATGTATGTGTGTGTGGTTTTATTGCTTAATCCCTTCACCTTCTCTCTCATCCAGCCCCCAAATCCCCCTCCTTTTTTTCCAAGTTTTCAATATTTTATTGATATAGTCTCATTGAATCATTATAATAGCCCTATAAAATAGTTACCATAATTAGCCATATTTTACTGACGAGAAAACTGAGGATAAGAGAAGTTCAAAAACCTCATCCCAGACCAAACATTAGTAAGCAGCAGAGCCAGGACTTGACTCCAGTAATGCTCTTATCCACTGTTCTGGGCTCATTAGTGCTCTGTTTTCTCACTGAATCCTTACTTATTAACACTTTCCTCAGAGCTGGAAATTAGATGTAAGAGAAATAAAAAGAATTGAGACCTAACTCGAAATGCAGAAATTCTCCATCACCTGTTATATACAAAGGAGGTCCAAATTAAATGTTATGTGTGAGGTGAGGGTGTGAGTGTCGTGGAAATAAGAAATTGAAATAGGGGAGACAGAATTCCACATGATTGGTTGTAATAAATACACCTGTATGACACAACGTGTTATTGCACATGAGGTAACAGGAAAAAGATAAGTACTGGATGGGAATGAGACCAGGATTTAAACTAGGCTTTTGCCACTTACCAGTTGTAGGGCTGGATCAATCAGGGACTTACAGGACACATGTGGTTCAAGACATTCAGCCAAAGGACTATATTTTTAGAGGTGTTAAAGAGGGTAAGGGACAGAGGATATTAATGCACTCAGGTGCTAGCAACAGTGGAAGCTGATAACATTCCCAGGAGTGAAAGGACCAGAGGAAGAAATAGCGAGAACTGGCATCATAGAAGGAGGTTCAAAGCCACCCCAAAAGAGCTATCATTATGCAGAGCTACTCTTACTGCCAAAGACAGGGCCCTGAATCTGGGGGAGAGCAGGGAAGAATACCCTGACCCCCATCTTCATGCCCTCTGATCTTCTGCTGGTGCTTCCCATCAGCTGATCCCTCTCAAAAGCCAACCTGCAAGGGAACCCAGTCACTCACGAGGGTCTGTCTCCTAGGTAAAGAATGAATTTGAGGAAGAAGAATGAAGAATAACCTTGAGCAAGTCACTTCTTCTCTCTAAATTTCAGTTTATCAATGCCTAGCATATTAATAGTGGCCTTATAATTTTTACTTTCCACTTTCTATTTTGAAAAATCTCAATCTTACAAAGAATTTATAAGAACAGTACCATGAACACATAGATATATACTTCACCTATATTCACCAACTGTTAACATTATGTTACTGTTTCCCTCTCTCTACTAATACAAATGTACACACATATTTTTGCTGAACCATTTCAGAGTTACTTGCCAGCATCCTGAGACTTCATTCCTAAACACTTAAGTATCACCTAAAACCAAGAATGTTTCCCTACATAACCCCAATACAATGATCATACTTAGCAAATTTAACATTAATACAATGCTATTATCAAATATAGTCTAATTCCAATTTCCCTGAGTGTCTCAATAATGTACTTTTTAGTTGTTTTGTTTTTTTCAATCAAGGATCACACACTGTTTTTGTTGTTGTGTCTTCTTAACCTCCCTTAAAATGAAATAGCTTTTTAAAAGATTTTTTTTCATTTTTAATCTTTCATAATATTAACATCTTTGAGGAAGCAAAGTCCAGTTTTGAGGGTGAGTTGTTTTGCAGAAAGACCCCAATATGGACTTGTCTAATTGTTTTTCATGATTAGATTTAGTTAAAACAATGTTGGTGATCACACTGCAGAGATGTTGTGTCCTTCTCGGTGCATTGTACTTGGAGGCAATGATGTCAGAGTCCTATCATGGGTGATCTTCACTTTGATTGTTTAGTTACAGCAGTAGCTGCTAGAGTTGTCCATTATCTTTTCTCCTTTGTGATGATCAAGTAATCTATAGGATAACATATGTGAATATATATGTTTTTTTACCAACATTCTTTCACCCAGTGTTTTTTGTTTTTTTTTTTTAAATTAATTTATGGCCTTTATTATATCAAGATATGATCCCTCTATTCCCACATTGCTGAGCATTTTTATCAGAAATGGGTGCTGGATTTTGTCAAATGCTTTTTCAGCATCTATTGATATGATCATGTGGTTTTTATCTTTCATTTTGTTTATGTGGTGTATCACATTTATTGATTTGCGAATGTTGAACCAGCCTTGCATCCCTGGGATCAATCCCAATTGGTCACGGTGAATAATTTTTTTGATGTATTGCTAGATCCGATTTGCTAGTATTTTGTTCAGGATTTTGGCATCTATGTTCATCAGGGATATTGGCCTGTAGTTTTCTTTCTTTGTAGTGTCTTTTTCTGGTTTTGGAACTAGAATTATGCTGGCCTCATAAAACGAGTTTGGAAGTCTTCCTTCTTCTTGAATTTTTTGAAGTAGTTTGAGGAGAATGGGTGTTAGTTCTTCTTTGAATGTTCGGTAAAACTCCCCGTGAAGCCGTCCGGGCCTGGGCTTTTGTTTGCTGGGAGAGTCTTGATAACATCCTCAATTTCCATCATTGTTATTGGTCTGTTCAAGTTTTCTATCTCTTCCCGGTCCAGTTTTGGGAGACTATGTGTTTCTAGAAATTTGTCCATTTCGCTTAGATTGTCGAATTTGTTGCCATATAACTGTTCATAGTATTTGTTAACGATCTTTTGTATTTCTGTGGTGTCAGTTGTTACTTCTCCTCTTTCATTTCTGATTTTGTGTATTTGAGTTCTCTCTCTTTGTTTCTTGGTGAGTCTAGCTAAGGGTCCATCACTCTTGTTTATCTTTTTAAAAAACCAGCTCTTTGTTTCATTGATCCTTTGAATTGTTTTTTTGATCTCTATGTCGTTTATTTCTGCTCTGATCTTTACTATTTCCTTCCTTCTACTTGCTCTGGGGTTTTCGTTTTGTTTGCTTTGTAGTTCTTTAAGTTGTGAGGTTAGATAGTCTATTAGAAATTTTTCTTGTTTCTTGAGGTAGGCCTGTAGTGCTATGAAGTTCCCTCTCAGAACTGCTTTCGCTGCATCCCATAGATTTTGTGTTGTTGTTGTGTTCATTTTCATTGGTTTCCAGGAAGTTTTTAATTTCTTCCTTGATCTCCATGGTAACCCATTCATTGTTTAATAACATGCTATTTAGCCTCCATGTGTTCAAATGTCTTTGCATGTTCTTGTTGCCATTGATTTCTAGTTTCATGTCATTGTGATCTGAGAAGATGCTTGATATGATTTCAATCTTCTTGAACTTGTAGAGACTTCGTTTGTGTCCTAACATGTGGTCTATCTTTGAGAATGTCCCATATGCACTTGAGAAGAATGTGAATTCTGTAGTTTTGGGGTGTAATTCTCTGTAGATATCTATTAAATCCATTTGGTCTAGTGCTTCATTTAGAGTCTCTGTTTCCTTGTTAATTTTTTGCCTAGAGGATCTATCCAGTGATGTCAGCGGGGTGTTGAAGTCCCCTGCTATGATTGTACTGCTGTCGATTTCTCCTTTGAAGTCCTCCAGAAGATTTTTAATATATTTTGGTGCTCCTATATTGGGTGCATATACGTTTACCAAGGTTATATCTTCCAGTTGGATAGATCCTTTCAATATTATGTAGTGACCTTTTTTGTCTCTAGTTATGGCCTTCATTTTGAAATCTATTTTATCAGAAATGAGTATTGCTACCCCAGCTTCTTTTTTTCCTTTCCGTTTGGTTGAAAGATTTTTTTTCAATCCCTTCACTTTCAACCTATGTGAGTCCTTTGTTGTGAGGTGGGTCTCTTGTAAATAACATATATATGGGTCATGGTTTCTTATCCAATCAGCTACTCTGTGTCTTTTTATTGGAGCATTCAATCTATTAACATTTAAGGTGATTACTGATATGTACTTATTTATTGCCATTTTTGTACAGTGTGGTTCTATTTTCCTTCCTATATCTTCTACTAATTACAGCAGTCCTTTTAACATTTCTTGCAGTGCTGGTTTGGTGCTAATGTATTCCCTTAGCCTTTTTTTTTTCTCTGAGAAGCTCTTTATTTGACCTTCTATTTTGAATGATAGCCTCGCTGGGTAGAGTAGTCTTGGATTCAGATCCTTGTTTTTCATGACCTTGATTACTTCATGCCATTCCCTTCTGGCCTGTAGTGTTTCTGTTGAGAAGTCCGCTGATAGCCTTATGGGGTTCCTTTGTAGGTAACCTGTTGCTTATCTCTTGCTGCCTTTAGGATTCTCTTTGTCTTTAATTTTTGGCATTTTAATTACTATGTGTCTTGATGTGGGCCTGTTTGGGTTCTTCTTAGTTGGGGCTCTCTGTGCTTCTTGAACTTGAATGCCTTCTTCCTTCACCAAATTAGGAAAGTTTTCTGTCACTATTTCTTCAAATATATTCTCTAACCCTTGCTCATTTTCTTCTTCTTCGAGGACTCCTATGATGCAAATATTATTATGTTTCCAGTTGTCCCACAGTTCTCTTAAGCTGTCTTCCTATTTTTTAATTGTTTTTTCCTTTTGGTTTTCTGATTGGTTGATTTTTTTCTACCCTGTCTTCTAATTCACTGATCTGGTCCTCAGCTTCCTCTACTCTGCTGTTTAGTCCTTCCAATGTGTTCTTTATTTCTGCTGTGTCCTTCTTCATTTCTTCTTGGTGCTTCTTGATTTCCAATTGGTTGATTGTCAATGTTTCTATGTCTTTACTCATGGTGTTGATGTCCTTACTCATGCTGTTGAGCTTCCTCAAGATCATGACTCTGAATTCTAGCTCTGTTAACTTGCTTAACTGCATTTCATTTATCTCATCTTCGGTAGAGATCTCTTGTTCTTTCATTTGGGATTTGTTTCTTTGTTTCACCATTTTGGCTAGCTCAGTGGGTTTGGGAGCCTGCCAAATTTTCCCTGTGGATGTTGGTGTTCTGCCGTTTGTGGCTCCTTCTACTGGGTTTGGATGAGCATGGGAGGACCCACGTTAAACACCACTGTCAAGTCTTACTTTCCTGAGTAGATTTTCAAGCCCAGGAAAAGTTCAGTTATCCTCTAGCTTTTTGCCTAGAGGCTATTCGCCGAGGTTACTTGAAGAGCCTTGGGTTCTCAGTTGAATGAAAACCTCCCTCAGGTGTTCCGCATAAGAGGATTTCCCGAGGGTGGGGCAGATGCTGGTTGTTAATGAGCCTCAATTTGCATTTCAATGGCCCACCTGGGTGGGGTTGAATCTCTGAGGGAGAGGCTGCTGCCTCTCCCCAGAGCCCTGGGAAGGAGTAAGATGGCCACCTTCCTGTGTGGCAGAAACTCAGCAAAAGCTCTGTGCGCCCTCCAAATCCTGAGTATCCCCACACAGTTCCAGTCCAGTCCGCCCTCCCTCAGCCGGAGCCCAAGGTGAGTGGCTGTGGCTCTTTTAGTGCTCTGTCCCAGGCCTCTGCACTATGGAGCCGGCTTGGGAATTTAACCCCGGGTACTGCTCACAGCTAAGACCACTGCTGTCCACGGGCTCCCAGCCCCCCTCTCGTGCCTCCGCAATCTTACCAGGATCGATTCAGTGTCCCTGGTTATGTGGTCCTCTCAAGCTGCTTTTCTGTTGCTTTTTCCCAACGATTTGTCTTTATTTTAGTTGTAATTCCAGTTTGGTCCTGGGAGATGGTCTCTGTACCTTCCATTCACTCCGCCGCCATTTTGGAATTGCCCCCCTTCCTTTTTGACAGCTGTCAGTCTGTTCCATATATCCATGACTTTATTTCTATTTTGTTCATTAGATTACATATATAAATGAAATCATATGATATTTGTCTTTCTCTGACTGGCTTATTTCACTTAGCATTATAATCTCCAGGTCAATCCATTCTGTCACAAAAGGTAAGATTTCCCTTTTTTTATGGCCAAATAGTATTCCATTGTGTCAATGTACCACTGATTTTTTATCTCCTCATCTATTGATGGGCACTTGGGCTGTTTGCAGATCTTAACTATTGTAAATAATGCTGCAATATACATGAGGGTGCATATATTCTTTCGAATTGGTGTTTTGGGTTTCTTTGGATATATTCCCAGAAGTGAATAAGCTGAGTCAAAAGGCAGATCCATTTTTAATTTTTTGAGGAAACTCCATACTGTTTTCCACAGTGACTGCACCAGTCTACATTCCCACCAACAGTGCATGAGGGTTCTCTTTTCTCCACATTTTCACCAACACTTGTTAGTTGATTTCTTGATGATAACGATTCTGACAGGCATGAGGTAATAGGTCATTGTGGTTTTAATTTGCATCTCTCTGATGATTAGTGAGTTGAGCATTTTTTCATATGTCTATTGGCCATCTGTATGTCCTCTTTGGAAAAGTGTCTCTTCAGGACCTTTGACCATTTTTTAATTGGGTTGTTTGTCTTCTTGGTGTTGAGTAGTGTAAGTTCTTTATATTTTTTGGAAATTAACCCCTCATCGTATGTATCATTGGCAAATAAGTTCTCCCATTCAGTAGGTTCCATTGTTATTTTGTTGATGGTTTCTTTTCCTGTGCTACAAGGAATGTAAAATTTCACTGACTATGTTTTCTTCTAGGATTTTTATGGTTTCGTAACTTACATTTAAGTCTTTAATCCATTGTGAGCTTATTCTTGTGTGTGGTGAAAAAAGGTGGTCAAGTTTGATTTTTTGCATGTATCTGTCCAATTTTCCAAACACCATTTATTGAAGAGCCTGTCTTTACTTCATTATATATTCTTGCCTCATCTGTCAAATACTAATTCACCATAAAATGTGGATTTATATCTGAGCTCTCTATTCTGTTCCATTGATCTATATGTCTGTTCTTATGCCAGTGCCATGCTGTTTTGATTACTATGGCCTAGTAGCAAAATTTGATATCAGGTAGTGTGATTCCTCCAACTTAATTCTTTGTTTTCAAGATTGCTGAGGCTATTCAGGGTCTTTAGGGGTTCCATATAAATTTTTGGAGTATTTGTTCTAGATCTGTGAGATATGCCACTGGTATTTTAATTGGAATTGCATTGACTCTATAGATTGCTTTGGGTAGGATGGACATTTTAATGATGATAATTTTTCTTATCCATGAACACAATATATGCTCTCACTTATTTGTATCCTCCTCAATGTTTTTCTTCAGTGTCTTTTTTTTTTATCCTCACCCAAGGACATTTTTGCATTTATCTTCAGATAGAGCAGGAGGGAGAGAGGGAGAAAGAGAGAAAGAGAGAGAGAGAGAGAGAGAAAGAGAGAGAGAGAGAGAGAGAGAGAGAGAGAGAGAGAGAGAGAGAAACATCAATGTGAGAGAAACACATTAACTGGTCGCCACCCACACGACCCCAGACAGGACCGGGGACAAACTGCAACCAAGGTACGTGCCCTTAGCAGGAACCAAACCCGGGACTCTCTGGTCCACGGGCCCACGTTCTAACCACCGAGCCAAACTGGCCAGGGCTTTCTTCAGTGTCTTATAATTTTCTGAGTACATGTCTTTTACCTCCTTGGTTAAATTTACTCCCAAGTACCTTTTTTTTTTTTTCTTGCAATAGTAAATGAGATTGTTCCTTAAATTATTTTTTGGACAGTTTATTATTGGTGTATAAAAATGCCACCTATTTCTGAATATTCATTTTGTAGCCTGCAACTGTGCCAAATTTATTTATTATATCTAGTAGTTTTTTGGTGGAATCTTTAGGGTTTCCTATGTACAATAGTATGTCATCTATGAATAATGACAGTTTCACTACTTTGCAATTTGGATGCCTTTTATTTCTTTTTCTTCTCGGATTCCTGTGCCTAGTACTTCCAATACTATGTTGAATAAGAGTGGTGAAAGCAGACATCCCTGTCTTATTCCTGATATTAAGGGAAACACTTAGTTTTTTCTCATTGAGTATGAGATTGGTTGTGGGTTTATCATATATGTCTTTTATTACATTGAGGTATGTTTCCTCTATTCCTACTTTGCTAGGAAGATCTATCCTTTGATGTCATTAGGGTATTAAAATCCCCTATTATGACTGTATTGCTGTTGATCTCTCCCTTAATGTCCACCAAGATTTTCTTTATATATTTGGGTGCTCCTATGTTGGTTGCATGTATGTTTACAAGGGTTATATCCTCTTGTTGGATTGATCTTTTTAGTATTATGTAGTGGCCTTTGTTTTGAAGGTTACAAGAGCTTTTTTTTCATTTCCATTTGCATGGAATATTTTCTTCCATCCCTTCATTTTCAGTCTGTGTGTATCTTTTGTTCTGAAGTGGGTCTCTTGTTGATAGAATATAGATGGGTCATGTTTTCTCATTCCTTCAGCTACCCTATGTCTTTTGATTGGAGCATTTAATCCTTTTATATGTAAGGTTATTATTGATAAGTACTTATTTATTGCCATTTTATTCTTCATACCTATGTTCCTCTTTATATATATTTCCTTTTATTCCCTCTTCATAAAGCAAGCCCTTTAACATTTTTGCAATACTGATATGGTAGTAATGAACACTTTTGTTGTTGTTGTTGTTGTTGTTTTGGTCTGAGAAGCTCTTTATTTCACCTTCAGTTTTAAGATAACTTTGCTGGATATAGTAGTCTTGGTTGTAGTTCCTTGCTTTTCATAACTTTGAATATTTCATGCCAGTCTGTTCTGTCTTGAAGTGCTTCTGTTGAGAAACCAGCTGACAGCCTATGTGTAACTAACTGTCTCTCCCTTGTCTTGTTTGTAACTAAATGTCTCTCCCTTGCTGCTTTTAAGATTTTCTCTTTGTCTTTAACTTTTGCCATTTTAATTATGATGTGTCTTGGTGTGGTTTTCTTTGGGTTCATCTTGATTGGGCTTCTCTGTGCTTCCTGAACTTGTGTGACTTTTTCTTTCACAAGGATTGGGAAGATTTCAGCCATTATTTCTTCAAACAAGTTCTTGATCTCTTGCTCACTCTTTTCTTCTTCTGGTACCCCTATGATGCAGATGTTGTTACACTTGATGTTGTTACACAGGCCCGTTAGACTTTCCTCATTTTTAAAAATTCTCTCTCTCTCTCTCTCTCTCTCTCTCTCTCTCTCTCTCTCTCTCTTGCTCTGCTTGGGTGCTTACTGTTATCTTGTCCTCTAAATTATTGATTCAACCCTCTACTTTATCTAACCTGCTCTTGATTCCTTCTAGTGTATTCTTCATTTCAGATATTATATTCTTCATTCTGGTTCTTTTTAATGGATTCTACATTTGTTTTTCTCCTCACCCAAGGACATTTTTCTACATTTATCTTCAGATAGAGCAGGAGGGAGAGAGGGAGAAAGAGAGAGAGAGAAACATAGATGTGAGAGAGACACATCGAGTGGTTGCCACCCACATGACCCCAATCAGGGCTGGGGACAAACTGCAACCAAGGTACATGCCCTTAGCAGGAACCAAACCCGGGACTCTCTGGTCTGCAGGCTGGCACTCTAACTGCTGAGCCAAACTGGCCAGAGTGGATTCTACATTTTTTTAATGCTTACTATCTCTTTGTTTAAGTTCTCACTGAGACTATCCATTCTTCACCTAAAGTCCTTGAGCACCCTTATGCCCATTGTTTTAAACTCTGCAACTGTTATCTTGGTTGCTTCCATTTTATTTAATTCTTTTTCTGGAGATTTCTCTTGTTCTTTCATTTGGGGTATATTTTTTGTCTGCCCATTTTGCCTCTGTGTATTAAGTAGATCTGCTATGACTCCCAAAGTTGTTATAATGTCTTTATGATGAAGGTGTCTTGTTTGGCTCAGTGGTACAACCTTCCAGATCATCTGAGCTCAGTGTTTCACAAATGTCTCTTATGGGTTTATGTGCACCTTCCTGTTGTAATTGAGTCTTGAATGTTGTTGTCCCTTTCGTGGATGGAATTAATCTTTCTGGCTGGCTGACTATAAAGATGAACTTTGATCACCATGTCTGAGTCACTGTGCAAGGACTTCCCTTGAGGCAGAGTTGTTCCTAGCAAGGTCTGGCACCTGCCAGAATCCCCCTTTGGGTGTGTCACTTGTGTGGCAAGTTGGGTCGAGCTATAGTGTGGTCTGAAGCCCACCAGTAGTTGTGTTGGTTCTGGGTCCACTTAGGCAGGGTTCAGGTACAGGTCAATGTCAGACGCTGTGTGTAACTGGCCTTGGGCTACCTGTCTGGAGCTACCATGCTGTTTACTGTTTGTGTCTGGGTCAACTGGGCCCAGGTGTGCATGGGAGGGGCCAATATGTAAAAGAGTAGGCCTTTTCCAGTTTATACCTGGGGGAATATCTATAAAAAGACCAATATTCACAGAAGATGGCGGCGGGCAGGGCCGAAAGGAGGGTGAGTGTGTGAGAGAGTGTGAGTGGACGTGAAGGTGGATGACCAAACTCATGCAGTGCAGAGATGCGGAGCAGCAAGTTCCTGTGCTGTGGACAGGGAGGAGCTGGCTACTGCGGTAAGCGGCCCTTCAGGGTGCTTCTCCCTGTGCCACGGGGAGGTCCCACCATTTTGGAAGATCTCAGGTCTTCCCTGGGAGGAGGCAGTGGGAGCAGCTAGGGCCCAGAAACCTGAGCCCACCAGTGCACCTGGAACCCTCGGACCAGTGGACACCCTCTGTCAACACAGACCAGTGCACAGTAGCAGAGCTGCCAAGGTGCTGGTTGTGGAAGCCGCAAATGGCCAGGAACCCAGCACCATCCCCCACAGTAGGAGCCCGATCAGAGTTGAGATATACCCCCAGCAAGAGAGGCTGGGGAGCAGACATCCAGCCCCAGGCAACAGCAGCACAGACCAGCAGCATAGAGCCATCCCCAAAAACTACAGCAAAGGTTGAGCAGGAGCTGAGCCCCATGGGGCAGCAGCACTCCCCAGCTGCCAGCGGCGGGACCTGGGGCTCCACAGACACCTGTGTGACCCAGCGGCCCACAAGAGCTGTGGGAAGCTGGCTTGAGAGGGACCTGTGTGATCCAACCACATGCGGGACCTGCGGGGTGCTGGGGCACCAGAGAAGCCTGCGTGACCCAGCTTCCCACAAGATAGGTGTGAAGTTGGGTCTCCAAAGGAACTGTGTGATCCAGTCACCTGCAGGACCAGTGGGGTGCTGGGGCACCAGAGAGGCCTGCACAACCCAGCGGCCCACAAGATAAGCGTGGGGCCTGGTCTCCAAAGGGATGGGGTGATCCAGCTGCCCACAAGATCAGCAGGGAGCCAGGGTTCCAGTGAGACCTGTGCAACACAGCTGCCCAACGTATGGGCAGGGAGCATGGCTCCAACAGTGCCTGAGCTATACAGCTACAGGTGGCACCAGTGACCAGCTGGGAACACAGCTCCAGAGAGGCCCACATGATCCAGCAGCAGCACCTACCAGGACACACCAATACCAGCCCCCAGTAGTCAATCCTCCAGTATCCACAGCAGGCAAGAGGCAACACACAGCAGAACAGTCTGGGAGGCACAGTAGCCTTATTTGATATACAGTGAACTGCCTACACATCCAAACATTCCTCACCATGTCTAGAGCTACCAGACGGCACAAATGGGGAGACAAAGAAACAACACCCAAAGGAAAGAAAAAGAGGAATCACCAGAAAAGGAACTACAGGAAATGGAAGACAGCAACTTGTCAGATAAAAAAAATTCAAGGCAATGATTTTAAGGGTGCTCAAACAATTTGGTGAGAACTACAAGCAACTTAATAAGAATTATGAAGAGCTCACTGGGAAATACTTCAGCTTAAAAAAAGAGGTAGAAGCTATGCATAAAAAACAAGATGAAATAAAGAATGACATAGCTGTTATGAAAAATACCTTAGAAGTGTTCAATAGAACACTTCTATTAGAAGAAGAATTAGAAGAAGCTGAAGACTGAATCAGTGACTTAGAAAACAAGGTAGAGAAAAACACCCAAATAGAGCAGCAAATGGAAAAAAAAAATTTTAAAGCAGGAGGAAAGTTTAAGGGAGCTGTGGGACAATACAAAACGTAACAACATTCGCATTATAGGGATACCGGAAGGAGAAGAATCAGAGAAAGGAATAGAAAACCTGTTTGAACAAATAATGACAGAAAACTTCCCTAAATTGGTGAAAGAAAAAGTCACACAAGTCCAGGAAACACCGAGTCCCAAGCAAGATGAACCCCAGAAGACCCACAGCTAGACACATCATAATAAAAATGGCAAACATTAAAGACAAAGAAAGAATCTTAAAGGAAGCAAGAGAGAGACAGAAAGTTACCTACAAGGGAGCTCCCATTAGACTGTCAGCTGATTTCTCAACAAAAACACTGCAGGCCAGAAGGGAGTGGCATGAAGTGTACAAAGTAATGCAAGGCAAGGGTCTGAATCCAAGACTACTCTATCCAGCAAGGCTAGCATTCAAAATTGAAGGAGAAATAAAGAACTTCATGGATAAAAAAAAGCTAAAGGAATTTACCACCACCAAACCAGCACTGCAAAAATGCTGAAGGGACTGTTGTAAGAAGAAGAAGAAACAGAGAGTGAAAGAGAGAGAGAGGAACACAGGCATAAAATTAAAATGACAACTAATAACTATCTATCAATAATTACCTTAAATGTAAATGGCTTAAATGCTCCAATCAAAAGACATAGGCTAGCTGATTGGATAAGAAAACACGACCCATATATATGCTGTCTACAAGAGACCCATCTCACAACAAAAGACTCACACAGGATGAAAGTGAAGGGATGGAAAAAAATTTTCCAAGCAAATGGAAATGAAAATAAAAGCTGGTGTAGCAATACTCATATCTAACAAGATAGACTTCAAAACAAGGGCCATAAAAAGAGACAGAGAAGGTCACTACATAATATTAAAAGGATCAATTTAACAAGAGGATATAACCCTGGTAAACATACACGCACCAAACACAGGAGCACCAAAATATATTTTAAAACTTCTAGAGGACTTCAAGGGAGAGATCAATAGCAACACAATCATAGTGGGTGACTTTAACACGCCACTGACACCACTGGATAGATCTTCTAGACAAAAAAATTAACAAGGACATAGAGTCCTTACAAGTCAAACTAGATCAGTTGGACTCCATTGATATTTACAGAACATTTCACCCCAAAGCTGCAGAATATACATTCTTCTCAAGTGGACATGAGTCATTCTCAAAGATAGACCACATGTTAGGACACAAAGCAAGTCTCTACAAATTCAAGAAAATTGAAATCATATTAAGCATCTTCTCAGATCACAGTGGCATGAAACTAGAACTGAATTACAGTAAAAACACACAAAAACATTCAAACACTTGGAGGCTAAATAGCATGCTATTAAACAACAAATGGGTTACTAACAAGATCAAGAAAGAAATTAAAAACTTCCTGGAAACCAATGAAAACGAACACACAACAACACAAAATCTATGGGACACAGCGAAAGCAGCCCTGAGAGGGAAGTTCATAGCACTACAGGCCTACCTCAAGAAACAAGAAAAATTCCTAATTGACTTTCTAACCCTACAACTTAAAGAACTAGAACGCAAACAAAAAGAAAAACCCAGAGCTAGTAGGAGGAAGGAAATAGTAAAGGTCAGAGCAGAAATAAACAACATAGGGACTAAAAAAACAATTCAAACGATCAATGAAACAAAAAGCTGGTTCTTTGAAAAGATAAACAAGATCGATGGACCTTTAGCCAGACTCATCAAGAAACAAAAAGAAAGGAACCAATAAACAAAATCAGAAATGAAAGAGGAGAAGTAACAACTGACACCACAGAAATTCAAAGGATCATTGAAACATACTATGAACAATTATACGCCAACAAATTGGACAACCTAGGAGAAATGGACAAATTTCTAGAAACACACAGTCTCCCAAAACTGAACCAGGAAGAGATAGAAAACTTGAACAGACCAATAACAACAAAGGAAATTGAAGATGTAATTAAGAAACTTCCAGCAAACAAATGCCCAGGCCCAGATGGCTTCATGGAGGAGTTTTTGTGAACATTAAAAGAAGATCTAATACCCATTCTCCTCAAACTATTCCAAAAAGTCCAAGAAGACGGAACACTTCCAAACTCATTTTATGAGGCCAGCATAATCCTAATTCCAAAACCGGATAGAGACACTACAAAGAAAGAAAACTACAGGCCGATATCCCTGATGAACACAGATGCCAAAATCCTTAACAAGATATTAGCAAATCAGATCCAGCAATACATTAAAAAAATTATTCATCATGACCAAGTGGGTTTCATCCCAGGCATGCAAGGATGGTACAATATTCGCAAATCAATATATGTGATACATCACATAAACAAAATGAAAGATAAAAACCATATGATCATATCAATAGATGCTGAAAAAGCATTCAACAAAATCCAGCACCCATTTCTGATAAAAACGCTCAGCAATGTGGGAATAGAGGGTCCATATCTCAACATAATAAAAGCTATATATGAGAAACCTACAGCCAACATCATTCTCAATGGGCAAAAACTAAAAGCATTCCCCTTAAGAACGGAAACAAGACAGGGATGCCCACTTTCGCCACTCTTATTTAACATACTAATGGAAGTCTTAGCCACAGCAATTAGACATGAAGAAAAAATAAAGGGGATCCAAATTGGAAAGGAGGAAGTGAAACTGTCATTATTTGCAGGTGACATGATATTGTACATAGAAAACCCTAAAGACTCCATCAAAAATCTACTAGACTTAATAAATGAATTTGGCAAAGTAGCAGGATACAAAATTAACGTCAAGAAATCGACGGCATTCTTATACACCAATGATGAAATCACAGAAAGAGAAACTAAAAAAACAATCCCATTTACCATCACAGCAAAAAAATTAAGATACCTAGGGATAAATTCAACCAAAGAAGAAAAGGATCTCTTCACAGAAAACTACAGGTCATTGAAAAAATAAATAGAGGAAGATATAAAAAAGCGGAAACATATACCTTGTTCATGGATTGGAAGAATTAACATCATTAAAACGTCCTTACTACCCAAAGCAATCTATAGATTCAATGTAATCCCCATCAAAATACCAACAACATATTTCACAGAACTAGAACAAACACTCCAAAAGTTTATATGGAACCAAAAAAGACCTCGAATATCTACAGCAATCTTGAAAAAGAAGAAAAACGTACCAGGTTTCAGGTTATACTACAAAGCCACTGTAATCAAAACAGCCTGGTACTGGCACAAGAACAGGCAGATAGATCAATGAAACAGAATAGAGAACCCAGAAATTGACCCAAGACAATATGCTCAATTAATATTTGACAAAGGTGGCAAGAGCATACAGTGGAGTCAAGACAGTCTCTTCAATAAATGGTGTTGGGAAAATTGGACAGCAACATGCAAAAAAAATGAAGCTAGACCACCAACTTACACCATACACGAGAATAAACTCAAAATGGATAAAAGACTGAAATGTGACTCGTGAATCCATAAAAATTCTAGAAGAAAATGCAGGCAACAAAATTTCAGACATACACAGCTGAATTTTCACTGATACAGCACCTAACGCAAGAGAAACAAAGGAAAAAATGAACATATGGGACTACATCAAACTCAAAAGCTTCTGCACAGCAAAAGAAACAACCATCAAAACGGAAAGGGATCCCACTATATGGGAGACCATAATCGCCAATGATGCATCAGGTAAGGGGTTAATTTCCAAAGTATATAGAGTGCTCATACATCTCAACAAAAGGAAGACAAAGAACCCAATTAAAACATGGGCAGAGGACCTAAATAGACACCTCTCCAAACAGGACATACAAATGGCCAAGAAACATATGACAAAATGCTCAATGTCACTAATCATCAGAGAGATGCAAATTAAAACAACAATGAGGTATCACCTCACACCTGTCAGAATGGCTGCCATCAACAAATCATCAAACAAGTGTTGGCAAGGGTGTGGAGAAAAGGGGACTCTAGTGCACTGCTGGTGGGAATGCAGACTGGTGCAGCCACTGTGGAAAACACTATGGTGTTACCTCAAAAACTTAAAAATTGAACTGCCATTTGACCCAGTGATCCCACTTCTAGGAATATACCCTAAGAAATTTGAAACACCAATCAGAAAGAATATATGTACCCCTATGTTCATAGCAGCACTATTTACAATAGCTAAGATCTGGAAACAGCCCAAGTGTCCATCAGTAGACGAATGGATAAAAAAGCCGTGGTACATATACCCAATGGAGTACTATGCATCTGTAAGAAAGAAAGATGTCTTATCCTTTGAGACGACATGGAGGGACCTGGAGAGTATTATGCTAAGCGAAACAAGCCAAGCAGAGAAAGACAAATATCACATGATCTCACTTATTTGTGGAATATAATGAACATAACAGTCTGAGGAACAGGGTAGACCCAGAGACATGGAAGTAGGGTACAGACTGACAACCCTCATAAGAGGGGGTTGGGGGGGAGGGGAGAGATAAACCACAGAACTTATATGCATGTATGCATAACTGATGGACATGGACAACAATGCTGGGGATAGGGTGGGGGGAATGGGGAGGAGAGTGTCAGTGGGGGAAAAAGGAGAAACATCTGTAACAAAAACAAATTAATAAAAAAATAATAATAATAACTAAAATAAATAAATAAAGACCAATGTTCGCTGAGATTTGCCTCCACCTGTCAGCTACTCCACTACCCCTGATCTTCCTCCAGAGCCTTCTGAAGAAAGACTTTAGATTGGAACCAAGCTGGGCATATCCCATAGCCCTTTCCACAGTTTGTGAGCTCAGTAGGGTGGGGTGACCATGGACAGGAGGATGGGACTAGAGGGTGCCCTGCATGGGGGTCATATCATCAGGCACTCAATGAGGGGGAAGTGAACCCTACTCCAAAGCCAAACCACTCAGTGTCTGCCAGAGTCTCCAACTCTAGCTCCCCCAGGAGGAGTGCACCAGAGGCTCAAGTTGGGTATAGCCAGCCATCCCCTCTGCAAGAGCAAGCTCAGCTAAGTGGAACCACCAGGATCAAGAGGACAGATCAAAAGAGCCTCCAGTTGATGGTGGTGCCCACAAGCCTGTAGGAAGGGGGTGGGCTGTCCTTTCTCTTCCCAGGATACTTCTGGCTGAGTTTGCAAGGAGTGCACCCCGCCCTGTCATGCAGCCACATAACACAGCACTCGCTTAACTGATTCCCGGACAAAAGCCATCCCAAGAGACATATTCCAAATGTTCAAGCTCTGTATGGCATTCTGATCCCCCTGTGTAACTGAACTGAGCCTGATGGGGCTGGCCAAATAATTCAACAAGTGGGGGATGTGGGGCACTGCCTCTGCTTTTGAGATGGGGAAGACCAGTCCCCTTTCCAAAGCACAGAGTTCATTCACTGAGTTTCCACCAAAAGCCTCCCCAGAAAAAGAGCTCCCCAAAGGTCACTGCTGGGTGCAGCCAGCAGAACCCTGTGCAGGACCCAAGCATGGCAAGTGATATTGCCAGCATTGGGGGACCAGGCAGTGCACTCCCAGGTTGGTGCTGTAATAATAGGAGTGCTCATCCCTGAAAAGGTGGTGTGTGGGTCTCCAGCAGACTCTCTTCTGTCCCAGGCAGACTGAATCTCAACTGATTTTTACCACCAGATGGTATGCAGGCTCCTCTTCCCATCTCTGTTGCTCTGGGTTGGGGATCCCTGCATGGAGTTGAGACCCCATACTCCTGAGGGGAGGAAGTTTCACAGCTGAGATATCCCTTTGGCTTCCAGCTGCAGCACATGGATGCAGTGGGCAGCCCTTTCTGTATGTCTGCCCTTTTTACCAGTCCACATATTGCTTCTACTGTAAATTCTTGGTTATAATTTTTCAGTTCAGCTAGCCTCCAGTGGATTATTCAGGTTGACTGCACTAGAATTTAGCTATAATTCCAGTTTGGAGCCAGGAGCTCTTGAGATTAGCTTCCATCTACTCTTCAGCCATTTTGGAATCTTACTGTGGCAGTCTTGGTTAGTGCTAAGATGAAATGTCCCTGCTGAAAGTGTTCATACTATCTCATTCTCCCTCCTTCATGTGCATTGCCCACACTGCTGCCTGCTGTTCTTCAGGCTCAGAAGTGTAAGCTCAGTACTCCTGGGAAATCTCACCAGGGCCAGAGTGAGACCCAGGATCTCAAGGGTGCTCAGGCCACTGCAGTAAAAAAAAAAAAAAAAAAAAGTCCCCTTTTCTTCATCTCCTGCTTTTGGGATGTTTGCTCGGATTCCCCCATTACTGACATTCCTCAGAATCTCAGAGATTCCCATCTACCATCATTACTTCTGCAGCTATTTTATGAACAAGGGCTGAAAAATGTGTCAAAGGCCAAGATGAGAAAGTGCAAGTGCTCTGAAAGTACAAGTTGCTCCACTGAGAGATAACTGAAAGATCTTCTATTCAGGAAGATGGGGATGTTGATGCAATTCCTGTTGCAGAAATATCAAATAAAGGAGCCCATTATGAAGACTTGCATGCTGAAGGCTCTGAACCAAAGGCACAGGGAGCGCTTCCCTGAGCCCCAAAGGAGAGCCATTGAGCTAATGGAGCAGGTCTTTGTCCTAGAATTGAGAGAACTCAAGCCCAATAGTCACTCCTATGCCCTTGTCAGAAAATTGGACATCACTAACAATGGGTGTCTGAGTGATGGCTGGGGACTTTGTGAGCATGGGCTGCTGATTAGTATCCTGGGTGTGATCTTGTTGAACAGTTGCTATGCCACTTGAAAAAAGATGTGGGAATTTCTGAATATTTTAAGCATCTATTATGGGAGGAGGCACTTTATCTTTGGGTATACTTGAAAGCTTAGCACCCAAGATTTGGTGCAGGAAAAATAGTTGAAGTACCAGCAAGTGCCCAACAGTGATCTTCCACGCTATGAGTTCCTGTGGGATACAAGAGCCCACGCTGAAAAAAATCAAGATGAAGGTTTTGCAGTATTGGTCCAAGGTCAATGATACCTTTCCAAATGCCTTCTCACCCCATTATGAAGATGCTATGAAAGATGAAGAAAAGATAGCTTAAGCCTGAGCTCCACCCAGGGCTGGCATTCTTTCAAGTCCAGTGAATATTCAGGCACACAACCAGCAAGTGCTCTCAAACCGAGTTAAATTGAAGGTGGAGCATTCATATTGTAATTGGAAATGTCTATTTACCAGTATTCCTAATGTGGATGAGTATATTATAAACTTTTATTTTGTGGTAATTTTATTTTTTTAAATCCTCACCTGAGGATATTTTCCATTGATTTTTTAGAGAGAGTGGAAAGGAAGGAGGGAGAGGGAGAAACATCGAGGAAAGAGACGCATTGATTGGTTGCCTCCAGAACAACCTTGACCAATCTTGACCAGAGCCGGGGATCAAACCTGCAACCCAGGTACGTGCCCTTGACTGGGAATGAAACCCACAGTCCTTCACATCAGGGTTGGAGACTCTAATTGCTGAGCCAAACCAGTCAGAGCGTATGGTAATTTTCAAGTGGTGTTTTTTCAAAAGAAAGATTATTTAGATTCAGAATATGTGTATGAATTACATGGATCACATAGTTATTATTGTGTATCAGGTTTAGGACTGTGAGTTTTGCTTTTTGAAATACACATTGAAAATCGTTAAATCATTTTTATGATCCTGAACAGGACTGCATGGCATTAGAATGGGGATAGCCTTGGCATTGTGCAAAAAAGCCCATACTAAAACAGATGGGATGAAAACATAGTGAGGGAGAAAAAAGTAAAAGTTGGTCAATTATGGGATTGCCTTACTCCATCAGTCTTTCTTTTTCTAAATATAAAAGTGTGTAACAGGATGTCCTAAGATTATTAAAGAAAGGGTGAGTTTAGGGACATGTAAATTTGTGCACCAACTTTGGAAGACAGTATAAAGGTACCTCAAAATATTAAAAATAAAATGGCCATATTATCCACCAATTCCATTCCTGAATATTTATCTTTAATAAAATAAACCCATAAATAACAAGGAATATCTGGACATAACGTGGTAAACAGAAGACACTCAGGGCTACAAGACAGGACCTCTCCCACGAAGGGAGGCTCTCAGAGCCCCCCCCCCCGCCCCGCCCCGCCCCCGCCCCCGCCCCCGCCCCCGCCCCCGGGAGGCCTGTAAGGCCCAAGGCGAACATCAGAAGCAGGCGCCCTGTAACTGCCTCACTGCATCTCAGCAGCGTGCGGACTTTGTTTGCGGCCGGGCCCACCCAGGTCTGCACAGGGAGGGGTCCAGGCTCTGAAGACACAAAAGTGGGGACCCCCGAGTGAGGACCTGGGGCCCCGCAAACTGCTAACCACGCCTGCTCTCATCCCTCAGGCACCCTGGACAGCCCTGCCAGAAAGGACCCACCTACTTCCGCTTCCTAGCCGGGGGACCTTTTCTGGCGCACGTGCGACCACTGTCTGGCTGAGGGCGGATTCGCTGGGTTGGCGTCGTCGAGTGGAGGCGAAGACCTGAGTGCGAACTGAAGAACCACTCCCCTCCCATAACGAAGGTGGGCTCCCCCGTCCCTCCCGGGCCTCCAGCTCAGAGGGACCCCAGCAGAGCCCTCAAACTTAGCGCGGCCTGGGATGTGTTAGTGAGCAGGCCGTGCTCCGTGGGAGTAGCCCCGATTGTACAGGTGGGGACGCCTGGGTGCCACCGGGTTTCCCGATGAGGGCCTGAGTGCTTGAGAGCAGCCCTGTTCCCTGAAAGGGGCCGCACCGAGCAGCACCCCGGCACTCAGCTCGGGGGAGGGCCAGGCAAAGGAAACTGATAAAAAGCAGACCGACATCCCCTCTAGCGGTAACTAAGGGAGTGGGCTCCACTCGACCATTCCCCAACTCGCCAAAGGCAGCCCGGGGCAGAGCTGGCAGGCCGAGGTGCCCCTTCTTTCCTCAGGCGGTGGTCTGAGAGAGGTCAGGGCCTTGGTTTAGTGGAAGAAGCCCACTTCAGAAAAGGGGACCCAGTCCCTAACAGGACTCAGGGTTGTTACCCTGAGCGAGGATGGGGGACCCCTCCCACAAACTAGGGGGCCACAGAGATTCCCAGCCCTGTTTTCAGACACGGGACACTAGGGCATATGGCCGTGATGAGTTGCCCTCACTTCTTCCCAGGCCAGCTCAGGGGTGACAGATCAGGTCAAAGGGGTAACCCTGGTCAGTAGAGGGAGAACTTCTGTTATGCTGGGCTTCATGCACAGACCGTTCAGGATGTGGGGATGTGCCACACCATGCCAGCGGCCCACGAAGAATCCTCCCTGTTCTCAGCAGGGGCAGACCTCAAGGATTGATGTCAGGCAGGAGTGCCATCAGTCCTCACTCAGGAGTATCAGGGAGTGAGGGTCTTCACTGAGGGGGAAAGTCCCAGGGAAACTGAGGGAGTAATGGCAACCCCAGCATGATTCAAATTTAGACCTTGGATTGGGATCCTCTGTGGAACCACCTACCATAAGACCTAAGCCTTCAATAAAGCCCAGGTGGAATCTACTTGTTGATGGTGCTCACATCATCTCATTGTTTATCCACCAGGTGCTCAAATCACCTGTCCATTGGCCCAAACTCCTGTCTACTGTCCTGAAAAACAGCCATCATGCCTCGTGGTCACAAGAGTAAGCTCCGTGCCCGTGACAAACGCCGTCAAAAGAGAACTGAGAACCAAGATGTTAAGAGTGCTCAGGCCACTACAGGAGAAGAAGTGGCCACTTGCACTTCCTCTTCTGTTTTGGGGGATGTTCCCTCATGCTCCACTGGTTCTTGCACTTTCCAGGAGCCTCCGAGTGCCCCAGCCACCACTACTGGCACTGCAGGTGCTTCGAGTGAAAGATCTGCTGTAAAAGCCAAAGGCCAGGTTCGGAAAAGTAAAAATTACTCCCTGGCCTCAACTTCCACTGAGGGCTCTGGCCAAGATCTTTTAAATCGGAAGGTGATTATGTTGGTAGAGTACCTGCTATATCAGTATAAAAGGAAGGAGCCCATTAAAAAGGCAGACATGATGAAGATAATCCACAAATGGTACCGAAAGGACTTCCCTGATATCCTCAGGAGAGCCTCGGAGCGCATGGAGCAGTTCTTTGGTTTGGAAGTGAAGGAAGTCAAGCCCAACAGCAACTACTACACCCTTGTCGGCAGTCAAGATACCACCAGTGAAGGGAGCCTGAGCAGCGGCTTCAGATTTCCTAAAAAAGGGATTCTGATGCCTGTCCTGGGTGTGATCTTCTTGAATGGCAACCGTGCCTCTGAAGAAGAGACCTGGGAATTCTTGAATGAATTGGGCGTCTGTGATGGAAAGTGTCACTTCATGTTTGGAGAGCCCAGGAAGCTTATCACCCAAGATTTGGTGCAGGAAAAATACCTGATATACCAGCAGGTGCCCAGCAGTGATCCTCCACGCTATGAGTTCCTATGGGGTCCAAGAGCCCATGCTGAGACCAGCAAGATGAAAGTCCTTGAATATTTGGCCGAGCTCAATGGTACTGACCCCACTGCCTACACTCCCCATTATGAAGAGGCTTTGAAAGATGAGGAAGAGAGAGCCCAAGCCAGAGCCCTAGCTGCACTCAGTGTTGCCACTCCTTCCAAGGCCATTGGATGCTCCAGGGCCACATCAAGCTGCTACCCTGTCCCTGAGTGACATCCTGGTAGAGTCTTCTTTTTTTGGTTGGAAAGACCTGTTAAGCATTTTCTTAATATGCAAAATATATTGTTACCTTATATTTGTGTTTTCCTGCATTTTCAAATGGTGTTCTTTTTGACAGAATGTTTATTTAGATTCAGAATATAAGTTTATGAATGACATGGATTGCACATTTATTGCCGTTTATTAAGTTAGGAGTAAGAGTTTTGTGTTTGAAATAGAAATTGGATATCCTTCTATCACTTTTGTGATCCAGAACAAGATAGCATGGCTTTGGATAGGAATATCTTTTGAGATGTGAAAGAACTTTACACCAAAATTGTTGGAAGCAGTAGATAGATAGATAAGATAAGATAAGATAAGATAGAGGAAAGTAAAAGTTGCCTGCTTCTCTTTGAAGTTTTTTTTCATTATTGTTGGCATACTATATTATATTATGTTCAGGTGTACAACATAATATGTAGACATTTCTATAACTTACTATTTGCTAACCCCCGTAAATCTAGTACCCATCTGAACCATAAGTAATAATTACAATGTTATTGACTATATTCCCTACCCTGTACCCAGCATTACCTGTTAAAACCAAGACATGGAACTGTTCATCTGTACACAAATGGATAAAGAAGATGTGGGACATATAAAACTGGTCACTTCTTGTTTGCCTTACTGCATTTAGTCTTCTGTTTCGTAATTTCATAAGATATATACCAGCATTTGTGTATGTTTTTCAAGAATGTTTGAGAATACAAATCCTAGTAAATCTGACTTCCTGGTTCATGGCTTGTATTTTACACAATCATCGATTGAGCAGCAGCACTTTGGAAGTCTTCATGCTAGCACTAGGAGTGCTTAGGCAAAGCAGACCCTGCCCCTACCCATGCAATCATAGATTATAGGAGAAACTATCAATATAAAAGAGGGTAAGATACTCTCCACTGCATAAGAAACAAGTGAAAAGGAGAGTAAAGAGAGGAGGGAGATAGCATATTACTTAGTTTTCATTGCTGAGCAGAATCTAGATCCATTGGGAGGTCAGTGGGCAATCCAGGGCCACATTCAGTCACTTCTCTCACCTTCAGTGAGCTCTGAAGTAGATTCTTCACATTGTGATTGGGAATGCCTATTGACCAGGATTCCTGATGTGCATGAATATCTTGTTGACTTGCTTTTTATGCAATTTTCAACTGGTGTTGTTTCAACAGAAATTTTATTTACAGGCAGAATATAAGTGTATGAATGACATGAATCATACACTTATTGTTGTGTATCAGGTTTAGGAGTAAGAGTTTTGTTTCTTGAAATACTGTACACATTGAAAATCCTTAAATCACTTTTGTGATCCTGAACATGACTGCAAGGCATTGGAATGAGGATATTCTTGGTAATGGGAAAAGAAAAATCCATACTATAATGGACTGGATCAGAACAACTAGAGTTAGAAAAAAGTAAATGTTGTTCAATTATGTGTTTGCCATATTCCATTGTCTTTTTTCCCCTAAATTAAAAGTTATGTACCTGAATGTCCTGAGATCATTCAAGAATGGGTGATTTTAGGGGAATTAAAATTGTGCAGCCACTATGGAAGACAGTATAGAGATTCCTCAAAAAAATTAAAAATAAAATGACCATGTTATCCAGGAACTCCAAAACAGGGTATTTATCTAAAAAAAGAAAAGAAACCAACATGAAAGGATAACTGTACCCCCATGTTCACTGTGACATCTTTTGCAGTAGCATAGACATGGAAACAACCTATGTGCTCACTGATGAATGAATGGATAAAGGAAATGTGATACTCAAAAAAAAAAAAAAAAAAACCCAAACAAAACAAAACACAAACACCCACACATGCAGAGAAAAGGATACGTCATTCAGCCATAAAAAAGAAAGAAATCCTGCCATTTGTGACAGCACATACAGAACTAGACGCTATTATGCTATGAAATAAGTGGTAATTTTCAATGGGTGTTCTTTCAACAGAAAGTTTTCAACAGACAGAGAAAGACAAATACTGCATAATATCACTTATATGTGGTGTTCTTAAAAGAAAGAAACAAAAAATTAAACTCATAGAAACAGAGAACAGGTTGGTGGTTGCCCAGAGGCAGGGGGTCAAAGGTCGGAGAAATGGGTGAAGATGGCTCAAAGGTACAAACTTTCAGTTATAAAATAAGCCCTGGGGATGTAATGTACAGAATGAACATGCATAGTTAATTATACTGTGTTAGATACGTGAAAGTAGCCAAGAGAACAGATCTTAAAAGACTGATTACAGGGAACAAAAGAGAGAATCTGTGCATAAAAGATTTTGAGTGTGTATATTAGTTTACTTTATAACAAACTACCTCAAATTTAACAGCTTCAAACAATAGACGCTTAGTATCTCACAGTTGTGTAGGTCAGAAGTCCAGGCACAGAGTACCTGGGTTCTCAAGGTTGGAAATCTCCCAAAGGTGCAAAGTATCAGGTAGCTGTATTCTCATATGGAGCTCAGGTATTATATCCTTCCAATACCATGCTTGCTTGGGGCAGAATTCAGTTACTGGAAATTGAAGGACTGAGGTGCCCATTTTCTTCCTAGCTGTTGGTTAGGGGTCATTCTCAAGTTACTCGTAGGTCCTTGCTATGTGCAGCTCCTTCCATCTTCAATGCCAGCCATGGAGAACCTCCCTCGCACTCCTGAATTTCTCTTGCCAGGAAACGCCCCTCCCCATTTAAAGATTCACGTGGTTAGGTTT
The DNA here is from genome assembly GCA_030848825.1 of Tadarida brasiliensis. Taxonomy (NCBI): domain Eukaryota; kingdom Metazoa; phylum Chordata; class Mammalia; order Chiroptera; family Molossidae; genus Tadarida; species Tadarida brasiliensis. The sequence goes on along the minus strand of CM061280.1, from coordinate 112,619,908 downwards.
GGCCCATGCAGGATAATCTCTCTATTTTAAGAACAACTGATTTGGGACCTCAATTACAATTGCAAAATCCCTCACAGCAGCACCTAGATTAGTGTTTGATTAATTAACCCAAGGAATATGTGTGTATACCCAGAGTCAGGAATTTGGTAAGCCATCTTGGAATTCTGCCTACCAGAGTCCCTGGGGTGTGTTAATTATGTTTGTAATTAAGAGTTTTGCCCTAAAGGTACATAATAAAACAAGTATTGTTATAAATGTTTGCCCCAAAATAATCTGGGGGCTGAGTGTGGATATAGGTGAAAAAAGATTGGCCATGTGTTGCTATGGCTGAAGTTGGGAAGTGAATACCTGGAGTGTTGATTACATTATTTTCAACAATCTTAAAAACATGTAAATTTTGTCATATAAGTTAACAAAGCATAGAAAGTGAAACAAAACTTCTAAAAGTTTTTTAATGGAGCCAGTATAACATTGTTATTTAAACCAGGTAAAGGTGGTTCAAAATTACTTAATTTATTATTATATTACTTAAGAATATTATTTAATTCCAAATTACTTAAAAACATTGATGCAAAAATTATCAAAATGTTACCTTATAGAATCTATCGATATATAACAAAACTAAATATGCATTTTTCTGTGATCTATTAATTCCACTTTTTAAGCCTTACCCTGAAGACATACCAGCAACAATAGGAATATACTCATAAATAATCATCAATATATTGATTGAAAAAACATGGTATATCTATACTGTACTATGTAGCTATAATAAAGACTGAGTATGATCTTTGTAAATTGATATAGGGTGCTTTCTTATATAAACATATAATGTGGCTTTTGGGGGCTAAGTTCTATTATATCATGCCCAGTGCCTTCACATTTTTTATGGAGAGGCTTTGAGAGATAAGAAAGAGTAAGCCTGAGTCAGAACTGAAGCACGCCACCCCTATTGCTGCCATGGCCAAATTGCAGTCCAGGGCATATCCTGAAACAACTCCTATCCTTAGTGAGGTCTGAGGCAGAGTCTTCACTTTCAGGGTAAAGAAAGCAGACAATCTTCTAACTAATGAGAAGCCAAGGTGGAGCACCAGAGAACACAGTGCATAACATGTTTGTATTCCTGTACAACATGGGTAAATTGGAAATTCCACTTTTTATTTTTTCTAGTTTAAAGGTTGTTCCTTTCACTTAGAGTTTTATTTAGCTCCAGAACCTAAGTTTATTTTATGAGTGACGTGGATTACACATTTTTGGAGTTTATCAGGTTGAAAACTAGGAATTTTGGTATTATGTAACAAATTGAAAACCATTGGATCGTTTCTTATCATTCAGAACAAGATAGCATGACACTGGAATATAGACTTTTGTGAAAAAGGAAATTATCCCACAGTAAATTCTGTGTGATCATGAGATGTGAAAAACATGTAAAATGTAGTCAATTATGGGTGTGTTTTATTCCATTCAGTTTCTTTGTAAAATTGCCTTATATGTAATTGGATTGGCATTGCTTATTCAAGAATGTGGGACAAAATAAGACTGACTTCTAGTACACTACCTCTTTTCAGGTCCAAATACTAACTTAGCATCTGCTCTTTGGAATGATCTTGGCTAGTACTGGGGATGCTAAGAAATCTAGGCCATACCTGTGCTGCCCACAGAATTTTATAGTCTAAGAGCAGCTTTCTCATAAAGTAGGTGGTGAGATGTTCCTAAGATCTGAAGGACCAGTAAAATTAAGGGGTCAGAAGCAGGGCAGGAGGTTCCAGATGGGGTGTCTAGTGAAGATTCTGTCAGGCAAGGCAGTTAGAGATCAGGAAAGTGAAAGTCCTGGGCTGGGAGGCAATTTTAAGTTAACAGCATAGAGGGCTAGAGCAGAATGTGATAGTGGTGGGCAAGGGCCAGATGTTCAGATCGTGGGTCTCAGAGTTGAGAGACATACACCTGGAATGAAAACTTCCATTACCAGTTACTTTGGAATAATGTGTAAACCAGAGAGAATCTGCACAAGGGACAGGAATGGAACGCATCCTGTGCTCCTGCCTAGTGCAGGTGAGCAAAGTGCACAGACTAGGTATTTTATGCACATCATCTTCAGGACATTTCAGAGAACAAAGATTGGTAATTTGTGCTTGGAAACTCAGCAGCCATTTGTCTGACAGTCCTTGCTGTGGGTTAAGGACTCAGGCCATTCTATTAAAATGATATTCAAAATGCTTTTGTTGTTGTAATTCAGCAAACACTAAGAAATGTGTAGATTTTGGTGATGGTGAAATGAATGATGACAGAGGATGTTTGTTTTGCATGGAAGGGCAGCTAGGTCAGAACAAAGAGTTAGTATTTTGAACCAAATTCTAGAAGGTTTGAGTCGTATTAGCTGAGAAACCTTCCACACACTCAAAATATGATTTAATGTGTGGACATTTACTTACAGTCTCTTTGTAAATAGCATTGCAGACTGATTTGGAGTTCCATGTCTTAGAGCAGTGGTTCTCAAAGTTCCTAATGCCGCGACCCTTTAATACAGTTGCTCATGTTGTGGTGAACCCCACCCATAAAATTATTTTCGTTGCTACTTCATAACTGTAATTTTGCTACTGTTATGAATCGCCATCAGAAATATGCGTTTTCCGATGGTCTTAGGAGACCCCTGTGAAAGGGTCGTTTGACCCCCAAAGGGGTCGGGACCCGCAGGATGAGAACCGCTGTCCTAGAGTGACACATATTCTCTGATATTGGGGTTATTTTTTTTTTTTATCCTTGAAGACAAGTGGTTTATTCTGCGGTTGAAATAATTATAATCATAAACATAGCAGACATTGTGCAAAATCTCACTGCATTCCGGACACTGTGCCAGGCACTTTATATACATTAATCACAATCCACTACCCCTATAAGACATGGCTTAAGTCTGGCTGGTGTGGCTCAGTGGTTGAGTGTTGACCCATGCACCAAGAGGTCGCCAGTTCGATTCCCAGTCAGGACACATGCCCAGGGTGTGGGCTCGATCCCCAGTGGGAGGCATGCAGGAGGCGGCCAATCGATGTTCTCTCTCATCGATGTTTCTGTCTCTCCCTCCCTCTCACTTTTTCTCTCTCTAAAATCAATAAAGGAAAAAAATAAAATAAAATAAAAAAAGTCAAGGCTTAACAAATGCAGAACCTGAGGCTCACAGCGTTTGCTAATGTCACAGCTAATAAGTGACAGGGCTGGGACTAGACCCGCTGGACTGGATTTGTCCAGAGCTCACACTGGTGCAATCCTTCCTACTAACGGTGAGTCAGTTAATTCCCTTTTGTCTCCTACTCCAAAATGTATCTTAAGTGATAAAAAGAAGGACCCTGTGACTAAAATACTTGACTGGATGACATAACCAGAGCAATAATAATACCGAAATAAATATGAGATGAATAAAAGAGAAAAAAATCAGGCTTAGGCACAATATGATCACTTACATGTGCAAAATCAGATACTCTCAAAACTTGGTCAGAGCTCACAAACATCTGCCTGTATCCTTCTACATAGAGGGTGAATCCTTTAGAACTTTCCTAATTCTGGCTGGTGAAGAGGAAGATTATATCAGCTTTCTTTTCTATGATAGCACTCCATGTGTCCTGGGCTCCCTGATTTATGCTGCAGTTTCCTAATCTTACATCACGCATGGAAAAGGAACCCATGTTGTGCAAGATTCGCAATGTGGAAACTGCTCAAGTGTTTGCAAGGAGGTGTCATTTTCCCAGGACGCCTTTAATCAGGAGACAGGAGCCAAGATGAGGCCTGCCATGAATGAGGGCTGAGGAAACAATCACGATAAAATATACTGGTCAAGCCAAAACCTAAAGAAAGTACTCTATTCATTGGAAGAAGTCTGAGGCTCTGATAGACATGTTGAAGACTGTAAATAAGGAATAGTAGCAGGACTCAGAGAGAACAAGAAGGTCCTAGAGAGATACTTCCCTGTTTGCTGTTTTTGGAGACCTGGAAAGACCGTGATCATATGAGTATCACCCGGACTTCCAACTTGGAATTCTCAGAGAGTGAGGTTTCGATGGAGGATGAGCAGTGTCAGGAAAGCAGAGAGTGGAGTTACATACAATTGGTCATCTGTCAAAGAGAGGACCCTGAGGTGGACTAAGGGTAGCACACTCAGCATAACAGGAGGCCTCACAAAATTCCTCTGCTGTCATCTCTGCAGGGCCTCTGGCAGAGACGTCAGGCTGATTTGAGCCCGCGAAGTCTCAGGGAAGTCAGGGCCTCCATGTCATGTGGGTGGTCTCCGTTTTGCAGAGGGAGGGACTGGCTCACTAACAAGAAAAATCTACACGGGGATGCGTAGATTTTTCTTGTTATGATGATATCCCCCGGGATGCAGGGGATGCCACATAGAGTCTAGCACTGTCACTGTCCCTGTGAAACCCAGAGGACCAGGAGTCCACGCATTCCACCTGTGTGGTCTCAGGGAGGGAAGGGCCTTGTCTAACAGAATAGTACTCCAAGTCTGCAAACACAAGAGTTTTGTACCAGACCGAGTCAAGGCCAGGACACTCAGGGCTACAAGAGAGGACTTCTCCCACGAAGGGAGGCACTCAGAGCCCCGCCCCCCCCGGAGGCCTGTAAGGCCCAAGGCGAACATCAGAAGCAGGCGCCCTGTAACTGCCTCACTGCATCTCAGCAGCGTGCGGACTTTGTTTGCCGCCGGGCCCACTCGGGTCTGAACAGGGAGCGGTCTTGGCTCTGAATACACAAAAGTGGGGACCCCGAGTGAGGACCTGGGGCCCCGCAAACTGCTAACCACGCCTGCTCTCATCCCTCAGGCACCCTGGACAGCCCTGCCAGAAAGGACCCACCTACTTCCGCTTCCTAGCCGGGGGACCTTTTCTGGCGCGCGTGCGACCAATGTCTGGCTGAGGGCGGATTCGCTGGGTTGGCGTCGTCGAGTGGAGGCGAAGACCTGAGTGCGAACTGAAGAACCACTCCCCTCCCATAACGAAGGTGGGCTCCCCCATCCCTCCCGGGCCTCCAGCTCAGAGGGACCCCAGCAGAGCCCTCAAACTTAGCGCGGCCTGGGATGTGTTAGTGAGCAGGCCGTGCTCCGTGGGAGTAGCCCCGATTGTACAGGTGGGGACGCCTGGGTGCCACCGGGTTTCCCGATGAGGGCCTGAGTGCTTGAGAGCAGCCCTGTTCCCTGAAAGGGGCCGCACCGAGCAGCACCCCGGCACTCAGCTCGGGGGAGGGCCAGGCAAAGGAAACTGATAAAAAGCAAACCGACATCCCCTCTAGCGGATAACTAAGGGAGCTGAGGGCTCCACTCGACCGTTCCCCAACTCGCCAAAGGCAGCCCGGGGCAGAGCTGGCAGGCCGAGGTGCCCCTTCTTTCCTCAGGCGGTGGTCTGAGAGAGGTCAGGGCCTTGGTTTAGTGGAAGAAGCCCACTTCAGAAAAGGGGACCCAGTCCCTAACAGGACTCAGGGTTGTTACCCTGAGCGAGGATGGGGGACCCCTCCCACAATCTAGGGGGCCACAGAGATTCCCAGCCCTGTTTTCAGACACGGGACACTAAGGCCATGATGAGTTGCCCTCACTTCTTCCCAGGCCAGCTCGGGGGGTGACAGATCGTGTCAAAAGGGTAAGCCTGGTCAGTAGAGGGAGAACTTCTGTTATGCTGGGCTTCATGCACAGACCGTTCAGGATGTGGGGATGTGCCACACCATGCCAGCGGGCCACGAAGAATCCTCCCTGTTCTCAGCAGGGGCAGACCTCAAGGATAGATGTCAGGCAGGAGTGCCATCAGTCCTCACTCAGGAGTATCAGGGAGTGAGGGTCTTCACTGAGGGGGAAAGTCCCAGGGAAACTGAGGGAGTGATGGCAACCCCAGCATGATTCAAATTTAGACCTTGGATTGGGATCCTCTGTGGAACCACCTACCATAAGACCAAAGACTACTTGCAACAGCCCACACTCTCGGAAGACTACTTTGGATTTGATAAGGTCAACTTCATTTCCTCTTACTGGGTCTCAGGTAGGTTGGCTCTTCCTCTGAGGAGTTCTCTACCAGAACCCCAATGGAGGAGCCAACCAGCCCTGACTAAAGGAGACGTCAAAGCATCCATTACAACACTTTGCTGTCGGCTCAAGGAATATCAGTAAAGGGCTGCCAGGTTGAGCATCCCCCTCACTTCTCTATATCAGGTCTAAGGGAGGTGGGATCCTTAGTGTGAAGGCCCAGCCAGCAGTCAGCTACAGGGGAGTGGTGTCAAGTTTTACAAGGAGCCAAGGTGAGAGCTTGACTCAAACTGGGTAACCAAATGAAAACAGGACACAGAGGGCTCCACTAAGCTCGCAGCGTCAGGTGTCCCCTGATAGGGAGGTGGATGCACGTCGTCCTCCAGTTCCTTGTTCTGGGTCCCAGGGGGCATTGAGGTGTCAACTGCACAGTAGCAGGGAAGAGGGTTCCCAGACTCTGCCCAGAGATGACATAATAATAGTGAAGTTCAACCACAAAGAACCCAAATGCCAGAACAAAGGTGGCCACACTGACATCACCTACTGTCACCTAAGTAAACTCAAGGAAGGGTGTTTAAGATGTAGGATGAGCCTTACTCTAAAGGTTCTGTAGTTCCTCTGTGGGATTCTTGAGGGACAGGCTGACAAGGAGACAGCAGCCTTGTGGGTCCTAGAGTAGCACCTTCAAGGAAGCCTGCAGAGTCAGCCTCCTATAAGCCCAGGTGGAATCTGTCTATTGAAGGTGCTCATATCATCTCATTGTTTATCGACCAGGTGCCGAAATCACCTGTCTATTGGCCCACACTCTTGTCTGCTGTCCTGAACAACAACCATCATGCCTCGTGGTCACAAGAGTAAGCTCCGCGCTCGTGAGAAACGCCGCCAAAACAGAGGTGAGAACCAAGGTGTTACAAGTGCTCAGGCCACTACAGGAGAGGAAGAAGAGGCCGCTTGCTCCTCCTCTTCTGTTTTGGGGGATGCTCCCTCAAGCTCCACTGGAGCTGGCACAGTCCAGGCGCCTCCAAGTGCCCCAGACACCTCCAGTGCTGCTGCAGGTGCTTCATGCGAAAAAGCTGTTGTAAAAGCCAAAGGCCAGGTTCAGAAAAGCAAAAAATCCTCCAAGGCCTCAACTTCCACTGAGGGCACTGGCCAAGATCTTCTAACTCAGAAGGCAACTATGGTGGTAGAGTACCTGCTGTATCAATATAAAAAGAAGGAGCCCATTAAAAAGACAGACATGCTGAAGATAGTGCACAAATGGTTCAGGAAGGACTTTCCTGAGATCCTCAGGAGAGTTGCTGAGCACATGGATCTGGTCTATGGCCTAGAATTGAAAGAAGTCAAGCCCAACGGTAACTTCTACACCCTTATCGAAAATCAAGATGATACCAGCAATGAGAGCCTGAGCAGCGGCTTCAGATTTCCTAAAAGAGGGATTCTGATGCCTCTCCTGGGTGTCATCTTCTTGAATGGTAACCGTGCCTCTGAGGAAGAGATCTGGGAATTCCTGAATATGATGGGCGTCTATGATGGAAAGACTCACTTCATTTTTGGAGAGCCCAGGAAGCTTATCACCCAAGATTTGGTGCAGGAAAAATACCTGGTGTACCGACGGGTGCCCAGCATTGATCGTCCACGCTATGAGTTCCTGTGGGGCCCAAGAGCCCATGCTGAGACCAGCAAGATGAAAATCCTGGAGTTTTTGGCCAAGCTCAATGAATCTGCCCCCAGTGCCTTTGTGCCGCATTATGAAGAGGCTTTGAAAGATGAGGAAGAGAGAGCCCAAACCAGAGCCCAAGCTGCACCCATGGCTGGCACTCCATCCAAGGCCAGTAGGCGCTCCAGGGCCAAATCAAGCTGCAACCCTGAACATCAGTGATGTCGACGTAGAGTCTTCATTTTTTGGACGGAAAGTCTTGTTAAGCAGTTTCCTAATATGCAAAACATCTTGTTGGCCTATATGTGTATGGGGTCATTTTTTCTTGCATTTTCAAGTAGTGTTCTTTTAGACAGGATGTTTATTTAGATCCAGAATATAAGTTTATGAATGGCATGGATCACACATTTATAACCCTTTATCGGGTGAGGAGTAAGAGTTTTGTTTTGGAAATAGAAATTGGAAATCCTTCAATCATTTGTGATCCAGAACAGGGTAAAATGGCTTTGGGTTGGAAAAATCTTTGAGATGCGAAAGATATTTACCCTAAGATAGTTGGGAGAAGTAGATAGGAAGATCTATAGATGTATTGGACACTTCTGTTTTAATATTTTAATTATAGTTGACATATAAAATATTCTTACAGGTGTACAACATAGTGATTAGACTTTTATAGAAGTAACAATGTGCCAACCCTCATATGACCAGTACCCATCTGAACCGTATGTAGGTATTACAGTATTATCAACTATATTCCCTATCCTGTGCTCAGCATTATTTGTTACAGTCAAGACACAGAATTGTTCATCTGTGCACGAATGGATAAAGATGTGGTACTTATATAAGACCGGTCACTTCTTGTTTGCTTTAGTACATGTAGTCTTTTGTTTTGTAAATTTATAAGATATGTACCTGAATTTGCTTATGTTTTTCAAGAATATTTAAGACTATAAATCCTAGTGAATCAGACCTCTTTGTTTGTGGTTTTTATTTCACACAATCATTAATTGAGCATCAGCTCTTTGGAATGTTTAGGGAAAGAAGACCCTGCCCCTGCCCATGCAATTATAGATTGTCAGAGAAACTATCATTACAGCTGAGGGTGAGATACTCTCCACTTCATAAGGAACAAGTGAAACGGTGAGTCAAGAGGGATGGAGATGGCATATTGCTTCTTTTTCATTGCTAAACAGAATTTTGTTCCATTGGGAGGTTTCCTTATTCTAGAAAACTGTTTTCTGACATCTCTTAGATTTAAAAAAAATCCAGCTGGATAGGTGATAACTTCTGAGGTCAGAGATAATCATAGTAATAACTGCCATTCCCTAATGTCTCATTACAATACAGGCATTGTGACAGATGTTTTGTATTCATTCCATATATCCCATCAGTCGTATAAGACAGGGCTTGTCAGATTCAATGTACATAGGAGGCTCCAAGTTTGAGTGTGGTAATATGCCAAAATTTATGGGGCTCATAAAGCACAAGTCTAAATTACAGTGAATCCACACTGTTCTTCTCCTACTCTGAGACATACCCTGTGCCTCTTATTTCAATATTCTTCTCATTATTTCAGAATATCTCTGAAGTGATAAAAGGGATGGCCCAGTTCCCAAGCTACTGGATTGGAAAACATAGCCAGAACAATAAGAATACCATTATAATTGACAAGTATGAATAAGTAAATGAAAGAGACAGTGTTCAGTCACCATATCGTCATCTACATTTGCAATGCTAGATAACCTCAAAAGGTCAGGGACTCTCAAAATTATCCTGGACAGTCTCTTTCCTGTATAAAGTAAACCTATCAGAACAGAAGTTACATGAGAATTTTCATCTGGCTGATGAAGAGAAAGAATAGTTCAATGTGTTTTTTCCTCCAGAAAGCCCATCCCCTTCCTGCCTTTTGTTTCAGTTTACTCCTGGGAAGGGAACAATTGTCTGCAAAGTGTGCCAATTGGTAACTGTTTAAGAGTTTGCAGAGATGTGGAATTTACCAGGAAGCCTTTAATCCAAAAGATAGGAACCAAACGAGGTCCCCATGTAGGGGTACAGACGAAACCAATGCCCCAGAATATAAGAGGTCAGAGAGACACCAGTCCCATCTGCTCTCAAACACAGAGGGTCTCAAAAGCAACTGTCAGGCTGAACATACCCTCCCTTATTCTGGCTTGTTAGAGGCATAAGAGCCTTGGTCTAAGGGCAGAGTTCTCAGGTCAGTAAAGGAAGGAGCATCAGATTCTCATAGAAATGGCAGTGACAAACCTTAATGCGGATGACATCAGCAGGACCCAGCCAGAACAGTAGGATCCTATAGAGTCCCATCCCAATTGTCAGCCCTGTAAGGTTCAGAACATCCCTGGTTGCTTGTGGCTAACACTGACTTTCAAATGAGGTCTCTGGAAGGTGAGGATTTTCGACAGGCTATAGACTCAGTTCAGCAGAGAGTGGAGTCCCAGGAAAAGTGCGGAGTCAATGTAAAGAACTCGAATGAAGACAAATTAACCCACAATTGACAGGGCTACAATTAATTCCTCCTCTGCTGTTTTCCCTGGTAGGAAGAGGCCAAAGCAGGCAGGCTCAAGTTCCCCTTGGATTCTGCCTGCAGGGTCTCAAAAAGATGAGAGCGTTGGTGTACAGGCTGGATCATCAGCAGAGAGCAGAATCCCAGGCATGACAGTGTCATGGCAAAAAATCCTGTATGAGGAATTAGGCAACCAACTGCTCCATAACAGATATGCCTTTAGACTGTTCCAATCTGTAGTTGGACCTGGAAGGTCAAAGGCAGAGCTTCCAGACCAAGGTTAACTCTCATTTCCTGAAAGGGGGTGGTCTCAGGAACAGAAAGTCCTTGGACTAATCGGAGGGGGGACCCCATTCAGCAGAGGAAGGATACTCGGTTTCTAACAGGATTCAACATGACACGGAGTAACAGTGAGTGTATCCCTCCCAGAAATATGGGGCCACATAGAGCCCTGTACTTGTTGTCAGACCTGAAACCATATCAGCTAGTCATGGTGGCATGATTAATCATACTCATTTTCTCCCAGAGATATCATGGAGGTGAGGAACCTCGGCAAACTAGGCAGCCATTGGTCAGCAGGTGGGAAATTTCCCATTTGTGCCAGGAACCAAAGTAAGGACCCTGAAGGTTTAAAGGACAACTCACCTCATAAGAGTGGAGGCAGCACAGATTTATCCCATTTCTGTTAGCCTTGAGAGCCAATAGACTGTTGTGACCAGGTGAGGCAAACTTCACTTCTTCCTAGGGTGTCTCAGTGAATTGGGGGCCTTAGTAGGAAGGGAAAAGCCTCAAATCAAGACAAGGAATATCTCCAGGTTGTGCCAGGAATCAGGAGGAAGACAGTGAAGAGAGTTGGAGCACACACCCCACATCACCAGTGGCCACATGGTATCTTCCCTATGCCAGCTCTAGGAGGTCCCAGGAAGAGATATCAGTCAGAGGGGCCCAACAGTTCCCACTAAGGAGTAACAGGAAACTGAGGGTTTTGTTCTATAGGTGGTGGTCACATGCCAACAGAGGGAGGAATACTAGGTCTGTCCAGGTGTCAAACTTAGGACTTGAGTTGGGTCCCTGAGAGGGACCATCCTTCAGAAGACCTGAAGAGTCTTCAATCTTGTGAGACCATAGGCAGGTGTAGCTAGATAAGGTCAACTTTACTTTCTCCCATTGGGTCACAGGGAGGCATAGGCCTTACTAAGAGGAGATAGGCCTCAAGTCAAGAAGGAGGGGAGCCCGCAACCCTGTCAGGAGTCAAATATAGAATACTGAGTAAGTACCAAGGGGTCCCTCTGACCCAAAATGTAAGGGAAAACATGTCCCACCCTTTGATATAAGTTCTACAAAGCTCTGGGCAAGACTATCAGGCAAAGCTCCCCCTCTCTTTATTTGACGTCTAACAGAGGTAAAAATCTTTTACTTGAAAGTGTAGCCACCAGCAGTCAGAAGGCAGGATGGATACATTCCAACACCTGCTTTCCATTTACTATGCACAGTCTACCAGTCCTACAAGACAGGGCTTATCAAATTCACTTCACAGATGAGGCTCTATCAGAGAGTTTAATAATGTGCCAAAGTTCACATGGCTGGTGGGTGACAGGGATGGAACCACACACTGGTCCACTCCTCCAAGCCTGCAGCTAACCTTTTGTTCCTTAATTCACATTTTTCTCATTACTGAAAAATGTATCTCAAGCAATAAGAAGAACGGCTCTGTGACCCAACTACTGGACTGGAATACATAGCCAGAGCAACATTAATACCAAAATAAATGTGAGGTAAGAGGAAAAGAGAAAAACAGATAGCATTTATTGTCAATAAGATAATCTACATATGTGATTTCAGATAACCTTAACGATCAGGGACTCAAAAAATTATCTGAGTCAGCCACTTCCTTATGAAATCTAAGTCTATTAGAACAGAAGTTGGAGGGGAACTTAAGTCTGTCTGGGGCAGGGAAGGAATAGAACAAGATGTTTTCTTTGTCTTACAGCCCACCCCCCGGGGCCCTCTGATTTGTGCTGTGGATGTCCCACATCATTTAACTTCCAAGACAAGGACCCATTCTCTGCCAGTTTTGGAGTAGGGAAAGTGAGGGCCAGTCTCACTTGGACATCTTCAGTTGCCTCCTTGACAGCCTTCAGTAGTGAGGTTTCCTAACTGGTGACTTGGTAAGCCATCAGGAGAACGGCCAGCAGCAAAAGTACTTGGGTGTATGCCAGCTCCCAGAACCAGGGTGATGGCACATGATCATTGTGCCCTACAGTGAAGTATGCTTGTGGCCTGCTCCACTTCACCACCTCTGCCTCGTCAACTGCTCCATGAGGGTTCTGGCCAAGACCAAAGAGCATGTGCATGTTGGAGCAGGCTTTCAGCACAGCTGTTGTGTGGGACACTGGAGGTCTGAAGGTGAGGGTCTAGCCGAGTGCTCCTCACCTCCACTGGAAAAGATATTTCAGGCTCCTAGACCCCCTACCGAGAACCAGCTGGGCAGGATGGATGACCCATGGCTGAAGCAGACAGGGCACCCATCTAGACCAGCTGCCCCACCTGGCCATCCAGTACTCCCCTCTAGTCTCAGCTGGTTGAAACTCACTGCTTCAACCACTAGCTCCCTGAGCCTGAGGGAAATGGCCAGCCTGGCTCCCACTGTCTTTCCAGCCCTCCCCGGGCACTAGCAGGCTGCTCTCCCTTCTACTACACAACTGCCTCTGGTAGAGTTTGGCACACGGCCCCTTGTCCCATATGACACAGGAGCAGGTGGCTGTTTTGAAGCCAGCTTCCTATGCTGAAGGCCCAAGCATGTCCTTTTTCCTACCCTGAGGAGGGTCTAGCTGCAGGGGGTGGAATGGAGGCTGCATGGGGAGACACAAGCAGCTGTGGCCTAGCATCATCCAAGACCCTTTGGAGCAGGAGAATGAGTCCCTCCACATACTCCCTCCACCCACCCCACTTCCTGTGCAGCTGGAGGTGCTGGGAGGCGGTGACTTAGGCTTGGTGAGGACAACATTGAAAGGCCCAGGAATCCAGTAAAGTGAATTTGACATTCAATAAATATACTGCTTTATTTTATAAATGTTCTTGTAATGGGTTTATTTTCAGTTCAGAATCTGTGTTTTGTAATAACATGTACCACACACTTATTGCTTTTTTGTTATAAGTGTTAGAGTAGGTAGTTAGATAGATATGAGCAGGGCCGAGAAAGGACACACTGATCAAAAAACAAAAACAAGCAAACATACAAAAAAACGTGCTTAAATAAACAAGGGGAAAAAAGAATAGGAAACTAAAACAACCATCAAAGTTAGACAAAAACTGGGAAAACGAAATGCAGTAAAGATGATTCCCAGCACCAAAAGGACAGAATCTTACAAGACATCTGCTAGCACACAAAATTCTAAGAAGCTCACCAGTTAAGCAGACCCATAAAATTCTAGGGAGCCCACAAGCTAAAGGATGGATGGTGCAGGGAGATGTGGACAACACATGAGAGGGGCAAAAATCATACAAAAACCAGAACGTAGACTCATTCGGGCCACGAGGACTTCACTCGAGTTGATCACCGGAGAGTCCCTCGGATGTACTTTTACCTGAATAAAGCTTTGTGGCTTGCTGCAATTCCCGTCTCCGGGAGACAAGAGCCAGGTCTTGCTCATCCCAGTGCTGCTGACATATTTTATACATCAAGTTGAAAAATCTCACCTCTCTTCTCATGGTTCAGAACAAAATAACATGTCATAGAACACTTTTGCCAATGATACATCAGATAAGGGGTTAATATTCAAAATATGTAGAGTAATCATACATTTCAACAAAAAGAAACAAACAACCCAATTTAAAAATGAGCAGAGGACCTGAATAGACACTTCTCCAAACAGGACATATAAATGGCCAAGAGATATATGAAAAAATGCTCAACATCACTAATCAGAGAGATGAAAATTAAAACAACTGTGAGATATCACCTCATACTTGCCAGCATGGCTGCCATCAACAAATCTTCAAACAACAAGTCCTGGCCAGGATGTGGAGAAAAGGGGACTCTAGTACAGTGCTGGTGGGATTGCAGACTGGTGCAGCCACTATGAAAAACAATATGGTATTTCCTCAAAAAATTAAAAATGGAACTGCCATTTGACCCACTGATTCCACTCCTAGGAATATATTCTAAGAAGCCTGAAACACCAATCAGAAAGAATATATGCACTCTTATGTTCACAGCATCGCTATTTACAATAGCTAAGATCTGGAAACAACCCAAGTGTCCATCAGTAGATGAGATTAAAAAAAAAGCTGTGGTACATTTAAAAAATGGAATACTATGCAACTGTAAGAAAGAAAGATCTCTTACCCTTTGAGATGACATGGAGGGACCTGGAGAGTATTATACTGAGGGAAATATGCCAGTCAGAGAAAGACAAATATCACATGATCTCACTTATTTCTGGAAGATCATGAACAAAATAAGCGGTCAATCAAAATAGACCCAGAGACATGGAAGTAGGGAACAGATTGATAAACCTCAGAGGAAAGGGAGATGGGAAGGTTGGAAAGAGATAAACCAAATAACTTATATGCATATATGCACAACCAATGGACACAGATAATAGTTTGGGGAAAGCAGGAGAGGATTTGAGCAGGGAGGAGGGTGTTAATGGGGGAAAATAGGAGGATATCTGTAATACTTTCAACAATAAAGAAAAAGAAATTCTAATATGTCAGTAATCATAAAATTGTAACTGTAAATTGTGTAATTGGAAAACTGTAAATGTTGTTTATAGGATATGCATAAGTTAAATAAGGAATGAAAGTGAAAGGATTAATACACTTTCAAAAAAATAAATAAATACATTTTTGTGAGAACATTAAAAAAAAAAGATAACATGTCACATGAACAGAGATTTCCTTGCAAATATGAATGAACACCACGGGAAAATTGTTGGCATCCAAAAAATTTAAAAGGTCTTGGCTCAGTGGTATCAGCAAGATGGTGGAATAGGAATTCCCAGCCCTTGTTTCCCCCCACTGAAACACAGATTTAACAATGATATTCAAAACCAAATACCTTTGCAAGGGATCCATAATCTAATTAAGAACTTGCAATACCATAGGCAAGCATCAAACCAAGATGGCTTCACCTGAAATGGGTAAGAAGAGCATTTTGACTTTACTGGCATCAGCACCTCCCTCAAGCTGACACAGCTTAGCACCAAGAGAGATGGTAACTCCTCTCTAGGTGTGGGAAAGAGGGAGAGGTGAATGTCCCATGTGCCCCCGAAAACTGATAGAACTAATAAATGTATTCAGTAAAGTTGTAGGATACAAACTCAACATGCAAAAATCAGTTGTGTTTCTATATACTAACAAGAACCAATTTGAAAAAGACATTAAGAAAACCAAGAGGCATGGATACATGGAACAGGCTGACCGATCTCAGGGGGGAGGTGGAGGAGGGACTGGAAGAGATTAGCCAAAGAACATATATGCATATATGCACAGCCCATGGACACAGACAACAATGTGGTGAAGGCCGGGAAGGGGGTGGGGACTGGATGGAGGGGTACAAAGGGCTGGGGAAATCTGAATCATCAGTAATAGTGTCAACAATTATAAACTAAAATAAATTCACAAAATTTAATAAATAAAAAAGAGTATCAAAAAGAATACAATACTTGGGAATAAATTTAACCAAGAATTTGAAAGATCTGTACACTGAAAACAATGACACTGATGGAAGACATTAAAGAAGACAGCAATTAAAGATATCATATATTCATGCATTGGAAGAATTAATATTGTTCAAATATCCACATCGCCCAATGTGATCTACAGATTCAATACAATACCTATCATAATTTCAATTTTACAGAAATAAAAAATAAAATTCATACAAAACCACAGAACACCCCAAAAAGCCAAAGTTGTTTCGAGGAAGAGGAACAACATTATATTACAAAGCTATATTAATCAAAACAGTGTCATAGTAGCATAAAATCAGACACACAGACCGATGGAACAGAATAGACCCCCAAAATAAGCCCATGTATATATAGTCAAGTAATCTTTGACAAGGGCACAATGAATACGCAATGGAGAAATGATACTCTCTTCGATAAATGGTGCTGGGAACTTTGAATACCCATATGTAAAAGCATTACATTGGAGGCTGATACTAAAAAAATGAATGCAAAATGGACTAATGACTCAAAAATGAGTCCTAAAATCATACAATTCCAAGAAGAAAACAGGAAAAAGGCTCTTTCGCATCAGTCTGGCAATGATATTTTTTAAAACATGACAACAGAAACATTAAAAGAACAGAAAAAAAAAACCCACTAGTGGGAATACATTAAACTAAAAATCTTCTGTACAGCAATGAAAACAATTAACAAAATGAAAAGGCAACTTATGGCATGGGAGAAAATGTTTGCCAACCATACAACTGATAAGAGGTTAATAGGCAAATTATATACAGAATTCATACACCTCAACAGTCAAGTAAAAACTCAGGTACTCATTCAATCAAAAAATAAGCAAAAATCCTGAATATTTTTTCAAAGAGGACCAACAAATGGACAATAGGTATATTAAAAGGTGATGAATATCACTCTTCGCCAAGGACATACAAATCAAAATCACAATCAGCTATCACCTCATACCTGTTAGGATGGCTACTATAAAAAAGACAAGTGATAACAAGTGTTGGTGAGGGTATTGAGAAAAAGGAAATCTTGCACACTGTTGGTGTGTCTCTCTCATTGATGTTTCTCTCTCTCTCTCTCTCCCTCTCCCCTCCTCTCTCTCTAAAAATCAGTTTAAAAAACAAGTTTTTTAAAAAAGTATTAAAGTGAAACTATTACATGTTTCAACAATCCCACTTCTGAGTATATATCCAAAGGAAATGAAATCAGTATCTCAAAAAGATATCTGCACACCTATGTTCATTGCACCATTATTCACAATAGCCCATCATGTAAACAGCCCACATATCCACCAACAGATAAATGGATAAGAAAAATGTGATATATAATACAATGGAATATTACTTAGCCTTAAAGATGGAAGAAGTCTTGTCATTATGTGACAATAGGCATGAACCTGAGATATTATTCTAAATGAAGTAAGTGAGTCACAGAAAAATAAATACTGCATGATTCCACTTATATGTGGTACCTAGAGTAGTCAAAAACATGGAAGCACAGTGTAGAATGGTGGTGGCCAGGGACGTGGAATAGGAACAAACAAGGAGTTGTTGTTCAATGGGTATAGTTTCAGTTATTCTCCACCTGGTGCTGGGATGAAGGTTCCCTGTGCTCTTGTCTCAGTGCAATTGAAAACAGAGCACAGACTAGATGTTGTATGCACACCATCACCTGGGAGTTTCTGAGCAATAAGGGCGAACCTCCCTCAGTGTGAGATGCCCAGTATCCACTGGACTGGCTACTCTTTACCTTGGGTTGGGGAGTCAGAGACGGCTCCATTAAAAAGGCTCTCAATTTAGCTTATCTTTCGTGTAATTTAGCAAATGCTAGGCAGGGTCTAGATTTGCACTGGTGGTGAAGTGAATAAAAAGTAATGGTGATTTAGATGGAAGGGCAGCTGGGAGGGAAGACATAAGTCATTGACAAAACTTCCAAGAACTTTGAGTTGTATCCCAGTGAGAGAGACTCTCCCACAGATTATATATTATATCCTCTGATGAGGATATATTACATAATTGTCCTTGCTAAGCAGCATTTGGGGTGATCGCAATTTCTGTGTCTTGGAGTTTGGTAATATGCTCGAGTTCACAGGACTAACAAGTGACAGGGCTGGGACAAGGCTCCTGACCTGAATTCCTCTAGAGCCCACACTGTTCATTCCATTCCTCTCTGCCTAAAGCAGACCTTGTGTTCCTTAATACTCCAAAATGTATCTCAGGGAATAAAAATAAGGACTGCTGACTCCAGAACAGTGCTGGTCCTTAGAGACTCGGCCCTGCGGTCACCCTCTCTGGACCCAAACATCCCTGGCCTAATGTGGCTCACTCTTACTTCCACGTGGGAGGTCTCGGGAAGGAGCGGACCTTGACTCGAGCACAGAAACTTTGGATCACTGAGGGTGGAGTCCCAGGACTGCTAGGAGCAAGGTGCAGTTCCCGAGTGAGGAAAGAGGGGATCACTAGTCCCACAAATGAGGGGACTTTAAGACCCCACCACCATTCTTAACTGCGAGAGACCCCAGGGGCAGCTAAAAGGCTGAGAAGCCTCCTCATTTCTGCCTGGTGATCTCAGGGAGGGAAGGGCTTTGTCTAACAGGATCAGGTGCCAGTTCTACAGAGGGAGGCCTGTGACGTCAAGGGCAGACATTATAAGCACTGTGTCCTGACTACCTCCATTCGTTCTCAGGAACGTGGGGGCTTTGTTTGGGCTCCGGCAGACTCGCGTCAGTAGAGGTTTGCCGGGCTCTGATAGATACCAAGGTGAGGACCCTGAATGAAGACCTAGAGACCACCAACTCCGAAAGTATAGTAGTCCCACAGACCCCACCCCTGCTGTCAGCCTTTGGAGACCCTGGGCAGCCATAGCCGGAAGTGCGTGCTTCACCCAGAATTCCACCTCGGAGTCAAGGAGCTTAGACTGGCCTGCCAATACTTTTCCGTCGACGGTGGAGTCCCAGCACGGGTCTGGAGTCTAAGGTGAGGATCTGAGTGTGGACTGCTGAGACCACGCTCGCTCCCATAACAAAGGTGGCCTTACAAATTCCCAACTCTGTGATCAGCCGTGAGAGGTCTCTAAGAGCCCTCGGCCTACGGTCTGCCTGGACCTTCTCAGGGAGGAAGGCCTCGCTCTAACACAGTAGCCCTGATTCTTCAGAAGAAGGAAATCTAGGCCCGAACTAGAGTCAAGGGGAGGGCCTTGGGTGCTAATGAGGGGATCTCTTCCCATTAAAGGTGGGACCACAGAACAGCACCCTTACTCTCAGTTCTGGGAGTCTCCAGGTAGGTGTAGTCATTTGACAGGCCCTGACTTCCCCCTAAGAGCTCAAGGAGGTAAGGGCTTTGTTTGGAGGTTGCTGGACTCAGTTCAGCAGAGGGAGGAGTATCCAGCTCTGATGGGTATCAAATGAGGATCCTAAGTGAGGACTTAGAGACCACCAGAATATCTGTCAATCTGAGCCACCCTCATCATTTCTGTCTGGAAAGTTCCGGACAGGTAAGAGTGTTGGACTCATGGAGCAGCCTCAATTCTGCAGAGAGAGGGGACCCAGGGGGAGAATCCTGAATGAAGACTAGTGGTATCACTCACCCACCCACTCCCACCTACCGAAATAGCAGAAAACAGAGAGCCCCCTTCTTGCTTGCAGCACTGAGGAGACTGGGCATGGAAGTCAGGTGTATGTTAACTCGCTTTTATTTTGATGGCATTGTGTTGGTGAGAGTCTTTCTGAGTGTATGGACATCAGATCTGCAGAGGCAGGTGTCCCAGGCCTTTTCTAGAGTGAAGGTGAGGATCCTGAATGAGGACTGAGGACCCCAACGAGCCCAGGAGAGTGAGTCCCATGGAACTGTCAGCAACAGGTACCCCCTGGCAAGGGCGGTGGGCAGAGTTGCCTTTTTAGTTCTTCTAAGAAACCCCAAGAAGTTGAGAACCTGGGTTTAAGGTGTTAATTTAGAACAGCGTAGAAGAGGGGGCCCAGGCCCTGCCAAAAATCTGATATGGTGGTCTTGAATGGGAACTGAGGGCACTCCCACACTCCATAGCAGAGAGGACTCCCCAAAGACTCCACCTGCCTATTGCTGCTGTCAGCCCTAGTAAGCACTAGGCAGGGCTGCCTGGCTGCAGCCTGAGGCTCACTTTAATGATTCCCACAGGGTTCTCAGAGGACATACTGATCAGAACAGGAGGCCTGTAGGTTCCTAGAGCATTGCCCTCAAGGAAAGCTGCAGACGTGGCCTTCTTAAAGTCAAGGTAGTATATCTGTGATGAAGGTGCTCACACCCTCTCATCCTCTCTCCTCTCATGCCCAGATCACCTGCTGTCCTAACCGCACTTCTGCCTACTGTCCTTGATAGTCATCATGCCTCGGCATCGCAAAAATAAGCTCCGCATGCGTGAGAAACACCACAGCACAATGGAGAACAAGCAAAGTTCCTCCAAGGCCCTGCCTCCCACTATGCAGTCTCCAAGAGACCCTCTAACCAAGATGACCGGTATTTTGGTGCAGTTCCTGATGCAGATGTACAAAATGAAAAAGCCTATTAGGAAAGCAGATATGCTCAAGATTGTCCCTGAAAAGTACAAAAATCGCTTCCTTGAGATCCTCAAAAGAGCATCTTTCAGCATGGAGGTGGTATTTGGTGTTGACTTAAAAGCGGTTGATGCTACAAAGCATGCCTATGACATTGTCAGCAAAATGGATCTCCCCAACAATGGAAGGGTGAGTTGTGGCAGGGGATTTCCCAAGACCGGTCTCCTGATGAATATCCTGGGTGTCATCTTCCTGAAAGGCAACTGTGCCACTGAGAAGAACATCTGGGAATTCCTAAATAAAATGAGAGTATATGCTGGAAAGAGGCACTTCTTATTTGGGGAGCCCAGGAAGCTCATTACTCAAGATTTCGTGAAGCTGAAGTACCTAGAGTACCGCCAGGTGCCCAGCAGCGATCCTCCACACTATGAGTTCCTGTGGGGCCCAAGAGCCCACGCTGAGACCAGCAAGATGAAAGTCCTGCAGTTTTTGGCCAAGATTAATCGAACCATCCCCAGCGCCTTCCCATCCTGGTACTTAGAGGCTTTGCAAGACGAGCAAGAAAGAGCCCAAGCCACAATTCCACTAAAGGCTGACAACAGTGCCATGGCAGTGAATGATTTGAGGTCATGTCCAGAAGCTCCTCCCACACCTGGTGAAATAGAGGCAGATTCTTCATTTTGTGGTTGAAGAGAGAGAGCAGTCAGCGTTCCAAGTAGTGGAGAGCTGGGTGTGACTGAGGGAACACAGTGTATGGTACCTTAGTGTTCCTATTCTGTGTGGGCAATTTGGAGATTCATCTGTGTTTTTATTTCTTCCTGTTTTTCAATGGTGTTACTTCTAAATAAAGGTTTATCTAGCATTATCATCTAAGTTGTTTATATTGGTCACTCTTGTTGTTTACCAGGTTTAAGAACAATAGCTTTGCTGTTTTGTAAAACAAAGTGGGAAAACTTCCATCTTAATTAGTAATCTGGTGCAAGATAACATGGCATTGGAATATGCATTTCCTTGCAAATGGAAAGAAATAAGGCAGTAAAATATATAGAATCAGTAAATAGAGAAAAAAGTAATATCGTCAATATTGGGCTTCCCGATCCCTTTTGCTCTGTGTTTTATAAAGCTATAAATAACAGTGTGTGCTTGGCTAATTCAAGAATTTAGAATGAAACCATAATAAATCAGACCCCATGCTCACAGGCTCATTTATTCCCCAAACAGTAATTGCACATCTGCTCTTAGAAGGCTCCATGCTAGTACTGGGGGAGCTGAGAAAAAGAAGACCTAGCCACGGACCATAAAAATTATAGAGTTGAGAAGCAGCTATCATATTGGGAAAATGGTAATATACACTCCAAGACTGAAAAACCAAATGAAAAGACAGGATAAGAACAGAGAAAAGTGGTTCCAGAAGAGAGCAGTCAAGTGTAAATGCCCTGAAGCAATGCCCTGGACCTTGGGAAAATAGAAGTCCCTCAATAGGAGGGAATTTCATCTAGCTGCATGGTGGGCTAGATGATGCTGTGAAAATTTTGAGCAGAGGCCAAACACTCAGGTAGATGGTGGGCTTCATACTTGAAATACTAAGATTAAATGAAAAAATAAATAAATATATATATGAAAATAAAATCAAAGAGGTGACTGCACAGAGCCCCTATGCTGCTGCCAGTTTTAAATACCCTCAAGTAATTCAGGCTGAGATTACACTTGATTTTTGCCTGGGAGGGAGGTGGATTCAGGTAGACAATGGCCTTTATTTAAGGGTGGCAACTCTATTAGGCAGAGAGAGGAGTCTTGATCCTAAAAGGATTAAAGGTAGGACCATCAGTGCTAATAAGTAGACCTCTCATCAAAATAGAGAACTGCACAGGACAGCACCCCTACTGTCAGATCTGGGCATCTCCAGGCTAGGTAGCCAGCTGTGGTGCACCTTGAATTTTCTTCTAGCTACTCAGGGAAGTTAGAGCTTTGGTCTGAGACCTGTAAACTGAGGTCTGTAGAAAGCAATCCCAAATCCTACCTGAACTCAAGGTCAAAGTCCTAAATGAGGACTGAGGGAGCTACTGACTCCAGAACCATGGGGTCAGAGAGTCCTGTCCCTGTTGTCCACAGGCAGAGGCCTCAATTAATTCATTCTGTCAACTTAGATCCCAGGAATATAAGGATCTTTGTCTGAGGGCCATGGCCTCAAGTAGGCAGAATATCGAGTCCCAGGAAGAGCGTGGAGTCCAGGTGACGATCCTGAATGAGGAAATGGAGACCACTCACTACAAAGTGGAGAGAATTGCACCTGATGCCACCCTTGCTATTAGCCTTGGGAGTCCCAGGGAAGAGTTGGGAGTCTCAGGTACCCCTAACTTTTTCCTGCAAGGTCTTAGGGGGCCTTGGTGCAAGGGCTGGTTGTCCAGTTTGGGAGAGGGAGAGACAGACAGACAGACAGACAGACAGACAGAAAGGAGTCCCAGGCCATGACAGACGTCAAGGTACAAATCCTAGATGGAGAACCAGACAACAAATTACCCCAGAACAGAGAAGGCCTCACAAAATTCCACCTCAGCAGTCTGTCCTAGGAAGCCAGGTTTAGAACTCTCCAGCTGAAGTGTCCTCTCATTTCCTCCAAGGGTGGTCTCAGAAACATAAGTGTTTGGGTGTAATGGGAGAGGCCCCATTCAGCATTGGGAGGAGATCCAGTTCCTAATAGGAGTCAAGGTGGTGACACTGAGTGAAAATGAGGGGACCTCTCCCAGAAAGAAGTGAACCACATAGAGCCCTGTCCCTACTATCAGAACTGGGTGACCCAGACATGGTGACACTATGAGTCTCATTCATTTCTTCCCAGGGCATGTCAGGGAGGTGAGGAACCTCATCAATGGGAGTAATATCAGGTCAACAGATGGAGGATTAACAGGTAGTTCCAGGAGCCAAAGACAGGACCCTGAGAAATGAGGGGACCACTCACCCTGCCACAGTGAGAGCAACACAAAATTTCTTCTATCAGCCTTGGAAGTCCACACACAGTTGTGGTTAGATGAGGAAAATTTCACTTCTTCCTAAGAGGGTTAAGATAGTTGTGGGCCTACCAAAAGTTCATGTGAATTGAAGGGACGCTTGAACACAGAAAGGACCCACACTACCGGCCCTTGTCACCCCAGTCAGCCAGAGGCAGGGCTGGCAGGTCCTGAGGTTCACTCACTCTAATTTCCTCCACTGGGTTCACAGGGAACAGGATGACCAAGAGCAAGAGCCCTATGGGTTCCTACAGAACTGCTCTCAAGAAAACCTGCAGAAGTGGCTTCTTAAAAGACAAGGTGCTATCTCCCTGCTGAATGTGTTCACATCTTTTCATCTTCCCTCATCCATGTTCCCACATCACCTACTCTCCTGCCCACACTCCCGTCTGCTGTCCATGACCACAGTCATGCCTGGGGGTCAGAAGAGTAAGCTATTAGAACTATTGTCAGCATTGATCCCTGAGTAACTACCATGAGCAGGACCTTCCTGCTGATCTGTTTTGAATACATAGTGTGAAAAAAAAATGTGTCTCAAGCCTCTAATATTTGGGGGGATGCTTGTTATAACGATGTAAGCTATACTAACCTGACAGATACAACAGGTATAGAATAAATAATGATAATAGATGCTTATAATCAAAGGGGGGCACAGGGCACCATTCAAGTTAATGATAAAAGGAATGAACACTGTATTGTAGTTAAAGATGACTTTCCTGAGAAAATAATATTAAACTGTGGAATGAGTGATATAATAGTTAACCAAATAAAGAATGTTAAATGGAGAAGTATTGCCTGTCTTCTAAGGTTGAGGATTAAAATGGTCTAACATATTAACTATGCCCTGCTGAGCACTATGGTAAAGGCTTAATAAATACTAGTTCCTTTTTCTCATAATATCCTAAATGGTTCCTGCCAAATATTTCTTTGCTATTCACTAGACATGTCCTACACTTCTGTTCATCCTTCTCAACCTTTTCCAGTAGCCACCTTTACCTTGGATCAAAAGATAATGCTATCTGGGATCAGCAAATAATCCTTTAATTGTCTACAGGAAAATAATTTGCTTCTACTAATAGCTGAAAACTAACCTTAAATAATCTTACACTGCTCCTCTTTAAGACCTGTTAGGCAGACTGTCAAAGAACAGTCTACTCAAATCACTATAGGCACTTCAAATCCAGTATATCAAAAGAGAATATATGGGCTCTCCCCCAAACCAGAGTCTCCTTCAGGCCTCATGTCAATAAATGGCTCTATAATCTACTCTGTTGCTAATGTCAGAAACCTAGGCATCATTACTCTTCCTCATTACCCTCTCAAACTATTACCAAGAATTGAAGCCAGTTGATTCTACTGTTAAATATTAGTTAATATTTTCACAATTCTTTTAATTTTCTCTAAACTGTCCTCACCATCATCTCAATGGTTTCTTCATTTGCCTTCTAGCTACTGATTTCCCTGCATTTATTTTTTTCTTTTCTTTTTAAAAATTTATCTTTATTGTTGAAAGTATTACAGATGTCCCTCCTTCCCCCGCCATTAACTCCTTCTACCCCACTTCCTCCTGCCACCCCAAGGCCTTCACTGCACTATTGTCTATGTCCATGGGTTATGCATATATGCAAATAAGTTCTTTAGTTAATCTCTTCCTGCCCTCCCTTCCCTCTAAGATTGTCAGTCTGTTTAATGCACTCCTTCCAATCTTTTCTTCCTAAAGCTTTCAGACCTGCATTACAGCACTACCTTTGTCCTTCAGTTTCCAGCTTCATTTTCATGAATTTGAGATATTTTCCAATTATCACATTCCGATTTTGTGCTTTAGCACTTTGTGTTCTTGGGTATATCATTGAAATCTTCTAGAATTTCAAAATTCTACTTAGGGAATTTTGAAATCCAGGTGTAGACTGAAGGTCCGGAGGATTAGGTTAGAAAAGAAAAGCGTCAGCATTGTTTCTTGATTTAATACAGCCAGGTGGCAGTGTTGCTTCTTGGAAGATAGTCATCAGAGGTTTGCAGATATGGAGCTGAGATAAGGGTTTGACCTTTGACATTTATTTTATTATTCTGTTGAATTCTATATACCTGTGCCTTATTTCTACCCAGTCTTGACTCTGGAGCAGCAACACAAGCCTGATGCCTTACTTTTTAAAAAATAAAACTTTATTTTTTAAACACACCTCTGATTTCCTGAATGAAAAATATTTGCCTGAAAGAAAGATTGTATGAGAAAGAATTAAAATATAGTTCCTGGCTGTCCTTCCTATGGAAAAACTCATTATCGGGGATGCAATTGAGGTGTCATTGCAACATATTCTATAAAAACTATTTGAAACCTACAGCAAAAGAATACTTTAAAGCAGTTTAGTCCAATCCATGTGACTGCAGGATAATTAGTGAAATCCAGATTAATCAGAAACTTGCTAGGCAGCAGGATGATTTGACTAACAGCCTGGGAAGGTATAAAATAACTGGGTAATGAAGTGGATCCGACTATCACGTGCAAGATTGCTCCCGGGATTGTACAGAAATTCATTATTTAGACAGATTCTGTATCTTGTGAACAAGACATCTTTAGAACTGGTAATATTGTGTCTTTCCCATCTGATTCTGCTTCATGCTCTCATGGACCAAGGATTGAAGGGCAATATTGGAGAGGGGAATATTTTAGGAAACTCTTTGCAGGTCTAATCTGATATCTGTAGTCAAAGGTGGAGGATATGTTCTGTGTTGCTCTAGGGCTTTATCACACATCATCTTATTTGACCCTCATAAAAAATAAACCCTGTCTCAAGAAGGAAGAACAGTTATCACTGTCATTTCTTTCATGGCAATGAACTTGAAGCTGCCAAATGCGAAATTTTAGATTTGAGTGTAGTTACTAACAGCACATAAAGACAAATTTTCTTTCATTAGTGATGACTATGGTGGTTGCCGAATATCCATAATCAGGATGAAGCTGTCCTCTGTTTCATTTTACTCAGGCAGAGTGCAAAACTCCATGCACACATTATTGAACCAATCATCAGCTTCATAGATAACATGAGCACATTGTTTTTCCAGGTGAAGTTCTCAGAGATAAATAAGTGCAACAAGCATCCACTGCTCATTAAAAATGAAACATTTCACTCTAACAAGAAGAGTTAGCCTTAGGCAGGAGGGAAATAGGTGTCTGCCTTCGTGGCAAGATTCAGGAAGCGTCTGAATGGCTCCTCACACTACCTTGATACAAATCCAAATAGATTTCTGTCCCTGTTATTGCCACTCTCCCAGGTGGGAGAGCATACCAGGACTAGAAGTAAATGGTGCTGTTCTTATAGCACACTGTGGGGATGCTAGACCAAATGAATGCATGGGACATTTGGCAAAGGAGAGGCAAAGAGACAGAAAGCCAATTTCTAGGCTTTGAGACTTGAAACATAAGCAGAGTCTAATTCAACTTTCCTGTGAGGAATTAACAAGGAGAAACAAATCAACAACAATAATAGTAATTAAATTAATTCCTTAGGAATTACAAGGTACTACTTTGGTGGTATGAGGGTTAAGAATAAGAAAAACATTGTCCTGTCCTCAAGGAGTTTACAGTTTACCTTGAGAGATAATATTTGTGCATATAAAACCACACTTAACTGTCCAAGGCAGCACACTACAAGTGTGAAATGACTGAGCCCAGTAATAGTTTTTTGGGTTTTTTTTTTTTACCTTTTTTGCTAAATGTTAACTTTGTGATTTCTGAGCACATAGAAATTTTCTGGGGTTAGAATTTAATGTTTCAGAAGAGAATAGATAGATAAAAGTTGAAAGGTGTCATGTATTTCTTAAAACCAAAACAAAGATATAAAGATAATCTGACTCCCCTTTCATTTCTCCAATCCTAACTATAAACCCCATAATCCAATCAACAAGAATTGATTGAATGCCAATCATAGGCAAAATGCCCTATGTTTGTGTAGCACATAAGAAATTACAAAAATACATACATGTTTATATTTTCCACGCATTCTCATAATTTCTCTGCCAAGGTAAGTAAGGCAGAGATTACTCGGGCAATTTATAGTTGAGACCCCTGAATACACTGTCAAAGACTTGACTACACTGATGCTCAGTGCAGTGAATAGTGCTGCCATCAAAGGCCCTTGCCCTAGTTAGAATGGAGACATAAGTCATACTTGTGAGAAAAAAATGAAGATATAGGGAGACAGTAAAATTAAAAAGCACTTGACTATAAATCAGAAGATTTTACTTTGTGACCTGATGTTGTTGCTTACAACAAGTGAACCTAGAGAATTTACTCAACTTCTTGGAATCCAATTTTCTCATCCATAAAGCTAGGCAATGGGTTGCTTGAAGGGGTTGCTCAGAGGTTCAAATCTCATGTCGCATGTAGATAGGCTTTAGAAACAGTAAACTTCTACATGAATGTGTGGCACTAAAAGGGAAAAAAAGAATGAAAAAGATTGAAGAGAAATGCTAAATGAATGGTAGAATAACAATAAAAAACATACTTTGATTATTTACTATTTCCGAAAACTATGCTAAGTGATATGTATATATCACTTAATATATGTATATATATTTTAGAAATTTTATATACTTTTATACATAAATATGTGAATGCATACATTTTATATATATGCTTATATTTTATATGAAATATATAGATTTTTTACATTTTATATATAAAATATATTTATTATATAATATATTAATATATAAAATTTTAGTTAACCTTCACAAGAACTTTTGAAGTAGGCGATATTATTTCATTTTACAAATGGGGAAAAATGAGGTTTAAAGATATTTAATTAGTTGTCCAAGTTTCCATACTAGTAAGTAGTAGGGCCTGTATTCAAACTAAGACATTTTTACTTGCAAGTATCTATACTTTCTCATGCACTTTTGCCTCCCTTTAAAACATACTGTAATTAAAAAAATAAATAAATAAAACATACTGTAATTATCATAGTAATTTGGGGGAAACTAGAAGTAACCATGAGCAATTGGAACCCCACATTCCAATCCCAGTTCTCTCACGAAACCACTTACCCAGTTAACTTATTTTGTTTAGTCACTTAGATGCTGTGTTTTCTGGTCAGTAAATTGAGAAGGTTGATCTAGGTCATTTCTGGAATCTCTTCTAGCTCTTGAAACTTGTTTCAGTTTCCCTGAGATTGTCTGAGTCCCGTGTCCCAGGAAATCCTTCAGTCCTGGGATTTCTGTTAATATCCTTTGATTCCATGTTAGGGGAAAGCTTTGTGAAAGAGGTCAAGTATAAGCTAAATCCTGAAGTATTTAATAGGCAGAAAATGAAGAATTCCCATTAAAATAGATGTAAGACCAGCAATGTACAGAAGTACTGATTAACAAGACACATAGACAAAAGGATATAACAGATGACATGGGAAACAAAGACAGCATAGGCCATGCTATGAGGAATTAAACATCAGAATTTAGACTCCATGTGGATCTCAATGATGA
This sequence comes from Tadarida brasiliensis, assembly GCA_030848825.1. Lineage (NCBI taxonomy): Eukaryota > Metazoa > Chordata > Mammalia > Chiroptera > Molossidae > Tadarida > Tadarida brasiliensis. The sequence continues at coordinate 112,591,013 of CM061280.1, read as the reverse complement.
GTCTTTATAGCTCTAAGAATTCTTTGCAAAAGCAGTAACAATAATAGTGAATACTTCTTGAGTGCTTACTGTACACCAGGCACTATGCTAAACCCTTACTATATATTATCACTTTTAATTCTCCCAATAAGCCTACACACCAGTACAATTAACTCAATTTCAGTAATGAAAAATGGTAATGATTATAGAATTTAAGGGAACTGCTAAATGTTATGCAGCTGGTATGTAGCAGGGCTGGGATTTGGACTCTGTCCATTTAAGGTCAAGCCCTTAACATTTACTCTTCACTCTCATCCAAATACCTGTATGATTCTATTATGCTTGTTCAAATAATACCTCACTTATTCTTCAACATATTTATTTCTAAAAGGGTAACTTAATTTATAGTAAGTTTTATTATTCTTTGAGCCAATCACAATTACTTTGAAATTCTGAGCAAACCAGACAGAAATCACCTGGGGCAGGGATGGAACGTGTCCTGTGCTCTTGTCACAGTGCAGATGAGTAAAGTGTGCAATTGATGGCAACATGAATTAGAGTTTTGAGTTAATATGGAAATTGGCAATTTCATGCAGTTGGTCAAACCCCTCACTGCCTTCTGGAAAGGTCAACACCAGCCACTGCTTACCATTTTCAAATGATAGTGCCCAGTTACGCTCTCTCCAATTCTCCCAACTTCTCTATGTAAAACCAAAGAAGAGATGATTTGCTCAATTTCACAACTGTGTAAGCATTTAGAATATAACTTTATATTTCTCTCTCTTTGGCCCAAGAAATAAAGGATCGAGCGACCAATGTATCTATCTTCTTCTGGCTGTTGATGATAACCCACAAAATCTGGAAAATAGCCAGGCTTTGGTGATATAATAAAGTTGCAAAACAGGGATAAGTCAAAGTGAATGCAATTTAACTTAAATATTAATTTAAACATTTGTCTTTCTGGAAAAGGGACTATGTAGTTAGTTATAGATAACTCAGTTGCAGTACCATTTCAAAGGGAAAAAAAAGAATGTAGAAAAGGAATCCTTCAGGAAAATATGTTTACTTTCACAATGGTAATATGTGAAGGGAGAAAAATTACAAATAATAACCATAATAAGGCTTAACAAATTATCATTTTTTACAATAAATGGACTGATATTTTTTCCTATAATGATATTAGCTTAGTGAAGTTAGATATTTAAAAGTAGGCTATACTTTATATTTCATATTCCTTTTAGGAAGTTAATATATATTTATTCTTGATTTTTCTCTTTATTAACCACTCAATTGTGGAGAGATGATAGTGTAAAGTAATTGATGGTCTGAAGTCATTCTATTCCACATTTAAGTATATCTGATACTAAAAGAAGGGGAAAAAACTACATATTAGAGCAATTTACAAAAAAAAAAATATTCTATGCCCTTGTAATAAGCAGTATTATAGAAACCACTGTGAAAATAAAATAATGTGCTTCAGTGACTGAATTCCATTCTACCAGTTGCATTAAATTCACATAGAAATATTGAAATGATGGAATTAATTTTAGCCATGGTTATAATTGAAGTATATTTTATCCTTGAGGTTGGGTTCTGGCTTTTTATCTTATTCAGAAGTTTAGAATTGTCTTAAAAGTATTAGCTTAAAAAAAAAAAAAACTAGCTTCTAGTCTCCAGGCTAGCTACAGTCACCTGTTCACCCATTCATTCACCTTCAGCATGAGCCTCTACAGGTCTATAGCATGTCTGTCACCGATGGTCAGGAAATCAAGTCCCAGCAGAGTGAGGTGACCTGCATCCTGGATGGGAAACACATCCAGTACCAGCTAGCGGACATCTCCCAGGGCAACTTCCTGTGGGATGAGATGTGGGTCTTCATGGGCAACCCCAAGGCCACCCCACCCCAGATTGTCAATGAGGACCCGTACTGTGGGGATTATGAGCTCTTTGTGGAGGCTGTGGAACAAAACACACTGCAAGAGTTTCTGAAACTGGCCTGAGCCAAACCCAAGTCGGCCCACTGGACTCTGTCACCACATTCCCCAGCCATCACCAGCCATGAATGACCCTGTTATTCCTAACCTTCTGACCTTGGAGCCCCTCCTCTCAACCCAAGCCTCTCCTCCTCTTCCCTCTAACTGTAGCCACCTCTCCTCCATTCAGAGGCAATGTTCCTTACCCACTGAGTAGTCTCAGAAATTATCTGGGCCCTGGGGCTACCACCCTGCCTGCACTGACTGACGGGCACTTTTGTTGGTTCCATTAGCCAGGGCTCTGCCAAATGCTCCCATAATCCCCAACCCAGAAGCACCCTAGAGACAATGAAATGTCCCATTCCACTGGAAAAAAAAAAAAAAACTAGCTTCTATCACCAAAATATGTTAGGTAAAACCAAGTGTCTCATCTCTGAACTTCTGGATGTATAATTATTTGGGGTTTCTGTGAGATTTATGGTCCCCAAGCCTCACTGACATTGTCTACATCTCTCTGTGCAACACCTCCCTTGGCTTCTAGCCAGTCTCAGCTTGGTTCCTGTTTGGATTGCTACACAAGAGGATCTGGCTTTTGCATTTCAGCATGAGCTCCTCATGTTCAGAATATTGCTGTTCCCTCTTTCTGAGGTGTCCTGCTACGTGGCCCCCACATCTTCCCTTATGGCTCTTCCCTCATAGCTTCTACCTAATCTCAGCTGCTTTTATCAGCCTTTAATATTGCAATTTATGAATTGTATTTTTCATGTTTTTTTTCTACAAGTGTTTCTGTTGTTGTTTTAAGTGGTTTCAAGGAGAAAAAAAGAAGATGGTGAAGTATGGTACTATGATCACTTAATGTGGGATATGGTTGAATGTGTTGATTATCATAAAGGAATTATTAACCAAAAATAATGTAATAAAATTATGACCCTACAAAAACTGATATGTTTTAAAATAATATTGTATTTCCAATAAAAAGTGGGTTAACTAGGAGAAAATGTTGAGAAAGTACCTTATTTACTAAGATATTTATAACTAAAAAAAAACACATATAGGCAGTTTCTTGAATGAGTTGAGTTCAGTGGGGTGAAATTATCAAATAACTTCATTTTTCCCACATAAGTGTCTTTAAATATCCTATATCATATCTTGCTTGCTTGGATTTCAGAACTTTTCCCACACAAGCACTTCTCAAAGCTTCTTCAGTTACTCTTAGTTATGAGCAGTCTTAATTTTAAGCATTAAAATCTAAAATCTAAATCTGAGCCTCTCACTCAATTTATAGATTCTCCTTCATCTCCAGTTTTGGCTGAAATGAAAAGGAAGTAGAGGAGGAAGAGGCAGATATGCGGGGCAAGGGGGGTGGGCAAAGCAGCAGCACCCGAACCACCGGCAGCTGCACGCAAAATGGTTTGATACTTAGGTTGGAAACTGGCGCACTGCCACTTGTACTGCATTCTCTTGGCCAAAGCAAGTCATAAAACCAGTCTATATTCAACTACAGTATTACATTGCAAATGGTTTACATACTTGAAGCATAAGGAGCTGGAGACATGATTTCAATCAGTATACCATAATTGTTTTTGCTGCTTCTTTGGACACAACTCCCCCAGACCCACCACAATATTTCTTAGCATGAGAAGTATCTCTTCCATCTAGCAGCTTATAACACTCTCCTCAGCTCCTGTTTTAGTGGTACCTCATACTTTTGCTTAGCCATCACAGCCAGATCTTTGAGGTGGGGGCCTTTCAGAATATCCGAAGTTCAGCAGCCTTTTTTGTGTCCCTTCTGGTCCATGGGACACTTGCATTTTTGCTTCACCATCAATGGAAGTATAGCTTTACCCACGGCAGCCCTCTCTTTCAACTAGAAATAGATATTTTAAGTCTCTTATTTCTAAACTTTTTTCAGATAAAAGTTGTCCTAACTCCACGAAACACATCTCAAGCTTCTCTGAGTAGCCTCTTATAAAACTCACTTGCCCTTGGCTTGTATTGTGGAAATGAAAATAGGAAAAATATTAGTGAGAATAGAGTAATGCCTAGCACTCCATAAACTCTCTCCAAAGAAATCACCACCAATAATTTTTTCTCTTGTCATTCTTACTTCTTATGTATCCTTGAGATTGAAGATCAGCTAAGGGACCATTAGACCATTTTTTGCCCCCATTCCCCCAGCAAATTCTATATAGAGGGTCTGTTCTCAGATGCAAAATATTATAATAGGAAAATCCCTATTTAATAGTTTTATGTTAAAATTTTAATTAGACTAGTAATTTAATTGTGCAAATTTCGAAATTGAGTAATTGAGATTATAAAGGATCGTAATATGGTTCAGGGACCTGAAGATCTTTGATTTATAGGAAAGAATCAAGGAGGATGTAAAATTTGTCTTCTGGAATTTGAATAGCTGTCAAGTCAGAGGAGGGAGGTAAATAAATGTGTCATTCAATTATGTATGCCAGCACTCACCCCAGTCTCTGGCAGAGCTACTCTATATTTATTAAGTGAACTGATTTGAATTAAACTATTCCTTTGAAGTTTCAGAGAGAAAAACTTGGATCATAAAACAAAAGTTACAGGGAGGTAAATTCTAGCTAAGCAGAAGGCAAAGCTTCCCATGAATTATAGCTGTATAAAATAGACTTCTTGGAGAAACAGTAGGATATTACACCTGTTCAAGCAGAAGGTATATGACCATCTGTGAGTGATACTATAAGAATAATTCTTACATTGGATGGGAATAGGGACTAAATCATAAATGTTTCCTTTCTGCTGTTTTTAAGCTGCTGTAGTTATTTTATACATACTCTAGTTATATTTTTAAATCTAAATAAGTTTGGCCCAGCCGGTGTGGCTCAGTGGATTGAACGTTGTCCCATGGACTGAGAGGTCCCGGTTAGATTCCTGGTCAGGGCATAAGCCCAGGTTGTGGGCTCAATCCCCAGTGGGGGGTATGCAGGAGGAAGCCGATCGATGTTTCTCACATTGATGTTTCTACCTCTCTCTCCTTTCCTCTCTTTCTAAAAAAAAAGATCAATAAAAACATATGAAAAAGTCTTACTAAAACATATATATATATATATATATATATACACACACACACACACACACACACACACACACACATATTTGTTTGGTTGATTGGTTGTCATCAGCATAGGTCACATATATAAAGTTAAAATAGTATTTGTGATTTTCCATGTACAATGTCTAAAATTTTGATCATAGAAACTTATTTTCCTCATCATTATCAAAATGGCAGATGTGGTCTCCAGGGCCTATTGTATTTTGTAAGTTTCTGCCAAATGAGTATAACTGTTTCATTTACTCTTATATTGATTTGATTTTTTGCACCACTTTCACTTTCAAGGATTCACATATTTGATGCATTACCTCAAAGACCACAAGATAAAGAGTGTTTAATTATTTATGCTTAGCAAGTATTGCATTAAAGTTTGCATGAATTTAATGTCAAACTTTAGCTACTGTTTGTTTTTATTCAAAAGCAGATGCATCAAATAAGTTCCATGAGTATTGAATAATGCCTTCAGTGTTCTCCAGAAAACTGTCCTTCTTTTCAGTAATAAGCAAAGTTGATAAGTTTATTAATGGTGTGTGTAGAATACTAAATCCAAATCACCCTCAAAATGATTACTGGGATTCTAGTATGTACTCTTTTCCTATCTATATTCCCATATTCTACAGAATTTCAAGACCCCTACAAATGTCTACTTTTTATGGGAAAAAGGCCATCCCTGATGGGTACAGTTCTCATATATGAGATCCTGCTCCAATATCTACTATTTGATAGTTTCACACGGTTAACAATTATTGAATAATTATTTAATCATAATTACATAAAAAGTATTAATAAATAATACCCTGTATTCTAGTTAAACTATACAGTATATTGTGTTATTCTCTAATTGTTTCATATGTAATTGCCAACGATACATCAGATAAGGGGTTAATTTCCAAAATGTATAGAGTACTCATACAACTCAACAAAAGAAAGACAAAGAATCCAATTTAAAAATGGGCAGAGGACCTAAATAAACACCTCTCCAAAAAGGACATACAAATGGCCAAGAGACATATGAAAAAATGCTCAGCATCACAAATCATCAGAGAGATGCAAATTAAAACGACTATGAGGTATCACCTCACACCTGCCAGAATGGCCGCCATCAACAAATCATCAAACAACAAGTGCTGGTGAGGGTGTGGAGAAAAGGGGACTCTAATACACTGCTGGTGGGAATGCAGACTGGTGCAGCCATTATGAAAAACAATATGGTGTTTCCTCAAAAAATTAAACATGGAACTGCCGTTTGAATCAATGATCCCACTTCTAGGAATATATCGTAAGATGCCTGAAACATCAACCAGAAAGAATATATGTACCCCTATGTTCATAGCAGCACTATTTACAATAGCTAAGATCTGGAAACAGCCCAAGTGTCCATCAATACATGAGTGGATAAAAAAGCTGTGGTACATATACACAATGGAATACTATGCAGCTATAAGAAAGAAAGATCTCTTACCCTTTGAGACGACATGGAGGGACCTGGAGAGTATTATGCTAAGTGAAATAAGCCAGTCAGAGAAAGACAAGTATCACATGATCTCACTTTTTTGTGGAATATAATGAACAAAATAAGGTGATGCACAAAATAGACCCAGAGATATAGAAGCAGGGTTCAGACTGACAAACTTCAGAGGAGAAGGTGGGGGAGGGGAAGAGATAAACCAAAGAACTTATGCATATAAGCATAACCAACGGACGTAGACAACAATGCTGGAGGGGAGGGGGGCAAGAATGGGAGGAGGGTGTCAATGGGGGAAAAGGGAGAACCATCTGTAACAAAAATAAATTAATTAAATAAAAATATTTTTTAAAAAAGAATTATTGATAAAACAGGAAAACGTTTTATTTCTCTGAGCATTCAAAGAACTAGGAGCCATTTCCATGCACAGATTTGATCTAGAGACCCACTGAGACAAGTGCTACTGCTGAATTGTATGATCATTTATTTTCTTTGTGGAGTTTTGCTTCTCATGTCTCCCAGGCAGCAGCTCTCGTAATAGAGTGAGTGTCTCAGAGATTGAAGTGGAATCTTTTCCTTCATTACAGCATTCCATGTTTTTACTCTTCATGTTACTCCCTGTCCCAAGATTCTATATTTCAGTGCTCACAGTTGTCACTCACATATTCACCATACGATTGTCCATATTGATTATGGCCTATTGATTATTGGTATTTGTTGGACTCTTCCCTCTTTTTTCTAATTCCTAGTGGTCTTTTTTTTTCTTTTTTCTCTTTGTTCATCTTTATTTTCACAAAGTTTATTTTGAACTCATAATTTATTAGATTTCTCTTTTCATATATCATTTAAAATATTTTTCTTTAGGCATCACAGAATTCTTATACAAAGTTCAGTCATTATTATACTTCTTAAACCTTGTCAACCTTTGAATAAATGAACAAACATCCAAGAACGCATATAAATTGTTTGATTAAGTTACTATACAGAATTGTATTGGATTCATATGAATAGCCACCACCTATCAGTCCTGGGTTATTGAAAACATTTATAAATTAAAAGTCTGTGTTTTATGGGATCATTTAGTGAGCATTAGCTGGAGTGCCCCAGCTACATCATGAAAAAAGACTCCAGAGTGTTTTATATAGATGTGTCAGGGTGGTTCTTTTGAAATAGTAATGTTTTCTGCATTTCTCTTTTCCCATTTCAAGCAGGTGGTCAGGTTTTGTAATTTGCTTCACAGATTTTTACAGAACATATAAAGATACGATGGCTGAAATCATTGGCTCTCCTTGCCCTTTTTGAAATCTAATCCCATTAAATGAGAGTTTTGCCTGTCCCACAATTTAGATGAGGAGAGAGAGAGAGAGAGAGAGAGAGAGAGAGAGAGAGAGAGAGGGAGGGAGAGAGAGATTGAGAAATGGCTTTTGAAAAGGGGAAGGAAAAAGAAAGAGAAAAATTGAGATTGGGGCTGAAGTTAGAAAAAGATCAGAAGTGGAGGGTGCTGATGAAATGGAGGACCTACACATAATTCAGAAGAAGCCCACCAGGGACATGATAACCTTTAGAAGGATGGCTTGTGATGGGTTCAAGAAGTCCAGGTCTCATGCACAGGGGCTCTCACCAAGTGAATCACAAACATGACTGGGAAGCAGTAAAACTGCCATACCTGAAGAGACTGTGTAGAAGCCTTAAACAGCTAAAACTTCATTTTCCAGCAGCCTGGTGGGATGGAGCTTAGATTTGGATTCAAGTGTAATATTTAAATAAGATAACAAATGAATATTTTTCATATATCTGAGCTTGTTGGAAAAGATCCCTACTTATTACACATGGAATGTAATCTGAAACTGTTAAGAATCTTCATGTTGCACATATCTGCATCTTGGACTGATTATAATCTCCAGCTTCCAAAAGTGGTTTCCAAGACAACTGTGCTTATCTGCATCAAGCTAGCAGAGGGAGAAAAAGCATAGAGAACATCAAGGATATGAATTGCATGCATCAGCTTAGAAGTGACACATATCACTTCTGTTCACGTCTCACTGGCTAGAACTCCATCATATGCCTACACCTAACTGTAAGGTAAGACCCGGGATTTGGGGCCAACACTTAGAGAGGGATAGTCAAAAGAATGATTAGGTTTGAATATCTCACTGGCCCTGTGGGTTTAGCACTTGGGGTTAGTTTTTTTTTTTTAATCCTCACCCAAGGACATTTTTTCATTTTTTGTTCAGATAGAGTGGGAGGGAGAGAGAGGAAGAGAGAGAGAGAGAGAAACATCGACGTGAAAGGGACACATCGAGTGGCTGCCACCCGCACGACCCTCACGACCAACCAGGGTCCGGGACAAACCGCAACCGAAGTACATGCCCTTAGCGGGAACCGAACCCGGGTCTCTCTGGACCGCAGGCCGATGCTCTAACCGCTGAGCCAAACCGGCCAGGGCTTGGGGTTAGTTTTGATCTGATTTTTAAAAATAAACAACTGGGGTGGGGGAGGGGAGCAATAAACCACAGAACTTATACGCATGTACGCATAACTAATGGACATGGACAACAAAACTGGGGATGGGGTAGGGAGGGAGGGAGAGGAGGGAGTCAATGGGGGAAAAAGGAGAAACATTTGTAACAAAAATAAATTAATATAAAAAATAAATTAAAAAAATAAAAATAAATAAAAATAAACAACTGAATATTTTTTTGAAGAATTAAATTTTAGGTTGAGATTCATACCTGCTACATAGGTAAGATTGTTTTCTAAGCACAAATATTTGAAAGGCACATTCAAAAGACCCCTATTCCAGGACAGCAAAACATGGTAGGTATTATAATAACATCTTTATAAATGTTCAGTTTGGAGGAAATATGATTGGCAACAAAGACTTAGATAAAGGAGAAGGAAGCAAAGCAAATGCTAACACTATCAATGTGATATTGTCTGGGAAAACAAAAGCCCAGTCATACCAACATGATCTCCCCAGTAGTAAGGAGTTGAACTCTTGGTGACATAAATATTTCCAACATTTTTATTCTTCTTGTCTAATTCCATACTCAGTATTTGACATTCTGATATTTTGGCATCAAGCATAGCATGTCTACTGGGTTAAAAAGGGCGTGACAAGCTGGCTTCAGTACATGATCTGTTTAAGAATTTTATTTCTAATTATAAATTAGCTTTCCAATTTTATGTGATAGCTCTGTGAGCATTGAGTATGTCCTGAACACAGCTGACTCTCAGGCACTGTGGTGATTTAAATATTAGTGCAAATGCTTTGACTTTCTTCTCAATGAGAGGTGGGACCTATGTACCCTCCAGTTGAAACTCCGCAGACTTTGTCACAGCTTTGATAAATAGGACAGAGTAGAAGTGGCTCTAGTGGCTAAAGAAAAGCTTCTGCCTATTTCTCCTGGGACACTCACCTTTGGATCCCTGAACACCAAATAAGAAGCCTGGCTACCCTAAGGTTATCAGGTGGAGAGATCATATGGGGAGACCACATGGAGAGGGCTTGATACTATATGGAAAGAGAGAAATGCCTCCTACTACTCCAAACCCCACCCTTGTTCCTACTTCAGTTACCAACTGACTACAACCACATGGGAGAAATTGAGACAGAACCACCTAACTTAGCTGTCCTTCAGTTCCCAGTGCAAAAGAACTGTGAGAGATAATAAATGACTATTGTTGGTTAAAGACAATAAGTTTGGGGGTGATTTTTAAGGCAGTGATAGAAGAAGCACCAAGGAGCTTGGAATTCCTGAGCTTGTGATGAAGACGGCCAGGTGCTGAGCAATGATGAAGCTACTGAATCAATTCCATCATATGAGGCCTCCTAGTGGACAGCTAGTCAGCCATTTAGTTCCAGCCATTTAGCTATGCCATTTTCCTTTAAAACTTGACTCCAGCTACAATTGCCTTATGGAGAGTAAAACTATCTTACACTGCTTTTTATCCTGCCTCTACCTAATTTGAGGTTGGCCACCTTCAGGAGCAACATAATTAACGCTACCTAATCAATGAGAGGTCTCAAGAAAGCAAAGCCATGCAGTTTGAAAACAGTGCCCTCAGAATCCTAGACTTGATCAAAACTGGCAAAGATGGAAGAGGAGGGTGGGTGGAGGTGGAAGAGATATACAGGGGGATAAATGATGATGGAAAAAATAAAATAAATTTTAAAAACCGGCAAAGAGAATCATATCCCCAGAAGTCACATATGGAATATTAATACCCAATATTTATGGAGCAATGGAACACTCATGTGCCAAACACTGTTCCAAAAGCTTGCCTTGTATTTACACATTTGATCCTTACAAGACCTCTGTAAGGTAGATTCCATTATTATCCCCATTTGGCAAATGAAGAAACTGCGTCACAGAGAGGTGAGGTTACTTTACTTTCCCAGTGTCACCCTCAAGCAAGAGGCTAAAGTAGAAATGAAGCCCAAGTTGTCTGGGTCTAAAGCCTTTTTTATTATCTATTACACGTCACTGCATCTGAATAGACTCCCAACTCCAAAATGCTCTAAAATGAAATTATTGATGGTTGTTTCTACATAGGTAACATGGTAAAGGATAAAGAAGACAAGTTTTAGAGTCCAGGTTTATATAAGATCTCAGTCTCTTACTGTCTGTGTGACCTCAGGTAGGATTCTCTGAACCTTCCTTTTTTAAAAGTCTGTACAATGGAGATAAAAATAATACCCACCTTTCAGGGTTAGAGTTGATAAAGTTCACTAAGAACCTTGCACGATATCAGCACTGATAGCTATTATTGCTTAATCATCTAACTTTGGATGGCAGTCAAATTACCAGCTGATAAGGTACACCACAAAGTGGAGTTATAAATCAAAGAAAAGTACAACTAAAGCAGGCTTCAGCTGAGTTGAGATTTTCCAAAAGGATCATTCACTAGATATGACACAGTGGAGTCATATCAACCACATATGTGACTTTTGAGAAGTCAGCATGCCAAAATAACAGAGAGAAAAAACAATGTTAATGTGTGGAAAATTCTAGCTCTCTTAAGCCTGAGAGTTAGCATGAGATAGGATAGGTGAATTTTTTTTTCTCAGTCAGTTACCAGTAGCTCTGACAATTGAGGCATCTTGCCTCAATGGATGTGGTTTTAGTGTATATGTGTGTGTGTGTGTGTATCTATCTATCTATCTATCTATCTATCTATCTATCTATCTATATACACTTTTTATTGTTGACATTATTATAGATATCTATTTCCCCTCTTTTTCCCAAACATGAGCCTGAAGCATGACAAAACTGTTTAATCTGGTTTTTGCTTAACATAAAGCAATACATTCTAATTTTGCAGGACAAACTAGCATTGGATTCACTATAGTGACAGGCAACACCATGCTAACTCCAATGAGGTGTCTTCCCTTGGGAATCTTTAAGGGTAACATAGTTTATTTTCATTGTTTGGGCTTATGTTGTGATGCCACCATATTCTCAACATGGTTTATTTGTTGTTTTTGCTTATTTGGGCCCTTGCCTTTCTTGAAACTTCAGTCACAAACCAGTTGGGCCATGTATAGAAAAACACACTGGCACTCAAACTTCTGCTTGATAAAGTGTATTAATAAGTGAATCTGTTCCAAAATTGTTAGCTTATATCTCTTCTCATCTATAAATGTATAAAAAGAAATTATCTTTTCACAGTACTACAAAATCTTCAACTAATGATATAAATTTTATATGGGAACAAATTGTTCTGGCTTCCTATTCAGACAGTGTATCGTTGACTATATCCCTGTCTACACTAGTGTTTGTTACTGCAAGCAATCTTATCTAAAAAGGAAGAGGAGGAATTCATGTTTTCATCATTTACTTTGTTGATGCCCGAGGTTTAGAACCATTCCAAAGCACTGGTTGTCAGCTCTCTTTGAAGTGAACAAAATATTTTAAATGCTGCAGATTTTTTTTCTCTGAAGTGTACAAAAACACGCAGATTTCCTTATAGACTTAATTTAAAATATTCTGTACTTAATCTTATTACATTGTCAGGCAAACCAGGGACCAAGTAATAAGGACCTAATATACTTTAAATATCAATATTTATCCTACAGCTTATATTTCTGAGTTATGCCATTATATAATGAAGGTTCTTTCGTTTTGAGCAGCAGAAATGATCTCATTTTGCTGAAGTTAAACAGAGCTTAGGTGGAAAACTATCAGGGGAATATAGGGTCTAGGTTTTGGAATGGGCCAGAACCAAGACTGTGTTTAAAACTGCAAAGCAAAAATCCGCAGTTGAGACAGTCAGAACTTTCCTCCCTCCATCTTGCATCCCAGGGAGGAATGAAATTCCAATCATTGTTAATTTGTATTTCACTGCCCAAGATTTACACTGGTTTGGATTGGGTCACAGTTACCACCACTTAGTTGGGGGGAGGATAGAGCCATTGTTCACAGCCCACCAGACTGCACTCAATGAGGAAGAAGTAATTCCCCAAGAAACTCTTGGGTGTTCTTAGGGAGAAGAAATTGATGCTGGCCTGCCAAACCCAACCATTAATATTTTTTACAGAAAAAATTTTATTAAATTGTCGTTTACTTAATCCTTCCTCCCTTCTCCTGCATCAGTGTCCTAACAGGCTAAAGGTTTCCTTCTGTTCTCTTTTGGTTAGATTAACTCTCACTATGTCAATTCCCATACTTGGAGAAAAGAAAATGAAATAAACTAGACCTAGCAGGTGGAGAGCCGCTTTCAGGCACCAGAGGTTCAATGGGAGGCTGAGGGTAGTTAAAGCAGGGTTCTCTGGAGCGGAGGGAAACCACCCCTCATTGCCAAGGTATCTACTTGCACTTGAAGAAGGACATCTGAGGAACCTCTACACTCCAGAGAGACTGCAGCACTGGAACCAGTGAGGCTGTGGTCCCTGTTCAAGGGAAGAAAGATTCCCCACCCCTGATTGCTTTCAGCTGCTCCCTGTCCTCAGGGCTCCGAAAAGATTTAGAAAGAGGTTTCCACTGGGGTGCCTAGCAGCTGCCATGATTCAGAACAGGAGGGGATTGTGACTACCGAGGAATGGGAAGGATTACTTGCTCTGCAGCCCCACTAAACCTGTCCACGTTCTAAGTAGGGAAGGATTCCTGAGACAGGTGCTCCAAACATAGAGGGGAGGTGGGGTGTAATTTTGCGTGTAAATCTCTGCGGTTCTCACTTTCCTCTTATGATTCTCCAATGATAAAGTTGGTTTTGACCTCATTCACAGAGTAATTTAATTGAGAAATTATATTTATCTTTTAGGAAGTAAAATCTGAGTAATCTTCCCACACCCCTCTTATTAACAAAAACAAAACAATGATATCTCCCTGATACATTAGTAAAAACGAAGCAAAACAAAACATCGTAAAGGAAGGTGGCTTTTCACTCTTGTGGTACTCTTTGATGCTATAGAAACTTTAAAAACAAGAACAAAAGTTAAAGAGTATTATGGAATAGAAGAAGAAATTATCTTGGCTTGACAGATAAAATAGTTTCCTGGAGAAAGGATGACTTGAAATTACCTTGAAAAGTAAACAGAATTTTAACTATCAGATGGCACTTTGGGAAGATGGAGGCAACATGAGAAAAGACTCAAGAAGTAGGAAACTTTAATACTTTAGAGAAGTGTTAGGGTTTTAAAACATTAAAGTAAACTGAACTGCAACAATGGCACATGTGTGGAAATGTTTGTTGATTTGTGTTTTGACTTATCTATTTTTTGTTTTGTTTTTTTATATATACAAAAACTAAACATATTTAATGTATACAATTTGATGAGTTTGGACATAAGCATATACCCGTGAAACCATCATCAAAATCAAGGTGATAAATGTATCCATTACCTCCAAAAGTTTCCTTGTGTCCCTTTGGCTTTTATTGTTTGTTTTTGTATTGTGGTAAGAACATTTAACAAGAGATCTATCTTCAACACGTTTTTAAGTGTACAATTCAATATGATTGACTATAGACACTATGATGTACAGCACACCTCTAGATCTAATTCATCTTGTATAACTAAAACTTTATACCAATTGAGTAACAGCTGCCCATTAACCCTTTCCCCCAGCCACTGGTAACCACCATTCCACTCTCTGCTTCTATAAGTTTGAGTATTTTAGGTGCTCATATAAGTGGAATCATGTTGTATGTGTCCTTCTGTGGCTTGTGTATTTCACTAGTATTATGTCTTCCAGGTTCATCCATGTTGTTGCAAGTGGCAGGATTTCCTTCCTTCTTAAGGCTGATAATATTCCACTGTGTGCATATACACATTTCTTTATTCATTCATCCATCCCTGGACAGTTGCTCTGCTAGCTCAGTTGACAGAGCTTGAGATTCTTGACTTGTTTTTTTTTTGTTTTTTTTTTTACAAGTGAGTTTAGATATCCCAAAGATGAAATAGAATTTTCTCTGATGATCTGAATTGGTGATTCATACAGTTCCAGGGTAAGAGAAGAGACCATAACGTTTTGCCATTCCTAAAGTCCTAAAAAACTACTTAAGGGTCTCTAATTTGTAGTTAAATTTGTTAAATTAAATGAATACCTCTGGAATAATGTGGGAGCAGTGCAGGATGCCTACAGGAGAAAGACAATTTTCATGTAATCTTTTGTACATCTGTATTTTGAGGGAGAGAAATATTAACCAATGAAAAGCCCCTCTTATGATTTTGCCTCCTCAAATTTGGGCAAATAATCTAGCCTTGGTTATTGATATGTCTGACATGTACATGTGAAGAATATGTTTGTTAAATAAATAAATGTCTTCTATTAAGAAGGAGCTAATGATGGTAAAAACACCATCAACACAGCATGTCAGGTCAAAATTATTCTATCTAGATGGCCCAGCACTAAGGTTTGCTTCTTTCATAGATTTGCCAGCTCACTGTTAATGAAGGGCATCTACTTTTGAAACAAACGTGGATGTGAGACAGCTAAATATTTTCAAAATTAGTGAAACTTTGTTTTACAGTTTTTCAGGATTATTCAACCTATTGCTTTACTATGCCACTGGCTATAGTAAAATAGTTGGTAAAATTTGGAGATTCCCTGCAGAGGGAAGAATAAGGAAGGTATAAGGGGAAATGGTTTATTTCTTGCCCCCACAGTCAAAATTCAGTATCTATGGATTATTGTTTAGGTGTAATGCATCAATATGTTTGAATACTGCAGGGTGAACTATTCTACCCATCAAATCTTAAGTTTCTTGAGGGTGCATTATTCTACACATTATGGAGACTTAATATTTTTTATTTCGATTGAATTGAACTCTCAAGTTACTTGCCTTAATTACATGCTGACCTGAAAGCCCTTGCCTGAGCTTACACAACCCCCACCATTTTGAGGGAGGGAAATATCTGGTATAAATGGCTATCTTAATATGTAAAACAACTTAATGGGAAATTTTCTAGTCTAGTCTTCATCTGAACTCTCAGCAGATCAGTGTACATGGATGTTTTACATGCATCCTTGTATCACACACTCAACTTTTACCCAGAACCCCCCTCCAAAAAAATTATAAGCATACTCTCCCGTAGAACCACGTTCAAGTTTCTTAGTACCATCTAATTTATACCTTTACCTTTTTTTGACATCCACATCTTGATGGAATTAAAGACTAAGATTTTTCATAATTTAACTTGCCAACAGCATGCAGTGAAACCAGAGCAGAAAAACAAATACACAGTGGCATGAGAGCAGGAAGCATAGTGCATAACTCAGAGGAACTCAAGCAGAGAATGTAATTGCATGCTGAAATCAAAATGATTATTGATCTTCAAATCCTTACCTATATACAAAAAGAAAATATATTTTGAGAACAAAGGACATCCAATCTACCCAACTGTAACTTCCTGGCATTTTGTCACTTCATGGATTAAATGATGACTAAGGAAAATGCCCCACCTACATGGTTTTCTATGTACCTGTGTGTATCCCTTCAAAGCACTACTCAGCATAACTTCAGATATCTTGGGCTGAAAATTCATGGCCCTGGTTTTTAGTTTCTTCTTTATAAGAAACTCTACCATTGCTTTTAGTATTCATTAAGGTTTACTGGAATTAAGTAACATTTTAAAAAGTAGACCTTAATTTATGTACATGGAATTGAAACTTGGCATACAATTGATCATGCTTCAATTTATATTTCCTAGAACACTTAGTTAACTTTGTCTATAAGAATTTTTGGTGCATCTTACTTAGAATAAAATTTTCAAGACCTTAATTGCTCTCCGTATCAGTTGGGGTCTAGCGAGGAAACATCACCAGTAATTTGAATAGAGCAGATTAACATAAATAATAAATAACAAACAAAAAAGGAATTAAATATTATATTGGGTAGAAATAAGACTCTAAGGGGTCCAGGGATAGCAAGTTCTAAAACAAACTACAATATCTAAGCTAAGAAGAGTTGACATTGAAAGAACAATAACAGCAGTTACCCCATCCCCCAGCCCCACGACTGAGGTTCAGACCTCTTCAAAGAAGGCAGAATCGGGTATCCTCCAGGGTCAAAGAAACTTGTCAGAGGTCACAGATCATAGCTGATGAGCCACTGAGTGGGGAGAGTGTAGCCTGAGAGTGTGGCTGGCTGAAGCTGATCAATGAAGGCCACTAGGTTCCTATGCTGAATAATAAGAAAGGAGGACCAGAACCTGAAGGAAAGTGACTTCCTGTTGTTATTGTCTTTTGGTATCCCTTAAGATTTTTCTGTTGTTGAAACCAACATCATGCCACTGGAAAAATAGAAATGTTTACAAAGTACACCTCTGATATCACAAAGCAAGGCAAAGAATGGAGGATTTGTGGCTGAGAGTCAAGAAATGAATCATTAGTATATACATATATTATTAATCTAACTTAGGTGTCCAATTTTTAAAAAATATAATGGTCAATATAACATTTATGTTTCTTTCATCCTCTCAATCAAGAGTAATAAACTCACATAATCCTAGAAGCCCAGAATATAACCCAAAGGATTAAAATAGAATATACATAAGGAAATAAGGAGTGGTATGAACTGATGTGGAAAGAATATGCCTTGCCTCCTAAAAGTGATCCAGTTCATATATGAATATCTGCATTCTGCATACAGACCCCATAATACTATATTAGTAATTGTAAAACTAAATAATTAAACTGTCTACAAACCAGAAGATTTTGTTTTATTTTGGTTTTTTGGTATGGCCAGTGAGAAATACCATTCTCAAGTTAGTTATGGAACTACAGATTCTATCAGTTATCCAGTTGATTAGAAGGATTTATCATTCATTCACTGTTTAAATGTTGTTCCCTATAAGATTCTCAAATAAAGAATTCATAGTATTTAATCAGATATATGTTGAGTGGTTTGGGGGCTATTAAAAATAATCATTTTTATTTTGTATTGGAAATCAAGCAAAGGAAGCAAGGACCTTGTATCTTAATATTCTACATGTTATGCCTAATTTGAATTAGGATACATTTTCCAAACTGGCAATTCCCTTATTTATAATTTAAGAAGCAATGATAATAGTAGAATCAGACTCTATTACAATTACTTCACAGAGGTAAAAAAGAAAAAGAAATAACCACTTAAAACATAATTACATCAATGTTATTAAATCCTCTATGTGTGTTTTTAAATGTCAAAATCCCAACATTAATTACCATTCTGCACTGAAGCATGAAATGGCTTCAAAGTCCCTAGCTAAACAAGGACTATGACTAAATTAGTAAGGGTAAAGGTTGAACCTTCGAGGAACAAAAAGATTTGGCTATAAAGAAAAAAAAGTATGTTTTACAGAATCGTATGTTTGGTCTTTTCCAAGTGGACCACAGTTCATGTGACTTTATTTTTCTTTTCAATTAAAGTGATTTGTTAAACATATAATTAAATGCGATTTACATTTTATATCTCCATAAGATTTTTCATATAAACATGTGTACAAACCTGAAACTCTCTTTGTCTCGAGTCCCAATTTCTAGTTCGGAAAATGCATCCATTGTAATTATACAATGGCAACATAGGAACCACCAGATTTACCTATGGTGAAAAATCAAAAGTAGTCGTAGGTACCAGGATTTAGAAATGAGATGTATTATATGTATTCTATAAAACGTCACAAATATACTTAACATTTATTTAGCTTCTGCAGCTAAATTGGGGACAGTGTAGTATGGTGATAAGAGCTCAGTTGCTTTCACATACAGGAGTACTTTCACATTCTAGCAATGCCTGTGTTAGTGATGGGGTCTTAGGAAAGACACTCAATCACTAAGTCTTGACTTACTCATCTGGGAAGATAATATTTAACTTGTAGAGAGATTGTGAGGATTAAAAGATATCTCCCATGAGAAAACACTCAAAACAGAGCTTGGCATAGTAAATATTAGCTTTTTTATTTGAAATACACTATGGTTTTCTCGTATCCACATATTGCGGTAAAGCAACAGTGTTATAATATAGATTACTTTAGGTCAATATAGTCATTTGGGTAAGTCTGACATTAATTTTATATTATAAATTTATTTTCCCTTCTTCATGCTTATTTTGTCCCCTACTGTCTGCTATTTACTACCTTGTTATTTTTGTTCTACTTATTTTTACATTTTGTTTTCTGTAGACCACCCTGCTTCTTTCTCTAATCACTTAAAATGTTTTTAAAATATCTTCTAGAACTTTTGATCTGCTCCAAAATTGGGTATGTGGTTTAATTAGATTTTATGACCTAAAACATCAGGTTCAGGATAAGACTTCACCAATTACTCATACAGAAGCTCATGACTAAAATAGAAAAAAAGTCTGATTCCGCACTATTGATCAGTAAGACTCCTGTAAAACTAAATGAACAATGCTGCCCAACTCTCAAATCATTACTTTAAAACACTAAAGAGTAGCTTTTTAAGCTTATACACATAATTTACTAACTGATGGGACAATGCCTGAGGGTCCAATTCTGAGGAATTTGTAGATGGTGTTATATATGTTTATATATATGTATGTTTATATATATATAAACATACATATATAAACATATATATGTATATATAAACATATATATGTATATATATAAACATATATATTATATATATATAATATATATATAAACATATATATATATATATATATATATATATATATATATATTCTCTTCGGAGAAGTATCTCACTCACCTTTACTTTAGTAGCTATATTTTATCATACATGATCTAATTGAAAGATGAAAATGAGTCAAAAAGAAAAGGAATTATAGTGTTACAGGGGACACCATTAACCAGTGACAGAAAAAAAAAAAGTACAGCAAAAGAATGGGGTTACTGCAGCCACACAGACAGAATTTCTAAGTAGGCATAAGGATTGATGGCTTCTATCCAAAACCCCATACCTATTGTCAGGCCCTCTCATCTGCCCCCCCCACCTCTTTCATTCCACCAACATCATATATCCAGATCAAAAATGTCCTAACAAGGTTAACCCAAAAGTTCTCTTATTCCTCAGTAGAGACAATTTTTTTATTCAGTGCACCTCTTCTTAGTGATTAGTATTATTCAGAAGGCAGGAAGGCAGGAAGGAAGGAAGGCAGGGAGGAAGGAAGGAAGGAAGGAAGGAAGGAAGGAAGGAAGGAAGGAAGGAAGGAAGGAAGGAAGGAAGGAAGGAAGGAAGGAAAGAAGGAAGGAAGGAAAGAGAGAGGGAAGGAAAGAGAGAGGGAAGGAGGGAGGGAAGGAAATCTAATTTAGTCATTTTGACTAAGGTGTGAACCTCTATGTGGTATTAGCAATTTAAAGGAAGAATATTATAAACAAAACTAATCTTCACAGATATCAGCGCTTTGGTGAAGTATACACTAGAGCCCCAGAACTGTTTCCTGTGCTGAATGTGGACTTTCATCCTTCACCTGATGAGAGAACATTTGGAGTTTCTCATGATGATGCTGCTGGCCAACCAACAGTTGCTATTTCTAAAGTTTTGCCATCTTAGTGTGCCCATAGCAGCATTTGCGAAATATTTAAATAATTTCTTGCCCTTTGCCCTTATTATTTTATAAGAAAAAAATTAACAATATGGAAATGAAAGAAAAGAAGTTGAGGGTCATATTTAATACAATCAAGACAGAGATTGAAATAACTCATCATGTATGCCAAGAAAAGGCCCTCATTGGACTTATATGCTGATAATAAGTTTGACTCTTTAGAAAAAGAACATTAGTGAGTGCATATTAGTAACTAGATGTTCAAATAGAATTTTGTCACAAATTTCTGCTGAGGCAAAAAAAAACCAAGATGCCGAGTGAGGTTTACTATCATGATGCAGGAACCATAAAATTTACATGATTCTTAATCCCTCACCCACATCAAGTATATAATAGTATAGAAGTTGGAAAGGGGAAAGGAAAGTTTGAGAGAGCCGAGCCATTTGTGTGTTGAGGGCACTCCACAGGTAGAATGGCAGAGGTACTTCCTCTTTCAACTCAAGTCAACAGAAGGACTTGAAGGAGATGACTTGTAGGGCCAATCCGTTTCAACTGTAGTTTGGGGAACATCATGGATTACTGTCTGATTCTCACCTGGAAATCTAAAGGCCAACAAACAGGCTGGGTAGAATGTGGAATTGCAGACAGAATACAGAACAGGTGGCTGGGTTGGGCAGCTTATACCCTCAAAGTTTGCCAAAGCAAAAAGTGAGCATTTCCTTTAAGGGGGGGAGGAGGGAAAGAGAACATGCATGCTGCCATCTTACAGGTTTATCTTACATCTCTCCAAAAGAGTTGCCTAGTGATGTGAAAAGACTTAGTAGGATGAGCTGGAAAGAGACATAGATATCTGGGGTCTGAAGGAGAAGCAAAACTAGAAGGAATACAGAAGTAGTTACAAGAAAGAGGGATCTCAAGAGATCAGGGATAAGGGAAATATGGTGAGTTCTCCAAATAATCTGTGCAAGTACCCACAACAAGATTTGATTCTAAGCATCTGTCATGGCCAGAGAAAACTATAAGCTCAGCATTGGCCAGGTGAGAACTCTTCTGTTCCCTTACTTCTTCCTCTTTGATGCCTTCCAACCCTGTGGGTATCTGCAAATGTAGGTAGCAAGATATGAAAGTAAAATGAAAACTACAAGGTCAGGTACAATATTAAAGCCCCTGCTGTCCCACTGCAGGCAGTTAACTTGGGAAAGTTTCAGACTGAAGGAAAAAATGAGCTATTAACTTTCACCGTTCTGAATCAATAATCAACAGACTTATCCTCTCTTTGAGGAGCCAGTGGATAGAAAGCAGGGGTTCAATAAACCTGAATGGGAAAAAATAGTTACATATTTATTTTCACTAACCTCTAACTGAAATTTAGCCTCTCCTTTAATGATGAATGCACGTAACACAACATAGTAGTATTAGCAGTATCTGTGCAAGAAAGAGTTAACATAGCAAGGCTGAGAGTGCTATCCTTAGGAAAGCCTGCTAGCAAGATTGGCCCATGGTAAATCTGGAAACTATGATTTCAGGAGTGTTCTGATTCTTTACTAAGTGATAAGGGTAGTTCACTGTGCAAACAATGCGGCTTATGCTGAGCACCTGCTTTCCTGCAAGGAGTCTGGAATTCTAGTACATGCTGGGTGGACTGAGTTTATATGAACAGTCCCTAACAAAACCCTGGACACTAAATCTCTGATAGGCTTCCCTGGGAAGAAATATTATAAACATGTTGTTAATTTTTGTTGAGGGGGGTCATGTACCCTGAATGACCCCTTATGGGAGGGAGACAACATAAGGAAGCCTGTTCATGGATTCCTCCAAACTCTGTATGTGCCTTTTCCTCTTCTGGTCAGGCCATGTATCTTTATTATATCACTATAAATCACCTTAACTGTGATTACAACTACATGCAAGTGCTGTGAGAACTTCCAGCAAATATTTGAATGTGGGGTGGACTTAGGGACCACAAACACAATGGTGGAATTTTCTAGAATGACCCCAAGTCACTGAAATATAGCTACAGCATTATTTGAGTGGGGAGAAAGAGCAAGGGGCAGGAAATAACAAAACCCTGGTATGTGTGTGGGTCACCGATAGTATGAAGTAGCCGCTGATCTATTGTCTGTGGTCAAAGGCAAAAGTTACTATGGAGTGTCAAAATTACATATCCACCCCCTAGGAGATTCAGCTCACTGAATCCCGAGCTGCCTTGGGACATTCAGGATAGAGTGAGAGAAAATAACCACAGTCAAGGTGATGACTTTATTTCCCTTTCTATCTCCCGTCTCTGGGTAGGGGAGAAAGAGTCTGAACACAAAAATTTGTTTGTAGTTACTTTCTCTTCTAAGTGGGAGGGGAAAAGTTTATATCTGTTCCCAGGGCTGTAGCAATGCTTTAGATAAACCAGAGGGGAAAAGAAAGAGAAAAAAACAGTCCAGTCATTTCTTCAGGCTCACTGTGACTGCAGCTTCCCTCTCTTGCCTCTCACACTCTAGCTGGGTTCTCCTGGCAGTTGCCATGTGAACCCTGTAAATGGTGACTTTACTGCTAGGGTTTTGAGTAAACTTGTAGTGAGGGGAAAAAAGGAATTTTAAATCACAGCTTTGCGTTTTCTGGCTATTGCATCTGGATATATGATAAAAATGGATGTAAAATATTAATATGCTTTTAATTTTGTAAATGCTAGAGAGGTCATCTCAAACAGGGAAAACTACAAAGAAAAAAAAAAAACCCATGTTAGCGGGACTTGTTTTGTTACAGGTCTGTGGATTAGAATTTAAACTCTCAGTATTGGACACAAGTTTTTGTAACTGATGATATTTTGCTGATTTTGCCCATTGGAGTCTCTGGAGAAAGGGAGCTGACCTCCAGCTGAATATACACTTTAGAAATTTTAGAAAGTAGTTTTTATTTTGCTAATGAGCTCTTGTAAAATCAGATTTCTAACTCTGAAGAGCTGATGATTTTCTGGCCTGATGAGCATGGGTCAATTTGGACCCTAAGACTGACAAGGTGATAAGTGCTTGGGCAAGCCTTTCTTGTCACTTGGACTTGGAACACAGGTGTCTGGCCCTACAGTGTCTCAGCTTTGCTGCTGCTGAGGAAGAGCTGCTGGCATTTTGGGTCTACTGAATTCACAATTGTCTGGACCTAACTCCATGCTGAAACCTGATATTGCCGGCTATGGGCTATTTCAGTGTCAGCATCTGAGGAGCTGTGCTGACCTGAAAGCAGGCAAAGGCTCAATGAACAGGACTCAAGACTCTGAAACAGGTAGATGCTGGCTGGCCCAGCTGAATCACTTGAAGATGCCCTAGGGCAGGGGTGGGGACGGTCCAGCCTTCGGTCCCTGTAAAGCATGTGAAATCATTTGGTCTGGCCTTGCCAAGGCAACTGCAGGCAGGACTAGAAATTCAATAAATCTAGGAGCTTTTTTCATAGCCACATAAATTTATATTAAGTGAATAATAATAATGTAAATTTTGAGGGACAAGCAAGGAACGTTCATTATGGGATAGACAGGACACATATGAGTACGTGACGGGACAGACACCTATGCTTCTCCTCAGCTGCCTGTGGCCCGTCTGCCTTATAGTGGTGACTCAGAGGACAGTCAGTGCCATGCAGGCTGGAAGTGTACATGTTGCGAAAGTGTTAACACACTGTGGTGAAACTACTGCGATCGGGTGATGATGAGATAAAATGAGATGATTCCTCAAAACGTTGATGACCTTGCCCCCAATGATTGACGACAATGTCAATTTCTTTGTAGTCAGACTCCAATCAAACCTTTATCCACACATCCACAATCAACAATCCTCATAAAAAATAAATCTCACATGAAGATTAAGAAAATTACAGTACACAGAAAAGACCTCAAGAGTCGATGATCCCAATGTGGATATGTTCCAAATCCAAGATGCAGGATTAGAACAGCGATCAAAGCAAAATAATCGCGTTGCTGGTGACACACACCCTGGATAGTTATTAAAACTTAAGTGGTGTCTGCCCAGCCGTTGTGGCTCAATGGATTGAGCGTCGTCCCATGGATTGAGAGGTCCTGGTTCGATTCCCAGTCAGGGCACATGCCTGAGTTTCGCACTCCATCCCCGGTGAAGGGCATGCAGGAGGCAGCCAATCAATGTTTCTCTCTCACATCGATGTTTCTATCTTTCTCTCCCTTCCTCTCTCTCTAAAAAAATGAATAAAAATATATTAAAAATAAATAAATACATAAATAAATAAATAAAACTTAAGTGGTGTGACATCCTACAAATGGAAACTACAAAGAAAAGTTGATGCAGAGTGTTGATCTTTCCAAGAGAAATGGACAAATGATTATTTTTTTGTTGAAGTCAAAGGCAAACCTGGGTGCCTAGTTTGTGGTGATGCATTAGCAGCAATGAAAAAAGCCAATCTGGACCATCATTACAGCTCCTCAATGAATTGGGAGGCCAAATGTGTCTGAATAAAATCAATGCTCTTCAGTGGAGTTTAGAATCACAACAAGCCGCCTTCACTAGGCCTCATTGTGACAGAAAACGTTATTCAAATGAGTTATGTAGTGAGTGAGCCAATCACAAAGAAGCTGAGGCCTCGTGTAGAGGGACAGTTTGTGAAAGAGTGCATGGTGGCTGCTGCGGAGTTGTTACCACCAGACAAAGTAAAATCGTTTCAGAGTGTTAGTGTGTCTCAGAGAACTGTCTTAGATCGGATTACTGACTTAGCACAAGATATTGAAAAAACACTGAAGGATTCTGTAGGAGATTTCCAATTTTTCTCTCTGGCTTGTGACGAGACAACAGACATAACAAATACTGCCCGACTGGCCGTTTCCTTTTGTGGGATAACTGCAGAGTTTGACATGCAAAAGGAATTGCTGTCACTGGGAGCCATGCATGGCTCTACAAGAGGTGAGGGCTTGTTTGAGAGACTTGTTTTTATCAATGAAAACACTAGAGCTAACATTTGAAAAGTTAAGCGGCCTTACTACAGATGGAGCTCCAGCCATGGTTGGCTCGCAGAAAGGGTTAATCGCATTTGTGAAGAAAGAACTGAATCATCTCAGTCCTGATCCAAGTGATTTAATTATGTACCACTGCATCACACACCAAGAAAGTCTCTGTGCACAGTCATTGTGGCTCAACAATGTGATGTCAACAGTAGTGTCATGGATAAATTTGGTCAAAAGCAGAGGGTCTGACAGCTGCCAGTTTAAGGAGTTACTGAATGATCTTGACTCTGAGTATGGTGATCTTGTTTACCACTGTGAGGTGCAGTGACTGAGTCATGGGAACTTGCTCGTGAGGTTTTAGGAACTGCAGGATGAAGTCAAGCAGTCCATGGAGATGAAGGGAAACCTGTCAGGGAACTCAATGATAGCAAGTGGCTGTGTGGTTTAGCATTCATAGTGGACATTACCAAGTACCTCTCAGAGCTGAACGTCAAGCGGCAGGGCCCCAACCAGCTTCTCAGCTCCTTGCTTTCAAAAGTGAAATCATTTGAAGCTAAATTAAAGCTGTGGAAAGTGCAACTCAAAAGGAATAACACAGTGTATTTCCCCACTCTGGAAGGACAAAAGCCTTCCAGGACACTTGACTATGCTGGTGAATGTGTGAAACTAATTGAGGCATTTAATGAAAGACTCAAGGACATGAAAAGTAAACAAATGGAACTGAACATCTTTGCTACACTGTTCAATGTGGAACCAGCTGATGTGCCTGATAACCTACAACACGAAAGCTGAAAGCTAGGTACAATCTCCCACTGCTTGAGTTCTATAAACGTTACATAAGCAATGATGAATTTCCCACTCTGAGGACACATGCATTGAGATATGCATCTGTGTTCGGAACAACTTACTACTGCGAGCAGTTCTTTTCCAAACTTACCATTGCAAAGAGTCAACTGCGCTCCAGAGTGACCAATGCAAACCTGGAAAAGCAGTTGCGAGTAGCAGCAGCATCAATACCAGCTAACATCACACGCCTCACCAAAGAGAAGTCCCAGCCGTCATGTTAGGGGTCAGTTAATTAAATGTTTGACCAAATATAGCAAGCTAATTTTTAAGTTGATAATTTTGTATGGCCCTCGAATGATGTTATAAATATCCAAATGACCCTGGACAGAAAAAAGGTTCTCCACCCCTGCCCTAGGGTAAGAGCTTGTTCTTGAATAGAACCATGTGAAATGGAGCTGTGGATGGGCACTATAGTTCTGATGCAGAGCCTGACTGCAGTCCTAACTCGTATTCCTACTGAAAGCAGCAAGTTGGGAGAATGTGCCCCCTCTGTCCACCTCTGAATGATCAGACTCTGGAGCCCCTATGGGATGATGTCTCACTGCTGTTGACATGTATTCTGCCTTCCAGATTAGTTGCAGTTTGCAACAATGGATTGACAGCCTAACTCCACTTCTCTCACCTTTTTCCTGCTGCACACACCTTAGTAAGGCAATTGGATCACTCAAGGCAGCTGTCTCCAGAAAGAGATTGATTGTCTCTAAGCTTCTCACTGGATAAATGATCAGGACAAGAAGCATGGGGGATGAGGGGTTATGTAAACCCATTTTTTTTTTTAATGGAAAAATAAAGATCTTGCCCTGACCAGTTCTCCTGAATATGACGCCTTTCTGGTTAAGTTGCATTAAAATGTTATTCTGTGAAAATGATTTTGTCCATCTTGCACACAACCCTTCCAGTTGAAAGATCTGGGCAAAAAAAATAAATAATTAGGGAAAATTGTAAAGTTAGGATTAGTGAATGGGACACACTGGCTTTGTAACAACAAAAACAAACCCTGACATCTGGAAAGTCACAGGGGAAGGGATAGGGCATTAATGATCTTTGTTTTCATAAATGCTCCTGGAAGCTTTCCCCTCTTTCTGAAGAAAAACACTTGTGCTGCTGCGAACACTCAGATTCAGGACTGCCAAGCCCAGATGACATGTGACAGTGTGACCGTGAAACAGTAGGGGGTGGGCAACTCCTGCACAGTCCCTCAAAACACCTCCACATGCCTTGCACAGTTGGTAGGTGGTGAACTTGAGTTGCAGACAGAACTGTTTGGCACTGACTGCCACAGGTGGTGCCTCTGAAAGCAAGGACTGAACTGAATAACTCCAACTGAACTGAGAACCCTGGGGCAGGAGGAGCCACAGTGGGAAGCCACATTGAGGGTCCTGGTATCCTGTACTGCCTGACCAATGCATGTCTTACTTGGAGTATAGGTTTTTGGAGGATGGAAGAAATATATCATTAAGAGTAAACTCTTTTTTTAAAAATTTATCTTCAGATAGAGTGGGGGGGAGAGAGGGAGGAAGAAAGAAGCATCAAAGTGAGAGAGACACATCGACTGGCCGCCACCCACATGACCCCAACTGGGGCTGGGGGACAAACTGTAACTCAGGTACGTGCCCTCAGCGGGAACCAAACCTGGGCCTTTCTGGTCTGTGGGCCGATGCTCTAACCGCTGAGCCAAACCAGCCAGGGCTAAGAGTAAACTCTTTATTTCTAGGTGACACGTATGCCCTCGAGTACCCTCAGGGATTGCACTGCTTGGGTGTGTGCCCTGACCTTTGTGACATTGCCAGAGCTGTGCTGAGCCTGAATTGATGTCTCAGGCCAGGTTAATAGAGAAACTTATGGAGGAAGCCACCGGGCTTTCCAAGACAGACCTTTACGGGTAGTGGGATGTGTTTAGCTGGCTTAGTCCATGACCCATACAGAACATAAGTGAGAGCAATACTGCAGGTTGGATTCACTCTGCTGTGTGGGGTACCACTGATACTAATTCTGTCAAGACACCTAGGCCAAGGGCCAAAGGAGTGGATTGCACAGACAAGTTAACATGGCAAGACTGAGACTGCTATCCTTAGAATGGCCTGCTTTTGATGTTGACCCTTGGCTGACTTCTGGGAGTTTCTATTTGGAGAGTGTTCCCACCCTTCCCTAACTCATAAGAGTCAGTCACTGTGCCTAGATTGTTTGTGCAAACAATGAAGTTTATGCTGAACACCTGTTTTATTTCCGTGTGTTTGAAAATTTGGTACATGCTAGGTAGAGGGTACCTATGGGACTAGTCTTCAATAAAACCCTAAACTCTGAATCTCAAAGGGCTTCCCTAGGTAGGAATTTCAAACACATGTTGATGAATTTTTATTACTGGGAAGAGTGTGCTCTGTGTGACTCCTTATGGCAGAGGGAGAGCAAAAGGAAGCCTGCCTGTGGATTCCTCCAGACCCTGCCTTGGAATCCAGCCATATATCCTTACACATCTTTGTAATAAATCTTAGCCCTGAACACAACTATATGCTGAGTCCCATGAAACCATCTAGCAAATCTATGAATGGGGTAGTGATCTTGGGGTTCCCCAACACAGTAACCAATGAAAATCTCAGATATTTTCTTACCACATTATTCATGTTGTACATTATTTTGAAATTTCAATTATACTGATCACTGCTTTGATATTAAGGTAGTTAGTACATCTTCCACCAGATAGTTTATTTATTTAATGTGTTGATAAAGAAGCACATATATTATGCCACATTTTAAAATATTTTTTAAATTTAACATTTTTAATATGTGTTGACATATTACCTTTGTAATCCTAGGTATTTTATTTGCTACATTACTCTGGGAGCCTGATTCTAAGACATGCATAGGATTCACCCGACTGCCAAAGGGGTTTGCACAAAAGAAAGTTGAAGACTCCTTACAATGGGTTTAGATGTATTCATCACTAATGGGCAATTTATTACCTATAAGGGAATAAGCATTTAGTGCCCTAAATTGTATCCAGAGACAAGGAAGAACTAGCTCTACAGATGACACTTAAAGGGACAGCAGGAGCCAACAATAAAGTCACTTTATGATTTCGTGCCATGCTTGTTCAATGTGACAGTTACATATATAATGTATCTAAAAGGTGAGATATAATTGGGGCTTTATAATGATGTTGAGTTTTCTAGAACTATAGAATGTAAGTTTCTTATTAAACTTTATTTACTGTTTACAGAAAAATCCCAAACTAAAACTCTGAAAAACCCCTACTTCACTTTCAGGTGCCTTTATGATTATAGACCACCATTTGACTTGGTACAAAGACAGTCTTCCATATGGTTGATGGAAATAGGAATGAAGGCAGAGACAAGTTTACCCTCACTGACACCGGCATGTCATAATATTAAATGCCATAATGTCATCTACAAAGATAACTTAGTTTTTGTTTATGTTGGCTAGGTTTTAAAATATTTTTTTTAAGTCTTAAATCCTGACAAAACCTTTTGCAATCAAGTTAATGGTTAACATTTTAACATTTATTAAAACTTAATATTACAAGTTTGATTTTAGCAGGTTCAGTGGAGAGTCACTAAACTTGTGAAAATAGCATATTAGTGTAGTACCCTGCTCTTTCCTTAAAGATGTACAGAGATATAGTACATGTTGCAAATGTTTTCCTTCACAATGAACCAGTATGAAACAGAGGATTTTCTAATTGTCTACAATTAAAGTTTTTCTTTGATTGAATACAAAAATACCATGCATGTAAAAATAATAAGAAATTTTATTTTATGCTATTTCACATTCTTCTGCCCACAGCTCCTTATCTTTTCTTCATGGTGAGCTACACTTGTGTGGCCCAAAGATTCCTTTATAAATTTGTACAGAGCATTTCCAGCATCATATCATCCATGCTGACTGTGCCAATGATGGACCTGAAGAACAGTTCAGCAATGGCATTGGCACTGATGAATCTAAGCTGGAAAAGGATACTATTCAGTTCAGCGACTCTGGTATGGTATCCCCTGTGGGTCATCCTGGTGTGTTCACCGAGGATTTGCTGTGTTCCCCACTGAAGTCCCTGAATGTACTTCACACACCGCAGGCCTGGCAGGTCTGGAAGATAAAACGTGAGAAAAACCTCTTTGTTATCAACAGCTCATTCACAGAGTCTTTTGCTAGCTTTTAAAATATATCCATTTCTTCCCCTTCCCAAATTAAAGAAGAGCTCATCTTCCTGGTGAAAAGGGCTTTCTAGAGCAAGGATAAGTGCCAAACCAGTTCCAAGTTTTCAGAAGCAATGCTTTCAGGAATAAAACATATAATGATTCTTATTTACTATCCACTATGTTTTTATTCTCACGCTTAAAAACTGCTGGCCCTGAGCCAACAAATGCACACTTGATTCAATATGACAGTAGAATATAGTTTAATGAATTATTGCTCCTGTTCACTGTCTGTGCAAATATGAAGAAAGTAAAATTATTTCAGGAAGTGAGCACTTTTACCATTTACCTGTGGGAAACAAGCCACTGTATAATGACAAGAAGTTTTGCTAGATGACAAATATTTTATCATCCTCCCTTGAATTTTCCACCATTATAATAATTATCCAGTCGATGGTGGTAAACTTCACAGCCACAAACTATGACTCACAGTCTTATTTTAATTATTTGCTTGCAGGCTGATTTTAGTCTTGAGTCTCATAATAACTTAAGAGATAACACTGGCCACTTAGCTCATTGTACCATAATTTCTGTATCAGGGAAGGTAAAACATAAATAAAAAAGAGAGAGAGAGAGAGAGTGATTCTAATGCGTGTTCCAAAAGGCTCTTAAAAAATATTACTTTAAAGTAAGAGATCTTTGAAAGCATTGTTTTACAACCATTAAAAGGTTAAAAAGTCAACATGAAAACATCATGGATTGCAACATGGTTCAAAAGTAACTTTTCAAATAGAAAACACATGACCTTCTTGTAGTCCAGTGTGAGACCCAAGTAAAACTGAGTGAAATACAATGCAGGAAAGATGAAGTGCCTGTAAATTTAAGAACGTGGTAAGAAGAGGCTGCTTTTTAAAGTCCTTTGATCCTCCATGATATTTCTATTACTGTAAAGTTCTTTAACTTGTATTTAAGTAATTACCAATTTACCGTTCTGTTTGAATGATGTCAATGATGACTGCATTCATTTTCCTTCTCTTTTTCTACAAAATCCAACAGAAAAGTATTTTTCCTTTTTATTGAATTTATTGAGCAGAAAAGTATTTTAAAAGCACCATGCTAATCATCACAGAGTAGAAGAACCAGTCAGTGTCCTTTAAAAAATAATAATGGCAATAGATGAGTCATTCCTATTATAGACAAATACCAAATTTGATAAATAAAATGAAAACAAAAGCATCTTTAATCCATATTCCAATTCTGATTACCCCAGTCCACACATTAACATCCTCTACCACCTACAGCTCATTATCCAGGCTTGAAACCCAACTTTATTGGGTTTGAATTCCACTGCTGAGGGTAAAAAGAAGCTTGCATGAAACTCCACAGAAATCTGAAGCTCCTCCAGGTCTAGATTCATGGATCATTAAAACTTTATCTTGTGAACTCCACATCACTTTTCTCAGCTTTCATATCACACCCTTCCGTTTCCTTCTCATCCCTCCTCACAAAGTGACTCCCCCCCCCCAAAAAAAAACAACAAAAAAACGACTTGCCTTCAAAGTAAATTCAGGGGGGTAGGGGAAAACAGGTGGCTAGATGGACTCCACAATAGAAAAAAAGTTTAGACATAAAGATCAGGGGATACAAAAGGATAAACAACAAAGAAAAGACACACTTAACAGGTTTTACTCCCCACCCCCACCCCAATACAGGTGCATTTGTGTTTTAAACACACTCAGCTTATATTGGGATGATTCTGAGAAGCAGAGCAAGAATAAAAGAGATTGTGTGTGTGTGTGAATCAAAAGTATGCAAAAGAGGTTGGAGGAAAAGAGGGAAACTAGTGGAATGTAAACTTCTGGAAACTGAGCCCCTGTTTCATCTTTGTATTCCAACAGAACAAAGCACATGGGAGATGTTTAATAACACAGGCTGAAGGAGTAAGAAAACTATTTCCCAATGATCTTAACAGCCAGCTGGGGCACTTATGATGAATGGAGATTTGCATACCCTGGACCAGAGCTACCAAATCAGAGTCTCTAGGGGAGGGGCCTAAGGAGATTTTAAACAAGCCCTCCCACCACTCCCCACCCAAGTGTTTCTAATGTACAGGCAAGTTTGGGAAACAATGATGTAAGCAGAAGGTGACCTACAGTGATCATTGGAATGAACTGAGGTCTCTAGGTCCTGAAATATGAGTTCTAAATGAATCATTTTCCCACTAAATACTGTTCTATTTCCCTTCAAAACTGTTAGGCAAGATGTAAAGACATAACCTGAGATTCCTGGTGTCAGGAAAAGATGTTATGAAAACTATCCCAACTCAAGCTGCCTGGAAACTTCCTCCCCACTGTGGCCCTTTTGGATGGATTATGATTGAAGATGACTTTAGTAGTAGGACATACTTGAGACTAGGTGCTAGGCTCTGCAGGAATATGTTCTCCCATGATTTGGTTGCACTGTGTGGAGGAGAGTGTCCAGCACCCAACAGACATTGGGCCCAGGAGACAGGAGGCCCACACTCCACAACTCACTGGCCATTATTTTGCAGTAAGATCCCTTGGGACCAGGCTACCTAATCTACAAATGGGGTAGAGGGCAGAGCGACTTGATTAAGAGGTCTCTAAGGTCTTTTCAAGCTCTAATATACAGTGGTCCTGCTCACAGTCCTTACTGTGTCATTTTCCTGCCCCATTGCTAGCCTGATACTCACAGACACTTGGAGGATGAGATAGTTCATCTGCTTAAGACCATGAAAATGACCATTCAGAGACAGAGCTATGGAACACTAAGTCCAGTATCCTCTCTGACAGTGTCCCCAGGGGATGGCCTCTCAATGGGTTGTTAATAAATTACGTTTCCTTTCTTGCCAGCCTTAATAGAGTTTCTTCAACAAAAAGGTTCTAGTAAATTTCAGAACTGGGTTTCAGAAAGAGATGTTGCAGAATTTGCAGTAAACACAAACTTTTTAAAGCTATGCTACTGGATTGAAAAGACTAAAGGAGAAGGAATACTCATGTCCCTTGAAGGCACAAACTTTTGTGTAGTAACAGAAAGTTGTAAAGAGGTAAGTACAAACCTCAACAAAATATCCCCCTCCTCTAGGCTGAGTTTCTGGCAGCAGCCCACCCACAAGGAGTGGTTTCTGGAGCTCGCCCAACTGTGCTTCACTTTTCCCCCAGACACTCCCCTGACCATTGAAAGCTGGTCAGTGCCTGCGTCCTGGTAGGCACTGCCCAATGGTCTACTGAGCAGAGAAAACCCAGAGCCCGAGGCCGGCGCTCTTACCCGGGGTAAAGAGCACGATCCCCTTGAGGTAGGCGTACTCCTTGGTACTGATGCCCAGGCTCCAGCACTTGGCAAGAAAGCCCTTAATAGCTTGGACCTCGGCGGCTGAAGGCAAATGCCGGGCCTCTGTCGGCGGTACCAAGTGTTGCTGCAGCGTAGGGAGAGGAGGCGGCTCGTCGCCCGTGGTCTCCCGCCGCCTGGTGGTGAGGATACTCTGCAGCCAACTGGGCTCCAAGGTCTCCACGGTCTCGAAGTTCACGCGGTCCTGGGCCAGCTCAAGCATGAGCAGCGGCGCCCAGCCGCTGCGCACCAGCACCAGCTGCTGGTCCAGGGGCAGAACCTGGAAACAGGGTAAGTATTTGACGAAGCGCATTGTCTTCAACAGGCCCGCTGAGGCTGCCTCACAGACCACTTTTGGACTCTTGAGGGCCACTCTCCGCTGTGAGCCACACGAGGGGCTCCACCAGGGGGCCCCCGGCAGCGCCCCTGGCAGAACCGCGTGCGTTTGTTTTGCGCTTGTGGGCATGTTGTAGAAGATGCTGCCCTGCCGTGGGTGGTCTTCACCGCAAAAGCAGCAGCGATACAGGAGCTCCGTGGCCCTCACGCTCGGCAGTATCTCTCTGCCCACCGGGGGCTCCGCGCCGCAGGAGCAGCCCCAGCACGTTCCCCTCAGCGCCTCGGGGATCTCTTGCATTTGTTTTGCGCTTGTGAGCATGTGGTAGAGGATGCTGCCTTGCCGTGGGTGGTCTTCACCGCAAAAGCAGCAGCGGTACAAAACCGACGCTGCCCGCCTACCGGGCAGCCCCTCTCTACCCAGCGGGAGCTCCGCGCCACAGGAGCAACCCCAGCACGCGCCCCTGGGCCGTGCCCTGGGCGCCTCCGGTGCTTCTGAAGCCTCATGCGTTTGCTTGGCGCTCATGAGCATGTTGTAGAGGATGCTGCCCGGCCACTGGTGGTGCTCACCCGCCATGGCCCAGGGTGCCCGCAGCCCGGCTCTGTCCAGTGGCCGCCGCCTGGGATCTATTTATACTGAGCGCGCACGCACGCGCGTCGGCGGTCTCCGCCTGGGCAAGGGCGTGGAGGGGGGCGCGGCGCTGTACTCCCATGTGTTTGGCCGTGACTTTGGCGGTTCAAAGGGGGCAGAAGCTCCTTAGAGGCTGGAAATGGAAGAGGAACGGAGACATGATAACTCCTGGCCACTTCTCATTTTCTTCTCATTACACCCTCCCCTGTCTCTGGAATACCAGAGCGGAGCGCAGGGAACAGGTATTTGGGGGCACTGTTCCAACTCTTTCCATTGATTCCTGGCATCTGATTTGTTCCCTTTATTGGGAGGGTAAGGGTGCCTAAATGGAGAAAAAAATTATTTCTATGCTATCTTTGCAAACTTTCATCGAATGATCAAACTTTATATGTCTTATATTTTGTATATGGATAGGGAGGTCTCATTTTCAGGTACCTTGAAAAATATAGACCATGGACCAGCAGTATCAGTGTCATATGGGAACTTTGTAGAAATGCTCAATCTCAGGCCCCAACCAGACCTCTGACTCTGAATCTGCATTTTAACAAAGTCCCCAGGGGATTTGCCTACACCTTAAATTTGGAAAAGCACTGGTCTAAGGATGCTATCATAAGTATTTTCATTAATTTCATTAATATTTATGAGCATCCACTCTGTCTTAGATGCTGTGTTAGAGAACTGGGGGCAGCAATCAAGATGTCAAAGTGGCTAATATTTGGGAATATAATAATCACAAGGGGCTAAAAGCTTGCTACAGTGAGAACTTTGAATTCTTCTAGAGGTATTATATTGGGCAGATGTGTAATTTACATTTCTTCTCCTACCCTTTATAAGCAAATAATGAGAAACACAGGTTTCAAGGAGCCTGGATTCTTCTGTCCTCACTTGACTCCTTCTTCGAGTTCCATACAGATGCTGAAATCGGTGGGTTTCTCCACATCACCACCTGCCCCTCGTGTAACTAGCTGATTGTTTCACCAACCACTTGGGTAACTTCAAAATCACAAGCCTTTAGTCCTCAAATTCCTCATCTCTAAAATGGGAGGTTTGTTTAGTGATATCTTGGGTCCAGGACTGAAGACATGGAGCAGAGAAGGGTGTATACCCACTGGTATAGGATCCCCTTTCTCTATTTTCAGTTTCTCTGAAACCTGGAATTCTGAGCATAAGAGAAAAACCTAGGAGACACTCATTTTGCACTCAACCTGGAATTTTATTCTGCCTATGGGAAGCCCTATAACACAGTGGTTAAATCTCTAGCACTGGCACCAGATTGCCTCAATTTTAATTCCAGCCCTGACACTTTGTAGCTCCCTGGCCTTGGGCAATATATTAGTTTCCTATTGCTGCTGTAACAAATTACCACAAATTTAGTGGCTTAAGCAACACAAATGTATTATGTTACTGTTCTGGAGGTCAGAACTCTGAAATCAGTTTCACTAGACTAAAATCAAGGTGACATTTCTTCTAGAAGCTCTAGGGGAGAATCTATTTCCTTGCCTTTTCCAGCTTCTAGAAACTGTTTGCATTCCTTGGCTCCTGGCCACATCACTCCGACTCTGCTTCCACCTTCTTTCTGACTCTTTTAAGGATCTTTATAATTATATTTATAATCTAGAATAATTTCTCCATCTCAAAACATTTTAATCCCGTTTTCAAAGTCCCTTTTACTATGTGAGATAACATAGTCACAGGTCCCGGGGATTAGGACATGGACATCATTGGGGAACATTATTTAGCCTTCCACAGGAAAGTTACTGTACCTCAGTTTCCTTATTTGTAAAACATGACAATAGTCTCTGTGAAGTAATCCTTGTACATGAGTTAATTCATGTAGAATGTTTGTTTGGTACATAAGTGTTAGATGTATCAACCATTATCCCTCCTTTTAAAAAGAATAATGTAGAATAATTTCAGGTTTAAGAGGTGATACTACACATCAGCACCACCATTATTCTATCTCTCCTAAGGAAACCCACCCCTACCCTCCACCGAGAAGCTGTCTCATTTTCTTCTACATGTCCACATTTCTTTTTTTTTTTTCCTTTGGTACGTGCCCCTAGTGGGAACCGAACTCGGGACTCTCTGGTCCACATGCCGACGCTCCAACTGCTGAGCCAAACTGGCCAGGGCATGTCCACATTTCTTGGCCCAGACTCAAAACATTGGATGGGTTAACTGGTCCACAACAGCAATGTATATTGAAAATGTCATCTCCTTGTCTATTTTATCATTTGCCATTTCTAATATTCAAGCTACTAGTTTGGGTATAGTTATTGCTACTTCTGCAGTCTTCCTGCTTGATGAAGCCACCAACCAGCCTAGCTGAAAACCCAGCCTACCTCAGTCCCACCTTAAGTTGCCAGTGCTAGTTACTTTAACTTTGTTAACTCATTTTATTTTCTTCCTCACATTTATTGGAATCTGATATGATTGATTTATTTAGTTTTTTGATGCTTGTTAATTGTCTCCCCCCACCACACACACACACACACACACACACACACACACACACACACACACACTAGTATAAAAGTCCCTTGAGGGCAAGGAATAAGTCACTCTGTATCTGAGCAACTAGAACAATGTCTGACATGTAGTAGGTACTCCAAAATATATTTGTTGGCAAACCATACCTTTAGAGAAAGAGAAGAAGGCTACTCTAGACACAAAGCAAGCATTCCCACACAACTATTGCTGCAGTGACCCTGGAGGGAGGAGAAGTTAGCAGGCCCATTGGACTCAGGACTTTCTGAAGGCCTTTTTTGATACTCAGGGTGCTACAGGCACTGTGGTAAAGTAACAAGAGGACTGAGTTAACAGTCAAAAGATATGGCTTTGAATTTGGGCTCTTTCACTCTAAAGATGTAACATTGAATAAGTCATTTAACTTCAGACTTCACACTTGTAAAGTGGAGAAAAAACTATACAGCAATATTAATCTGTACACTCTAAGTCTTTCAAAGGTTGTTTTTATCCCCTCAATATATTCCTTTACAGAAATGTTTGCTGACCTCTTCACTACATTGGAAATATAAAGCAACCTAAGTTTATATTCATTCACTTTCTAATGATTTAACATTGAGCAGAGCATTTAACATTACATTAGCCTTTACAGCTATGAAACAAGAAAAAAAATACTATAAACTATTTTAATATATGCACCCTAAACGTACATAATTCAAGGGATTTTCTAAATACCTTTCATCTTACCAACTATATTTTTTAAAATCCTAGTAACTCAAACACATTTTTGTTACTTTAATCATTCACACCTCGCACATATTAAATGCCTTTGACTTTGACTTCCATACATTGTCTCAAATTGAAACTTCAGTACAGAGCTCAGAACCATGAACTTGTAATATATTGGTTATAATTGTGTTCTTTCCCAGGAGCAGTCTTCTGATTTTTTTACTTGTGTGGTTTTTTTGCTTGTTTGTTTGTTTGTTTTTGTTTTTTTGAAGTTGTGATCTTCTATTTACAACTCTGAAGGACTTTCTAGGTTGTTTGGATTGACTGTTGCTAAGAAGAGATTGCCTGCTTGTCCTTCACAAGTATTTACCTTTGAAACTGTCAAAAGAAAACTGACTTCAACTTTACACTTTCCTTTTTTTCCCCTGAATGAGTAGCTCCTGAGAAACAAAATCATCTAAACACATCAGTGCAGAGATTTGCACCAAGTAATGCCAACTCACTGGTTGCTACAGTGAACACATAACCTTCTAAGGCAGGCACAAGCTTTTTCATTTGATTTGTTCCATGTCCTCAGACCACTGTGACAGCTAGACAAAAGGACACTCATCAGCTGCACCTGTCACGTACTGAGTTTATCCACAACAGCAATTTGGATATTTATACCAAGTCATTGTTCGATGACCTTGGTCAGTGGGACACCTGCTCTATAGGATCCATTATC
Source organism: Tadarida brasiliensis (assembly GCA_030848825.1). Lineage (NCBI taxonomy): Eukaryota > Metazoa > Chordata > Mammalia > Chiroptera > Molossidae > Tadarida > Tadarida brasiliensis. The sequence continues at coordinate 112,552,382 of CM061280.1, read as the reverse complement.
TGTTCCAACTCAGGGTGGGAGTAAAGCTGCTCTGCCTGCCTGCATGCAACCTTCAACTTCAAAGCAATGCAGTTTTCACTAAAGGATGTAGGAGTGAAGTACAGGTGGGGATAAAGTCACGTAAAATTATAAAACTGACCTTTGCACAGCAAGCTGCTCTTGACCAGGGAAGGCTCGACGATCTGAAACCTGATATGAATTTTCAATCCAGGCCGAAAAGAGCTGGAATGCCTCAGAATTCAGCTCCTTCAGTAAACAGGTGACAGTAGAGTTTTCCTGATTTTTCAAGGTAAATATTGGGTAAACATATTGTAGAAGAATAATGGCCAATAAAATCCAAGAGATAGCCTTCCTCCTTTTCCTTTCCAAAACCCAGAATGTCTAAAGCTCTTTTTGTGGAAGAATTAATAGGCTTTAGCTGCTGACTCATGAAACCCCTAAAGACGATCTAGTCATCATTATTTATTTCCTTTGAATGAGCTACAAAGAAGGCCTTAGGGGGTCACATAGTTGCTGAGCTGGAATAATGACTCTCATACTCACAATAATTTGGAAATTTTCTAAAATCAACTTTCCAAATCACTATAACAACTACCCCATTCAAGGAAAAACTGCATCTACCAATTTTGAATCGATCCCAATACCAGATGTGGATCAAATTGTCTAATTAATAGATGCAGTGACTTGTAGGTTAAAAAATGATTACCCCATTGGTTGACAAGCTACTAAAAGTGATGTGACTGGTCACTTTGAAAATCATTGCTCTCTTGGTGCACATAGCTATGCCCCTAATGGTGATTGTAATTTTAGTTACAGACTCCCCTTGTACCAATGTCTGGAACTGTTATATCTCCCTCCCAGGAACTTGCTTTCTTTTCCCCTCCAACTTTTCTTAACTTATTTCCCACAATCTATATACCTAGAGTGCCTTATATATTGCCTGGCATATTAAAGACACCTGACCAATGACTGTTAATAAAACAGTGAGTGAAAAGTTTCTTCCACTTGACTAGGTTGCCCAACCTTTTCTCCTTTCCTGTGATTGTGTGGGTTTTAACAATCTTGCCAGCCCTGGTGGAGAGACCCTAGATCCCTTCTGCTAGTTTGATAATTGCAAAAGTGAGAGTAAATATTTTATCTGTGTTTCCTTCACAAAGTTGTTGAATGTATGAAATGATTAACAATGCCTCACAATTGTGGGTTATTACAGTTAGATCACAATTTATTTAAGTTGGAAGCATCAGATTTTGTGAAGTGATATATTGCCCAACTAAACCAAGTTTGTGCATTTGAAATTCTATCTATCTATCTATCTATCTATCTATCTATCTATCTATATAATTTTAAATAAGGGACCCTACGGTTGATAAGTCACTCAATTTTGGAGTTAAATGCACTTAACATTAGTAGTGCCATAAACCTAATTGCTTTCTCTGAGCCAAGAATAACAAACATGAAGGACAAAAAAATATGTGAATGGATATAGGTGAATTTTTTTACAGCAGAACCAGATGCTAGCAATAAAGAAAATCAAAACTTTTATTTCCAAACTGATGTTTTTGCCATGATGGGTGTGGCTGGATTATTAAAAAGCAGCTGCCTTAGCTTGAGTTCTCTGAAGCACTACACAAAGATTGTGTGCACATGCTGGTGAGATAAGCCCAGGAAGCAGTGGCGAGAATGCAGGAAAAGTGAAACTGGGAAGGAGGGAAAGCCAATATCAAGATGCATTGCTGAGGTCACTGCTGTGAGCAACAGAGTTGACTCCTCTAAGGCCTGCTGAGAAATATCCAGAATGCTTTCCAAAATTGCCCACTCAAAGGAGGTGGCTGCAGTATTTATCCATTGGTTTCTATCCCCCAAGGGTGAATATTGCCACCAAGTTTCCACCAGTATCCATGGTGTTACACAGTTAGTATGAAAAAAGCCACTGCCTGCATGGAACTGCCTACCCACCTGTTTGGAATCAAGGGTATGGGCAAGAAGATACAAGGCAGGAAATCTGAGAAGGATGGATTATCCTTGATTTGCTGTCTTAAGGTCAATCCACTTGATAACAGAATTGATTGAGGTGACACAATGAGGAGCTCAGCACTCTTCTGCTGAGCTTGCTCATTTGAAAACCATGTTACCATTATGTCCCAAGCTGTTTAATTCTTTAGCTAAATAAGGCTTGAGTGGGGGAAGCCAGCAAGAACATTCACCCAGAATTAGATAATAATTTTGTCCTAACTCAGCCTTTATTCAAAAGTGTTACTAGCCACTCTTTTATAGACTGAAAAAAAATGCCACTATATTTATCAATAAAACAACAAAATTCCACCAGATATCCACAAACATTTTGCAAAAGTAGGAGTTGTCTCATTACATGTATCTTCTGAGTATTTCTAAATACTTTAATATTATCCACAGGTTCTAATATTTTATCAATCTATTCAAAGAAGTTTCAGCAAAACCAGAACTTTCACACAGGCCTCCTCTTGACACCTGAGGTATGGCAGGATCCAGATACTCTAACTATATTGCTGGAGCATGTTTCTTGAAGCCTTCTGACCTCTCATTCTAATGTGAGTTATCCTTGATTCATATCCTGCAAGCAACCCAGTAGCCAATTTTATCAACTCTACTTTCAAAATGTATCTCAGATCAAGTACTTTTCCATCACTATAATCACTATACCCTGGCTCAAGCTACCATCTTGTCTGACCTCAAATCCTGCAACAACCTCCTTACTAGTCCCCTGCTTCCATTCATTCTCTGCCTATAGCTAGTTCTACAAATAAAAAGTGATGCTTAAATATAAGTGAGCTTGTATACCTTTCCATCACACTTAGAAAAATCTAGCAGTGTAGGCCCTTGCTTTTAAAATCTTACAGGATCTAGCCCTGGCTCTCCAACTCCTTCCCCTCACTCACTGACCTCTAGCTACATGGCCTCCTTCATATTCCTCAAACCTGAAACCTCCCTCATCAGGATTGTTGCACCTCCTCCTGCAGATAATCATATGGTTCATCCTTTTAACTTCCATTGGCTTTGCTCAAATGTCATGTTCTCAGAAAGGCCCTCCCTTTCTGATGTCCCTGCCTAAAACAACACCTCTGCCACCCTTGATCCTTCCTGCGTGCTTTACTTTTCTTCTTGGCCTTTAGCATTATACATATGTTTATTGCATTATTTGTTTCTTGTTTGCCTCTCCTTTGAGAATATACATTCTATGAGAGTGGAAACTTAGGCATTCACGGCTATGTCCCTGTACGAGGAGCAGTGCTGGGAACATGGTAAGTGATGAGTAATATGGAGTGATTATTCTCCAGGTCTCCTGTACCTGACTACCTGTGTGGAATTTTTTTCTCATTATCCTGTTGACTGAGCAAGCTACTCCACGGACAGTTCCTTAGTTAATCACCTGAACAATCACCCAGCAACCCAGTCCTGCTCTTCATGCCTCCTCTCTCTGCTTTGGGAGCCTCTATTCAGGGCTTTGCCAGGTGGAAAATGACAACCTTCTCAGTAGCATTTTCCTGTGTGTTTTCTTGGTCATGATTTATCTATCAATGTAACTATATCTCCCTTCCATCTGCTAAAAATCTATACAAACCTCTGTACCATATATTGTTTCTTTCTCAAAGCTGTAATAAATTTACCTCATCTGTACCATTTACTTTGTCATTTCAATAGAATTCTGTGAGGAGAGGTAAATATTTGTTTTCTGCCTGATACCTAGAGCCACAAGCTCCTGGTTAACAGTTTATTAAACATGAAACTGTTAGAACTCCGTGTGTGTGTTTGTGTGTGTGTGTTTTCTTTAGAAATTGAATAATGTGAGAAAGTATTTCAAGGGACTTAGCCAAAAATGATCTGGAGTCCACAGCTTTCAGGATGGTGGAATTTGGTTTATGGGCTGCTAAAGGGAAATTGTCCAGTGCTACCTCTATGACCTCCCTTCAGATGGAGTCTGATGGATGGAAGTAAAAGATGCCATGAGGAACCAGACCCTTAGGTAACTTTTCAGCAGCATTTGAAGTGGGCATTCCACATATACAAAAGAACACACACAAGTAAGAAATTAAACTTTTCATAACAATTCTGCTAATGTATGCCAAAAATAGAAGTACTGTAAATAAAATATAACTTGCTATTTCTTTTGTATCTAGAACTGTATGTGTAAGAAAGGTTCTAACCTTTCCGTATTCATCTCTTAACTTTCCCCCCATATTGTAGATGCCTGCACAGATATTAGACACCCCCAAAATGCATTATGCTTCTTGCTACTCCTTTAAAATTAAAATCTTTTGAATTTGGAACATGGTATTTGTTTCTAGAATGTCCTTCTTTTTTCAAAAAAATATTTGAATTCTTACATAGACTTCCAAATTCAAATTCAGTGTTATTTTCTACATGAAGCATTCCCAAAACCTGTTAAACAGGGTTTGTCTCTCTTTTTTTCAGTGTAATCATAGTACTTTTCACATATCCTATGAGCTTTCAACATATTGTTCGTAATTATTTTTATGTATTTATTGTCCTGTTATAAAATGAGGTTCCTGAGGATGTAAATAATGTCTCATTCATTTTTGTAATCAGCATGTTCTTTATATTAGGATCTATACAAGTCAATTTGGGCTAGTTCTGCTATATAACAATTAAACCCCCAAAACTTGGTGGTCTGTAACAGCAAAGGTGTGTTTCTTGCTTATGTTATCATGGGTAGGTTGTGGCTCTGTTTCATGCTATCTTTACTCCAAGACTAAGGTTGATAGAGCAAATTCCATCAGAAACATGACTGGATTTGTGACAAATAGAAAAGAAATAAGGTGATTCATGAGATTACACGTTTTTACTTAGAATTAACAACCATCACTTCTACCCATATTTCATTTGCTAAAGCAAGTCATATGGCTGCTCCTAATTTCAACAGTGCTTTGATATATAATTTTATTGCAGGAATGAGCATCTCAAGTCACATGGCCAAGCTTGATGTTAGTGACACAGGGGTATGTAAGCCTGTTTCCGGTAAGAAGAGGCAATGAATAACATTATCTACTAGAGGGCAACCTACACCCCAGGAACTTTTTCTGTTCCTCACACAGTGAGGTTTCATTTTTACGCACACTTTCATTGTGCTCATTTTAAATATTAAAGCATCAAAATATTAATAAAACCCTACTTTAAGCATAAAATTTGAAATAATGCAAATTTCTTACATTTAAATGTTCACTCCTAAATCACACCATTTTAAACCTGGAAGACTAAGTGAATTTAAAACTCTCTGCTCTATTTGCCAAATAGCAACATTATTTTAGCTAGTACATGGAAATATCATCATCTTCTGTTAGTACTAGTCCTTATTATACAAGGTATCAGAGAACACATTTTATATATATTATTTCACCTGTTATAAGCAAAAAATATATATATTTCAATCCCATTCACTGATCTTCCACTATTAAAAATGTAATTCCAAATTTCATCCCTGATATGACTACTAGACCACTTCCACAGAGACTTCAAAGCAAATAAATTGCTTCTCCTCATTTATATAAGGAATATAGATATACTGCTAAGATCCAGAGTCGATTTTGTAGATGAGATAGGTCATAACATCAGATTTTCAAATCCGGGTCTGTAGCTTCCCCCTAGTTAATACAAAAGAACACTGAAATCCTGATTCTATTTTCCATTATCCAACCAATTAACAAACTAATTAAGTGGGCCCAGAAAATTTTTCCTTTTTTGTCAATATTCACCAAGTAAAAACTTGGTTTAAGAAAGTTAAACCTTGCTACAGAAAAAACTTTTTTTTTCTTTTTAGGAACTACTACTTTATTTATTTTTTTTCCTTTTTATTGAATTCATTGGGGTGACATTGGTTAACAAAACTATACAGGTCTCAGGTGCACAATTGCCCAACACATCTGTACACTATTGTGTGTTCACCACCCCAAGCCAAGTCTTCATCCATCACCATGTATGCCCCCTATACCCTCCTTCACCTCTTCTACCCCCCACACCCCGGCAATCGCACACACACAAAAAAAAGAAAAATTTTTTGTTTTTTAGTTCTCACCCAAGGATATTTTTCCATTTATCTTCACATAGAGTGGGAGGGAGAGAGAAACACTGATGTGAGAGAGACACATCGATTGGTTGCTTCCTGCATGACCCTGACCAGGGCCAGAGACTGAACCACAACCGAGGTACATGCCCTTGACCACAATCGAACCCATGACTCTTTGGTCCGCAGGTGGATGCTCTAACAGCTGAGCCAAACTATCCAGGGCAAAAAAAGAAAATTTTAACCAAGCATATATACTTTTCACATACCAATGTCATGGGAACATTTATCTCAGAGTCTATTACTATAGACTCTTACTATAGTCTATTACTATATGTGACAATGCAGATGTATTTAATTAGCATGAAATCTGCCCTTACTCATACTCCAAGTGTTCCATGCTCATCCTTATATGCCATGTTACTCTTACAAATAGTGTGATGGGCCTTGGAAACCTGAACTGATGACATACAATTTCTGTAACAATCATTCTGAAGATTAATTAAACGGAGGCCTTTTGCCTAAATCTGAGGAGTGAACTGAAATAAGATAATTAAAATGTTTTATACCTAAATACTACATTTATTTTTTTCTAAGTCCTATATTTAAATCTCTACTGAAATCACTGAGACACTAGGCATATACAAATGTCCAAAAATTTCAAGCTCTGCCAACAAGTGTATTTTTCTTTCTTTTTTTTTAAAATTGAATTTATCTGAGTGATACTGGTTAATAAAATTATGTAGATTTCATAGTTACAATTCTGTAATATATCACCTGTATATTGTATTGTGTGTTCACCACCCCAAATTAAGTCTCCTTTCATCACCATTTATCCCCCCTTTACTCTCTTCTACCTTCTCCCACCCCCCTTTTGATAATCACCATACTGTTGTCTGTCAAGGTGAAGGGATTAAGCAAATAATAAAAAGTGTATTTTTCAATGTGTCCTGCATGTTTGACTTTTTTTTTTTTTCATTATCGAACAATGGTAGTCTGTTCCTTCAATAGATTTTTATTAAGCACCTAGTATATTTCAGGTACTATGATAACCATTTTCTGTGGATTGTATCATCCAATGTAAAAGTGTCAGGAAACACTTTTTTTGAAAGTCATATGTAAGTCAGACCCTGAAGGATACATGAGATTTACCGAGGGAAGGGGAGCCTCTCAGGTGGAAGGGACACCTGAACCAAAGGCTTCAGGTGGGAAAACATCTTGGCATGTTCAAGGAACTGAAAAAAGACAAATGCGTCTGGGACAGAGTGTGAGATTACAGGTGGGGTAAGTTGACAATACCATCACCATTTATAGAGGCTTGAGTTAATGTACATTTTTCTGTGTCTAATTTATTAATTTGTATTTATTTCAAAAGAAGCCCCACTCCTCCTTACCCTGCATTTGCAGACATAAAAGAAAATTTTATAGTGATTATCCTGCAACAAACAATCTGTCAGAACAGCATTATAGAATGAGTCACGTTTTTCACATTTCTACCAATCAGATTGAGGAGCACATACTTTAGGCATGTGATTTTTTTTCTGGGTGATTCTTTCTGTGCTTTATCTTGATACTGGATTCATAGTAGCTTGAGGGCTCCTATATGTTGGCAATAGTCCCACTCGCACTTTGAAAGGCAATAAATCCTATCTGAGTAAAGTGAATTTCTGTCTATTGGGGTAGTCTGCCATTACAATATTGTTTAGCACAATTTAGAATTCTCATTAACTTCAGTGAGAATGTGTACTTAAGAAAGCAGTCAAATAGTGTCTTATGTTTAAACACAGCATTTGGTACTTTTCCTTTTTCTCCATGGTAATTACTGAGTATCTATCAGGGCCTTGCCTCATGTTACTTCCCTGAGTATATCTTCTCTGAAATATATATTCTCTTTCACATTTCAATTTTTATTTAAAAACTTTTTAAATGTCCAAATGATTTCAATCTCTCTCCCATTTTTCTTATTAAAACCGTAGTTGGATAAGGTTAAGTTTGTCTGTTTTAGCATGGTATTGGCAGAACAGACACACAGATCAATAGAACAGAATTAAGAGCCCAGAAATAAACTCACATGTATATGAGCACATAATCTTTGACAAAGGAGCTAAAAACATACAATGGAGAAAAGAAAGTCTCTTCAATATATGGTGCTGGGGAAGTGTGAAAACCACATGCAAAAAAAAAAAAAAGTGAAACTAGACTTCTATTTGTCACCATACACAAAAATTAACTCCAAATGGATCAAAGACCAAAATATAAAATCTGAAACAATCAAATGCATAGAAGAAAACATAGATACTAAATTTATGGACCTTGGTCTTAAAGAGGATTTTATTAATTTGACCTCAAAGGCAAGGGAAGTAAAAGCAAAAATAAATGAATGGGGCTATATCAAACTAAAAAGCTTCTGCACAGAAAAAGAAACCATCAATAAAACAAAAAGGCATTCTTTCTTACAGATGCATAGTGAGAAAGAAAGATCGCTTATCTTTTGAGATGACATGGAGGGACCTGGAGACTATTATCCTAAGCAAAACAAGCCAATCAGAGAAAGACAAATATCACATGATCTCACTTAGTTGTGGAATATAATGAACAAAACAAACTGATGAACAAAATAGACCCAGAGACATAGAAGTAGGGTACAGGCTGACAAACCTCAGAAGAGGGGGTGGGGGAAGGAAGAGATAAACCACAGAACTTATATGCATGTATGCATATCCAATGGACATAGACAACAATGCTGGGGACAGGGCGGGGGGGGGATTGGGAGGAGGGTGTTAATGGGGGAAAAAGGAGAAACATCTGTAACAAAAATTAATTAATTTAAAAAATTAAAAAACAAAAAGGGAACCAACTGAATGGGACAAGATATTTGCAAGCAATACTGCTGATAAGAAGTTAATATCCAAAATATATTTTAAATAACTCATACAGCTCAACTACAAATAACAACAAAATTTAAATACGCAGACGACCTGAATAGACACTTCTCCCAAGAAGACATGCAAAGGGCCAACAGAGATATGAAAAGATGTTCAATTTCACTAGCTGTTAGGGAAATGCAAATCAAAACTACAATGAGATACCACCTCACACCTGTTAGGATGGCTGGTATCAACAAGACATGTACTGATAAGTGTTAGAGAGGTTGTGAAGAAAAGGGAACCCTCATTCACTGCTGGTGGAAATGTAAACTGGTACAACCAATATGAAAAACAGTATGGAAGTTCCTCAAGAAATTAAGAATAGAGCTACCATATGACCCAACAACCCTTCTTCTGGGTATCTACTCAAAAAAATTAAAAACATTTATTCGTAGAGCTATATGTACCCTTATGTTCACTGCAGCATTGTTCACAGTGGCCAAGACATGGAAACAACCAAAAAGCCCATCAATAGAAGACTGGATAAGGAAGATGTGGTCTATATATACAGTGGAATTCTACTGAACCATAAGAAAAATTAAACACTGCCATTTGTGACAACATGGATGAATCTTGAGAATATCAAGCTAAGTGAAATAAGTCAGAAAAAAACAAGAACTATATGATTTCACTCATCTGTGGGATATAAAACTGAAAGTAACAAATTAACAAATAAGACAAACAAACAAACAAAAACTCATAGACGCAGACAATGGTATGGTGGTTACCAGACGGAAAAGGGTTAGGGGTGTGGTAGTAAAGGGTAAAAGAGATCAAATATATGGTGATGAAATGAGGTTCAACTTTGGCTGGTGAACACACAATGCAATATACAGATGATGTATTATAGAATTATATACCTGAAACCTATATAATTTTATTAATCAAGGTCACCCCAATAAATTCAATAAAAATTAAAAAGTCTGTGGCACTTAATCATAAAATACAAAATAACAATAACTTGAACAGCATAGAAGTTAATTCTACGTCATTTATAATTAGTCTGGGCATGGAAACTTCATGGCCATTAAGGCCTCTTCATGTTCGCCAAGGGTCCATCATGGACATCTTTTTATCTTCCCTTTTTCTCTACAACTGTTAGCCTACTCTTATGATCAAGATGACTGCTGTAGCTCCAGCCATTAAATCCATATTCCAGCCATCAGGAAGATGTAGGAGACAATGAATGAGTGCTAAAATATCTCTTTGACCATGTTTACTAAGAAGCTGGCATGCCACAATTTACATATTATAGAGCAGAACTTAGTCACAACGCCACACCTGGCTGAAAGGAAGACTGGGCAACATAATCTTTACATAGTCATAAGCTCTGGTAAAAATCAGGGGTTCTTTTACAAGATAAGAAAGAGAAAATGGATTTTGGAGTAGGCAGTCATCTCTAGTATAAAATATGTTTCAAAATATGAGAGCAATGTTATTCTACCTAACTTGTAAAATAATATATGCCTTCCCTGTCTTAGCCATTCTCTTTTCCCCTGCTCTTGCCACCCATCACCCAGCCTGTAGGCTTTACCACAAATGTTCAAAGCTTCTCTATGATTTTGTAATATGTGGCTCATCCAGAGAAGTATGAGTTATATATTTACTGTATTTTGAAATAAGTGCTTTTTATCTAGATTTCTTGTTCTGAGCACCAAGATATGAGTGATTCTCACCTGGGCCTAACAAGTTATTAATACAATTTATCAAAAATGTTACTCAAAGAGCTGAATTTTGTTGGTGTAGAAGCCATGTAACACATAATTTATCATTTTAACCATTTTTATGTACAACGCCTTTTAGTATATTTACCATGCTGTGCAACCATCACAACTAAGTCCAGAACATTTTCATCATCTCAAAAAGAAACCTTATACTCATCAAGCAGTTATTCCATGGTCCTCCCTCTCACCAAACCCTAGCAACTACTAATTTGCTTTCTGTCTCTACAGATTTACCTATTCTGTACATTTCATATAAATGGAATCATACAATATGTGGTTTTTTGTGTTTTGCTTATTTCACTTAGCATAGTGTTTTCAAAGCTCATCCATGTTGTAGGGTGTATCAGTACTTTATTCCTTTTTATGGCCAAATTCATTCCATTATGTGAATATACTACATACTGTCTATTCATTTATCAGCTGATGGATACTTGAGTGTTTTCTGCATTTGGGGTATTATTAATAATGCTGCTATAAACATTCACATACAAATTTTTATTCAAACATATGTTCTCACTTCTCTTGGGTATAGATATCTAGGAGTGGAATTGCTGGGTTATGTGATAATTCTATATTTAAAATTTTGAGGAACAGCCAAGCTGTTTTCCACAGTGCCTAGACTATTTTACATTCCCACCAGCAATATATAAGGTTTACACATTCTCACCAACACTTATTTTTTATTTGTTTGTTTTTTAATTATAACATCCTAGTGGGTGTGAAGTGGTATCTCATTGTGGTTTTAATTTACATTTTTCTAATGATTAATGATCTTTTCATGTGTTTATAATGATTAAATATCTTTTCATGTGTTTGGTGACCATTTGTATATCTTCTGTGGAGAAATGTTTATTTGAGTCTGCCCATTTTTTAATTGGGTTGTTTATATTTTTGTGGTTTAGCAGTAAGTTCTTTGTATTTTCTGAATATTAATCCTTTATCAGATATAGGATTTGCAAATGTTTTCTCCCATTCTGTGGATTGTCTTTTCACTTTTTTGATAGGTCCTTTGATGCATAAACATTTTTAATTTTGAAGAAGTCAAATTGATCTTTCTTTTCCTTTTGTTTTTTGTGCTTTTGTTGTCACATTTAAGAAACCACTGCCTAATCCATGGTCACAAAGATTTACAATTATGTCTACTTCAGAGATTTGTATTATATAGTTTTAGCTCATGTTTATGTATTTGATCCATTCCGAATTGATTTTTGTATATGCTATGAGATAGAGGTACAGATTCAATTTTTGCATGTCGATATCCAGTTAACTGAACACCATTTGTTGAAAAGACTATCCTTTCCCTCATTAAATGGTCTTAGCACCCTTGCCAAAAACCAATTGACCATAGATGTAAGGGTTTATTCCTGGAATCTCAGTTTTTTATTCCATTGATCTATATATCTATTCTTATGCCAGTAGTACATTGTTTTGGTTACAAGGGATTTGTTGTAAGTTTTGAAATCAAGAAGTGTGAAGTCATCTAACTTTGTACTTTTCCCAGATTGTTTTGGCTATTTGTGGTTCCTTGTAATTACATATGAATTTTAGAATTAGTTTGTTCATTTCTGGGGAGGGGGAGTTACATTTTGATAGGGATTTCATTGAATTTTTAGATAAATTTGAAGAGTATTGCCATCTTAATGCTATTAAATCTTCCAATCCATAAACACAGGATGTCTTTCCATTTATTTAGGTTTTCTTTAATTTCTTTCAACAATGCTTTATAGTTTTCAGTGTACAAATCTTGCATTTCTTTGGTCAAATTTATACCTAAGTATTTGATTTTTATAGTATTGTAAGTGGAACTGTTTTCTTAATTTTATGTTCAGATTTTTGGCTTTAACACATAAAATTGATCTGTGATACTTTATAAAAATTAATTTATATTCATATTGTTTATTACTAGTTTATAGAAATATAATTGATTATTGTATGTAGATCTTGTGAAACCTTGCTGAACTTGTTTACTACCACAAAGCTTGTCTATGATTCTTTAGGTTTTTTTGTGCATAAGATCATATCATTGTAAATAGAGATAATTTTATTGTTCCTTTTGAATTTTGATACCTTTCATTATTTTTTCTTGCGTAATTGTTCTGGGTAGAACTTTCAGTACACTATTGGAAGGAAATGGTAAGAACAGACATCTTTGACTTGTTCCTGACCTTACAGTAAAATAGTTCAGTCTTTCACTATTATATGTGATGATAGCTGTGGGTTTTTCATAGGTGTTCTTTATCTGATTGAGGTAGTTCCCCCTCTATTCCTAGTTTGTTGAATGTTTTTTTATCATGAAACGATATTAGGTTTTGCCAAATGCTTTTTCTGTATCATTTTTTTTTCCTTCATTCTATTTATATTATGTATTACATTAATTGATTTTCATATGTTGAACCACCCTTACTCTCCTGGGATAAGTCCCACAGGGCATGGTATATAATCCTTTTAATGTGCTTTTGTTCTTACTCATGGGTGACTGGACAATCCAACTGGTTTAAACTAATGATAATCAATGTAAATGATTTTTGAGAAAATATGATATATAGAATATAAGCAATTAAATATTTAATTGTTGGAATTTTCTGTTTTGGAATGTCAATGAGAAAATGTTTGTAGATAACAAAATAGATGGGCAACAGTACATTATCTATTTTCAAAGATACATTATTACATTTTACAATAGGAGAAATTCTATACCTTTATATCATTTGCTTATGCAAAAATGATGGTAACCATTAACATTTGAAGGGTTAATGGAGCCATTATATTTTAAAATGCACATCAAAAGTTTTTTCTAACAGAAATCAGAGTGAGTTTTAAACAAATATCTACAAGGATGGAAGGGAGTACAAAGCAAGTATGTTCTCAAATAACATTTGGTTATTTCCACAATTCAGATCCATATCAATGTGTTTACCATCAAAGATTACTGAACAAAAGGGAGGGAAGGAAAGGAGGGAAAAGGGGAAGGAAGGATGCAAGGAAGGAGGGAAGGGAGAAAGGAAGGGAGAAAGGAAGGAAGGAAGGACGGAAGGAAGGAAGGAAATGAGAAAACCCTCATCCCTGAAGTTAATTCTAAGAGACAAATCACACAAAGTTTTTGAATAATTTAAATAAGTGTTTTACCTCCCAGGTCAACTATGAAGAGTATGTTGAGATATGTTGTTGGTGTTATTACTTAAATTTTTGTTATTCTATATGTACATGTATGTTGTTAAAGCCCAATGACCCAAAGATTACAAGAGACGACCCTATAGTCTGACATAATCATATTTATTGCCTCAATAAAGTGAGAGGAGTGCACCCCAGAGGGATTGTGGATTGCTACTCTCAACAAGGGGAAGAATGGAGGCATCTTTTGTAAATTTTGGATTCCTGTTGAAGGATTCAGTGGAGAATCTCAGTGAAGTGGGGGCATTTCTGAACTGGTTAGTGTCTCTGAAGTCTGATCAGGGGAACCATGCATTAACTAAGAATTGAGTGTTGTCGTGACTTAATGGCAGTTTAGCAACTGATTATCCTCAGTAATAGATAGGGATAGCAGAATGTACCTGGGAGCATCATTGGTAAGAAAGTAACAAAAACAAACATTCAAATTGGAGCAGGGGATGGAAAGAGTGGTTACATAGTCTTGAGTGAGCCCCGTTTCCAGTGAATTTTGCAACTACTATTGTTTGTGTCTACCTTCCCAGCACGATTAACAACAGGGCTGCTTTTCTTTTGTTCTAATCCAAGACACTTTTTTTAAAAAAGTTTCAGACAGATTTTAATATTACAGTACATATACTCTAGTGATTTAGTGAATGTCCTATATAATTAAAAGCTCTTTTGGTTTTAAATAACATTAAGTCTTTAAAGGTACTCTTTAGTACAAAAGCTTGAGTAATTTCTATTCTTTGGGTTGAATTTAAATTCTGTTTTAAAAATTGACTAGGAAGTAAAAGTCTCTAGGATCTCCTTTTCTCTGTCTAGATCATTGACTCTTAGGGGACATAAAACAGGAGGATTAATCAAGTTTTGCCTCCAGCAGCTATGCCATGGGTTTTTCAATCCTTCACACTAGTAAAGGGCTAGTTTCATGCAAATCTTAGTTATAAATAAATTGTCCCAGGGTATCTGCAAACTCCTTGAGGGCAAGGATATTGTTTTATTCATATTTGTACCTCCTCATAGCATAACACAGGCCTTTTATATATGACTTTCAATAAATATTTGTTGCATTTAATCCCATTTGTAAAAGAACTTTGAAAGCACTACATAAAAGATTGAGTATATTATAAGATGAGAAAGAGAGAAATGTTGATCTTAACTGTACCTGAAAGTGTGTATGTCATTTTAATGCTTTCCCAAAGGCTAAGGGATAATCAATCTCGAGAGACAAAACCATACTCCTTTTTTTCCAAAGGAAAAGTGAGTTTCCACATATATTTGGTAAAATAATGTCTATCCTTTATTAAATGCCTTAAAATTATGGCATAGTCATCCTTTATTTTTCCACCAACCTATCTAAAATTTATTAAATATAAAAGTGTCTACCAAAAAAAGTATCTACCAAAATTTAGAATTATAATAATGGAATAATGGTATTCATATTTATTAGTTAGCATATTAACCATTAACCTATAACTTAGTATTTATTTTAGAAATAAAGTTTTTCCTGAACACAATAAAGTCTATTGATAGTTATGGTAACCTTTGATATTTTTCGATATTGAGAAGCTATGTCTTTGCTCTGCAGAACAATAGATAGTAGCTTGTATGTGTTTTGTTTTGTTTTTAAAAATCCATTTTTCTTCAAACTTGCTTGTTGAAACAGTGGGAAAAGCTTTGTTTTGAATTGAGCCCATATCCACAGTTTGAAAAACATTTATATTGTAATTCCATTTATGATTTATGTGTGTGTATATATAAACTGGTAGGAGATACATACAGACTGGTGGTCAGAGATTAGACAGCTTCCCAGTGGTTTGTTGAATAAAAGAGAAATATACAAAGAGCTATGAGAGTTCAGACAACCCAGAGATCTCTTTGGTCTTGGGAATACTGGACATGATTTCATGGAGGCTGAATGTGAGCTGGTTATTGTGGAAGAGGACGCTCTTTTAATGGGCGGCAGGGATTTTCTAAGGAAGGGAATAGTGTGAATTGAATAATAGATGGGAATGAGAAAATTCTCTGGGAATTTCAGGTTTTCCAGTTTGTTGTGGAGTGGTTTGAAGGTTAATTTGGATCAGATATAGTGAAAGACAATTTTAGTTTGGATACCCTTCAAAGTTGACTCTGCAACAAGAACTTGGGGGCATGCAGGTGGCTTATTTAGGAATTACTCTCAAGAAGAGTAAATGAGAAAGTGAGACAGTGAAAGGAGAAAAGCCCCCTCAAAGGATTCATTGCTGAGCAAGTTACCTCTGTGGGGAACTAGGGCCCAATTCCTTCAGAGAATCCCCTGATAACCAATATGGAACACACTGCAGAGTTATTCCACCAAAGGAGGGGGGAGATGGGATATTTATCTTTGAAGTCTCATTCCCCATTGGTTGAGAGTTGAGGAATAAAGGTTACTATACCACCATACTTCTGGGTTGCTATTGTAGGCCGCTAGTCAAATCCCAAATTCTCAGGAAATCCCTCAGATAAAGGAGAAACACAGGAGATAGAGATGCAAATTTGACAACAGATTAGGAACTGTCTTCATCTGAAGCTTCATGTGAACTCATGAGAGCTAAGAGTATATGGGAAGAGGCATCAACAGAGTCTACTACAGAGGCCTTGAATACCAAAGTGAGGATTTTTCAATAGATGATGGAACTCTTGAGGCTAGCTGAGAAATTGAGTAATATGAGAACGAGTGTATTAGGAAGATGCATATAAAATTGCTTGGAGGATAAACACTGGAGGGCAGGGCAACCAGATGTGGTACTATAGATATAATTTACACAATAGTTAACCAGGTGTTGAATTACTTGTGGTGTAGGAAGAGTGGGTCATGGTGGAAATGGGGAGAAGAAATATTATGGATAAAGTAAAAAAAAAAAAAAACATGTCAAATGATAATTTGTGGGGTCACAGGATAGAGAGGGGCTGAGGAGTAACAGGAAGTTAGAAACTTTCTATTAGTCATGGGAATGTAAAGTACAATATAGGAAATATAGTCAATAACATTGTAATAACTATGTATGGTGCCAGTGGGGTACTGGAAATATCAGAGGGAACACTTTGTAAAGTATATGATTGTCTAACCACTATGCTCTACACCTGAAATTAATACAAAATAATATTGAATGTAAACTGTAATTTAATTAAAAAAAAAAAAAAGACATAGGTGCCCTGGCCAGTTTGGCTCAGCAGTTAAAGCGTTGGCCCCCGGACCAAAGAGTTGCGGGTTCAATTCTGGTCCTGGTTGGGCTCGTGCTGAAGGCAGCCAATCAATGTGTCTCTCTCACATCTATGTTTCTTTCTCTCTCTCTCTCTCTCTCTCTCTCTCTCTCTCCCCCTCCCTCCCACTCTATCTGAAGATAAGTGGAAAAATATCCTCAAGAGAGGATTAAAAAAAAAAAAGACAGACAACTTTTTTAGCCTACATCATTTGGAGATTCCTAGAAAGCCAAAAATGTGCAG
Source organism: Tadarida brasiliensis (assembly GCA_030848825.1). Lineage (NCBI taxonomy): Eukaryota > Metazoa > Chordata > Mammalia > Chiroptera > Molossidae > Tadarida > Tadarida brasiliensis. The sequence continues at coordinate 112,535,058 of CM061280.1, read as the reverse complement.
CTGGGGACAGGTAATGCAGAGAAATTATGAAGTTAGTGTTTATCCAGTCAATTTAAAATTATAAGGACATTCAAGCCTCCCTTATTCCCTCCTGTCTCATTTCTACCTCTGGGACAGATTCTGGTTTGGGTCACGGTTCTGAATTTTGCTACCCATTAGACATATCTAAGGAGGCTTGTAAAAATCCTAATGCCCAGGCCTCTCCCCAGGTCAATTAAATCACTCTCCAGGAGTGACATCTAAGGTTCAGTGGTTTTCAAAGCTCTCTGGGCAATTCCAATGTGCAGCCATGATCAGAAACCATTGGTTATAGTTATAAAGGATTTAATAAGTTATGCTTTCATACTCAACACCAAGACACCAGTTTGAATTCTGGCTTTGTCCTGGTCACTGGGTTTTTTGCTTTTTCCTGGAAACAATTAATTATCTTTCTTATTCAATTACTGTGGTAACTGCATCCTGTTCCCTTGTTAACATTCCCAACACCAAAGTCCTCTATTTTTGCCAAGTTTCTCCAGCCTTGACCAATATCTGAACTTTAGTCCTAAGATTAAAGGTTTGTTGGCAGATGTTTCTGATGCCAATAGCTTGCCAGCATGAATGTCTTCATCACAGTCCCATGCCCCATCCCTAGCCAAATGAAGTTCCTAAACCTAACACAGCTGAGATTCCTCCAAAGTTCACAGCTACAGTAAGGTTTGTTCTTCCTAATTATTTCCTATCATGTTTTTTTTTCTTTCTTATTATATAATAAGAAACCATTACGCTTCCCTTTCCTGAAAAAGTTGAATGAAGCTTTAGTTTAGATTTTTGGAAATATGAAATTTACATGTGCGCAACACTTGCTATTAAGAAATTGAAGCAAGTTGACAAAGCAGACTATCTCTTCCATCCTGCTCCCCCACTGCCACAGAATAAAATGAACACAAAAGATATGGCCTCCCACAACTTCATTATTCTTCTTCTCAACAAATATATCCACTTACCCTGCATCTGTACCAAACTTGTGTCTTCCCTGCAACTTCAGATTATGAGGTGTTTTTCTCCTTCCTCAATCTAATCCAAGCCCTTGTGCTATGGATTTTATACTTTCCTTCTTCCTTGGTACTCTTACTTCATTAATGCACTGCTCCCTCCAATTACTTAAATCTCTAAAACATTATTTATATCTTCCATCTTCAAAACAAACAAATTAAAAACAATCAATAATCTCTTCTTTGGCTCTAAATTTTCCTCAAGGCAATATTACCCTTTCTCCTTCCCTTCACTGCAATAATAGTTAACAGTAGTCTAATTCAATGACTTCACTTTCTCAACATATTACAGTCTGACTTATGACAACTCTTCTTTACTGAAACTGCTATTGCAGAGGTTCCCAATGACCTTCCAGTTGCTAAAACTAAATAAATGTTTCACTAATTGTCAGATGGCCTTCCTACAACATTTAACAATTTATTATCTCTCCCTTTGAAACCTCTTCTCCACCACATGGAGTGGCCTCATTCCCTTGCCTCTCTAGCCCCTCGTATCGGTCTCCTTTACAGGCTTAACTCCCTCCACTCTTGCCTTAAGAACAATTTTTCACTACAATCTCAATCTTGACACACCTCCAAACTTGATATATTTTCCATGAGTTCACTGTTGCAGGTTGCTGATTTCAAGATCTTTATATCCCACACAAATATCTTGTCTAAATTCCAGACATGTATTTTCAACCTCCCTCTGTATGCACCATAAATCAAATTTAACCTATTACTTTCCAAGCCATTGTCACCTAGCTGCTACCTCTACCATTCTACTGAACATGCTTGGGGAAAGATATGCGATGTTCTCCTAGTTGAAAAATCTAATTGACATTTCCTCCTTTTGAAATATTTTTACTTCCACGCTTCTGTATTCTCCTGTGTCATATACTTCCTCCCTGAACATTTCTTTTCTCTCTTTTACACACTTCTCTTTTCCAACTTGCTCCATGGGTGTTGTTATTCCTCCAGATTCTGAGCTGGTACAGTTAACAGTTAATAGCACCTACTGAGTGAGGGGAATCCTCATTCCTGGTGTAGTAGAAGACAAACATGTATAATAGAAATTTATTTTATCCATTCAGCCACTCTATGTCTTTTGATTGGAAAGTTATGTTTCAAGACACTAATTAAAGAAGAGGAAAGAGAATGATGTTGGCATGACCAATCATGAAGGGATGTAGAGTGCTCTGTTCAAGCTTGGTATAAATGGGAACACTTTTTGAACCAAGTATAATGGCAAAGTCACTGTCTCCAATCCTTAAGTTTTTCTGAACCACACTAAATTATGGTTATTAAGAGAGAACTAGGGCAACAACCAAATATATATAATTTACTATATATTTGTGAGCTACATGAAGATAGAACTCCACTCTTTTGTCTCTGAATTTCCAACATGTAACACACTGTCTGATTGTTGTAAAAACAAAAGTAATTTTTTTAAAAACAAATGAATGACTCAAAAGTCCTCAGGGCCCAACTAGTGAGACATTTATGTTTTTTTTTGTTTTTGTTTTTTTTTACCTATTCAGCTTGCAGAAGCTCAGCTGCAACAGGAGGGAAATAAGTTGGTGGGTATGTCCAGTGGTTGGTTATTTGCAAGGTAGGCCCAATGTAAGATGAAGCAAGTAGAACCAAAAGGAATGGTTTTAAATGAAATGGATTGAGTTCCAGTGATGGAGAAAAGTATACATCTGATAGGAACATTGGCGGGATAGAGGTAGTAAGAGAGTGGGCTCTGGTGAGAAGGGGAAATTCAGAGTTTCCAGTCTTGGATAAGGATAGTTCTGAGTGATGATAAGCCTCAATTTGTGACTATTCCAGAGTCACTTGAATCTATGAGGAGACAAGGCAGGGTTAGAATCTATGATACTGCCCTGGCCGGTTTGGCTCAGCAGTTAGAGCGTCAGCCCAAGGACCAGAGAGTCCCATGTTTGATTCGGGCCAAGGTTACGTACCTCGATTGTAGTTCATCCCCGGCCCGGTTGGGGTCGTGTAGATGGCAGCCAGTTGATGTGTCTCCCTCACATCGATTTTTCTCTATCTCTCTCTTCCTCCCTCCCTCCCTCCTGCTCTATCTAAAGATAAATAGAAAAATATCCCAGGGTGAGGATTTTAAAAGAAAAAAGAATCTATGATACTGAGTGGCTGATAATAGAGTGGTGACAAAGATGGGAAAGATCGTTGTAATCCAACTGCTAAAGAAAATGAGAGAAGTTTCTGTCTGAGAAAGGTAGTATGGCACAGTGATTAAGAGTATAGACTCTGGCCCTGGCCGGTTTGGCTCAGCTGTTAGAGAGTCGGCCTGTGGTCCAGAGAGGCCTGGGTTCGGTTCCCGCTAAGGGCACGTACCTCGGTTGCAGTTTGTCCCCGGCCCTGGTTGGTTGTGCGGGAGGCAGGCACTTGATATGTCCCTTTCACATTGATGTTTCTCTTTCTCTCTCTTCCTCTCTCTCCCTCCCACTCTATCTGTTCCTCGGGTGAAGATTAAAAAATAAATAAATAAATAAATAAATAAATAAATAAATAAATAAATATAGACTCTGGATTCACAACTGTGGTTTAACTCATACTTGTATTGTTTATGAGCTGTGTGACCCTAAACAAGTGACCTTGGGCAAGTTATTTGACCTAGCCAAGCCTAAATATAATCATCTGTAAGACAGAGAAAATAATATCTATCTCATAAGGTTGTTATCTTGATTAAATGAGATAATGGAAGTAAAGTGTTTTAACACATGATGGGTAATATATAGTAAGCCCTCAGTAACTGTTAACTGAAAAACATAAACACTGGCCATGAAGACAGGGCAACAGCAATATGAGAGTTGGCTTGATTTTCAAAAGATGAAAAGTAAGAGTAGGTATTTAAATTTATTGTAGTCATTGAATCCAAACACATTCTTTCTAGGGAGCTTTTAAAAAATCTACCAAATGTTATTATGGGAACTATTTCTAGTAATCTATGAAGAGTAGCTTAATTTAACCTGGGTTCCACAGAAAACAAATCATAAAGCAAATGCTTAATGCTAATACTTTATAGAGGCATGCAATCTCAAGAATGAAGAGTGAGAGAAAGGGGTAATGAGGCAGAAAGTGAAAGCAAATATAAAGAAGCATGCTACTATCTAGTTGGTCAAAACTTCATAATAGCCCGGCCAGTGTGGCTCAGTGGTCGAGCGTCAACCCATGCACCAAGAGGTTGCCGGTTCAATTCCCAGTCAGGACACATGCCCAGGTTGTGGGTCCAATCCCCAGTGGGGGGCATGCAGGAGGTGGCCAATCAATGTTCTCTCTCATTGATGTTTCTATCTCTCTCTCCCTCTCCCTTCCTCTCTCTCTGTAATATCAATAAAGGAAAAAAAATTTTTTTTAAACTTCACAATAAGCTAATTGCTTCATCTTGCCAAATGGCTTGAGAGCAATACTGCCTTTAAACCCAGGCAACAGGGGATCCTTGCTTTGAGCCATGCACAATGTGTGCGCACGTCCCCCCTCCACACACACACACACACACACTTAAAGAATATATACACGCCTCTTTCACTAGAGAAATAGCACTCAATAGTCCTGGCACAGCCGTGGTATGTGTTGTAAATATCTGCTTTCATGACTAACACCATCCTGGCCCCAAAGAAATGCTTCTCAACATTCTTTGCCTTGTTCTCTGATGTCAATGATGGATTGTCAACAATGTCTCATCATTGGAGATGGAGTTTTCCCCCACTTCAGACTGTAAGAAAGATTTGATTTGCAGATGCACTTAGGCAAGGGAAAAATAATAATAATTTACTTGTATGCTTTCCCTTGGCCCGAGTGAAATAGATTCTTGCATTCCCTAATTGGGAAAAGGCCTGATGGGTATTTCTCTTAACCTCACTTCTATCTTTCTATAGTTGTTTCATCTTCCTTCCAGAATCCCCAGAAAATTTAACTCTTTCTCGTATGAGGAAAATGTTACATGCCTCAGCCCTTTCTTGTCTCTTACCCTCTCTAGTACCTCATACTTTAAAGAAGTGGTGTGTTTCTGCTTAGAGGAGATGAGTGATAGAATCAGGCATTTCCATAACTCATCTCCCCACTTCAGCATCCCCACCAATGAAAACCTCATCATTTACCATAGACGGAAGCTGCTTTCACCAAAAAGAGCACTAATAGTTTGCCCCCTGAGGACAACTAGGGCAAGTATCTTGGGAAGAAAGGTTTTTTTTTTTTTTTTCCTGTTACTATAATCCTGTTACTAGCAAACAATACTAGTGATATAGTAGTGCCTGGTAGCATGTAGGTCTTCTAGAAGTAGATTTATACAACAAGATCCACCGCACTAACTGTGAATGACTTCATCACACTGATCCTAGATGGATGGTACCTGCCTCAAATAAATTCTTTCTGATTCCAAATCTCTAGGTTGATAGAAGAGGAATGTGGAGTGAAGTGTGAGGAGCACAGCAGAGAAAAATGGTTCAAGTCAGTTCATTGCACCCTGTGAGGAAGTGAAGCACAGTTGTTATTTCCTAATATCTGATGAATTTCAAATTAACTTTTTCATGAATTTCTGTAAATTCTAAACAGCAGAGCCTATGTCTGTCTTGTTCAGCACTATATCCATGGCACCCTGCACAATACCTGGTATGTGGGAAACGATAAATAAAGGTTGGATAAATGAGTGAGTAAAAAAATGAATAAACATTATTATAATTCTGTTTGGTTAACAGCATAGAAATAGAGCCAAAAATAAAGATAAAAATTTGATTCAACGTATTGAAAAATTTACTAAAAATAGAAATTAATAGGTATCATGAGCTGCATTGTGGTAATGTGAATAACCTCTCAAAGTCCCAATGATTAAGAAGTAGAGGTAATTTAGGGAAATTTTTTAATTGGGACCAATAATACCTAGCGTCCCTTTTATGTCAAAGAAATTCTTCCAAATAAACAGATAATGAAGTACTTCTAAACTACATATAACTATTCTAAACTATAATAACTACATATTTTCTTTTACACTTTTCACATTTTGTGCTACCATATATTTTTCTCATTCATTTCTTCATCAAATGCATGATTATTTTAATAGCATTTATAAATTATACATTTTAATATAAAAGAGATAAAAATTTCCACAACAAATATTTTTATTTCTGTACTAGATATAGCCCCCAAAAGCAAGATAGAGTATATTTTCTCAAGAAGGTTCTAGAAAAGATTCATCCTCCTGTTTGTTTTGTTCAAAGTAAGTATATCCAAATTAAATAATTGTATGTTGTTTCCATTTGTACAAAAATAAATTTAGATTCATGAAAAATTACATATAGTTCTTAACTACAAATAATCAACTTGTTAAGAATTTCTTGATGTCCATGATTTTCCTATCTGTTTATCCATTAAACTCCTTGTTCAAATAAAATTTTATAAGAAAACCAAATATATAAAACTCGTTAAAAGCATATCACTGTGGTTGAAATAGGGTTGCAGCCCTCATGACTACTCATTACCACTGCCATTGAGACACTTGGAGGTGGGTTCCAAATTCCCCGGGGCTTCATCCAGTGCAGTTGAACCATATTTTCCATGGTTTCTGTTCTCTTGAAGGGTCCACAAAGCAGTCAAATTGTTGAAAAGTGGATGCACTACTTCCTAACTGATCATTTAGTAGCAAGTCAGTTTTCTGCAAATTGTACAAAGATGTGATACCTAAAATTCAATCTTAGAAACAGAATCTAAGTCATATACTTTCTAAAACATACTGATATCATTTCAAACTTTTTATGAGGATAATTCATGTTGTTCAACAAACATATTAATCTATCCTACAGTCTTCCAGTAATGAGATTTCATGAAAAGGAAGAAAATAGTAAGTTTTTTAAGTCTGCAAAGAATAAATGTTATTCAGATTTAGAAATTTATTCTGTCTGCCATAACCCTCATTCTCTGGTCTACATAGTTAGACTAAATGATCAACTTTTATCCCTGTCTTCAAACTCTTTCCTCCCACCGAACCATCCTTCACTTACTGCTTGAATAATCTTGAAGAACCCCTCTAATTGTACAATTTTCCTGCTGTAAACATCTGTAGTGACTTCTCCCTTTTCCCCAGCAGAGTTTTAAAATAAGTGAGAAATGCATATGTGATATATATCACAAATGTGATATATGACCAAAAAAAAACATGAAGTAAGAATGTCAAAGATGTGTGATCTCTGTTTTGTCTGTTTTAGAACAAAATTTAATGACCGTCATGGTAGACTTTTCACTTTGGATAGGAACCAACAATCACCTAAGATTTCCTTTATTCTCTAAATGTACAATTTGTATTTAGAGCCCAAAATAAGGTATATTCTGAGAGGAAGAAAGAGTGTGAAGGTAGAAATTTTTTCTATGCATTATTCATAGGGAAACTGCTACCAGATCAGGGTAGTTCCATGTTTACCTAAAACTTTAAAAATGTGGTGTGGGGATAAGGTTATTTAAGACAATGAATACAAAATTACATGCACAAAAATTGGAGTTGGGTTTGAAAGGGGCTTATAATGTGTGGGGCTTTAGAGCTGAAATTTCATTATCTTAATTGTAAATCTACTTGTGGGTCAGGAGAAAGCCAACCTTTATAGTTATGATCTCTCCATGGTCCCCTTTTCTAGTTATTTTGCTGTACTAGGCTTTAACAATGTTTCTTAATTCCTTAGTACCCTCCCTTTTCTGAATGTCATGTTGGTCTGTATGCTTCAATTACATCCTAGAAATATATGGCTGTAACTCATGATTCCAAACTATTTAGGCAATATACATTTTAGCTGGTTCACATTTGGAAATCTTTTCTTTCTGTAGAGAAAGCCATAGAGTAGCTTGGATGCGTCCCATTTCCCTGTTCTTTATTAATACAATAACTATATGACTCAATTTGCTGGGATAGTCCAGTTTATGCCTGTTCTCCTGACATAATTATTAAAACTGCTTCCTTTCTGGAGCCCCAGGGAAGCAGAATGTACTAGAACACTAGCAGAGAGGGAGGAGCTTGATAAAGAGATCCAACGTCATTTGCGGCAGTATGGATGGACCTAGATGGTATTATTCTAAGTGAAATGAATCAGACAGAAAAAGATAAATACCATATAATTTCACTTATACAGAATCCAAAGAACAAAACAAACAAGCAAACAAAGTATAAACAGACTCATAGACACAGATAACAGACTGATGGTTGCTAAAAGGAGAGTGGTTGGGGGACTGGGCGAAAAAGGTGAATGGATTAAGAAGCACAAATTGGTAGTTACAAAATAGTCACAAGGATGTAAAGTACAGCATAGGAAATATAGTCAATAATATTGTAATTACTATATATGGTACCAGGTGGGTACTGGAAATATGTGTGGGGGGGACACTTTGTAAAGGATATGATTGTCTAACCACTTTACTGAATACCTGAAACTAATACAAAATAATATTAACTGTAAACTGTAATTGAAAAATAAAATTAAAAACACAAACACACAGAAAAGAGATCCAGTAAAGCTGTTTTGGAACTCCTAGGTTCACCCTCAACTTGTGCATGCATGGATCTGATCTCAGATACCAGACACCTTACAGAATGAGCTAACAGATAGACCTTCACCCAGTTCCCAAACTGACCACTGGGTGGTGTATATGAGGGACAGTTCCAAATAACCTGCAAAGCCTTCAACAACTAAACTGACCTTGGTACCACAACCCACAGAAAGTAGGTTGAAACTTGTAGCCTCAATCAAATCAGATCAAGTACATGCTATCACAAAAATATCCTGACCTGTTCAACTACTTACTAAAAAAAATATTAACATCCTTTGTAGAATTTAAATAAGACCCAATCTCACAATATAATATTCAAAATGTCCAGGAAAGAACCCTAGAAATCTCAACTCACATGGAAAAAGACAATTAACAGATGCCAACAAGATGACAGAGATAATGGAATTTTCTGACACAGACATTTATTTATTTATTTATTTATTTATTATCTTCACCTGAGGACATTTTTGCATTCATCTTCAGATAGAGAGGGAGGGAGAGAGGGAGGAAGAGAGAGAAAGAAACATCGATGTGAGAGAGACACATCAACTGGTTGCCACCCACACGACCCCAACCAGGGCTGGGGACAAACCGCAATCAAGGTACATGCCTTTAGCGGGAACCGAACCCGGGACTCTCTGGTCCACAGGCTGACACTCTAACCACTGAGCCAAACCGGCCAGGGCTGACACAGACTTTAAATCAGTTATAATAAAAACGCTAGAAAGAGCAATCACAAAACTCCTGAAATGCAAGTTAAAATTAAAAGTATCTGCAAAGAAATAGAATATATAAAAAAGAAGCGAATAAAAATTTTAGGACGGAAAATTCCAACTGAAATTTTAAAACCCTACTTGATATACACAATAGCAGAATGGAGGTGACATAGGGAAAAGTTAGTGAATGTGAAGCTATATCAATAGAAATGATCAAGTATGAACAACAAATAGAAAAGAATTGAAAAAAAATAAACAGCCAGTGGGACCTATGAGATTACAATAAATGTCTAATATTCATGTCATTGGAATCCTAAAAGAAAAGTAGAAAGAGTATGGTGCTGGAAAATACTTGAAAAAATAATGGTCTAATTGCTATCCATCACCCTAAAATTGACCCCCTTCGCCCTTTGTCCTATCCCTCAACCCCCTTCCCCTCTAGTAACCACCTATAGATTCTCTGTATCTATGAATTTGATTTTTTATTTGTTTTGTTTGTTTGTTTTCAATTTTTTTGTCTTTTTAGATTCCACATATAAGTGAAATCACATGGTATTTGTCTTTCTCTGTCTGATTTATTTCACTTAGCATTTTAGTGTGATGGGTACTAATTAGACTTTTGGGGGTGATCACTGTGAAGTACATACAGATGTCAAATCATAATGTTGTACACCTGAAACATATAAGAGCAATAATAAAAAGATTAAATCAGTTGATACATGTAAAGTGCTTAATACAAAGTAATTGCTCAATAAATAATAACAATTAGTGGTAATAGCAATAAACATGACACTTTTTTAAATGTATAGCGAGCCTCAGAACTATCTGAAAGAGAAAACATCCCCCTCTTAGCTACTATAAGCAATTAATTTTGAATCAATGACACCTGGTGAACATTTGTTTTAAAAACATGAGCAAGTCTTATAGGATCTCAGGAATAGAAGTTGCATAGCTGTCTGTTATTTAGTTAATACTAAGCATGACATGATAGCCTTGGTCTGGGGTCCCCAAACCTTCTGGTCTCAGGACAACTATACACTCTTAAAATTACTGAGGACCCCCTGAAAGCCAAAAAAAAAAAAAAAAAAAAAAAAAAAGGAAAAAAATAGTGGTAAAAAAACTTCCTCGGTTCAACAATGGACTTATAAATTCAAGAAACTGAATGAACTCCAAACAGAATAAGCCCAATATATTCAGGTGTAGAAACATTATTATCAAACTGCTAAAAACTAATGACAAAGAAAAATCTTGAAAGCAGCCAGAGAAAAATGATGCATTACCTATAGTATAACAATTATTTAAATAACAATGGATTTCTCATCAGAAACTACAGTGGCCAGAAAAGGTGGATAGAATACTTTTAAAGTGCTGGAAGAAAAGAACTGTCAATTCAGAATTCTATATTCAGAGAAAATATCCTTCAAGACAGAGGGAAATGAGACTTTGGGTAGTGAGCACACAATGCAATATAAAGATGATGAAGTATACAATTATACACTTAAAACTTTTATAATGTATTAACCAATGACATTCCAATAAATTTAATTAAAATAATAAAGTTGAAATAAAGACATTCTCAGTTGGAGGAAAACTAAGATAATTTAGAGTCGAAAGACCTGCTATAAAAGAATTGCTAAGGAAAGTTATTTAGACAGAAGGGAAATTACACCAAAGGAAATCTGGAACATCAGGAATGAAGAAAGAACAACAGAAATTCTAAATATCTGAGGGGAAAAAAAGAGATAAGACAAAAATTACCAATATCAGAAATGAAAGAGAGGCTATCACTAAAGACCCCACAGATATGAGGATAATAAGAGAATATTATTAATAACCCTTTGCAAATAAATTGAACAATTTAGATGAACTAGACCAATTCCTTGAAAGCCACAAACCACCAAAACTCACCCAATATGAACTATATGAGCTAATAGCCCTATACTTATTAAATTAATCCAACAAAACATAATCTGTATGTTGAAAACTACGAAAAGCTGAAAAAGAAATCAGAGAAGGCCTAAATCCATGGAAAGATATACTGTTTTCATGGATTAGAAGACTCAGTATATTAAGGATGTTAATTCTGCCCAAATTGCTCAATAGTTTTAAAACAATACCAATATAGCCCTGGCCAGTTTGGCTCAGCGGTTAGAGCGTCGCTAAGGGCGCATACCTCAGTTGCGATTTGTCCCCGGCCCCGGTTGGAGTTGTGTGGGTGGCAACCACTCCATGTGTCTCTCTTGCATCGATGTTTCTCTCTCTCTCTTCCTCCCTCTGTCCCTCTCGCTCTATCTGAAGATAAATGCAAAAATGTCCTTGGGTGAGGATAAAAAAAAAAAACAATACCAATATAAATTCCAACAGTATTTTTGTAAATATAGGCAAACTGATTCTAAAATTTATATGGAAGGGAAAATGAAGTAGAATAGCTCAATTTTGATAAAGAAAAACAAAATGGGAGGAATCATTATAATTGATATTAAAGCTTACTATATAGCTATAATAACGAAGAAAGTGTGGTATTGGAAGAAAGATAGACACATAAAACACTAGACAGAATAGAGAGTCCAGGAAAAAAACAGCAACTTTGGTTATTTAGTTTTGACAAAAGTGTAAAAGGAACCCAATGGAGAAAAGATCGTATCTTCAACAAATGGTTTGGGGACAACTGATCACCCATATGCAAAAACAAAACCTTAACTTTAACCTACCTTGCACTTCATACAAGGCTTATTTCAAAATGAATCACAGATTTAAATATAAACATAAAATTATAAAACTTTTAGAAGAAAACATAGGAGAAATCTTTGTGACAGAGGTTTAGGTGAAGAGTTCCTTAGAGATGACACCAAAAATACAATCCATAAAAGAAAAAATTGATAAATTAAAGTTTATCAAAAATTTTTAAACTTTGCTTTGTGAAAGACACTGTTAAGAGGAAAAAAGATAAATTATAGACTGGAAGACCTTTACAAATCTAATATCTGACAAAGGATATGTATCAAGAACATACAAAACTCAGCAATAAGAAAATGTACAATCTAATTTAAAATGGGCAAAGGACTTGAGCAGACACTTCACCAAGGAAAGTGTAAGGACAGCAAATAATCATATGAAAAGATGTTCAATGTCATTAGTCATTAGGGAAATGCAAATTACAACCATAATGAGATACCATTACACAACTATTAGAATGGCTGAAATAAAACATACTGACATGATCAAGTGCTGATGAGGATGCAAAGCAACTGGAACTCTCACATGCTCTTGGTGGAAATACAAAATGATACAGCTACTCTGAAAAATGGTTTAACAATTTCTTAAAACTTAAACAAATAGCTACCATATGAACCAGCTATACCATTCCTGGGTATTTACCCCAGAGCAAGAATTGGCACTCTTTTTCTGTGAAGAGGTGGATAGACAATATTTTAAGCTTTGCAGGTCATACAGTCTCTGTCTATCTCAGATTGGATGATAAATTATTTGGTCAGCCTATTTAACTCTTTCCAACAATAATATCTACTCCTAATTGTATCCATCATTTACAGATAAGGATACTGAGGCCCGTGGTTATTTGATTATTGGATGGTTGTGCTAGAGCTGAAACTATGATATATGAATGAAAGCTTGAGCTTTATCTGTAAGGTTATCCAGCCTTCCATCAGATGGCTATTCATCAGATCAGCTGCCTCCATGCAGTTGATCTGATTTCATCAGGTCATCCTTTTTGGTGAAATTTATCAATGAGTACTGAAATAAATAGGTTGGGCAAGAAGGAAGTCTCTGAGGAGTTAACATTTCAGGCTTAAGTGAAGGGAGGAAGTGAACCATGTGAATTTCAGTGGTAATGGGTGTTACAAATACAAGAAACATCAACTGCAACATTTGAGGCAAGATTAGATCTATGTGTTCACAGAGTAGAAAGGTCAGCGTGTCTCAGGAAAAGAGAGTGAAAAGGAGAGTAGTAGGATAAACACTCATGGAAGTAGACATTGCCCAGATCATGTGGAGCTTTGCAAGTCATAGTGGGGACTTTGGATTTTAATTTAGGTATACTGGAAAACCAATGAAGAGTTCTAAATAGAGAAGTAATTCATCTGATTTATGTCTTTGACATTGTACTGTAGGAAAGCAAGTATGAAAGTGGAGCTGGTGGACCAGTTAGGAGGTTATGGAGATAAGCATAACTTTGGCTAGGGTGGTAACTGTGATAGTTAAGAGAAACAATGAGATTCAGGATATATTCTGAAGTAAGGTTGACAGGATTTTCTGATGGGTTGGATAAGGAGTCTAAGAGAAAGAGATATTTTCCAAGTTCTGTGCTAAGCAATTATCTCAGTGCAGTGAAAAATATGAGAAGTGGTCAGATTTAGGATGTATTTTGAAGAAAGAGACAACAGGACTTGATAATAAACTGGAAAAAGGGTGTAAAGAAAAGGGAAGAATTGAAGATGACTCCTACGTTTTAAGTCTGAGCAAATGGGTACATAGTGTTACTATATAATAAGATAGGAAACTCTGAGGAAACAGTAAGTTTGGGAGAGAAATTAAAAGTTATACTTCTTAATCCAAGTAGAAATATAAAACAGGCAGTTCCATATATGTACCTAGTATTCAGGAAAGAGATTAGGGCAGGAGATATAATTTTTGGAGTCATCACCATCTAGATAGTATTTTAAAATCACAAGAATGGGTGAGATCATCTGGGGATAGATGTGGATTTAAAAAGAGGGACAAAGGAAGAGGAGGGTGGGTTAGCAAATGAGATTGAGAAGGAAGCAAGCCAATGAGGTAGGAGGAAAATCTGGAAATCCAAGTGAAGAAAGGATTTCAAGGAAAAGAATATCAACTGTGTCAAATGTTGCTTTGAAGTCAAAGGAAGGTGGGGACTGAAAATTTATCATAGGGCTTGGTATTAAGTAGATTGATCACTGGTGCCTTTGATAAGAATATTTTCAGGGTAGAGAGAATAAAGGGTCTAAGAGTGGGAGTTGAGAATGTGGAGACTAACACTTTATGCTAGTTCTGTTTTATAAGGGGTAGAATAAGAGGCGCGTGACTTCAAGTGGATGATTTTTAAGTGGATCTAAATGTAGTATAGTTCACGGTTGATAAGATTGTCTGGATAATTACCATGTTCCAAGGACACGTTGTTAGGGAGCTCTATTGTAATTAGAGTTTTAAAATCAATAAAAGTTATTTTCTATCTTGAAATATAAATGTTGTGTATTAAATGATGGAGCAAAACCAAGTTAATATTTAATTCAATATGAGGATAATCTTTGAGGTCAATTCCATACATTTAAATGAAGCAAAAGACTAGCTCGAAGATAGCTTAATAACTTTACATCTTTGAGAGGCATCTCTAAAATCACAATAGCTGATATAACTATCTTTGGAGCTAGTCATTTAATACATGGCATTGACCTACTTTCCTCTTTAATTATTTAAGTTTGCTGTTCAGTTGAATCTTGTTCTTGCAATGTGAAGAAAAGAACTGTAATTTGTTGTACATTTTTAGTCAAAATTATAGAGTTCATTTAACTAAGGGATCAGTTGCAAATAAAAGTAAAATAAATCAAAGGATACCAAACTCATTTTAAAAAATTTTTTTTCCATTATGAAGAAATTTAAATTACCATTTTACAATATTTTTGATGTTAGACAAATCAACTTCCAAGCTATTTACTTGAGTAGTAATTTACATATAGCACATGCATAGGCAATTGTGAGGATTGAGATGTCTCTTATTTTACTTTCCCTCAGTAAATATAATACAAAGTGGTTTTGTTGTTGGGGTGAAAGGAGAATCAACAGCAAGACTGTGCTACCTGTCCAAATATAGCAACTCTCCTCTATGGTATTAAGTGCTATGGTTTTCATACTTAAAAGCCTGATTTCTTTACCTTTCCACTGAAGATTATCTGTTTCTTGATTCACTAGCAGATAATGGTAAAACATTGCCCAAACTGCCAAATGGTACTAGAGCAAGAATTCCACTAGACCAGCAAGCACCTTCTCTCCTTTTGCCCAACACTGACTCAGTCTCTTATAAATTAGCATAACAAGTTTCAAATGTTTTTCCAAGTGAGAAACACAGTTTCCATAAAGCCCAGGAATAAAGTAACTGATTCAAATTTTTGCAAAGCATCTGGGAAGTCTGACGCAAAAACCTCATAATAAATGTTTTCAAGTTGTTTCCAGTTTGGCTCTGAAGACAAACCCAAGTAGAGATGTATTTTCTTATTTTAAAAAAGAAGAAGAAGAATCATAAATAAATTCAGGAGAACAATAATTCATTTTAATTAATGATCACTGAGTCACAGACTCAGAGACGTAAATATTCATTTTGAAACCACTCCTGAACATTTTCTGAAATGGTTCCTTTTCTAAAACAAACACCCATGATCTTAACCCTGAGGGACATGCTAACTTCTTAGTATAACTCAAGGTCTTTATAATTGTGAATTTATATGAAACTTTTATAATATCAAAATAATTTAGTAACATAGCAAGCATAATATTGAAATGAATACATTGTAATCTAACTTGAATTATATACAATATTATTCTCTTTTTATTCTTTCATTTTCATCTCTAGCATGTTTTGAGTGCCACAGGATTCACATGGAGGCAAAAATTGACAAAAATATGTAGAATTTGGAGATAATTTAAGGAAAAAAAATAATCATAAGAATGAGGTCTTGGAAAGTCAGCACTTTGAAGAAATTGAGTGTGTTTTCCCAAAATAAGACAGGGTTTTAATTTATTTCATTTTGCTTTTTAGTGGAATAAAAGACCACCAACTAACATCTAAAATAAGCAAGAAAATTAGCAAAGAGGGCATAAGGACAGAAACAGTAAGACAAAGAGATCAAAAGTAACATAAGCAACACAATGTAACCCAAGAGGCTCAATATAGTATGTGCTTGCAAGAGATGGACTACCCATTTGACTCTGTGCTCTCCTGAAGCAAATGCAAAGATATAACACAGTAAATTATGTTACACAGACAAGCTTTTTAGAAGAACCACATCTTTTCCTAGTATTGAGGCCAGAGTGATAGGATGCTATGTTACATAATTATCAATGCCCTCAACATCTTTTTTTCAGTGAATATAGCCATGGATTTCATAGGGCTGCTTTTTTTAAATTTCTTCAGTAAATGACTTGACATAATATTAAAGAACATTCTAGAGAAGAACATTTCTATGAGATACTAAAACAATATGGGGCAGAAAGTTCTCATGATTAGTCTGACAAAATATAGAATAAGGATTTTGACCTGAGCTGTCCAGTATAGTAGCCATTAGTTATGTGAAGCTATTTACATTTAAATTTAAATTCATTAGAATTAAATACAATTTAAAACTCATTTCTTCAGTCACACTAGCCACACTTCAAGTTCTCAGTGACCATTTGTGGCTGGTCTTATGACATTGGACAGCATAGACAGAGAATATTTCTAACACTGTAGAAAGCGGACATGCTGATTTAGCTTTATAAAAAAGAATGCACTGATATTTTTTCAGATGAGTTTGTTAAGCTTATGATAGCTACTGAGCAATTATAAGTTCAAAGTTATGCTCTTGCAACCACCAGGACAACAATTTAACAGGTAATGCAGAAGCCTTACTAATTTCCTCTCAGGACAGGAATGAATGTTGGTGGGACTTAATGCTTGTTGAACAAAGCTGGAGAAAGGCAGTTTATAGTAATAATAAGAACAAGGTGAGACAACAGTAAACACTTTAAAGAGTTGGGGAGAGTACTTTATAGTTGTTCAAAGACATGAGAATACAAAGAACAATTATCTTTGTATTATGAATAAGTGGCTTCCTGCCCCTTGAAATGCTATGAGCTTGAAGATTTGATTATATATACCTAATAATAGTTTAAACAGTGATCATTATTGTCACTTCTGAAAAACATATCATCAGCTTAAGCAGAATATTTTGGGAATATAGAGAATGGAGATCTATTACAACTGATGTTGTTACAAACTCAGAATGTATAAACCTAGATAATATTTGAAAATATTCATATCTTCCAACATGCTCTCCACAAAACACTGTTGCAATCCTTTTGGTATCAGCTTCATAGGCATATATAAGCAAAATATGTCATGGTCTCACTGCTTCTACCTTTGTTACCCCGTAAATATTTTCAACATAGCAACTGGAGTGATCCTCTATAAATGTAAGTCAGATCATAGCACTCATCCATTCGGAACTTTGCAATGGCTCCCATCTCACTTGGAATAAGTGCCAAAGTCCTTATAATGGCCCACCAAGCCCTCCATGATCAGCCCTGTTTCCTCTCTCACCTCCTTTTCTACCACTTGCTCTAGGTTCTGTCAGCTCCAGCCACAATGGCATCTCTGCTCTTTCTCAATCGGGGGTATTTGCTTTAGTTGTGCAGTTTGTCTTAACCATTCTGCCACAAGACATTATTTGGTTAGCTCCCTCATCTCCTTCAAGTCTTTGCATAAACCTCGCCTTCTTTATTTTGCACAATAGCTTTATTTTTATTTTTTAATATTTTTAAATTAATTTATTTTCATTACAGATGTTTCTCCTTTCTCCCCCATTGACTCCCTCCTCCCATTCCTGTCCCCCCTCACAGCATTGGTGTCTATGTCCATTGGTTATGCTTATATGCATAAGTTCTTTGGTTTATCTCTTCCCTCCCCCCAGCCCCCCTCCTCTGAGGTTTGTCAGTCTGAACCCTACTTCTATGTCTCTAGGTCTATTTTGTTTATTATATTCAACAAATAAGTGAGATCATGTGATACTTGTCTTTCTCTGACTGGTTTATTTCACTTAGCATAATGCTGCTCAGGTCCCTCCCTGTCATCTCAAAGGATAAGAGATCTTTCTTTCTTAAAGCTGCATAGTATTCCATTGTGTAAATGTACCACAACTTTTTTATTCACTCATCTATTGATGGACACTTGGGCTGTTTCCAGATCTTAGCAATTGTAAATAGTACTGCTATGAACACAGGGGTGCATATATTCTTTCTGATTGGTGTTTCAGGCTTCTTGGGATATATTCCTAGAACTGGGATCACTGGGTCAACGATACATCAGATAAGGGGTTAATTTCCAAAATATATAGAGTACTCATACAACTCAACAAAAGGAAGGCAAAGAATCCAATTAAAAAATGGGCAGAGGACCTAAATAGACACCTCTCCAAACAGGACATACACATGGCCAAGAGACATATGAAGAAATGCTCAACGTCAGTAATCATCAGAGTGACGCAAATCAAAACAATGATGAGGTATCACCTCACACCTGCCAGAATGGCTGCCATCAACAAATCATCAAACAACAAGTGCTGGCCAGGGTGTGGAGAAAAGGGGACTCTAGTATACTGCTGGTGGGAATGCAGACTAGTACAGCCACTATAGAAAACAATATGATATTTCCTCAAAAAATCAAAAATTGAATTGCCATTTAAGCCTCACCTTCTTAATGAGATTGTCTCTGACCACTATATTTAATACTGCACCTGCCCACCCCTTTCCAGTCCCTTAACCAATGTACTGCTCATCATCCATACCTCACTCTACTTTTATTTTTTCCATTGCACTTACCCCAAAGTATATTATATTACTATATAATTGATTTATTTCTTACATTTATTGTCTATTATCTATCTTGTCCATCTAGAATTTAAGTTCCAAAAGACAGAGCTCCTCATTCTGTTCACCAAGGAGAGTACCTACCACACAGGAGTACTAAAAAAATTTTGTTGAGTGAATGAATGACTTTATAAGAATTTCTATTTTTAAACATATAAAATGATATTTCTCCCATTCCTAAATAGCAAGTCACAAAATTGTATAATTTTATAGTTGAAAGTCCCTTGGCAGTAATGTAGCACAATTACACCTCTGTGTATATAAATAAACCATGACCCAGAGAGATTGACAGCATAAAGTCAACCAGCTAATTTACAGAAGAACCATAGGACTAGAGATTCTCAATCCATCTACAAAATGGGATTTTCCAACACTGGTTACATTTTAAAAAATATGCCACTGTCTCAGTTGTACCAGAAAAAGAGATGCTAACATATTTTCACCTACAGCAGCATCATTGTATCATAAGCAACATAAACTTGAATAAATAAATTTAAGAATCTTTCTTAAAACTAGAATCACATAACTTAGTAATACCTCATATAACCTCTCAGCAAATTACAGTTTTAAAATATCATGTTTTACATGGAGTAAAAATTAAGTGTTTTGAAAAAAATTAACATCTAATCATAAATACATAAATTGAACCTTGATCATTTTCTACTTCCTTTATAGTTTCTGTCACCTAGGCTCTACTTTATTCCCTTGCTGACAGTTGCAGTCTTAATGTGCATTTTTTTTTTTTGAGAAAATAGGTGCTTTTTGGTCCAAACCGCTTTTATCTCTGGCTTATCAGAAGCATCCATATATCATAGCCTGGGGAAAGAAGATAAAATAGGGCATCTTTCTTGCATATAAATCATGGCTTGTGGATCATCGCTGTTAATTAAAAACCCTTGCAAGGCTAAATTCAACATGATGGAAGCTTAGGACATCCTTGCTAAAGGACAAACCTGGATGGAAAAGTACCTTCAAATTTCTATGAGAAAGAAAATCAGATGAGGTCATTATGGATTCTGCCTCTGTATTGGGGTTAAATTTTTTATGTATATTATACTGTACCATAATTTGTTGTTGAATGGATGTCAACATGCTAATTCCTTGGTGTAATTGGGTTACTTTTTTTCTATCATTGATGTTTGCTTGTTTCACTATTGTCTGGCAACATAATAATCTTAGTATTAACTGGAGATAGGAAATACACAGTCTTGCTCATATAATGTGTGAATTTTACAAGGTCAGAACAAAATAAGCAAAATTTTCACCATCTCATTTTCGTGACATATTAAAAAAAGAGGCCCATTAGCCTTGAGTCTGGTTTGCATGGTTATTTGATAGCCTTAATGCATAAAGGAGAATGGTTAGTGTAGGTGTCTTTTCAATGTATGAACGGATATTTATTTTAGGGTTGTGATTACTTAAGCTCCTGGTCTGTGCCAGTCAAGTCAATAGGATTATATTCCAGAAATTGATTTTTCCCCCAATGAGTAAATAATGAAGTAATTTAACCTCATCTGCTTCCTAATCTAAAACCTTTCACTTGTACTATGTGGAAAGGTAGCTGTTTTTTTCTTGAGATGTGTTCATGAACAAGGCCAATAAACACCTTTGGGTTTTATATGAAGGTCATGCAAAGCTGATCATTTTGAGAATGTGTACAGTTGAAATGCATCTTCTGTTCCTTGTGACCATCAATCCTAACTTTCAGAGATGTCTCCACCTATGTTAAAGGATGAACACAGAACTGCATTAATCGTGGACATGGTTGCTGCCCTGAGAATTTCTCTTTTATTTATTTTAAGTGTTTATACAAATACTAGCAAGGAAAGAAAACAGCAGTTAGCTGGAAATGAAAATTAAAAGGCAGGTGGAAAGCAGTGTTTGTCCAGATTATGAATGATCTGGGTTTCCTTTATACTGTACTTGTTATTTTATTACTGTACAATCTATAGCTTCTTGAAGGATCCTAACCCTCCTGGAACTCACCATTAGACTTGAGTATTTTACTCTATTGTCATAGACTAAATCGCTTAATGGTCAACGTAGTCCCACTTTTTTTCGTGATTCACAATGGTATCCAACATTGATACTCATTTACTCCATGCCAGGTAAGGCACTAACACTTTACTTGCATTATTTCACTTAACCATTTTAAAATTAGAAATCTAGCTAGCAGTGTGGTTTCAGGAACCAAGATCAGGCTTTTGGAGTCCAAAATCCAGGTGTTTGGTCACTGGACCTCACAGCCTCCTGTGCCCATTGTTACTGGTAAGTAACAAAAATCATTATCCTCCAAGTCATTCATTAGCTGGTTATGCCTCCTGTGCAGATATAGGATTATATTAGAGAGGTACCTCTGGGGAGCTTCCCATACATTTGAAGAAATAAAAGATAAAATGGCTGAAAAGCACTCTAAAAAGTGATAACTTCATTGAAAGTTATTTTTTCTTTTCTTCCCTGATGTTTTAGAAATTTGCACTACCTTTCCTATTTGTTAAAATTTAGAATTTTGATAAAATTTTGATTACCCCATTTTATTTTTGGTGGTGATTGTTGATTAAAAAGATGTTCATGATAAAAATAGATAAAATGTGTCTTTTCTGGAAGACAGCATTTCAATATATGGGGCTGAGGTTAAGTCACTTACATGAGGAAACTAAATTCTGAGAGGAGATATGTGTAAGTGACCTTAAAGATAGTTCCCTCACTTATTCCCCTAAACATTTGCTGAGTGCCTACTGTATACCAGGTAATGTGTTAAGCATATTAGTCCCATCAGTTATAGGTTAATTTTCCCTTTTATTTACTCCCAGAAACCATTAGACTGGCCTGCTGGGAAAAGACTCCCATTCATAAGGCAAGCAACTAGTTGAAGTAAGTGATTGTTCTCTATTCCTGGAGTGAGTGGAATTGTAGTGACACATCAGCCTCAGCTTCTAAATTCTCACTGAGGAAATTATCTCAAGCAAAATTACGTTGGAAAACATTTACTAAGTGGGAAGGCTTTATGAAAGGGACGGGGTTCTCCACTAGGAAGGGAGACAGAGTGAGGATCAGTAACCATCCTGGAAATAAGAAAGCAATGTAAGAAGCTAAAATGAATGAAGTTCTGCTTTGCTTTTAGTTTTTCCCCATAGTTTATTTTCTTCACAGTTTTATTGGAATACTAAAGTATCCAGAGATTGGGGGAAATGGTCTATCCACTATTCACCTGGATATTGCATAAGCAGTATTTGCATTTTCTATGACTTCCCATGCCCTGTTTACCAAGTTCAGGAGCCAAGAACACCCTCCTTTTGTACTTTCTGTAGATTTCCCCAAAAGTTCTAATCTTGCCACAGTTTCCTGACACACTGGACAATGATTTCTAAAGTCAGTTCTCTTCCCTTCACCTCCACAAGTTAAATAACTCCTGTCAGCCAGTATGGATTTTGGAGATGTCAGAGGAGGAGTTCCAACTTTAACTGTCCATGAGATTGTATCAGTCCCTTTTGAAACATTGGCGTGACAGTGTGTGGGTAATGACCCAGTCACAGTATTATTGGATATGGTTTTAACACAAAGCTTTTGAAAGACATTTGGCAAAGACTAACTCTTTCTGTAAAACTCAACTAGAAATAAAGCAAAGTTCATTCCTTCCATGGCCTTGTTCACTCCTGGGTCATTAAACTTTTTGTTACTTTAATGAATGTCTTTTTTTGTCCTGTTCTTATAGGCAGCATACCAAAAAAAAAAAAAAAATAAGAGAAAGAATTGCATCTCTCTATAACTTAGAGCCCTATATAGTACTGGAATCCATGGTAGAGGGAAAGATTTATTGAAACAAGTTGATATGTTGCAGCAAGATGATCCTCAAACTGATTCCATTCCAGGGGTGATCTATAGACCTAATTATTGGGTTAGGGTTATTTGAATACTTGAAAACTATAGTTTTAAAACATCTCTTATTTCACTTTGCTAGCCAAACATTGTCTGAAAATGCCAGTAGCTCTGTGTGTTGATTTAATATGTTAAAGTTGATGATGGTTTTTATTTTTTATTTTTTGTTAAGCCACACCTGAGGATATTTTTCCATTGATTTTTAGATAGAGTGGAAGAGAGAGGGGTGGGGGGAACATTGAGGTGAGAGAGACACATCAATTGGTTGCTTCCCACACGACCCCGACTGGGCCTGGGATCAAACCTGCAACCCAGGTATGTGACCTTGACCGGGAATCGAACCCATGACCCTTCAGTCCAAGGGCTGACACTCTAACTGCTCAGCCAACCCAGTCAAGGTTGATGATGGTTTTTAAAAGCCTCCCTTCTGAGTGATGGTAGCAATTCAATTCAGAATAATGTGTCAAAGAGGTGGTTCTAATTCAATTCCTTTATAGAAGATGGAGCACAGAAAACTTACAAATTTTAATCTTCCCTGGAAAAATCAGGAATATAATTCATACTCTAATCCACAAAAAGCAGGTGGTTATCTTGACTTTCCTAGACTGATTTTCTCCTAACTTACTGAATTGCCTACATCTCCACTTTACCTTATATCTAGAGCAGAGCCCAACCAAAGTTTAATACTCTTGCATATCTGAATTTGCCACCCTTATATAATTTATACAGCAGGGTGAGGGAAGATAAAGAAAAAAATGGAACATGGGTCAGGGCTGCCTTGACGCCTTTACTCCAGGGTTGTTATGTATGGCTATTCAATGTGTGCACTGCACAAAAAGCCAACTACAGTTTACTAACCCAGATTGCAGTTGGATTGTTTTAGACTAGAGGAGTGCCTTGCAAGTGATGAGTCAGGATAGGATAGACTTATGCCACAATAACAAAAAACAAATTAAGATCTTAGTGGTTTAACACAAAATTTATTTTTCACTCTCAAAGTCTACTGTTGGCCCAGAGACTCTCCAAAGTAAATACTACCATGAGATGACCAGAGATTCAGGCTGTTTTGGTTTTCCATCTTCATTAACTCAACATGAGATCCTCTCCATAATTCCTGTAACAAAGAAAAAAAATACTGAAAGGTGAAACACTAGCTATGAAATACTTTGGTTTGAAAATATTTCTACTCCCAATCCATTGGCTAGAACTAATGACATGGTCCTTCCAAGGTGTGTCAGGAAGGAGAGGAAAACTGGATATGGGGAAACACGGGTGTCTCTACCACACCAGTCTTTAGATAGAAATGTCTTTTTGTGTTCTCAAAGGCTTAACTCTCTAAATCAATAATAGTGGATTGATACTCTTTCCAAAATTTAAAAAAAAATAGAGTCAGAGTGTTTAAGTTTTCTATATAAAATTTCAAGCAGTTAATTAACTGGTTACATATAATTTTAAGCTTAAAAACTATGACAATTTTTAGAAGTAACCACATGATCATCAGAAAGCTAAGGTCAATAGCCATTGTGATTGTTTAAACTGATCTTTCTAAAGTAGTAGAATAGGTTATAATTTTTATGATGATGTAGCTTTGTCAAAGTGAAGCACCCTCATGAAGGTTAACTGGGGTACTTGCTAAGAATGAAGATTTGTAGCCTCATCTACAGAATGAGATTCTGGAAGTAGGAAACTGCAAGCTCTCCTGGGGATTATTGCACAATGATGCTTCAGAACTATTGACCCAGAGGAAGCATATGGTCAATACTGGGGAAAGGTAATAATAGGCTTTCTTGAAACCCAGTTGTAGAATAGAGCTTGCCTTGAGGCTTACCTAGTAGAACGCAAGAAGAAGCTCTGATTTGAGTCATGTTAGTCCTGGTCAGAAGACATCTCAACAAGCAGGACACTCCTGGGAGCATTCCAACTGTATATTAAGCAACAAAGCCCTGTCATGCTCCTTCATTGGACCTAGTTTGAGCAGAGTTGACTCAATAATCATGCTTTTCACTCTGATGTTTTTATTTTGACCTCTTGTCGTTTCTGAGTACCTTCATTCCCTAGGTGATCTTATCCAATGTCATTGCTTTAACTACCTTCTATATGCTAACTCCTTGCAAATATATATTTCTAGATTGAACTTCTTTTCTAACTCCAGACTATTGTCTATCCAACATCTCCATTCAGATAGCTAGTAGGCTTTTCAAAGTTAACATGTCTAAAACTGATCCCCTGATAGTCTTCCCCCAAACATTCTCCTCCCATGGACTGGCTTCCCCATCTCAGTTTATGCCAACTTAATTCTTTGTTGGTTTAGGCCAAAGTTTTTGGAGTTATACTTGAATTCCCTTTCTCCCACATATACCATCCAATCTTCCAATGAATGATCTCAACTTTGCTTTCAAAATATACACACGATTTGATCACTTCTCATTCACTGTCACTGTTACTACTCCATTCTGAGTCCCCAGCATCTATCTGGCTTATTTCAATAGCCACATAAATGGTCTATTTATTTTTCTCAAGTCCCCTTTCATTTATTCTCAACATGGCAGCCAACATGACTTCATTAAAGTATTATGAAAGATCATAACCACTCCGGTGCTCAAAATCCTCCAAAAGGCTCCTCACATTAACTCAGAGGAAAAAATAAAAGTTCTAATGATGGTCTGCAAGATCTTGCATGATCTGGCCCTCCTTTCTAACTTTATCTTCTTCTACACTTTCCTTTATTCACTCATTTCAGACACACCAATTTTTTTCTTTATTTCCTTTAACACATTGGTACTGTTTTCTCCTTTGTACTTGCTATTTCACCTGCTTGGATGGTTTCCCTCAGATATTTGCAGGTCATTCTTCAAAGGGCATCTTCTCGTCCGGCTGGTGTGGCTCAGCGATTGAGTATCAACCCATGCACCAGGAGGTCGCCGGTTCGATTCCCGGTCAGGACACATGCCCAGGTTGTGGGTCCGATCCCCAGTGGGGGGCATGCAGGAGGCGGCCAGTCGATGTTCTCTCTCATCGATGTTTCTATCTCTCTCTCCCTCTCCCTTCCTCTCTCTCTAAAATCAATAAAGGGAAAAAAATTTTTTTAAAAAAGGGGGCATCTTCTCAATGAGTATATAGTAATAAATGCTAAGGAGAAAGAGAGAGGATATAATGTGCTAGATTGAGAAGAGGTTGGTACACTGTAGCTAAGATGTCCCTCCTTTGGAGCCTTGAGATGACTGCTAACCTGGTAAATATATTGATTTCAGCCTGAGAAACCCTGAGACAGAGGACCCAGTTAAGCTATTCCTAGTTTTATAACCCACAGAAACTATGAAATAATTAATATTTGCTATTTAAACCACGAATTTTGGGGATAATTTGTTACTCAGCCATCAATAATGAATATAGTGGTCAAAAAGCAAAATTTATAATTATATACCAGAGTATTTTTTAAGTGATTATTTGCCTTTATTTACAAGTATTCAGAATAATGAGATGATTCCTTGGCATCTTCCAAAGTGAATCAAGGTGTTTAGGGTTTATTATTATTATTATTATTATTATTATTATTATTATTTTGAATACCATTATGAACTGATGAATAATGTATTTGATGTCTTTCAGTTCGCCCACCACCAGAGTATCTTTTTAAGGTAACAAGGTGATAAAGGAGTGGCAGTTTTGAGTGAGGACCTATGTTCATAGTAGCATTTATCAAATTGGTTATATTTACTAATTTATTCCACAAATATTTTGTTGAAAACTAACTCAGTGACAAGCAGAATTCAAGACACAAAAGGTGTCTAATTTAATGGAGTTTATAATTAGCATAGGGTGAGAGTTATGAGAACAAGCATCAACTCCAGAAATAAATGATTAATAATTTCAGACAAAATAAAACCAGGTTATTCTATAGACAGACTGGCCATTGGGGTGGGATGCCGTTTTTGAAGGCCTCTTGGAATTTTAATCCCTGAGTTGAATTCTGACTGATAAGAAAGATCCAGCAACGGGAAAATCTGTGGGCAGAATATTATAGGCAGAAGTAATGGCAATGCTGAGCCTGGAATAAGAATAGTGTGTAGATAGGGGTTGGATCGTGTAGTTTATTAGGGTTTTATTCCAAAGGTAGTAGAAAACCCTCAGAGAGTTTAAACAGGGAGTAGAGTATTCCATTTAAAATGTTTACATGATCATTCTGACTTTTGTATAAAAATGGATTGTGGAGGATTTGAGATTAGGGAAAGAGAAAAAGTTGAGAGAGAGTCTGGGGTTAGTCTACTCAAAAGGGCCTAACCATAACCCTGTTACTTTTATTGGCAATGCAGTACTGAACCACCAAGTTCTTGCATGAGTGGAGACCATGAGACTGTGGCAGATTCACCAGTGGGTCTTACTTCCTTGTCAGTATAATCTAAATGACTGACAAATTGGTTTGTGCATGTGATAATCTTAGGGGAATAAAAAGAAGGCACATTTACAGTAAACTCATTTGTTCTTAGGATAGGGTCAAGTTTATTTCTATAAATCAAAAGAACATTTAAAGATATATTAAACTTGGTGTTTTATGCAAGGAAAAACTATTGCTCAAGAAGAAAATGCAACTTTGATGTTTTTAAAACAGCTGTTAGCGTTTTCTTTTTGTGTTCATAAGTGAGATTTTTATGATCGTGAAGACTAGCTTCACAGCACTATAAACCAATTAAATGTTAAGCATAGTGTCTCTTACCTTGGTAATAAGTATTCCATATAGAAATTACTCTTCAACTCACCCTTTAAAAAAAATATATATATATATATCTTTTTACTGATTTTTTTTAAGAGAAAGAGGAAGGAAGAGAGAGAAATATTGATGTGAGAGAGAAACATTGAACGGCTGCCTCCTGCACACCCCCTACTGGGATTCAGACCCACAACCTGGGCATGTGCCCTGACGGGAATTGAACCAGGACCACTCAGTCCATGGGATGACGCTCAGTCCACTGGGCCATGCCAGCCAGGCTTAACTCCTTTTATGTTAATTAGGACTCTAAGAAAAAACAAACTACAAGAAGAGATATACTCTGTGGATTGGCCTTATTAGCTGCCATGAAAAAGAAAGAAAATGATGAAATGTGTCATGGGATAGAAAAGTTGAAACACAGCTGTTACTTTGACAAACTGTTTACCTCATATTCTAAAGGGCTATGGGATGAAAGAGAGGTAAAGTAGGAAGTGGGTACAAACTTTCCAATCACCACGGGATCTCTAAGTATTATAAAAATAGGGGGAGGGGGTCCAGCCGGTGTGGTTCAGTGATTGAGCACTGACCCATGCACCAAGAGGTTGCTGGTTCGATTCCCAGTCAGGGCACATTCCCTGGTTGTGGGCCCAATCCCCAGTGGAGAGCATGCAGGAGGCGGCCTATCAATGTTCTCTATCATCGATGTTTCTATCTCTCTCTCACTCTCCCTTCCTCTCTCTCTCTAATATCAGTAAAGAAAAGAAAAAACAGAGGGAGGGGAAAAAATGGCAGTGGAGTGAATGGAAGCTACACCGTCTCTCTCCCAGGACCAAACTGGAATTACAACTAAAGTAAAGACAAATCATCAAGAAAAGCCAACTGAAGGCAGCTGGACAGAACCAGTATAACCAGGGATGCCACATCAAGCTTGGTAGGAATTGCAGAGGTGCGCGGGGGCAGGCTGTGAGCCCACAGACAGCAGTGGAGAGCTGTAATAGTGGTGTGCACTTCCCGCTGAGAAAGCAAGGGTTTTTAAAAAGCACCAAACCAGCGACAGCCACTCACCTCGCTCCAGCAGAGGGAGGGCAGACTGGACTGCACCTGAGTGGAAAGAGTCCAGGGTTCCTGGCTCGGGAGGGGTGGATGCTGAGAGTCCTTTACTGAATCACTCCCTCACAGGACAGTAGCCATATTACTCAAAGAGCCTCTTCACAGAGCCATGGGGAGAAGCAATGGTCCCTCCTGCAGGAATTCAACACCATCAGTCAAGGCTAGAGAAAGGCAAATTGAGGCTCATTAACACCTCAGTTGAATGAGCTAGCAAGTGCTCCACCTGCTGGAAATTCTCTTACACCAGAAAGACTTTTCATTCAGCTGAGGGCTACAAACCATGAGGCTCATCAAGTAACTGAGACTAATAGCCTCCAGGCAAATTGCTAGAGGATAACTGAACCTTTCCTTGGCTTGCAAATCTATGGAGGAAAGTAAGACTTGACAGTGGTGTTTAACGTGGGTACTCCCACACTCATCCAAGCCCAGTAGAGGGAGCCACAACCAGTGGAACACCAACACACACAGGAAAAATTTGGCAGGCTCAAAAATCCACTGAGACAGCCAAAATGGTGAAACAAAGAAACAAAGCCCAAATGAAAGAACAAGATAATTGGACAGAAGATGAAATAAATGAAGGGAAATGAGCAAGATATCAGAGGAAGAGTTCAGAGTAACAATCATGAGGAAGCTCAACAGCATGAGTAAAGATATGGAAGCATTGAAAACCAACCAATTGGAAATGAAGAATGACATAGCAGAAATAAAGAACACATTGGAAGGAATAACCAGCAGAGTAGAGGAAGCAGACGACCGGATCAGTGAATAAGAAGACGGGGTCGAAAAAATCACCCAATCGGAGAACCAAAAAAAAAACACAATTAAAAAACAGGAAGACAGCCTAAGAGAACTGTGGGACAGTATGAAACGTAACAACATCCGCATCATAAGAGTGCCAGAAGAAGAAAAAATGAACAAGGATTAGAGAATATATTTGAGGAAATAGTGACATTAAATTTCTCTAACTTGGTGAAGGAAAAAGGCATACAAGTTCAAGAAGCACAGAGAGTCCCAAGTAAGAAGAACCCAAACAGGCCCACACCAAGACACAAAATCATTAAAATGCCAAAAATCAAATACAAAGAAAGAATCCTAAAGGCAGCAAGAGATAAGCAACAGGTTACCTACAAAGGAACCCCCATAAGGCTATCAGCTGACTTCTCAACAGAAACACTACAGGCCAGAAGGGAATGGCATGAAGTAATCAAGGTAATGAAAAACAAGAATCTGAATCCAAGACTACTCTATCCAGCAAGGCTATCATTCAAAATAGAAGGTCAAATAAAGAGCTTCCCAGACAAAGAAAAAAAAAAAAAAAGGCTAAAAGGATCACTGTAATAAGCAGAAGAAATAGGAAGAGAAACATAACCAGAATAAACAAAAATGTACATATCAATCATAATCTTAAATGTAAATGGATTAAACACTCTGATCAAAAGACACAGAGTAGCTGAATGGATAAGAAAGCATGACTCATATATATGTTGTTTACAAGAGACCCACCTCACAACAAAAGACTCACATAGATTGAAAGTGAAGGGATGGGAAAAAATTTTCAAAGCAAACGGAAAGGAAAAAAAAGCTGGGGTAGCAATACTCATATTCCAAAAAATAGACTTCAAAATGAAGGCCATAACTAGAGACAAAGAAGGCCACTACATAATATTGAAAAGGTCTATCCAATAGGAGGATATAACCTTGGTAAACATATATACACCCAACATAGAAGAAACAAAATACATTTAAAAACTTCTAGAGGACTTCAAAGGAGAAATCAATAGCAACAATCAGAGCAAGGGACTTCAACACCCCGCTGACATCACTAGATATCCTCTAGACAAAACATTAACAAGGAAACAGAGTCTCTAAATGATGCACTAGATCAAATGGGTTTAATAGATATCTACAGAAAATTATACCCCAAAACTGCAGAATTCACATTCTTCTCAAGTGCACATGGAACATTCTCAAAGACAGACCACATGTTAGGACACAAACTAAGTCTCTACAAGTTCAAGAAGATTGAAATCATATCAAGCATCTTCTCAGATCACAATGACATGAAACTACAACTCAATTACAGCAAAAACATTTAAACACATGGAGGCTAAATAGCATGTTATTAAACAACGAATGGGTTATCAAGGAGATCAAGGAAGAAATTAAAAGCTTCCTGGAAACCAAAGAAAATGAACACACAACAACACAAAATCTATGGGATGCAGCGAAAGCAGTTCTGAGAGAGAAGTTCATAGTACTACAGGCCCACCTCAAGAAACAAGAAACATTTCTAATTGACTTTCTAACCCTACAACTTAAAGAACTAGAAATTAAACAAAAAGAAAAACCCAGAGCAAGTAGAAGGAAAGAAATAGAAAAGGTCAGAGCAGAAATAAATGACATAGAAACTAAAAAAAAAAAAAAAATTTCAAAAGATCAATGAAACAAAGAGCTGGTTCTTTGAAAAGATAAGCAAGATTGATAGACCCTTAGCCAGACTCACAAAGAAACAAAAAGAGAGGACCCAAATAAACAAAATCAGATAAAAAAGAGAACTGACACCACAGAAATACAAAGGATCATTAAAACATACTACAAATAATTATACACCAACAAATTGGACAATCTAGGTGAAATGGACAAACTTCTGGAACCACACAGTCTCCCCAAACTGAACCAGGAAGAGATAGAAAACTTGAACAGACTAATAACAACTAAGGAAATTGAAGATGTAATCAAGACTCTCCCAGCAAACAAAAGCCCAGGCCTGGATGGCTTCACAGGGGAGCTTTACCGAACATTCAAAGAAGATCAAACACCCATTGTCCTGAAACTATTCCAAAATTCAAGAAGAAGGAAGACTTCCAAATTCGTTTTATGAGGCCAGAGTAATTCTAATTCCAAAACCAGATAAAGACACTACAATGAAAGAAAACTACAGGCCAATATCCCTGATGAACATAGATGCTTAATCTATGTTCTATTCTATTTGCTAATATCCTTAACAAGATATTAGCAAATAGAATCCAGCAATACATCAAAAAAATTATTCACCATGAACAAATGGGATTCATCCCAGGATGCAAGGATAGTACAATATTCGCAAATCAATAAATGTAATACACCACATAAACAAAATGAAAGATAAAAACCATATGATCATATCAATAGATGTTGAAAAAGCATTTGACAAAATCCAGCACCCATTTCTGAGAAAAACGTTCAGCAATGTGGGAATAGAGGGATCGTATCTCAACATAATAAAGGCCATATATGAAAAACCTACAGCCAACATCATACTCAATGGGCAAAAATTAAAAGCATTTTCCTTAAGAGCAGGAACAAGACAAGGATGCTCACTTTCGCCACTCTTATTTAACATAGTACTGGAAGTCTTAGCCACAGCTATTAGACAAGAAGAAAAAATAAAAGGGATCCAAATTGGAAAGGAGGAAGTGAAACCATCATTATTTGCAAATGACTTGATATTGTACATAGAAGACCCTAAAGACTCCATCAAAAATCTACTAGAGCTAATAAATGAATTTGGCAAAGTAGCAGGATACAAAATTAACATCAAGAAATTGACGGCATTCTTACACACCAACAATGAACTCACAGAAAGATAAACTAAAAAAACAATCCCAGCCCTGGCCGGTTTGGCTCAGCAGTTAGAGCGTCAGTCTGCTGACCAGAGAGTCCTGGGTTCAGTTCCCGCTAAGGGCTTGTACCTCGGTTGCAGTTTGTCCCCGGCCCCAGTTGGGGTTGTGTGGGTGGCAACCAGTCGATGAGTCTCTCTCACATCGATATTTCTCTCTCTCTCTTCCTCCCTCTCTCCCTCCCACTCTATCTGAAGATAAATACAAAAAAAGTCCTTGATATTGTACAATCCCATTTACTATTGCAGCAAAAAAAAAAAACTAAGATACCTAGGAATAAATTTAACCAAAGAAGTAAAGGACCTGTTCTCAGAAAACTATAAGACATTGAGAAAAGAAATAGAGAAAGGTATAAAAAAGTGGAAGCATATACCTTGTTCATGGATTGGAAGAACCAACATCATTAAAATGTCCGTTTTACCTAAAGCAATCTATAGATTCAATGCAATCCCCATTAAAATATTAATGACATAGTTCATGGAACTAGACCAAATACTCCAAGAGTTTATATGGAACCAAAATAGATCCCGAATAGCCACAGCAATCTTGAAAAAGAACAAAATAGGAGGGATCACAATACCGGATATCAGGTTATACTACAAAGCCATTGTAATCAAAACAGCCTAGTACTGGCACAAGAACAGGCAGATAGATCAATGGAACAGACACAGAACCCAGAAGTTGACCCAAGACATTATGTTCAATTAATATTTGACAAAGGTGGCAAGAGCATACATTGGAGTAAAGACAGCCCCTTTAATAAATGGTATTTGGAAAATTGGACAGCTTCCTTCCTTCCAAAAAAAATGAAGCTAGACCACCAACTTACACCATATACAAGAATAAACTCAAAATGGGTATCAGACTTAAATGTGACTCGTGAATCCATAACAATCCTAGAAGAAAGTGTAGGCAACAAAATTTCAGACATCACACGCAGCAGAATTTTCACTGATACAACACATAAGGCAAGAGAAACAAAGGAAAAAATGAACACATGGGACTACATCAAACTAAAAAGCTTCTGCACAGCAAAAGAAACAACCATCAAAATGGAAAGGGAACCCACTATATGGGAGAGCATAATTGACAACAATGCATTAGATAAGGGGTTAATCTCCAAAATATATAGAGTACTCATACAACTCAACAGAAGGAAGACAAAGAATCCAATTAAAAAATGTGCAGAGGACCAAAACAGATATCTCTCCAAACAGGACATACAAATGGCCAGGAGACATATGAAAAATTGCTCAGCATCACTAATCATCAGAGAGATGCAAATTAAAATGACTATGAGGTATCACCTCATAACTGACAGAATGGCTACCATCAACAAATCATCAAACAAGTGTTGGCAAGGGTGTGGAGAAAAGGGGACTCTAGTACACTGCTAATGGGAATGCAGAATGGTGCAGCCACTATGGAAAACACTATGGTGTTACCTCAAAAAATTAAAAATTGAACTGCCATTTGACCTAGTGATCCCACTCCAAGGAATATATCCTAAGAATCCTGAAATACCAATCAGAAAGAATATATGTACCTTTATGTTCATAGAAGCACTATTTACAATTGTTAATATCTGGAAACAGCCCAAGTGTCCATCAATAGATGAGTGGATAAAAAAGCTGTGGTACATATACACAATAGATAGTATGGAGCTGTAAGAAAGAAAGAACTCTTATCATTTGAGATGACATGGAGGGACCTGAAAAGTATTATGCTAAGCAAAATAAGCCAATCAGAGAAAGACAAATATCACATGATCTCACTTATTTGTGGAATATAATGAACATAACAGTCTGAGGAACAGAATGGACCCAGAGACATGGGTATGGGGTACAGACTGACAAACCTCAGAAGAGATAGACCACAGAACTTATATGCATGTATGCATAACCAATGAATATAGATAACAATGCTGGGAAGGGGGCCAGAATCAGGAAGAGGGTGTCAATGGGGAAAAAGGAGAAACATCTGTAACAAAAGTAAATTAATAAAAATAAATAAATAAATAAAAGTCTAGGAACATATCTTTATAGCAAGTTTAGCACTCAAGTGAGACCACTGAGAATAAAATAGGCCATTACTGTAAGTGTACTTTTGTATGAATGTATGTATGACGAAGACTGGTATATTAGTTTCCTAAATTTTCTGTAACAAATTACCACAAACTTGGTGGATTAAAGCAACAGAAATACTTTCTCTCACGGTACTGAAGACCAGAAGTCTGAAATCAAAGTGTCAACAGGGTAGATTTCTTCTGAATGGTCTGAAGGAGAATCTGTTCCATGACTCTCTCATAGCTTTTGGTGGCACTGGCAATCTCCAGTGTTCTTTGGCTTGTAGAAATGGCTTTCTTCCCTGTGTCTCTCAGTGTCTCAAATCTCTCTCCTTTCTCTAAATCCAAGATGAACTCATCTTGAGATCCTTAACTTAATTACATCTGCAAAGACTCTATTTTCACATAAGGTCACATTCACAGGTACTAAGGGTTAAGACTTAAACATACCTTAGGGAGGATGCAATTCAATCAAACACAAATAGCATGTAAAAAATAGTTTGGGTTTGAGAGGCACGATATGGACTCATGATTTTTTTTTGCCATTGATAAACTAAATCTTTCTGATCATAAAATGAGAAGTAAAAAGAATTTTAAAATGATGCAATTTTAAAAAATAGAAAACCAGCCATTTTTATTTGGTTGCTAGAAGAACCATTTTAAGGTTAATTTAAAAAATTGAGGTATAAAAGTCCATAATTTGTAACTGTACTGCTTGATGAAAGAGTGAACACATCAATGTAAACACCATCTATACCAAGAAATTGAATGCCATCAGCACCCTAAAATCATTCTTGTGATCTTAGTCACTACTTGTATCCCTGAGGGTAACCACAATCCTGATTTCTGACACTCTACAGAATATTTCTTCCTGTCTTTTAATTCTATATCAATGAATAATATAGCATATTATTCTTTTGCATCTGGCTTATTTTATCCAATATTATAATTAATGTGCTGCACATGGAGAGATTCTCATTGCTGTATAATATTTTACTACATGAGTGTACCACAATTTATTAATCCAGTCCTCTGCTGATAGATATTTGGATTGCTTCCATATTTGGCTATTATGAATAGTGCTGTTATGGACATTCTTGTATATGTCTATGGTACATATATGTTCACACTTCTTTGGGTATATATGTGAGAGTAGAGAAGTTGGATTAATTATAGGACACATATATGCTTAGTTTTAATAGATATTGCTAAACTGTTTCCAAAGTGGTTGTATCAATTAACACTCTTATCAGCATTTTTGAGAATTTTAGTTGCTTCACACCTTTTACAGCAGTTGGTATTGTTATGTTAATTTTAGCCAATCTAGTAGGAAACTAAAGAAAAGTGTAATATGATTTGAAGCAATTGATGAATTGTAAGAAATGAAACTGTAGTTTACCTTGATTATAGGAACATTCCCCTTTAAGGGGTCCAGAGTTGATGACTTTCAATCCATGAAAGAGTATAAATACTAGTTGATGTAATAGTGAACAATATTTCCATCATCATAATAATATATTTGGTGTTTATCTTTTATTCTCTTTAGATAAAACATGAGATACTTAAATATGGCTGCAGGTTGGAATGAAAACTTAGCAGCCATGACAATATAAAATAAAGGGAAACTGATGAAAGGTGAGTGGTGAAGGAAAAATGGAAAAGGGAGAATATTGTCATCTTACAATGGTAGAGAGTAGAGAGAGGACAGTTAAAAGTTGATAGAACATGAAATAAAGTTTAATGTGCATTATTTAAAACTATAAAAGCAAACAATATAAAAAGCAAATAATAATATAGGTTAGATAAATTAGAAGGAAAATATGGAGAAAATGGAGTTTTATGTATATTATATAAAGTTATAAAAACAATCATCATGAAATCCTAAAGTTAGCATAATTAAGCAAAAATAAAAGTAAGAGATTGGGAGTTGTGGTTAATACTAAATAAAATTTACATTTTTTTCATAGAAGGTTATAAATAGATATAATTTAAAGTTAATTCAAGAAGTACGTACATAAGCATTTTAAGTTAATTAGAGTTACTAAGATAAATATACAAAGAACTAAAAATGTTAAAGGGGTTGCTGCTAGAGAATGCTCCTAAGGGTATGACAGGCTATGCTTAGAGATGGTTGCTTTTCATTTTAATCTTTTTTGTACTACTTGTTTATCATGTGCATGTATTACTTTTATATCAAAGTATAAAGTTGTAAATGGAAGAATTATTTGGGGAGATGATCACCTCTAATCCTCTTTGTGTGAATGATTTCAGCTCCTACTTTGGAGAGAGGAAAAAGAAAGGAGAAAGTCATAAGTGAGAATGAAGATGCGTTATGGAATCCAGAAATTGGGATGCCAGAAAAGAAAATTGGGGAAGATAAGACAAAAAGAATTGTCACCAGGTTGAAAATAACTGATAAATAAGAATTCTTATTTTATTTACTCAGAATGTTTCCTTCTGGTTTAAAATTCCATCTGCTTTGACATAGTGCATGGTTTGAGAATTTAGGTGACCAGTAATACAGGTAGAGTATACTAGCTCCCCAATCTCTCAACTTTCTAAGTTAATTCATGGTTTACACTGTTTCCAGGTAAATCTGTTAATTTGATTTTATCACCTCCTGCTCAAAATCTTCAAATTCTCCTCATTGCCCATACAATTAAGTATTAAGTTCTCACTCTGGCATTCTGGGCACTGAATAATATGACTTCAATATACAGATTGCTTATGATTATACTACTGGTAAGTATTAATATGCGATATGAACTGAAGCAGAGTTGCCTTTGAAGCCTATGCTCTTTCATCCTATACCACAGCAATTTTCAAACCTTTCATCTTATGGCACACTAAACTAACTACTAAAATTCTGTGACACAGAAAAATATATTTTTTAATGATCTGACAAAAATAGGTATAATTTTCTAAACTTTATTTTTATTGTTGACACTATTACAGATGTCTCCATCTCCCCCACCAGACCTTTGCCCTTAAATAGGTATAATTTTGATTCATTCATACCAGATGGCTACTGTTGTGTTGGCTGTTGCCATTTTTTTATTTGACAATCTAAGGAAAAAGAAGTCAGTGCCACTGACTAGTCAGGTACTGCATGTTGTAAAAATACTTGCAGCACACCGGTTGAAAATCGCTGCTATTCATATAGCCTCTCATGTGAAACTTACATGTATACATAGAGACACATATAAGAATGGTCATTGCAACATTGCCTACAAGAGTAAAAACCCATACATAATCTAGCTTTCCAGTAATATGAGAAGGAATCAGCAAATTGGGTAAGGTCTTATAGTACAAGAATCAAAAATAGTCAAAGAAATGAACTAGATCTATATGTTTCAATATGAAAAATTGCCAAAGCAAAATGTTGATTGAAAATAGCAACTTATAAAAGTTTATATACAATAAGATTCCATTTATGTAATGTTTAATAACCTACATATATTATAAAAGAGAACAAAAAGAGTATCAGGAAAAATTCAAATCAGGGTGGTGGTTATCTCTGTTGAGTGAGGGGAAAAAAACGAATTGAGAAGGGTATAAAGGGAGGCAACAACTCTTGTTACATTGTACTTCTTAAAAAGAAAAGACCCAGAAAACAATGGAACAAACAATCAACGTGGGCATATGGGTAATTATAATGTTGCCTGTCTTCTCTATATGTTTAAAAATATTACATAAAACAAATATATAGATAGAAAAATAATTGTAAAGATATATAACAATATTCTAACTTTAATACGTTTTTTGTTTTAACTGATCTAACAGATAACAGTTTGTTCAAAATAATAACATTAACAATGTGTTTAATGACTGTATCTAATTAACTGAAATGAACAACAGCTGTGTAATAAAGGACAGGATAGAGAAATTGAGTATACTATGTTATAAGGTATCTGCATTATGCATGAAGTGATATAATGTTATTTGAAAGTGTATTAGATTAGTTATAAATTTATGCTGCCAATTCTAGGGCAACCACTAAACAAAATAAAAAGATGTATAATTGACACACTATGAGAAGAGAGAAATGGAATCATATAAAATGCTCAATTAAAACCCAAGAATACAGAAAAAGAGTGGATCATACACACACATACAAGAAAACAAAGAATAAGAACAATAAAAAGCAGTTAATATATGGTAGATGTTAAACTAACTATATCAATAATCACTTTAAATGTCAATTGTCTACATACATCGATTAAAAGAGACTGGTCAGAGTGGATAAAACACAAAGCCCAACTATATGTTGTCTACAAGAAATTCACTTTAAATATTAAGACACAGAAAGATTAAAAGTGACAGGATGGAGAAAAATATACAATGCTAACATTAATCAAAAGAAAGCTGGAGTAGCTACATTAATTTTAAGTACAGCAGACTTCAGAGTAAGGAAATTTATCAAAGATAAAGAGGGGCCTTACATAAACTGTAAAGGAGCCAATTCTCTAAGAAGAAATAAGAATTCTTAATATGTGTGTACCGAACAACAAAGCATTAAAATACATGAAGCAAAAACTGATCAAACTACAAGAAGGTATCAACAAATCCATAATTTATAACTGGAAACATCACTCCTCTATCAGTAATTGACAGATACAACATATAGAAAATCAGTAAGGACATAATTAAACTGAACAGCACCATCAATCTACTGGATTTAATTGACATTTATAGAATACTGGACCCAACAACAGCAGAATACAGGTTCTTCTCAAGCTCACATGGAACATTCACCAAAATAGATCACATTCTGAACCATAAAATACAACTTAACAAATTAAAAAAAAAAAAAATAGAAACCAGAGAAAGTGTGCTCTCAGACCACAATGGAATTAAACTAGGAATCAATAATAGAAACATAGTTGGAAAATCCCAAAATATATGGAGACTACACAATACACTTCTAAAAATAAACATTCTCATATTGTAACAGGAAAATAAATAATAATGGTATTTAAATATATAAATCCATGCTTCAATTACTTAGGAATAAAACACATTTCCTTCTAATGGTTAAAAAGCTTTTTCCCTTTCTCCAGAAAAAGTTAAAACCATAATTTAAATTTCTACAGGCTTCTATTATGAAACACTATTTTCAGTTTCTCATTATTTTATGGAAATTTCTTCTTTGAGGCTTAGCTACATCCACTTAACCTTAGCCCAGAGGTAATGCACAATTTAGAAGAGTTCACATTAATAGGGCAACACTAACTTTTCATTTTCAAACTTATATGTAAATTAGTAAGCTGGCCTTGTGACTCTATATTTAAAATACTTGCCTATGTGCCTCTGGATGAAATATGAGGCATTATCTTTAATAACATGTAGTGGCTTTTTAATCTTTTCTTTCTCTGCTCACCTACCTATAAAGGTGTTGGCAATATAAGAACATGAATCCTGAAGATAAATTTCAGCCCATGTTTCCACATGCTCCAAATTTAACCATTTGAAAATCTGTTTGGATGGTCAAGTCAGTTGTTACCTTGTATTATTGTTTAGTTCCTTCATTTAGAAAGGAAATCAAACCAGGCAAAATAATTACTTGCTGGTTAACTGCAGAGTGGAGAGGAGTATACTGTTTAGGATAGGTCGAAGTGCTATAAAAATCAATTCTAAACCTCAAAGACTTAATAAGTTCAGTTCTTGCCAATACAAACTTCAAAGTAGCTATTTCTGGCTAAGCAGTTATTCATGGCAACTTTCCTCTTAGTAGTGACTTAAGATCAAGCCATCTTCTTTCTCACAGATCAATTTTGGAATCCTCCACTAGATGTTCTATATCCAGGAAGGAGATAAGTGCAGAGTGCTTATAAGATTTCATCAGAGATTTTAGGGACCTAGTCTCCAAATAAGGGTATATAATCTTGCCTACAATTCATTGTACAGAACTGGTCACGTGTCTTTATCTAGATGCAAAAATGATGGGGAAATTAAGTCTTTCTGTATGCCCAGGAAAAAATGAAATGGCTTGATGACAGAAACATACAACTGTTTCTGCTATGGGAAGCAAATATATAGAGTTGAAATCATGACTTATTGTTTATGTTTCTATTGTGCTTAATAAGTTGCAGAATCCCATTCTAGGGCCAGCCATGTTTTTCTTCTTCTGAGTTAAAACTAGCATGTCAGGAGTCTATAAGGACTCTAGAAAGAAAAGTCAAGAGAGACCAAAGCATGACCTTTGTTACTGATAGATAGCCAGATAATGAATATCCAATGAAGGCCATTGTCTAAAACATTCACATTTTATTTATCACAGTTAAAGAATAAGAAATCAAAGGGATTATAGGACAAAACCAAAGTCACATATTGGACCCAATGATAAGATATTGCACTAGAGTACTAGCATTCTGGTCTCCTAGCCCAATAATTGACTTTTCACTGACCTAACTTTCCAATATGAACACACAAAGGTCAATAAACAGCTTTGTTAGTTAGAAATTATTAAGTACTAAATAAAATTTAAATAAAAGAACATCAAAATAGTAATTCCTAAGAAAAAATTAAATTGCTATGTTAATTATATTTTTGAGGAGTACATGAAAAAGTTCCCATATTACATTTATAATCTAATAATCACATTAAGTTATTAGGTTGCTTTTTTCATGGTCTTCAGTGTTTCTCTGATTTTTAAAAAATGAAATCCTTTGCCAATTAAATATGACACTATTAAAAGATACACTTATATTTATCAGTCTCATGTTTTTTAGTCATGGAGAATCTCATTATTGCTAAAGGTAGATTTTCTAGTAACATAGACCTAAAATCTTTTATGACAACTTAAAATTGGAACAAAATAGTATTTTGAGGCATTTGCCATGATAGTGTAGAAGTAGGACTGTAGAATTCTCTTACCCAAGCCCCTCAATTTACACACTTATACATAAATTCATTCAACAAAATTTTAATGCGCCATATATTGGTACTGCTGTAAATGCTCAAGATATAGCAGGGAACACGATAAACAAAAATTCCAGCTCTCATGGGGTTTATATTATTGTAAAGGAGGGTTTTAAATATATACTAAACAAACAAAATGAATAGCATGGCAGATGGTGAAAAGTAATCTAGAGAGCTAGAGAAGAGAAGGTTCACAGATTTAAATATTTGTTCTGTGAAATCTTCATTGAAGTCTTCAGTAAAGATTTGAAGGATGTCAGGGAGAATGAACCCAATCCCAAAGAGGTTAAGGTAATCTTTTAAGTTCAAAGAGTGTTGGGGTAGAGGCCAGATATCCCAAATCCAGGTTTGATTTTCTATATAATATACTATAATATTGTGCCGAATTATCATCAAAAAATTAATCATATTGTATTACTCACCTCATATTTATTTAACACCATCAGTGTGCAGAGCACAGTAGTAGATGCTTTAGCAGAGGAATGCAAAGTTTCCTTTCCTTCTTTTATGAATTTTCCCATATAGATTCTTATTTAATTTCTATGGTGGCCTTTTGAGGTATTATCACTACTATTATCACTCACAGACAAGAAAATGGGCTCAATGAGATGAACTAACCTACTTAACAATCTGACAGCTAAGTGATACAACTAGGATTTGAAACTAGGTGACCCACTCTCAAACTCATGCATTTTCCACTATATTATGCTGCTTAAATTGAACTTGAACTTCCATGTGGTTGTGTGTGTGTTTTATTTTGTTGTTGTTGTTGTTTGTTTTATACAGGAAAAATAGTAGGAGAATAACTAAGTAATTTCACATTTTCATCATTAACAAAATCAAATTAAATCATTTGTTGGTTAATATATACTGATAGAATTAAGTTATACCCAAAATCAGTCAATTCAGCTCTTGAAAATTGGATGCAGAATTCTAAAATGTAGCTGAGCCTAATTCATCCTAAGTCTTTCCTCCCACCTAGCTTCTTTTTTATTTTTACTTATTTAATTTAAATTGTCTGATTAACTTGTGAGTTGGTAATACATTCAAATTGTTGAAAATTCCAACATTTCAAAGGACGTGAAATTAACTGTCTCACTGCCATTTTGTTCTCCAGCATCCAGTTTTTCTTCCCAGAGGAAATTTTTTTTTCCTCCAAATTCCTATATATCCTCCCAGTGAAATGTTATGCAAATACATCCAAGTTTCTAGAATGTAATTGGAATTCCAAAGATTAGATCAGAGTGAGGCCAAGAGAAACAGAATTTGACTAATACTCCTGCCAAACCACTAGAAAAACATCATCCAAAGAGAAAATAATTAATACTTTATTCAATTTGGGACTTCTATGTTATCCTACAATCTTCACACTACCCTAAGACGAATCTTCCTAAAGTGCATCTCCAGTTATGTAAACCAGTCTTCCAATGATCTCTCATTTATCTGCTCCATTGAGTGCAAACTTCCCAGTTTGGAATTCATTGTCCTATGCTTCTTGTCTTAATTATGTGTGGTTTCCCTTATTCACTTTACCCTCCAGGAACTACAGTAAAGTTTTATTGGCATTCAACAGGAATTAGTACTAAAATTCCTAAAGGATTCCAGATTCTAATGCAATCAATTGACTTTTTCACCTTAGAGATAATCTAGGCAATGAAAATCTCCCCATGTGACAATTCTGTTGTTTAACTTCTGGGAAATAGAGTGACCAATGGTACTGGTTTGCTGGGGACTGAGGGATTTTCCAGAATGTGGGACTTTCTTTGCTAAAACCAGCAATTCGCAGGCAAACCAGGATGAGTTGGACACCCTATCTGAGACACTACTAAGGATGGTGCTTCCAGGGTTTTCCAAGATACTGGGAAAGCATTGTAAACTCTTCTTGCTCCCGTTCTTAGATAGAGAAGACAAGGAGAGACACAACAGGTGTGGAGTAGAGAGTTCTGATCCTTGAGAAGATGACATCACCATGCTTTCTCCATGAAAGAAAATGGGGGTTTTGCTACCATGGATGATATTTTTACTTCTGATCTGATCCCCAAGAACTACCTGCTTTTCCAAAGCTTTCCTTCTCTTTAGCAGTAAGTGATATTGATTCTGTGTCGCTCTCTATTAATCTCCTTGGAGTTCACAGTTAGACAAACAGTGTAGGTATGAATAAATAACAGGTTGTAGTGGATGCTGGGCCCCACATATATTTCTTTCACTAGGCTGCTGCACCCGTTCCCCAGATGCCCTGAGTGTCAGCTGCTAATGGCCCAAAGCTGTCCCCTTCTCTGTAGAATTGTCCTCATTGCTCTCTGCCTAAGAGGAGCTTCCCCAGGTAGGAAGTAACATATCCTCCCCCCTTTAGGAACAGCCACCAGCCAATGACTGACTGACACAGGTTATAGAGATTGGCCTTCTTGTCTCAAGGTGGAACCAAACAATTTGTGCCTCAGAGTTTCCCCACGGACCAGTTTGAAACAATTCTCCAGCTGAGACTACTTTCTTGCTTAACTTTCTTCCCTTGCTTCTGCTTCCCTTACTTCTTTCTCCTGAAAATACTCTCTCAATATGTAACTTGATAGGGTAACCAAATTATCCTGATTTGCTCAGGAATTGCCCAGTTTTAGCACTGAAAGTCCCACATCCTATGCAATCCCTTGGTCTTGGGACAGTTGGTCACTCTACACTTAAATAAGAATCTCGGTCTCGAGCTCTGCCCCTAAGGAATCTGATATAAATCATCAGTTTTCATCATAAATAAGCTAGGGTTGTGAGTGTGCTGTAACCTACTAGATAGTGGGTTTGGTAGTCTGGCAATAGGAACTGGGCAGGATTCCAGTGGATTGATTATTGTAAGTTTTTAACTGATTTTTACATATCGAAATGCTTTCCTCACTATAAAAACAGGCAAATAAACTCTTTCATAACAACTCTTTGTCTCTCTCATGTCTACCATTTCAAATTATTTCCTAAATGTAACATGAAGCTTTGCTGCCTACATGTTCAAAATTATTCTGCTTACTTTATTTATATTAGGAAACTAAAACAGAGTACACTCCATTTTTCAAACACTGCTTCCTTTAGGAGCCATTCCCTGTCCTTTGTTCCTCTCCCACCCCTCAGTAAGCTCATTCACCACTTTACCTTACTTCTTACTTTCCCTTTTACACAGGCTGGGCTAC
This sequence comes from Tadarida brasiliensis, assembly GCA_030848825.1. Taxonomy (NCBI): domain Eukaryota; kingdom Metazoa; phylum Chordata; class Mammalia; order Chiroptera; family Molossidae; genus Tadarida; species Tadarida brasiliensis. The sequence goes on along the minus strand of CM061280.1, from coordinate 112,490,609 downwards.
GTGCCTACCAAAGCTCTCCCTTTGTTGTCCCCATATGTTTCTATAATATCCTGTGCATACCTCTCATTACATAATCTTAAAATTTGCTGTTTACATATTAGACTTGAGCTCTTTACCCAGAGGGGCTGTATCATATCTGTGCCTAGTACCTAGCACACAGAAGGCACTCAATGTATCTTGTTGAACTGAACCTAACTGCTTAACTCACATATGTAGAAAATGTATGTAGCTCCTAACATGGCATCTGTTTCTTCACCATCTACCACACCCTTAAGAATAAAGATGTTTCTTTGGATTCTCAGGGGTGGTTTTTATTCTAGACCTCGAATAATGCCCTAAGTTTCTCTGGTGATACTCATAAGAAACCCTTCTTCTTAAAAGGAATATAATGGTCATTAAAGACATGCAATACTAGTTGATTTTGTCATATTAATGTGTCAAAACAATCATAAAAGCATAAAGAATGAAGCCACTTTTTAAAGTAGTCACTAGATGCAATGAACACTGGCTGATTTCTAATTCATAAAATTTCTATTATCAGTCTTCTGAAAATGAGTTGGGAATCTACTTTTATAGACATCCTAATTTTATTTTATTAGGACAAGAAGGAAAAGCATGAGTTAATAGTGTATTATCATTCTCATGTACTAGAAAGATGTGTTAATGAAATGTAATTGTCAAGCATTCCATATGTTAGTGTGATCTATATGTGAAAATCTGATGTGCTTTCCTGCTCTATAAATAATCTTGAAGAGGCTTTTATGGGTATTTTACAGCTAATTCATAGATCTCAACCACAGCCAAGTCAGAGTAATTTGATTTTGCGTTACTATCTAGCTTAAAGTGATTATCATTGCAGTTTGAAAGAAGTGAATATTTTTTCTAAACTGTGTTTTATAGAACACCAGTGAGCTTTGAGATGTTAACAGAACCCTTTGAGCAAAAATTTTGGAAACGCTAGGTAAAATAAAAGTAAATAGTTTTCTCTTTGCGAGACTTCTGTGGGTCTTTACCATGCATTATGAACAGGACTGATTTATATAGTTGGCACAGTAGGCACAATGCCTAGGACCCATGATACTTTTGGGAGTCCACAAAAATATTTTAATTTCTTTTAACATAAAAAGGGGAATGAAAATATAATTATAAATATATATAATAACGAATCCAGCCTGGGTTACGTGAGTCTTTATACCAGTGTAGTTATAAAATATATTTGAATAATTTTCTCTGAAGGCAGTATCCCACAAATGCAAAGGTGTCTAGAGTCCATGAATATCATAGTGCAGCCCTGGTTGTGATCCTCAGAGTCTAAAAGGTATGATATGAAGAATTTTCCAGACGTTGCTCATGCATGAGTATCTTTCTGCAGAGTTTCTCAGAGGACATCATGTGGAAATAGTTATTGGAAAAAGAATTTTAACAATTATGTTTTAATGATACCTGCTGCTAACTAACCATGCATCTTTGAGTAAGCCATACAACATCTCTGGCCCCCAGATTGGTAAGAAACAAAATGATGATGTTCAGCTGGGTGCCTCAACTATGCCTTCCAACTTAAAGGTAATATGATTTCATGTTTTGAATATCCTTGTATGGTTTGCTGATTTTTTAAAAGTTTATGCACATAAGTTTGAACATAAATTCTAAGGGGAAGAGTGCTATGCTGGGCTGAAATTCAGAAATAAAAGTTTTAGCCCCGCTGGCCTTAACTAACTTCTACCAATAACAAAATCTACCAAATGTTTCTCCCTCAAACACAAAAAATAATACGAAATTTGAGAATATTCTTATCTTTGATATGTTCTTTACTTAGGTAGGTAGCAATTAAACTGAAAGTCTTCTCTCCCTGTGAAGATGAGCTGTGGTGATGGAGTTGACCAAGACAGAAAAGGCAAATATGTCTCCCAGGTTTTATGTTTGGATAACTCCTTGGCTGGTTGTACTCAGATCATTTGTTGTTGTTGTTGTTAATTCTCACCTAAGAATATTTTTTCCATTGAGATATATATGGGGGGGGAGACATCAATATGAAAGAAACACATGGATTGGTTGCCTCCCACACATGCCCCTGATTGGACCCTTGACCAGGAGTCAAACCCAGGGCACTTCAGTGCCCAGGCCAATGCTTTTGACCACTGAGCCACATTGGCCAGGGCCAGATCTTTTATATATATCATATATATGTTTTTATTGATTTTAAAGAGAGAGGAAGGGAGAAGGAGAGAGCAATAGGAACATCGATGGAAAACATCAATCAGCTGCCTCCAGCATGCGCCTTACTGAGGATCAAGCCTGCAACCCAGGCATGTGCCCTGACCGGGAATCTAATGGGTGACCTCTTGGTTCATGGGAGGATGCTCAATCCACTGAGCTACACAGGCTGGGTGGATCATTTTTTGGATGATACAAGTTGAACATTTGGTTATTTTTAGGATAATAACAACAAAAATGATGTCCTACAGATGGCTCTATACATGAGTCTAAGATTCAGGAGATAGGCCAGGTATGGTGTCTTATATTTGAGGATCTTTACCCTAGTGAAATTATTTCAAATTATTGGAGTAGAAGAAATAACCCTAGGGAATAATAGAGTGAAAAGAATAGTGGGCTAAGGATATAAGTATGGAGAGTGTCAACTTTAGGGAGTTATAGAAAGATAAACTCCCAAAAGGAGAATCCCCCAAAAAGTCAAAGAGGTACAAGGAGAACTAGAAGAGGGTATTATGGAAATAGAGCAAAGAACACCATAGTGGAGATAGAGTAGAAAGTTTTAAGATGAAAAAAGAACCCAGCTGGTGTGGCTCAGTGGTTAAACATTGACCCATGCACCAAGAGGTCGCCAGTTTGATTCCTGGTCAGGGCACATGCCCAGGTTGTGGGCCAAATGCCCAGTAGGGGGTATGCAGGAGGTGGCCAATCGATGTTCTCTCTCTTTGTTCCCACCTCTCTCTCCCTCTCCCTTCTTCTCTCTCTGGAATCAATAAAGAAAAAAGAATGTTTTTTTTTTAATATGAAAAAAGAAAACAAGTGCTCATACTCATTGTAATTGTGAACATGAATCACTAGACTTTCCTCGGAGTTAATTCAGCATTGTACAGCAAAAATTAAACAAATATTTATACCCTTGGACACAATCATTCTTTTTCAATAATTTATTCTAAAGACATAATCCCAAGGAAATTGTCAAAGACTTATGTACAAGGATATATATATATAGCACCTTTATTTATGATAGAAAAGATTAAAAATATGGGTCAAATATCTAATAGTAGAGAAATGGCTAACATATGAGAATTCATCCATTTTATAAAATATCATGCAGCAGTTGTAAGCATTTTCAAAAATATTTAAGAATATTAAAAATGTTATATAAAAAGCAGGTAAAAGCTACTGTACAGAATTGTGTCTATATATATGTATATGTATATACTTCAAAATGTTACCAATGGTCATCACCAATTAGTGTTATTACAGGTGACATTTTTCTATTTTGTGCTTTGCTATAGGCTGAGTGTTGTGTTCCTCCAAAATTTACACATTGAAGTTCTAACCCCCATAGGCGCTGGTATTAGGTGGGGCTTTTGGGAGGTGTTTAAATCCCAAGGGTGGAACTCTCCAGAACGGGATTAGTGCTTTATTTTTATTTTTTGTTTTATCAGTAATCTTTATTAATTTATTTTTTATTACAGATGCCCTTCTTTTTTACCCCATTGTTACCTTCGTCCCCGCTCCCATCACCGCACTGTTGTCTGTGTCCATTGGTTATGCATATATGCATATAAGTTATTTGGTTTATCTCTTCCCACCCTCCCCACTCCCTTCTTCCCTCTGAGGTTTGTCAGTCTGTTCCCTACTTCCATGTCTCTGCATCTATTTTGTTCATTATAGTCCACAAATAAGTGAGATCATATGATACTTGTTTTTCTTTGACTTGTTTATTTCACTTAGCATAATACTTTCTAGGCCCCTCCACATTATCTCAAAGGGTAAGAGGATTAGTGCTTTATAAAAGAGGCTTCAGAGAGCCCCTCCCTTTTTCCATGTGAAGATCCAATGAGAAGTCTTCAACCTGGAAGACAGGCTTCACAGACCATGCTGGTGCGTTGATCTCAGACTTCCAGCCTCCAGAACTATAAGAAATAACTTTCTGTTGTTTATAAGATACCCAGTCTAACCCTGGCTGGTGTTCTCAGTGGTTAGAGAGTCAGTCCATGCACTGAAGGGTCACGGGTTTGATTCCCAATCAAGGGGACATAGGTTTGATCCCTGGCCCCAGTCAGAGTGAGTGTGGGAGGCAACCAATCGATGTATCTCTCTCACATCAATCTCTCTTTCTCTCTCTCTCTCTCTCTCTCTCTCTCTCTCTCTCTCTCTCTCTCTCCCTCCCTCCCTCCCTCCCTCCTTCCTTTCCACTCTAAAAATCAATGGAAATATATCCTTGGATGAAGATTAACCAGAAAAAAAAAAGATACCCAGTCTATGGTACTTTGTTATAGCAACCTGAATGGACTAAGACAGTAATGAATGAGTACTGCTTTTATAATCAGGAAAGAAAGATTACATTTTGAATGGAGAAAGCAATTTAGCAGTGTCAAAGACAAAGCAAAGTACAAGTACTTAAGACTGGAAAATGTATGTTAGATTTGTTAATTAGCATTATGTATCTTAGGGAAATTTTTTTCAGTAGAGGAATGAGGAAGGCAGATTTCAGAGCTCAAGGAGTACAACTGAGGTGAAAGCCCAAGAAAGCAAATTTTTCTACACTTTCAAAAGTTCTGAAAGTGGAGGAACAGAGAGAAGCTAGATCATAGTTGAATAGGATGCAGGTACAAGGACCATTAAAAAATGAAATATCTTCAAATGTTTATAGGCTTAGGCAAGAATCCAATAAAGAGGTTGAGAAAGAGATGACTACAGAGCAAGGGCAGGGCAAAAACAGGGGGAGATTGAGTTGGGTCACCTGCGTGGGTTGTCCTTGAACTGGTAAGGGACATTGCATACTTTTAGAGTGAAGGAAAGAAAGTAAAAACCAATGAATATAGAAATGTTTACAGACAAATTGAGTGAGACCTCCCTGATGACCTCAATTTTACCACTGATGTAAAGGCAAGGTCAGCTGCTGAGAATGAAATCAGCAGTTGTTTGGAGGAAGGACTTGGGTAAGTTTTGATGTTTTGAAACAGTCGTTGAGGGGAAAGGAAAAGAGAGCTGACCAAGACCAAGTAAAATGACTGGAAGATTTACTGGGAGGCCAACCAAATTTTGAGACCACAAATGTGTGTGGAACTATCGTGTATGGATATTTTTTAATTTTTTTAACAAAGTAAAGCTACCAGGTGGGATTAAGGCAGTGAGAATGATACAAAGTAGAAAGCTCTGGTCAGAAAGTGGGGAGCAAAAGTGGAGTAATTTCTAAACCATGATGAGATTCAGTGCATGAGCTCTTGAACAGGGAGCTAAAGGAATTGCAGAGCCATTAAGTTGGATAAGTTATGTCCACGAATGTTAAAATCTCATAGAATTATGCCAGGAGAGAAAGATTGGTAATCTTAACTTTTTGGTGAGGGAATGAATAACCAGGTGGCAAGTGGATTAGATACAATGAAAAGGGATTAAGGGTGAAATACTTATTATAGTGAATCTCCAAGGAGAATTAGATTTTATGAGAGGATGGAAAAATAATGTCTGGAAACAGCACTGATAATGCATTGAAATGTCAACTCACTGGTTGGATTCATGGATCACACTGTGCGGGAGACCTGGTAGCCTCTACTGAAATGAGCTAAAGGGGAGTGATTAGGGGGCTGAGGAAGGAGCTAGTTATAGTTAAGGCAAGAAGAGAGAGAACTTTCTTCCCCCAAAACTGAAGATGAATAGGAGTTTGTTAACAATGGAATCAAGTTTGCAATACAATCCACAGTTGAACAGGGCCAGTAGTTAGAGGAATCAGGAAAAGAAAACACAGAATGGTAAGAGTAAAGATATGAGAGAATAAAACAGGCTTATTGTTCAGAAATTAACCAAGGAATATATAGGGGCAAAGAACTGGCCTTTGATGCCCTAAATTACTACCAAGTGGTTTGGGGCCAAAACTAGGTGACTCCCAGGCAGTATCTCCTCAACAAGGTGGTGAGGAAGGCCATGTATGCACATATCCATAGTGTACTTATACTAAATCAAAAAAAAAAAAAAAAAAAACAGGGGAGAGAGTAATGTTTATAGCATGCTGGCATTTGTTTGAAAGTCGAAAATCTTTTTGTGTGTGCATGTGCATTTGTGTATTTTCTCTTATGAGTATTAAATATCTTTAGAAGTGTCCTCAAGAAACTGATCTGGGGGCTGGGTGAAAAAGGTAAAGGTATTAAGAAGTGCAAATTGGTAGTTAAAAAGTAGTCATGGGAATGTAAAGTACCGCATAGGGAATGTAGTCAATATTATGATAACTATGTATGGTGCCAGGTAGGTACTAGAATTATCAGGGGATCACTTTGTAAATTATATAATTGTCTAACCACTATACTGTACACCTGAAACTAATACAATGTCAACTGTAATTGGAAAATAAAATAAAAACTGGTAACTGCTTGCCTCTGGGAAGGTGAACAGGATGACTGAGGGAGAGTTAGAAGAGAGAATTTTACTTTAGACCATTTAAATCATTTAAATTTTGAAACATGAAGATGTGTCATGTATTAAAAAATACATTTAGAATCTTAATTCTACCTACAACCAAAGATAGAGCTCCCCAGAGGAGTGTATGAGCAGTACTTAGAAGTAAAGAAATCAGATTTGGGGGGACTCGGTTTATCTGTTCCTTTTGACTAAACACTTATTTGACTTGTGTTTCAGGTTCTTAATCTTGTAATGAAGTAAAGATATGTCTTAGCTCCTTCTTGGTACTTTTGGAAGTGGCATAATATGTGAGTATGAAAAGCTATGATTTCTTACAATTAAAAACACTTCTCCCACATGGCATATCACTAGAACATGATCTTCTTCTTCTTCTTCTTCTTCTTCTTCTTCTTCTTCTTCTTCTTCTTCTTCTTCTTCTTCTTCTTCTTCTTCTTCTTCTTCTTCTTCTTCTTTCTTACCTTTCTAGTTAAATGCATCCACTGGTTATCCATGTCTAATACCCCTTTATTCAAGACCTCCAGAACACCAGTTATCCACAATGTGAAGAGCCTCTGCTACTTTCAAGGTGTGCAGCCCTAGACCTAAAATTTTGTGTGCGTAACCAAATTTTAAAACATTTAGAGATTGGACCATACAGCTTTAATATGTTTGTAATAAAAAAGAATAAATTATGTGAGGTACAGGCATCCTTTTCTTAGGAGAAATTCCTTAACAGAATTCTGAATATAATGAATGAATGGACTGAGTTAAATAACGAACCCAGCCCATAAACATTCAGTATTTGGAAGGACTCTTGCTTTTATTTTGTCTTGACATTGTTTCCCAGTGCTACCAGAGCCAGAAGGTTAATCTCTGGACAACCTATTTTATTATGGAACCTGAGGAATGGCCCATTTTTGGAAAGCTCAGTATGTATTGTTTTGATTTTTCAAGACATCAATTGGTACAACAATATATATGGAGGCAAACAATTAGCACCATCTACAAATTAATCATTCTTTTTAAAATAAGTTTATTTAATGCTTACTATATACAAGGCTCTGCCATATAAAGATGAGTGAAAAAAAAAAGGTGTCCAAAACTAAAGAAAACCTGGAACCTACCAGGGAAGACATAATCATATACAAATAGCTGTCATTTTGTAACAGTAGATGCTATGTTACAGAATCCAGTCTTCAGTTAATCAATCCATCCATCATTACTTACTCCTTAAAATATATAGTCAGTGTTATAGTAAAACCATTTTTATTAGCAGGGTCATTTTACAGTTTCCTTTATGCTGATAAGACCAAAGTAAACTGACACCTTTTGCCAGGTGAGCTGATACTCCAGTATTTATTAACATTTTATTGGTATTATTTATAATATAGGTTGCAGCATTGTCTAGGAGTGAGGTGAGAGACATAAGCCAGGTTTAAGGCTACCTATGTGCAATATCATTCCCAAGGTCTCTTTTGAATCTGTATGTAATTATTTCTTTCTCCCCTCCTCCCACACCACCACTCTCTTTAGGAAAATAAATCAGAAGTTCCAAGTCCTGTCAGAAGCCTGCAGGGGAACTGTCTTCCTGGTTCTTACTGTTCTCTTCCTTTGAGGTTGCAATGTAATTTTCAGTTGCTGTCAGCTCTAAGAGGAAAAAAATCAACACTATATTATATTAAAATCCATAAAAATGTTTTCAGTTGCCTCCTTAGGGACTGGGCCTACCAGTTGGAAATAGACCATGACTCGGTTACGTACTCTGATTTCCAGCTGAGGACTCAACTCACATTGTGATTCATGATATGTGGCAAGAAAGCTTGTGCTACAAGGGGGGAGTTAAATACAAGACATGAAAAGGTAGTAACACTGGATTCTTCCTTCTGCAAAACTAATCAGGCATCCCTGAAAAGCTTGGCATCTTTTTTTTTTTTTTATCATTTTTTAACTTTTCAATTACAGTTGACATACATTATTATATTAGTTTCAGGTGTACATCTCAGTGATTAGACATTACATAACTAAGAGATCATCCCGATAAATCTCAAACCCATCTGAAACCATACATAGCTATTAGAATATTATTGACTATATTCCCTATGCTGTACTTTACATCCCCATAACTATTCTGTAACAATTTGTACTTCTTAATCCCTTCACCTTTTTCACCCATTCCCCAAAGCCCATACCATCTGGAAACTGTCAAAATATGCTCTGTATCTATGAGTCTGATTCTGTTCTGCTTGCTCATTTATTTCATTTTGCAGATTCAATTGTTGATAGATATGTATTTATTGACATTTTATTGTTCATATTTTTATCTTTTTTTTTTTTCTTCTTAAAGAAGACTCTTTAACATTTCATGTAATACTGGTTTGGTGGTGATGAACGCCCTTAGCTTTTTCTTGTCTGGGAAGCTATTTATTTGTCTGATTTTAAATGATAGCTTTGCAGGGTAGAGTAATCTTGGTTGTAGGTCCTTTATTTATTTATTATTTTTTTTAATCCTCACCCGAGGACATTTTTGCATTTATCTTCAGATAGAGCGGGAGGGAGAGAGGGAGGAAGAGAGAGAGAGAAACATCAATGTGAGAGAGACATATCGACTGGCTGCCACCCACACAACCCCAACCGGGCTGTGGACAAACTGCAACTGAGGTACATGCCCTTAACGGAAACCGAACCCAGGACTCTCTGGTCCGTGGGCCGACACTCTAACCGCTGAGCCAAACCGGCCAGGGCTAGGTCCTTTATTTTTATCAGTTTGAATATTTCTTGTCACTCCCTTCTGCCTGCTAAGTTTCTGTTGAGAAATCAGCCAACACTCTTATGGGAGCTCCCTTGTAGGTAACTAACTGCTTTTTTCTTACTACTTTTAAGATTCTCTCGTTATCTTTTTTGTTTATTTGTTTGTTTTTTGAACAGGTAAGAACATAGAAGTTAATTTTTTCCTCAAAGTTTGGTGTCTGGTTTGAATGAGTGAAATTTCTCCAAAATAATAAAGCCCATTACCAACTTAGAAGATTATGATGTTTTGCATAACCAATGGACACAGGCAACAGTGTGGTGAAGGCAGGGGTGGAAGGTGGGGAGGAGGGTATCAATGGGGGAAAACAGAAGGGACATCTGTAATACTTTCAACAATAAAGATAAAAAAGAAGATTGTAGTAATATAATATAATATAATATAATATAATATAATATAATATAATATAATATAATATATATACTAATATAAGAGATCTCCTGGGGCCTTTTAAACTAAGGTAAATAAATTATCTTAGATGAATTTTCTCACCTAAACCATATAATTTAAAAAAAAAGATTCTCTCTTTATCTTTAACCTTTTACATTTTAATTATGATATATCTTGGTGTGGGCCTCTTTGAGGTCATCTTGTTTGAGACTCTTTCTGGACTTGTATGTTTATTTCCTTCACCAAGTTAAGGAAGTTTTCTGTCATCATTTTTTCAAATAGGTTTTCAATTTCTTGTTCTCTCTCTTCTCCTTCCAGCACCCCCATGATGCGAATGTTGGTATGCTCGACGTTGTCCCAGAGGCTCCTTACACTACCTTCATTTTTTTTAATTCTTTTTTCTTTTTACTATTCTGATTGAGTGGTTTTTGCTTCCTTATTCCAAATCGCTGATTGGATTCTCAGCTTCATCTACTCTACTGTTGATTCCCTGTAAATTATTCTTTATTTCAGTTAGTATATTCTTCATTTCCGACTGGTCCTTTTTTATGCTGTTGAAGTTCTCACTAGGTTCATTGAGCATCCTTATAACCAGCGTTTTGAACTCTTCATCTAATAGATTGCTTGTGTCCATTTTGTTTAGTTCTTTTTCTGGAGTTTTGTTCTGTTCTTTCATTTGGTACGTATTTCTTTGTCTCCTCATTATGGCTGCATCCCTGTGTTTGTTTCTATGTATTAGGTAGAGCTGCTACATCTCCCAGGCTTGGTAAAGTAGCCTAATGTAGTAGGTGTTCTGTAGGGTCCAGTGGCACAGCCTCCCCAATCACCCAAGCTGGGCACATGAGGTGCAACCCCCATGTGGGGTTTGTACACCCTCCTCTTATAGTTGAGTTTTGATTGCTGTTGGCACTTCAGAGGGAGGGATTTACCCCCAGGCTGATCAGCTTCAAGGACTGGCTGCAACCACTGACCTCCGACAACCATGGAGGATCATCTGTGCAGTGGCCTACATCACAGAGCAGGACTTATTTCAGTGGGGCTCTGGTGCTCGCTCAGTCTGGCCCTTCAGTGTGTCGCTTATGGAGGTGGTTGGGTGGTGGTGCTTTGATGTAATCTAAAGCTGTCCACTGGGTGTGCTGGCTCTGGGGCCTCCCAGGAGGTGTAGGCCAAGGTTAGCTGCCACCTGTGTTTTGCCCAGGGCCACCTGGCAGGAGCAAAACAAAGCAACCTGCAGATGGCTGCTACTTGTGCTGGGCTTGGAGGTGCCCAGGCGAGGCCAAGCTGTGAATAAAGGCCAGCTGCTGCTAGTGCTGGGCTTGGGGCCACTTAGCAAGAGGTATGGGGCACATGGAGGCCAGATGCTGTTTGTTTGAGAGATTTTAAGAAAACCTGGAGCATGAGCCAAGACAGGCCTATTCCTATGGCAAAGCCATTGGAAATAGCTTAGGTGGGATCAAAAGTTGGGTGGGGCAGGCCCTCAGGTAATCACCAGGGTGAGGCAAACAGTGTGAGCCAGGTTGAGGGAGCCTCAGATATGGTGCCTGCCTGGCAGCTCTGTGGGGGAGAAAAAGAACAATGGCCTTTGCCAACAGTTCTGTCTGGGAGAAAGCTCCAAACCTCACTCCACCCCAGCTCTCACTCTAATGCCAGACAATTCAGTTCCTCCCTGTATGTCTCTGGTGCCTTTCAAGCTGCTGCCCCAATGCTGGAGCTCACAGCAAGTGAGTCCAAGTAAGTCCGTGTGCAGGCCCTTTAACAAGAATGCCTAGGACTCCAGAAGCCCTCCATCTCCCTCAGCCTCAATCCCTGCTGGGTTTTAAAAGCAGAAATTATGGGAACTTCACTTCCTGGCTCTGGGACCCTGGGCTAGGGGGCCTGGTGTGGGACTGGGACCACTGGCTCCTCAGGGGTACCACCACAGCTGAGATATCCCTCCCAATTTTTATCCACCATACATGAGTGGGGACCAGCCCAATCCATATCTCCACCCCTCCTACCAGTCTCGATGTGATTTCTTTAAAACCCAAGTTGTAGACACTGTCTTAGGGCTGATCCGTGGTGGACGTTTTCAGAGCAACCGAACCACAGTCTGTCTTCCCTGCACCGTCTCGTGTGAAAGCCTGAGCCGGCTGTGTAACTTTCTCCCTTTGTCTCATAATCATGTCCACCAACAAGAATGCTAATTCACCAGCTGCGCGCCTTAACAGATTCAAGAACCTGGGGAAAGACAGTACAGAAATGAGGCGTCGCCGAATAGAAGGTAATGTGGAGCTGAGGAAAGTTAAGAAGGATGACCAGATGCTGAAAAGGAGAAACGTAAGCTCATTTCCTGATGATGCTACTTCTCCACTACAGGAAAACTGCAACAACCAGGGCACTGTAAATTGGTCTGTTGAAGACATTGTCAAAGGCATAAATAGCAACAATTTGGAAAGCCAGCTCCAAGCTACTCAGGCTGTGAGGAAACTGCTTTCTAGAGAAAAACAGCCGCCCATAGACAACATAATCTGGGCTGGTTTGATTCCAAAATTTGTGTTCTTCTTGGGCAGAACTGACTGTAGTCCCATCCAGTTTGAATCTGCTTGGGCCCTCACTAACATTGCTTCTGGAACATCAGAACAGACCAAAGCTGTAGTGGATGGAGGTGCTATCCCAGCATTCATTTCTCTGTTGGCATCTCCCCATGCTCACATCAGTGAACAAGCAGTATGGGCTCTAGGAAACATCGCAGGTGATGGTTCAGTTTTCTGAGACTTGGTTATCAAGTATGGTGCAGTTGACCCACTCGTGGCTCTTCTTGCAGTTCCTGATATGTCATCTTTAGCATGTGGTTACTCACATAATCTTACCTGGACACTTTCAAACCTTTGTCGCAACAAGAATCCTGCACCCCCGTTAGATGCTGTTGAGCAGATTCTTCCTACTTTAGTTCATCTCCTGCATCATGATGACCCAGAAGTATTAGCGGACAGCTGCTGGGCCACTTCTTACCTTACTGATGGTCCAAATGAACAGATTGAAATGGTTGTGAAAATAGGAGTTGTGCCCCAACTTGTGAAGCTCCTAGGAGCTACTGAATTGCCAACTGTGACTCCCGTGGTAAGAGCCATAGAAAATATTGTCACTGGGACAGATGAACAGACTCAGGTTATAATAGATGCAGGAGCACTTGCTGTCTTTCCCAGCCTGCTAATGAATTCCAAAACTAATATTCAGAAGGAAGCTACATGGACAATGTCAAACATCACAGCTGGCCACCAGGACCAAATACAGCAAGTTGTGAATCATGGATTAGTCCCTTTCCTCATTGTTGTTCTCTCCAAGGCAGACTTTAAGACACAAAAGGAAGCTATATGGGCTGTGACCAACTATACAAGTGGTGGAACAGTTGAACAGATTGTATACCTCGTTCACTGTGGCATAATAGAACCATTGATGAACCTCTTAACTGCGAAAGATACCGAAATTATTCTGGTTATTTTGGATGCCATTTCAAATATCTTTCAGGCTACTGAGAAACTAGGTGAAACTGAGAAACTTAGTATAATGATTGAAGAATGTGGAGGTTTGGACAAAATTGAAGCTCTGCAAAACCATGAAAATGAGTCTTTGTACAAAGCTTCACTAAAGTTGATTGAGAAGTATTTCTCTGTAGAGGAAGAGGAAGATCAAAATGTTGTGCCAGAAACTACCTCTGAAGGCTATATGTTCCAAGTCCAGGATGGCACTCCTGGGACCTTTAACTTTTAGATTGTACAGCTCAGGCATCAAGTTGTTTGTTGTGTACTATGTTTGGTATAAGTTTGTCTTACTGTTTCTCTACTAAGAACTCTTTTTAAATGTGGTTTGTTACTGTAGCACTTTTTACAGCGAAACTATACTTGAACAGTCCCAAACTGTACATACTATATGAAGCTTCTCCTCTCAATAGGTTTCTTATTTCTATGTAGAACTTCATATCTTTCAATGTCTTGTAAATAAAGATTAAATTCCACCATTTTTGTTACTTAAAAAAAAAACAAAAACCCAAGTTGTAAGACTTCCATTCAGCCAAATTTCAGGCAGTTCTGAATGTTGGTTGTTCTGTAATTTAATTGTAATTTTGATGTGATTGTGGGAGGATGTGAATACCGCATTTACCTGCACCACCACCAGATATCTACAAATTAATCATACTTATTGAGCATTTGGGCATGAACTAGTTTTCAGATAACTTTGTATCCTAATTGCTCTAGGCCTCCAGTGTACAAAAAATAATTCTGTACCTTGTAGATTTGTTTATAGCTCTCTTTTTTCATTCAACAATCCTGCAAACAGTTGCACAAGTTTACATAATTCAATACAGCATACACACATAAAAAATGTTTGGAGAGAAACCAATATACTCATCAAAATATGTGCATGAAGACACTTTTTAAATGATGTTGAATGGGAACTGAAAAGTTTCAAGGACATCAGAAGCAGTTGGCAAGCCTATTTGAATTGATGAAGCTCTGTGTGGAAAAATATGTGTCAAGATGGAACTGTTGTACTGGCAGAGTTTTAAAAACTATATTGCCTTATCATTTTGAGTATTGCTTTGACATTTTTTTAGTACGGCTCAATGATATTACTGGAAATTGCAATTCTTTGTTAATATTTTAATTTTGTCAGAAATCTGTGGTTTTAAAGATGTGTTTGTTCTTTTATTGAGGCATATGCTACATACAGTAAAGCACACAAATCTTAAATTTACAACTAAATGAACTCTCTCTCACACACACACACATACACACAACACACACACCACCAGGGTAACCACCACTCAGATCAAGATATAGAACATTTCTGCCCTGGCCAGTTTGGCTCACCGGTTGGAGCGTTGGTCCGCAGACCAAAGAGTCACAGGTTTGATTCCAGTCAAAAGTGTGTCCCTCGGTTGTGGTTCAGCCCCAGGCCCTGCTTGGGGTCATGTGGGAGGCAATCAATCTATGTGTCTCTCTCACATTAATGCCTCTCTCTCTCTCTCTGTCTCTCTCTCTTTCTCTCTCTCTCTCTCCCTTTCTCCCACTCTATCTGCAAATCAATGGAAGAATATCCTCAGGTGAGGGTTAAAAAAAAATAGAGAACATTTTCAATAACCCAGAGGGTTCCTTTATGACCTTGCTACTTATACCATACTTACAAAGGGAACCACTCTTCTGACTTCCATCACCATCCATTTAGTTTGCCTATTATTGAAACTCATATAAGTAAAACTCATATAAATGGAATCTACACTTTTGTGTCTGGATTTTTTGGGCTCATCAGTATGTCCATGACAGAAATCCACATTGTTGACTGTAGCAGTCGTTCATTGGTTTTCAAATGCAGAGTAGTATTCCACTGGATGAATATATCACTATTTGTATATTCACTTCATTATTGATAGACATTTGAGTTGTTTCTAAGTTTGGGACTATTATGTATGAAGTTGCTAAGAACATCTTTTATTCCCCCAATTTTTATTTTGTTACAAATGTTTCTCCTTCCCCCCCCTCGACACCCTCCTCCCCATCCCGCCCCCCACCACTCACAGCATTGCTATCTATGTCCATTGGTTATGCATACATGCATATAAGTTCTTTGGTTCATCTCATCTATCCCCCTGGCCT
Source organism: Tadarida brasiliensis (assembly GCA_030848825.1). Lineage (NCBI taxonomy): Eukaryota > Metazoa > Chordata > Mammalia > Chiroptera > Molossidae > Tadarida > Tadarida brasiliensis. The sequence continues at coordinate 112,475,165 of CM061280.1, read as the reverse complement.
GCTACTCTGAGGTTTGTCAGTCCGAACCGTACTCCTTTCTATGTCTCTGGGTCTATTTTGTTCATCAGCTTTTTCTTTTTCTTTTTTTTTTTTTTTAATCCTCACCCAAGGACATTTTTGCATTTTATCTTCAGATAGAGCGGGAAGGAGAGAGGGAGGAAGAGAGAGAGAGAAACATCGACGTGAGAGAGACACATCGACTGGTTGCCACCCACACGACCCCCACTGGGGCCGGGGACAAACTGCAACCGAGGCACGTGCCCCCAGCAGGAACCGAACCTGGGACTCTCTGGTCCACAGGCCGATGCTCTAACTGCTGAGCCAAACTGGCCAGGGCTGTTCATCAGTTTGTTTAGTTCATTATATTCCACAAATAAGTGAGATCATGTGGTATTTGTCTTTCTCTGATTGGCTTATTTCATTTAGCATAATACTCTCAAGGTCCCTCCATGTTGTCTCAAAGGATAAGATATCTTTCTTTCTTACAGCTGCATAGTATTCCATTGTATATATGTACCACAGCTTTTTTATCCACTCATCTATTGATGGCCACTTGGGCTGTTTCCAGATCACTAAGAACATTATTATATTTGACTTTTGCACTCATATTCTTGGGTATGAATCTATGATTATAATTGCTAGGTCATAACAAACATTTTTCCAAAGTGGTTGTTTCAATTTACACTTCTGGCAACAATGTACGGGAGTTCCAATTGCTCCACATCTTTGCCAATACTGGGTGTTGTCAGTGTCTTTAATTTTAGGTAGGTGTTTAATAGTATCTCATTAAGGTTATTTTGCATTTCTCTGAAGAGTAATAATGTTGAGAATTTTTACATATGCTTATTAACCTTTTTGGTATCCCCTTTTTGTGGAATAATAATTCAAATCTGTTGCTTATTTTCAAAATTACTACATTCTTAATGTGCTTTATTACATTAGTGATCCAGTAAGTTTCCCTCAAAGCTATAGAGGTCAATTAAAAAGTAATAATAAATAGCTGTCCTGCCAGGGATCCGCAGGCACCCGTCGGACGCTACCTGCGACATCCTGGCTTGACCCAGCCAGACCTCACCTCTGTCCTCGGGTGACCGCTGTGAGGGAGGCAGGAGCTTGGGAGCAGGCCCATGAAGGCACGTCCGGCTTTCCCCCTCGTCTTGGTCCCACCTATGACAGAGTGGGAGGAACAGAGAGAGAGAGAGAGAAACATCAACGTGAAAGGGACACATCGAGTGGCTGCCTCCCGCACGACCCCAACCAGGGCCGGGGACAAATCACAACCAAGGTATGGGGATTCCAAAATGGTGGCAGAGTGAATGGAAGCTACACAGACCATCTTCCAGGACCAAACTGGATTTACAACTAAAATAAAGACAAATTGTCAGGAAAAAGCAACAGAAAAGCAGCTTTCGAGGACCACATAACCAGGGACACTGAATTGATCCTGGTAGGATTGTAGAGGCACGAGAGGGGGCCTGGGAGCCCACGCACAGCAGCGGTCTTAGCTGTGAGCAGTGTCCTTAGGGTTAAATTCCCAAGTCCGCTCCACAGTGCAGAGGGCCAGGACAGAGCGCTAAAATAGCCACAGCCACTCACCTTGGCTCCAGCAGAGGGAAGGCAGACTGGACTGGAACTGTGTGGGGACACTCGGGATTTGGAGGGCACACAGAGCTTTTGCTGAGTTGCGGCCACGCAGGACGGTGGCCATCTTACTCCTTCCCAGGGCTCTGGGGAGAGGTGGCAGCCCATCATTCGGAGATTCAGCCCTACACAGGTGGGCCATTGAAATGCAAATTGAGGCCCGTTAACAACCAGCATCTGCCCCACCGTCGGGAAATCCTCTTACGATGAACACCTGAGGGAGGTTTTCATTCAACTGAGAACCCAAGGCTCTTCAAGTAACCTCAACTAATAGCCTCTAGGCAAAAAGCTAGAGGATAACCGAACCTTTCCTGGGCTTGAAAATCTACTCAGGAAAGTAAGACTTGACAGTGGTGTTTAATGTGAGTCCCCCCACGCTCATCCAAACCCAGTAAAGGGAGCCACAAACAGCAGAAAACCAATATCCACAGGGAAAATTTGGCAGGCTCCAAAACCCACTGAGATAGCCAAAATGGTGAAACAAAGAAACAAATCCCAAATGAAAGAACAAGAGACCTCTACCGAAGATGAGATAAATGAAATGCAGTTAAGCAAGTTAACAGAGCTGGAATACAGAGCCATGATCTTGAGGAAGCTCAACAGCATGAGTAAAGACATCAACACCATGAGTAAAGATATAGAAACATTGACAATCAACCAATTGGAAATCAAGAAGCACCAAGAAGAAATGAAGAATGACAGTAGAAATAAAGAACACATTGGAAGGACTAAACAGCAGAGTAGAGAAAGCTGAGGACTGTATCAGTGAATTAGAAGACAGGGTAGAAAAAATCAACCAATCAGAAAACCAAAAGGAAAAAATAATTAAAAAACAGGAAGACAGCTTAAGAGAACTGCAGGACAACTGGAAATGCAATAATATTCACATCATAGGAGTCCCTGAAGAAGAAGAAAATGAGTAAGGGTTAGAGAATATATTTGAAGAAATAGTGACAGAAAACTTCCCTAATTTGGTGAAGAAAGAAGGCATTCAAGTTCAAGAAGCACAGAGAGCCCCAAGTAAGAAGAACCCAAACAGGCCCACACTAGGACACATAGTAATTAAAATGCCAAAAATAAAAGACAAAGAGAGAATCCTAAAGGCAGCAGGAGATAAGCAAAAAAGGACTGCTGTAATTAGTAGAAGAAATAGGAAGGAAAATACAACCACACTAAAGAAAAATGGCAATAAATAAGTACGTATCAATAATCACCTTAAATGTAAATGGATTGAATGCTCCTATAAAAAGACATAGAGTAGCTGATTGGATAAGAAAGCATGACCCATATATATGTTGTTTACAAGAGACCTACCTCACAACAGAAGATGCACATAGGTTGAAAGTGAAGGGATGGGAAAAATCTTCCAAGCAAACAGAAAGGAAAAAAAAAGCTGGGGTATAAATACTCATATCTGATCAAATAGATTTCAAAATTAAGGCCATAACTAGAGACAAAGAAGGTCACTACATAATATTCAAAGGATCTCTCCAACTGGAAGATATAACCTTGGTAAACATATATGCACCCAATATAGGAGCACCAAAATATATTAAAAATCTTCTGGAGGACTTCAAAAGAGAAATCGACAGCAATACAATCATAGCAGGGGACTTCAACACCCCTCTGACATCACTGGATAGATCATCTAGACAAAAAATTAACAAGGACACAGAGACTCTAAATGAAGCACTAGACCAAATGGACTTAATAGATATCTACAGAGAATTACACCCCAAAACTACAGAATTCACATTCTTCTCAAGTGCACATGGGACATTCTCAAAGATAGACCACATGTTAGGACACAAAATAAGTCTCTACAAGTTCAAGAAGATTGAAATCATATCAAGTATCTTCTCAGATCACAATGGCATGAAACTAGAAATCAATGGCAACAAGAACATGCAAAGACATTTGAACACATGGAGGCTAAATAGCATGTTATTAAACAATGAATGGGTTAACGAGGAGATCAAGGAAGAAATTAAAAACTTCCTGGAAACCAATGAAAATGAACACAATAACACAAAATCTGTGGGATGCAGCGAAAGCAGTTCTGAGAGGGAAGTTCATAGCACTCCAGGCCTACCTCAAGAAACAAAAATTTCTAATAGACTATCTAACCTCATAACTTAAAGAACTAGAAAGCAAACAAAAATAAAATCCCAGAGCAAATAGAAGGAAGGAAATAGTAAAGATCAGAGCAGAAATAAATGACATAGAGACCAAAAATCAATTCAAAGGATCAATGAAACAAAGAGCTGTTTTTTTTTAAAAAGATAAACAAGATTGATGGACCCTTAGCTAGACTCACCAAGAAACAAAGAGAGAGAACCCAAATACTCAAAATCAGAAATGAAAGAGGAGAAGTAACAACTGACACCACAGAAATGCAAAGGATCGTTAACAAATACTATGAACATTTATATGGCAACAAATTCGACAATCTAAGTGAAATGGACAAATTTCTAGAAACACATAGTCTCCCAAAACTGGACCGGGAAGAGATAGAAAACTTGAACAGACCAATAACAACTAAGGAAATTGAAGATGTAATCAAGACTCTCCCAGCAAACAAAAGCCTAGGCTCAGACGGCTTCACGGGGGAGTTTTACCGAACATTCAAAGAAGAACTAACACCCATTCTCCTCAAACTATTTCAAAAAATTCAAGAAGAAGGAAGACTTCCACACTCATTTTATGAGGCCAGCATAATTCTAATTCCAAAACCAGAAAACGACACTACAAAGAAAGAAAACTACAGGCCAATATCCCTGATGAACATAGATGCCAAAATCCTGAACAAAATACTAGCAAATTGGATCCAGCAATACATCATCAAAAAAATTATTCACTATGACCAAGTGGGATTCATCCCAGGGATGCAAGGCTGGTTCAATATTTGCAAATCAATAAATGTGATACACCACATAAACAAAATGAAAGATAAAAACCACATGATCATATCAATAGATGCTGAAAAAGTATTCAACAAAATCCAGCACCCATTTCTGATAAAAACACTCAGCAATGTGGGACTAGAGGGAGCATATCTCGACACAATAAAGGCCATATATGAAAGACCTACAGCCAACATCATACTCAATGGGCAAAAACTAAAAACATTTCCCTTAAGAACAGGAACAAGACAGGGATGCCCACTTTCACCACTCTTATTTAACATAGTACTGAAAGTCTTAGCCACAGCAATTAGACGTGAAGAAAAAATAAAAGGGATCCAAATTGGTAAGGAGGAAGTGAAATTGTCATTATTCGCAGGTGACATGATATTATACATAGAAAACCCTAAAGACTCCATCAAAAATCTACTAGACTTAATAAGTGAATTTGGCACAGTAGCAGGATACAAAATTAACGCCAAGACATCGACGGCATTCTTATACACCAATGATGAACTTACAGAAAGAGAGACTAAAAAAACAATCCCATTTACCATCGCAGCAAAAAAATTAAGATACCTAGGAATAAACTTAACCAAAGAAGTAAAGGACCTATTTGCAGAAAACTACAGGACATTGAAAAAAGAATTAGAGGAAGATATAAAAAAGTGGAAGCACATACCTTGTTCATGGATTGGAAGAATTAACATCATTAAAATGTCCATACTACCCAAAGCAATCTATAGATTCAATGCAATCCTCATCAAAATGCCAACGACATATTTCACAGAACTAGAAGAAATACTTCAAAAGTTCATATGGAACCAAAAAAGACCCTGAATAGCCATAGCAATCTTGAAAAAGAAGGACAAAGTAGGTGGGATCACAATACCGGATATCAGGTCATACTACAAAGCTACTGTAATTAAAACAGCCTGGTACTGGCACAAGAACAGGCATATAGACCAGTGGAACAGAACAGAGAATCCAGAAATTGACCCAAGACATTATGCTCAATTAATAATTGACAAAGGTGGCAAGAGCATAAAATGGAGTAAAGAGAGCCTCTTTAATAAATGGTGTTGGGAAAATTGGACAGCTACATGCAAAAAAATGAAACTAGACCACCAACTTATACCATACACAAGAATAAACTCAAAATCGATAAAAGATTCAAATGTGACTCGTGAATCCATAAAAATCCTACAAGAAAATGTAGGCAACAAAATTTCGGACATACGCAGCAAAATCTTCACTGATACATCATCTAAGGCAACAGATACAAAGGAAAAAATGAACACATGGGACTACATCAAACTACAAAGCTTCTGCACAGCAAAAGAAACAACCATCAAATTGGTAAGGGAACCCACCGTATGGGAGAGCATAATTACCAATGATAAATCAAATAAGGGGTTAATCTCCAAAATATATAGGGTGCTCATACAATTCAACAAAAGGAAGACAAAGAACCCAATTAAAAAATGGACAGAGGACCTAAATAGACACCTCTCCAAACAGGACATACAAAGGGCTAAGAGACATATGAAGAAATGCTCAATATCACTAATCATCAGAGAGATGCAAATTAAAACAACAATGAGGTATCACCTCACACCTGTCAGGATGGCCGCCATCAACAAATCATCAAACAAGTGTTGGCGAGGGTGTGGAGAAAAGGGGACTCTAGTACACTGCTGATGGGAATGCAGACTGGTGCAGCCACTATGGAAAACACAATGGTGTTACCTCAAAAAATTAAAAATTGAATTGCCATTTGACCCAGTGATCCCACTTCTAGGAATATACCCTAAGAAGCCTGAAACACCAATCAGAAAGAATATATGTACCCCCATGTTCATAGCAGTAATATTTATAATAGCTAAGATCTGGAAACAGCCCAAGTGTACATCAGTAGACGAATGGATAAAAAAGCTGTGGTACATATACACAATGGAGTACTATGCATCTGTAAGAAAGAAAGATCTCATCCTTTGATACGACATGGAGGGACCGGGAGTGTATTATCCTAAGCGAAACAAGCCAAGCAGAGGAAGACAAATATCACATGATCTCACTTATTTGTGGAATGTAATGAACATAACAGTCTGAGGAACAGGGTAGACCCAGAGATGTGGAAGTAGGGTACAGACTGACAACCCTCAGAAGAGGGTGTGGGGGGGGGAGGGAAGAGATAAACCACAGAACTTATATGCATGTAGGCATAACCAATGGACATGGACAACAAAGCTGGGGACAGGGTGGAGGGAGATGGGGGGGAGGGTGTCAATGGAGAAAAAAGGAGAAACATCTGTAGCAAAAATAAATTAATAAAAAAATAATAAATAATAATACTAATAAATTTGAAATATATTCACTTTATAGCAAGTTTGCTGAATTACATCAGTTTCTTTATAAAATATTTGTATGTATACATGTGAGGTAACATTAGAGTTCTTGTACCACTTAGAAAATAATCTGTCAAATAACTTGCATTATCAACTATAATTATTTGTTCCTTATAACTAAAAGCCTCTTATACCATTACAAAAATGAGTCATATCTGCTGACAACACCAAGTGCTAGTGAAGATATAGAGCTGCAGAAATTCTCATTTATTGCTGGTGGGAATGCAAAATGGCACAGCCACTTTGGAAGACACTTTGACAGTTTCTTACAGAGCTAAACATACTCTTACCCTATGATCCAGCAACTGTGCTCCCTGGTATTTACCCAAAGAAATTGAAAATGTATATCCACACAAAATCTGCACACAGATGTTTATAGCAGTTTTATTCATAATTTCCAAAAATTGGAAGCAACCAAGATGTTACTCAACAGGTAAATGGATACATAAACTGTGACACGTCCAGACAATGGAATATTATTCAGCACTAAAAAGATAGGAGCTACTAAACCCTGAGAAAGACATGGAGAAACCATAAATGTATATTACTAAGTAAAAGAAGCAAATCATACTGTATGATTCCTATTGAATGACATTCTATAAAAGGTAAAACTATGGACACAGTAAAAAGATTACTGGTTGCCAAAGGTTGAGGGGGAGGGAAGAATGAGCAGAACAGAGGATTTTTAGGGCAGTGAAAATACTCTGTATGATATACAGTGATGGATACACCTCATTATACTTTTGTCCGAATCCATAGAATGTACAACACCAAGAGTGAACTCTAAGGTAAACTATGGACTGTGGGTGATAAAGCTGTGTCAATGTAGGTTCATCCTTGGTTAAAAAAGCACCATTTTGGTCAGTGACGATGATAATAGGGAGCCTATGCATGTGTGGAGGCAAAAGGTATACCGGAACTCTCTGTACCTTCCTCTCAATTGAGTTGTAAACCTAAAACTGCTGTAAAAAATAGTCTTTAAAAAAGTTAGCCACATTCTTCCAAAATTTCCTGCCTCTTGCACTTTATTTCTGGAGCCTGAGATCAAGACATAAAACCTTAATTTGGTACATAATCATTATACACATTGGAACAACTAACAGAAACTCTGCTACATGACTGTTAATTGTGCATTCTTGCCTCACCAAATATACAGAAGATACAAATATACACAATTTACAAAGTAAACTTTGTAAAATAACTCTTAGTTATGTTTTGAGTAGCAATAATGGTAGTAACAACATGAAAACACTTAATTCTTCTAAGTCAATTTATGTACATTATTTTCACCAAGACGGGAATGACCTGTGAGAACAGTAAGGTGGGTATATTATTTACAATGTGAAATTGAACAAAGTACAGAAAGCTTAAATGTGGTTGTATAAAGACATGTTTCTCCATTTCAAAAGTACTAGTACATATCAATAATGAGATATTGATCTACCTATGAACCATTTTCCTTTGCCATCATAATTTGCTTCTCTATTGAAACAATAGCAAATGTCCTCTCTTGTACTCACCCCCTAGTATTCAAAGAACCAAATCAATGGACAATTGATCTGTCTTTTCTTGAGTTAAATCCAACCATCACAAAGTGAGCACAAGATTGAATATTCTTTGGTGGCTTGTGACATCAACTGAGCAACATGAGTGAATTGCAGCTGCATGTCCCCTGTAGGACTATCTATTATCCAATATGTCTTATTTAATTTTCAGTTTCAGGCAGGCAAATTGACCATGTATACTTGCTTGTGTCAGTAGCTAATTTTAGCTCACTAATCTAATTGAAAATGGCATGCCTCTTTAGCTTGTCATGTAAAAATTCACATTTTCTGATTAATGTGATTCATTTATATTAGATTTGACTTGACAAAATGGCAATGTGTAATATAGGAGGCAAGTATGACAGGATTTCTCTCTCTCTTACTCAGTCACACTCTTTATAAATGATCTAGTCAAGGCATCAGGCTATAGTGTTTTCCCTTTAATGAGAAAAATTTTGAACTCACACCTATTTTAATGTGACATTTTTGTTGTTTTCTCACAAGCAGGGCAACCCTTATCAGAAAGGTGACAGTTTTTCCATATCCTACATTACGTTCATTTATGGCAAATGGACAAACTGCTATGATAGAAAAATTGCTCTTCATTACCGTTGTGTGTCTTGTTTGTGTTGAAACTGCTTGCAGGTTAGCTAAAGCTGGATATTTATGCTTTTTTTTACTTCAACGAAAAGCGTGTTTATTTAGGCCAAGGTCTCTTTGGATTATTACTTTTTTAATTGAATTTATTGAGATGACATTGGTTCATAACACCATACAGATTTTATGTGTACAACTCAACTGCATACTGCATCATGTGCCCATTGCCCAAAGCAAAGTTTCATTCTGTCTTCATTTATTCCCACTTTACCCACCTCCACTTCTACCCACCCCCTTTCCCTCTGGCTATCACCACACTGTTGTCTGTGTTTATGTAATATATATATATATTGCTTAATCCCTTCACTTTCTTTCATCCAGCTCCCCAACCCCCCTTCCCTCTGAGATTTGTCAGTCTGTTCCATATATCCTTGCCTCTGTTTCTATTTTGTTGGTCAATTTATTTTGTTCATTAGATTCCACATATAAGTGAGATCATATGGTATTTATCTTTTTCTGACTGGCTTATTTCACTTAGCATAATGATCTGCAGGTTCATTCATGCTGACAAAAAGGGTAAAGTTTCTTCCTTTTTATGGCAGACTAGTATTCCATTATGTAAATGTACCATAACTTTTTTATTCACTCATATACTGATGAGCATGTGGGCTGTTTCCAGATCTTGCTTATTGTAAATAATGCTGTAATGAACACACAGGTACATATATTCTTTTGATACTCTTTCAAATTAGTGTTTAGCGTTTCTTTGGATATATTCCCAGAAATGGGATGTCTGAGTCAAAAGGCAGTTCCTTGTTTTTCTTTTTAGAATGACCACTATTTTTTATTTTTATAACTATACTTTTATTGTTGATAATATTACAGATGTCCCAGTTTTTCCCCCTTTGTCCACCTCTACCCATCTCCCGCCACCCCTTCCCTCTGGCCATTGCCACACTGATGTCTGCGTCTATGGGTTATGTACATATGTTCTTTAGCTAATCCCTTCACCTTCTTTTACCCAATCTCCCTCTCTGTTGTCCCCTCTGACAGCTGTCAGTCTGTTCAATGTATCCATGCCTCTGTTCTGTTTTGTTTGTCAGTTTATTTTGTTTATTAGATTCCACATGTAAGTGAGATAATGTGATACTTGTATTTCTCTGACTGGGTTATTTCACTTAGCATAGTACTCTGCAGGTCCCTCCATGTCGCCTCAAAAAGTAAGAAGTCTTTCTTCCTTACAGCTGCATAGTACTCCATTGTGTATATGTACCATAGCTTTTTTATCCACTCATCTACTGATGGGCACTTGGACTGTTTGCAGATCCTAGCTATTTTAAATAGCACTGCTATGAACATAGGAGTGCATATATTCTTTTGAATTGGTGTTTGGGATTCTTAGGATATATTCCCAGAAGTGGGATTGCTTGGTCAAAAGGCAGTTCCATGTTTAATTTTGGGGGGAAACTCCACACTGTTTTCCACAGTGGCTGCACCAGTCTGCATTTCCACCAACAGTGCACTAGGGATCCCTTTTCTCCACATCCTCGCCAGCACTTGTTGGGTGATTTATTGATGACAGCCATTCTGGCAGGTGTGAGGTAATATCTTTGTGATTTTAATTTGCTTCTCTCTGATGATTAGTGACATTGAGCATTTTCTCATATGTCTGTTGGCCATCTGCATGTCGTCTTTAGAAAAGTGTCTATTCAGGTCCTGTGCCCATTTTTAAATGGGATTATTTGTCTTCCTGGAGTTGAGTTGTATAAGTTCTTTATATATTTTGGAAATTATGCCTTATCAGATGTATCATTGCTGAATATGTTCTCCCATACAGTGGGTTCCCTTTTCATTTTGTTGATGGTTTCTTTTGCTGTGCAGGAGTTTTTTTTAATTTGATGTAGTCCCATTTGTTTATTTTTTCTTTTGTTTTGCTTGCCCCAGGAGACATATCAGCACAAACATTGCTATGAGAGATGTCTGGGATATTACTGCCCATGTTTTCTCCTAGGATTTTTATGGTTTTGTCACTTACATTTAAGTCTTTTATCCATTTTGAGTTTATTCTTGTGTATGGTGTAAGTCTGTGGTCTAGTTTTATTTTTTTGCATGTACCTGTCCAATTTACCCAACACCATTTATTGAAGAGACTGTCTTTACTCCATTGTATGCTCTTGCCTCCTTTGTCAAATAGTAATTGACCATATAAGCATGGGTTGATTTCTGGGCTTTCTCTTCTATTCCACTGATCCATATGCCTGTTCTTATGCCAGTACCAGGCTGTTTTGATTACAATGGCCTGGTAGTATACTTTGATATCAGGTATTGTGATACTTCCACCTTTGTTCTTCTTTCCCAAAATTGCTGAGGCCATTTGGGGTTTTGTTTAGTTTCATATAAACTTTTGGAATATTTTTTCTGGATCTGTGAAATATTCCATTGGTATCTTAACAGGAATTGCATTGAACATATAGATAGCTTTGGGTAGTATGGACATTTTAATGATGTTAATTATTCCGATCCATGACACAGTATATATTTTCACTTATTTGTATCTTCCTTGATTTCCTTCTTCAGTGTCTTACAGTTTTCTGTGTACAGATCTTATACCTCCTTGGTTAAATTTATTCTTAAGTACATTATTATTAATTTTGTTACAATAGTAAATGGGATTGTTTTCTTGGTTTCTCTTTCTGATAGTTCATTACTGGTGTATAAAAATGTCACCAATTTCTGAATATTAATTTGGTATCCTGCTACTTTTCTGAATTCATTTATTAAATCTAGTAGTTTTTTGGTGGATTCTTTAGGGTTTTCTATTTATAATATCATATCATCTGCAAATAATGACACTTTTACTTCTTCTTTCCAATTTGGATGCCTTTTATTTCTTCTTATTGTCTGATTGTTGTGGCTAGGACTTCCAGTACTAAGTTGAATAAGAGTGGTGAAAGCAGACATCTCTTCTTGTTCCTGATCTTAAGGGAAATGATTTGTTTTTGCCCTTGAGTATGATGTTGGCTGTGGGTTTATCATATATGGTCTTTATTACCTTGAGGTATGTTTCCTCTATTCCTACTTTGCTGAGAGTTTTTTTTATCATAAATGGGTGCTGGATTTTATCAAATGCTTTTTCTGCATCTATTGATATGATCATACAGTTTTTATCCTTCATTTTGTTTATGTGGTGTATCACATTTATTGATTTACGGATATTGTACCAACCATGCATCCCTGGAATAAATCCCACATGATCATGGTGTATGATGTGTTTAATGTATTGCTGGATCTGCTTTGCTAATATTTTGTTGAGGATTTTAGCGTCTATGTTCATCGTAGATATTGGCCTACAATTTTCTTTCTTTCTAATGTCTTTATCTGGTTTTGAATTAGAATGATGCTGGCCTTGTAAACTGAGCTTGGGAGTTTTCCCTCTTCTTATATCTTTTGGAATAGTTTGAGAAGGATAGGTGTTAGTTCTTGGAATGTTTAGTAAAATTCATTTGTGAAGCCATCCAGTTCGGGATTTTATTTGTTGGGAGTTGATTACTGTCTCAATTTCACTAGTTGTAATCTGTCTATACAGATTCTCTGATTCTTCCTGATTCAGTTTTGTAAGATTGTATGTTTCTAGGAATGTATCCATTTTGCCCAGGTTGTACAATTTGTTGGCATGTTGTTTGTAATATTTTCTTACAATCTTTTGTATTTCTTTGGTGTCAGTAGTTACTTCTCCTCTTCCTATTTCTGATTTACTTATTTGGGTCCTCTCTCTTTTTTTCTTGGTGAGTTTGGATAAAGGTTTGTCAATCTTGTTTATCTTTTTAAAGAACCATCTCTTGGTTTCACTGATCTTTTGTATTGTTTATTTAGACACTATTTTGTTTATTTCTATTCTGATCTTAATTTTTTTTCTTCTCCTGTCTTTGGGTTTTGTTTTCCAGTTCCTTTATTTGTAAAGTTAAATTATTTGAAAATTTTCTTGTTTTCAGAGGTAGGCCTTTAATGCTATGAATTTCCATCTTAGGACTGCTTTTGTTGTGTTCCATAAATTTTGGGTTGTTGTGTTTTCATTTTCATTTGTTTCAAGGTAACTTTTGATTTTTTATCTCATTGTTAACACATTGTTAACACATTTAACACATTGTTTAGTAACATGTTATTTAGCCTCTATCACTGTGTGCTTTTCACTTTTTTTCTTGTGGTTGATTTCTAGTTTCATATCATTATGGTCAGAAAAGATGCTTGATATGATTTCAATCTTCTTAAATTTATTGAGACTTGTTTTGTGTCCTAACATATGGTCTATTCTAGAAAATGTTTCATGTGTATTTGAAAAGAATGTATATTCTGCTGCTTTGGGGTGAAATAACTCTAAAGATATTAATTAAATCCATCTGATCTAGTGTGTCATTTAAGGCTACTCTTTCCTTGTTGATTTTCTGTCTGGAAGATCTATCCATTGATGTCAATGGGGTGTTAAAATCCCCTGCTATGACTGTATTACTGTCAATCTTCTCCTTTGTGTCCATCAAGATTTGCTTTACATATTTAGGTGCTCCTATGTTGGGTGCACAAATGTTCACAAGGGTTATATCTTCGTGTTGGATTGCTCCTTTTATCATTATGTAGTGTCCTTCTTTGTTTCTGACTATAGCCTTTGTTTTAAAGTCTATTTTGTCAGATATAAATATTGTTACCCAGCCTTTTTTTCATTTTCACTATAAGCTCACATATTTTTATTTAATCTTCAATGAACGTGTAATTTTATAGATGGGAAAACTGAGACTCAGAATGAGCGATGACTTGTAAAACATCAAAACCAACCTGTGTTTGGCAATCTGGGCATGACTTCAGGTTATGATATTCTATTCCCTGTCATGAGCTCTTTCAGGTGATTCATATTGCCTAGGCTTACCTTTCTAACCTTATTTCTCTTTACTTTTCTACATATACGGTTTACACTGGTTCAGGTGTCTACACTGTCTCCACAAATATAATGTTTGTACTTTGTTCATCCTATCCCTTTATTGGAATGCCTTTTCTTCCTCATTTCGATACTCAAATTCCACCCATCTTCCAGGGCAACACAAGCCCCATCTCCTCTGTCTTCATTGACCTCCCTCTACTTTCAATTTCTATAACATATCATGCAATTCCAAATATTAGCATGCCATCATCATTATTTTATAGATGTTCATCATTTCTACCAAAGCATATTGTGAGCTGCCCTATAGCAAGTACCAGTTTTATGTGCCTTCGGTATTTTTTGGCCCACTCATAAGCCCATTGTAAATAATAATAACTTATTTTTCCTTTAAATCAGTCTTTTCTTTTTTGCCCTTTTCTCAATGAGAATAAAAAGAATTTGTTCAAGGACTATAATTGAATTTCAACCATCAGTCATTCTGCATTTTAGTTTTGCAATATAATAACAGTAATTCTTACTAGGTTGATTTTTTCCATTTAACATAAAACAATAAATGTAAAATATGGGAAATAAATTACTTTAAGAAGTATTCTGAATGCCATTTGGAATTTTTAGGTTAACCTGAGTAAATAATTTGAAAATGCTGGTGTCATGCATTTTTATGCCTCCAAACTGGTTTATTAAAGTGAAATACGTAATCATTTATTAAACACAAACACAGGCCCGGCTGGTGTGGCTCAGTGAATTGAGCATCATCTCATACACCAAGAGGTCACTGGTTCGATTCCCAGTCAGGGCACATGCCCGGGTTGTGGTCTTGATCCCCAGTTGGAGGGGTGTGCAGGAAGCAGCTGATCGATGGTTCTCTCTCATTGAGGTTTCTCTCTCTCTCTCTCCCTCTCCCTTCCTCTCTCTCTAAGAAATCAATAAAAACATATTTTAAAAAATCAAACAAACACAGATCATTTAGACCCAGAAAATGTAGTAGACACGGTAAAAATGGCCCCTTTAATTCCCAATGTCACAACACACTGTCTCAACAACACAGTGATGGGGAAACAACTTTGATATGGTTCTGGCTAGAGTGTGCACCTCAACTTGCTGCTTCCTCCTTTACCAGAAACCACACTTCTTCTCCAAGTCCTCCTCTTCTCCCTTGCACCCCATCCTACCTCCCCTTTCCATGTTCTGCCAAATGTCTGAATATTTCTCAGGACTAATTTTGTCTAAATAATTTCATTTGCATTTTGGTAAACTGATATTAAGAAGTGATTTTGCTTTGAATACATTTTTTCTGAAATGGTATAGGGCTCAAAGGTATAAAAGAAAGTTATTGAGAGAGAGAGAGAGAGAGAGAGAGAGAGAGAGAGAGAGAGAGATCTATACTAGCTTCACAGAATATTTGTGTAAAAATTTCTGGTGATGACTCATTAGATGTAAACTTTGTATCTTTTTGTATCTTTTTTTATTCCTACATCACTCTTTTCTTAAGTTTCTCACACATTAATGATCCTGATATACACATTTTCCAAGATTGATGGATGACTAGCTGAAAGGTTTCATTGCCCAAGGCAAGGGAGAGGTCCATTAACTTCACATAGTCAATAATTTCCCTGGGTAATGCCCTCTTCTGAAATTTTATTGCTCATAAAACCTGTGTTTTAATGTTCAGAAAAATTAAATATCATTGTAAGTTGCTCATTCTTAAAAGTATACCTGTCCTTGCCTTTTTGCTGTGTCTTCATTTCTCAAATATGTTGGAATACTCTTTTTATATGATTTTTTATATTTAAATTTTGTTTGCTTTTTATATATTGAGTTCCACACTTAGAAACTAATATTCATTTTCAAGGGATGTATTTATATAATTCCCTTAACTAAAGAAATTAAACATATTATTCTGAAATGGAGTACCTGTAACTAATAGCTTTAGTCAAACTATGTACATCTGATGGGTCTACTAGGAATACTAGGATGCCAAACCACCAGATGAAAAATGAAAATAAGAAAAGTACACCTACCATCAATTGGGGGAAAAATGTTACAACTTTGTTTCGTTGCTGTGTGGTTTAATGAATTGACTGATTCAGACTGAATGTGAGGCCATTCTTCCTGCAGACCTTCGTTTTCATCCATAAAAAACCTTCTGTGGGCTCTTATTGGCCTTTTAGTTTAATATGTCAACCCATCTGAAACCATTAACTGTTTTCATGGCTTTTAATTTTCTTTTCACTTTTTCAATATTTTGTTGTCTTGCGGTCTTTTTTTTTTTTTTTCCATCACCATGTATCCCCTCTTTGCCCTCTTCCACCTCCATCAACCTCCCTCCCCTTCCTGCCATCTCATGGCTTTTAATTTTTGAATCTGTTCAGATTAAAAAAGGGGTTCTTTGTATTTTCTGAAATATGTCCAAATGGATTTTCATTTTTATTAAAGACAGAGCTAAAGGTATTAACTGGTCAAATAAAAGTGGGAACATTTACCTAAATATTTTTCACTTACTCGGGGAAATTACCAGCAATCTATAATCTTGGGTGCATGCAATTTCATCCAGATTGTATCTAAATACAGAATGCGAAGTTCCCACTCCCAGTTTACTTTCTTTCAATGATGAAATTAAAAAGCACAGAGAGAATGGGTTGGAATTCAAAAAATCTTATTTTGAGCTCACCCTGACCAGCCAAGTGACCTCTGGAAATCACTTAACCTGCTAGTGTATTAGTTATACATCACCTCTTGGAAACAATGTTTGCTAGCAATATTTGTTGCTAGCCCTGCCTTACAGGGCTATAGTGAAAAGCAATGGAGGCAATGTAGGTGAAAGTGCTTTCTAAAATTTAAAGCCCCAAACAAATAAAAGTTGCTATTGAGATCATCTACCAAATGGAAATATATGTATCTGCTTTTCAACCTTACTACTCCCCTTCACATGAAATGTTTCTCTATAAATTACTTTGTCTGCCATTGGAAACTTGTAAAAGAAAAAAATCAAGGTCAAGAAAATATGCTCATGAGTTATTCTTCTGCATATTAATAAGTGAAAATGGTACCCATTATGGCCCTATAAGTTGTAAAACCTGAGGGAGCCAAGTTAGCTAATTATGTTAATGGTTAGATGCTGGAGGATGTTGAAGATTAATCTCTATATAGAATTTGTCTAATCATCCATTTCTTACCTGCCAATCTGTTCCAACTACTAATCAATCAGGCAGAAAGCACAGAACTCTAGCCATTAGAAAACAAATGGTCACACATATTTAACTACCAGTATGCCTGAATCCTTTATTTTTGATAAAATCATATTGCCTGTGATGAAATCACATTGTAAACATTTGCTTGACCTTTTCAAATATAATGGATTTACCTTTCTATATGGAGCTGTATAATATATGCATACATAAAAATGCCTTTCAATCAGATCAAATACTTCCAATAATATTATCTTTATAATCTGGTCTAGAAAACCCACTTCATTTTCTAAATGATAAGATAGAGGACTAAAAGAAGCTACTGATGTGAAGCAGTTTAAAATGAGCTGGGGGAAATTATTAAAATGTTGGACAGGAAATCTTCATCTCTAGAAATTCATTAGGTGCAAAACTCCATATTTTTTTCTTTATTTTTAATAAAAATATTTTTTTTCTTTATTGATTTTAGAGAGAGAGGAAGGGAGAGAGAGAGAGAGGAAGGGAGAGGGAGAGAGAGAGAGATAGAAACATCAATGAGAGAGAACATTGATTGGTTGCCTCCTGCATGCCCTTCACTGGGGATTGGGCCCACAACCTGGGCAGGTGCCCTGATTGGGAATCGAACCGGCAACCTCCAGGTGCATGGGTCAATGCTCAACCAGTGAGCCACACTGGCTGGGCAAAAATCCATATTTCTTAATAAATTAAAAGGAATCTCAAATGTGTGTAGAGCTTTCAACTAAGGTAATATTGTCATTGTGGGCAGAACAATTCATTATGAGGGACTGTCCCTTAGAGGGCAGGACATTTAGCAGCCAGGCCCTTGCCCTCTATCAACTTTACCCATTGTCATTGTGACAAATGGTTTTTAGAAATATAAATAGCCCACTACTGAGAACCACTGGAAGGAAAATTCTACATATTAAGGTTATAAGAAAATCTAGACTTTTGTTGGAGAGTGGAGACTGGGAACACATAGAAAGAATAATAAAAAATGACAGACAAATGGAATTTTGGAGATAATTTTAATCAACAGTAGTGAAGAAAACAATTTAATACTTTATTATTATATTTACAGATGAGTAGCTTTTGTTGAAACCAACTTTTACATAATTCTTCTTAATCACTTTCAGTTATTTATGATAAAATGCTGTTTACTCTATAAAATGACATTTTCCCATCACTGACTTTAATTTTCTTAGTAAATACAATTTGTTAAAATTCTCCCAAAAGCTCCAGCTCTGCTGTCACAGCTGCTAATACACATCACCCTGTCCTCACATGGCATTGACTCCAGGCAGTTTCCTGTTGCATTCTTCTCCAGATATTTATAAACCAGCTAATAAATGTCATACACTTTCCTTAAAATATACAGTTATGGCCCTGGCCAGGTGGCTCAGTTGGTTGGAGCACTGTCCTATACACTGAAAAGGTTGTGGGTTCAATTCCCTGTCAGGGCACATACCTAGGTTATGGATTCGATCTTTGGTCAGGGTACAGGAGGCAACCAATTGATGTTTCTCACATCAATGTTTCTCTCTCCATTCCTCTCTCTCTAAAATCAATAAACGCGTCCTCAGGTAAAGATCAAAAATATATATAGTCATTAACTAAAAGCTACAAATGGCATCACTATTTCAGAGTAAAATTTTTATCATGGTCTGTAGGTTTAATGTGATTTAGTCTCTGGGCACCTGTGCAACTTGATTTCCTACTCTTTAGCTGCTCACTTTCCCTTAGTTGCCCTGGCTTCCTTACAATTCCTGAAACTCTTTCTTCCTGCTCCTACTTTAGGAATCTTGCACTGATGGATCCATACACCTAGATGTGTTACTCCTTATCTTCACATGGCCCTCTCTTTTTCTTGTTTCAGATATCCATTCATCTCCTCAGAGAGGCCTTCCATGACCAACATATCTAAATGTTCCCCGCCCCTATTCCCCTTAGCCTGATTTACTTTTCTTCAGAGAGCCTACTGCCACCTGCCATTTTCTCCATAGTAGTTATTCAATAAATCCTTTATCAATAACATATTGAGGTTGACAAGAATAGGCTGCCTAAATTTGAGTTCCAGTGCTGTGCCTTACTAACGGGATGACTTTCAGTGGCTCAGTGTCCTTAGCATCTACTTCATAGTGCTGTTGTCCCATCTCCTTTTTTGACATTAAGATGTACGCAAGTTAGGAAGAACTTCAGAGAATATATACTCCAATTTTCCATCCAAGGCAAAACTTCCTTCTCTCTTCCTGTCCTGTGTTCCCTCTTCTTTATTTTATCTTTTTCATGTTACTCAAAAACCTCAGAATGGTGAGGAGAGAGAATCACCTTCAGAGCCCTTAGCCATCTTGTATATGTCCTTTTTTTAAGACTCCTATATGGAAATTTTCAATGGTCCTAATTTCATCTAGAATCCAAATTTCAACGAACATAGCTCTTCAATGGAACTGATTTCTATGTCACATACTACAAACAATGATAATTATTGTTTGGTTATTTGACTAATTTCAGTCTCAACAAATATCTGCATCTCTTATTTCCTCATAGAAGGTGGTAAGTAATTTAGAATAAAAAGGGAGATTGCAGGAAATGTTTAGATATAGCATACACCCTTACAAAACCTGCAATATAATTATGAATATAAAAGTTAATGCTCATCAAATAAGGAATCTTACTTTAATAAGTTTTTTAAACATCTGAGGGTGTTTTGTTGTTGTTCCCAAAAGAAAAATTTTGCTGCTGCATATGTTTTAATAAATATTTTAGTAAAGTTACAAAATTAACAACCAAGATTTTCTCAAGCATTTAAATTCAATTACAAATCTTGTTATACTGCTTACAGATCTAGGGCTTTTAATTTAAAATTTAAAATAATCATTTAGACTTATTTATTGATTGATGTTCACTAGCTCACATTTAATAGATTAAATTACCCTAAACAATTAACCTCAAATTTACTTAAGTTCCCTTAGGAATCATAATCTACATATACAAATTTAATATATATGATTCTTACAAGTTCTTCAAAAGCCTCCCAGGACAGTACTACAAACTCAACAAACAAAATCTTTCTGTTCACTTAAGCAACTCCTATGACTCTAATAGAGAAGAAACATTAATATAGTAAATCAGGACCACTTATACATTTAGGTACTTTTAGAAACGCAATAATATTCTCTTATACCTTTCAAGTCAACTATTAATTAACCATTTCAAACTAAAATTGATTCACATGTCAGATTCTCTAATACATCAGATTCTTTTAAATATGTTAAGCATGTTATAAAGAAAACATACAAAGATCATCACTGAAATGGCAAAAGGTAATTCTAAATTTAGTACAAAGTAATATTACTATAATTTTTATTTTGATTATTATTTTTTTTGCTTTTATAGCTTCAAAGATGCAACTAAAGAGAATAACACGTAGGACCATAATTTCAATTTGTGGTCATAAAAGTCAAGGCCAGGACATAGGAGCCCTCCCTCTCTTATAGTATTTGATCTTTCCCACCTGATTCAACTCAGCTAATCTCCTTACCACCTAGTTGGATGCCATATTGTTGTCATACTTTTTCCTGGCTGGTTCTTATCAGTCACTATTTTCTTTTAATTTTTATATGAGACTATATAGCATATAAGAGTTATAGTATAACATCTAATGGTTACACTGTGCCACATACACACTGTGTGCACAAAAGTAAACTATTGTCATCTTATTTTGAGAATGAATTCCTATGAATAAATATATGCTAGTATTAAAAGATAAGATTATGTTTTAGATCATGCACATGTTTCTTTTCAGAAATACACAATTGTTTATTAGCAGATCTTAAACCAAACAGGATAGCAAAATAATAATAATAATAATAATAATAATAATACAGTATTTTAAATTTGATTGAGTCACTTTTTAGAGTGAATGAGAAAATTTGATTAAAAGGTAAAGAGGGAACTAATTGGTGTTTGTCGGGATTTCACATATAACTTTCTAAGCTTTTAAAAAAGCTTTTTTTAAAGTATAATCCACGGGTGACCTATTACACATGAAATATAGCTGACGGTCAATCTCAGTGGATAGAAACATGTATTAAAATCAAATTTCATTTATAGCCCCCTCCTTCTTTCCTTTTAAACTGCCTCAATTTATTGTATTAATGGCATTTTAAATCCAGAGCTAAAGAATAGGACATGAGCTTTCAACAATAAAGATAAGAAATAAAATTAAATAAAATAAAGAATAGAACATGAGGACAAGCAAAGAAGTTGAATTAACTTTAAAGTGCTCTTCATATTATCCTTTAAAATCTCTACCTCTCCAAAAAAAAAAAAAAAAAAAAAAAAAGGATTCAAAGTGTGACATTATTTAAAAGAAATTTTCAAGTGCAGTCATTTACAAAGCTGGCTGAGGAAACTATAGGCAATGAAGTAGCCAAAGGAAGAATGTCAGAACAAGCCCGAGGTTTCCATGTGAAGGCCTTGCTTCCTAATTGTTATTATGCTTACAAGGACACTCTGTAAAAAGAAAAATGAACGCCTTGTTCAACACCTGCTGTAAAAAGATGCTGGGACTCTGTGGCTTGCTTAAATCATTTTTTTCCCCTGAAACAAATGGCCGAACAAGCCCTAGGCCATTTAATTTCCAAAAACCAGTAATTAAAATGAGTAACATCATCAGAATTTGGCAGGGCCACAGCTTTCTTCTCCCTTTTCATTTTCACATAAATTTCAGTGAAGGTCAGATTTGTTGAAGGGAGGAGAGGGGGGCGAAACCTGCCGGCCGTGTGCTCATGGGAGGTTAAAATATGACTTGTTCACAGTGTCCCTCATAGTTCAGGACTTAATGGTCCTTGACGGGGATAACCTAGAAGTTAATTTTACTCTGTGTCCCAAAAGCAGTCATTGTCAATGTAATCTTTCTTGTGGGCTGAAGGGTATCGTCAACAAATGATCCGACTTTCAATAGCAATTGACCAGCAATGTCTTGGGCCCCAAGAGTCATGGATGTGATCTGTTTCCTACTTATAGTGTGTAAAAATAGTTTTACCTTTTTTTTTTTTTTTTTTTTGCTTTATTTCTTATACAGTCCATTTTTACATATTTCTCCCTAAGAATTAATTCATAGTAGTTCTGACATTTTTTCTTTACTTAAGGTCATAGTATATCCAATTCATAAACTGTAAAATGCTTCAAAATACAGTGTACACTTATATCAAGAAAAAGTATCTTTTAAAATATTTGGCTAGCTCTTTATTTGGGAGAACTGGAGTGGAACAATGCAGAGAATATGTGCTTTGGTGTGAGTCTTGGTTTCTCATCTTAGGTCTTTTACTTCCTGGATGGGCAAACTGTGTTGAGTAGTTTCACCTCTTGTGGTCTCAATTTCCTAATCTGTGAATCGGAAAGATTAAATCTTGCCTCAGTAAGAATTAAATGAAATGAAGCATGCAAAGCAGATTAACTTTCTGAGGAATAACCCGAGTCTAATTTCTACAAAGGATTCATTGTGGATAAACAGATATGTGTATGTGTGTGTTTTTCCCAGTATACCCTCACCCTAAAGAGAGCAGTTAAGTCTGATCACCTTGAGATTTGGGTTCATCTTACTCAGATGAGAATAACAGGCATTGGTTTTCAAAATGTTAGCCCCCTGGGTTGTTCTTCACAATGGCCCAGATAAAGAGGATGGCCGTTGGAATCTATGGAAGCTAGACAGTAAATGCCAAGGACATGAGCATCAGCAGGGGCCTTGAATGGCAGAGCCTGCTAGGAGGGACATTGCAGTAGAAGGGCTGCACGCTATGATTGAAAGCTTCTAATAGTGGAAAATGTGGAAACAGAGGACAAACGATCAGTCTGAAAATAAAAACTATTCAAAGGCAGGAGTAAGAATATGTGGAGATTACATATTTGTATATAGCATGGAGTAAATATAATATACTACTGCAGATAAATAACAGCAAAACTGAGATATTCCTGATTCTCTCTAATTGAACCGCATGATACAAAAAATTAAAAAGAAAAAAAATAGAGTGATTAAACCCTTTGTGTTTTTGAATGGACTATTAGATGAATCTAGGAGTAGGCAGACAGTTTCTTTTTTATTTGATAGTTTCTGATCACAGATCTCATAATACAACCTGAGAATTGGTTCTTGTCAAATTATTTCTGATCCAATCCACAGGATAAGAAAGATTATGAAAAGAGCACAGTAGACAAGGGAGAAAATTGGGTAAATAATGAGGCTGCTGTGAATGTTTCATTGCTTAGGTGGTCTTCCCAGGCCTCACTAGCCTGTAGAAATGTGATTGCCTTGAAAATAGCAACATTTTCTAGCACTGACCTACTTTACCAGGATGTTTAGAAAATCTCAAGAGACGGATGTGCTCAAGAACAAGTTCACTCCCAGGTTCTCACAAGGCTCTACCAAGAACATGCTATTCTGGGTGGAGAAGAAAGAGATACTCCTCCTCTGTTGAATTGGGTTCTGGTCTATGTTACTGAAGTTTAACGGAATAGCTTTCTCAGCTTTTACTTATAGTGTTCTTTCATTTTAGCACTTATGTTAGGTATCCAAGTGGCTGGAGAAATGGATTCAAGCTAAAGGCAGAAAGTTTCTCTTCCCTTTGAGGACATAAGACTAGATTAAGCCTGTAACAGACATTGTCAGTGTCCTGTCTATGTCCCTGGAACTTTATGTATATTGCTGTAGACTTTCAGCTACCCAAATCTATATCCCTAGTCCTAAGGATCTGCCCAGTGCAAAGAAGTGCTGAGAAATTGACACCTCCTGGGAGCAGCCCTCAACCATTGATTCTCAGGATAGGTGTATAAACTTCCCAACTCCCTTACCTCTTGAGCAACTCTGATGTGTGTTATGTGCTGTTTCCCAGAGAAATTCAGCCTCAGGTGCCCATGGTGGTAGTTAGCTTAATGCATTGGCTATCTTCTCTGCCCTGTCTCATGACTCCATTCCTTTACCAATGTTACCTGTACTTCCCAATTAAACTACTTGAATTTGAATCCTTGCCTCGGGTACTGAATCTGAAAAAAACACAGGCTAAGGCAAGCACCTCAAATGAGTTCTTTTCCAAGTTTCTAGCAACCCTTACAAATAGACTCTTCTTTTATCATGCCACATGCTCATCAGAAGCATTCACATATGTCTGTGACACAGTAGTGAACAAACTTGAATTATTTTCCAAGTTACTTCCATGCCCTTATCTGGCAGGACAATCCCACCATTTCACCAGTTATGATTAAATTCTTTTTTGACTCAAGCTGTAACTCATCTTCCTATATCCACATTGCAGCCCAAATTGCTTTTTTTTTAATTTCAGTTTTATTGAGGTATAATTGACAAATACCATTGTAAGATATTTAAAGTGTACATTGTGATGATTTGATATACCTATACATTATGATAGGATTCCTTGCATCTAGTTAATCAACACCTCCATCACCTCACAAATTTATCATTTTTTTTCTTTTTGGTAAGAAAATTTAAATTCTCCTCTCCTAGCAAAGTTCAGTTATA
This sequence comes from Tadarida brasiliensis, assembly GCA_030848825.1. Classification (NCBI taxonomy): domain Eukaryota; kingdom Metazoa; phylum Chordata; class Mammalia; order Chiroptera; family Molossidae; genus Tadarida; species Tadarida brasiliensis. The sequence continues at coordinate 112,450,420 of CM061280.1, read as the reverse complement.
CAATACAGTGTCATCAACGAAATTGTTTTAAGCAAGAAATAGCAAAGGGATTTTTGTTTTTCCAAGAGTATTCAGTTATCATAAGCTTCAGTTGTTTAAAGCCACAGAGCATTGTGAAATAAAAAATAACATACTAAAGCAGCAATAACAGAAATACTACTATGCATAATCCAAGATTATTGTTTGTACTAATATTTGCTCTCTTAATTATTTATTCTGAGACCATATAAGCAAACTATTCAATTCCTTGCTTGCTTAGTAGGCATGAGAAAGGAGCAGGAGTGGAAGGAGAAGTTTGATTTTCACAGGAATATTTGAAAAATTAAATAAAAAGTATTCTATACTTCTCAGTGGAACTGGGATAAAATACAAATAAAAGTACTTTACCTTTAAAATGAATTTTCAAATAAAGACATTTCATGAGAACACTACTATTTCACTACTTTTAGCCTTGATAATATTCATATAGTATAATTATTTGAAACATGGTCTATTTTAAAAATCTTTCATTTACCTGTTCACTCAACCTTTTGTTTTCTCAAAAACAAAACCAGGTGAGTATAACAATTCAGGTTTAAAAACCTCATGTTGTTATATTTTTTTTACCTCTAAATAGAAGTGAAAATCACAAATGAAATAGCTAAAATGTTTCCCATATAAATCTCTCCATGCTAAAATAGAGTAGAAGTAACCTTTCAGTATGTGGTAGGCAGAATCCTAGAATGTCCCTCAACATTCCCACCCCCTGGTGTACACACCTATACAATCTTTTATTGTAAGTAGAACCTATTACTATAATAGGATATAATTCCCATGGTTAGGTTGCTAAGCAGTTGACTTTGGGTTCATCAAAAGAGAGATTATCCTGAGTGGGCCTGATCTAATCAGGTGAGTATTTAAAAGAGATTTGGCCCTTCCTAAAGTCAGATTCAAAGTGCAAGAGAGATTCTTCTTCTGGCCTTGAAGGAGCAAACAGTCATGTTGTAAATTGGCCTATGGAGGAGGCCACATGATAAGGACCTGAGAGTGGCGAGTTGAGGGCCATCCCTGACTGACAGAAAGCAAGAAGACAGGGATCTCAGTCATTTAGCCTCAAGGAAATTAATGTTTCTAACAATTATTTGAGGAAAATTGAAAGGAAATATTTCCCTAGTCAGCCTTCCATATAGGGTCACAGCTGGCTAACATCTTGATTTCAGTCTTTTGAGACCCTGAACAGAGAACCCCATCTAAATGCACCGAATTCCTTATCCATGGAAACTATGAGATAACAAATTTGTGTTGCTTTAAGCTGCTAAATTTGTGGTCATTTGTTAAGCAGCAATATATAACTAATGCACAAAATTTCCCTGGAAACTGAATACCATGATCAGTTTATTAGATCGAAGGCCTAGAATCTCCTGCATAAAACTTTGCACCTCAAAAGACACAATTAAGAAAGTGAAAAGACACTCCATAAAGAGGAAATTTTTGCAAATCATATGTCTAGTAAGAGATTTTATCCAGAATATTTGAACAACTCTTAAAATTCAATAAAAGGACAAGTAACCCAATAATAAAATTGTGCAATTGATCTGAATAAACCCTTCTCCAAAGAAGATATACAAATGACTAAGTACATAAAAATGTGCTCCATATAATTAATCATCAAGGAGATGAAAATAAAAACCACAATGAGATTTCCCTTTATAGCCACTGGGATGGCTAAAATCAAAAGAGGATGTGGAGACACTTGAACCCTCATACATTGATGGTGGAAATGTAAAATGGTGCAGCCACTTTGGAAAACAGTCTTGGCAGATCCTCAAATGATTAAAGGTAAAGTTACCATAATGCCCAGCAACTCCACTCCTGGGTATCCATACAAGAGAAATTAAAACATATATCTACACAAAACCCTGTACATGAATGTTCATAGCAGCATTATTCATAAGAGAAAAATGTAGAAACCACCCAAATGTGTATCAACGGAAGAATAGATAAGTTGTAGTATACCCAAAACAGTAAAATATTATTCAGCATTAAAAAGGAATGAAGTACTGATACATGGCACAACATACTAAGTGAAAGAAGCCTATCACAAAAGGCCACATTGTATGATTCCATTTATATGAAAAGTCCAGAATAGGCAAATCTATATCAACGGAAAGTAGATTAGTGTTTACCAGGCATGGGGGATGGGAATGGAGTATGACTGCTAATAGTACAGGAATTCTTTTGAGGGAAATGGAAATATTCTAAAATTAGGTTGTAGTGATAGTTGCACAGCTCTGGAAATATACTAAAGCCTGTTTAATTGTATACCTAAAAAGGGGTGAATTTTATGGTATGCAATTATATTCCAACTTAGGCTGTTTAAAAAAAACAGCCCGGTTTCTCTTTTGTTTTGCTAGGGCCATGCTAAAAAAAACAAGTATTCTGTGGTTAAAAAGACCAAAAAAAAGGTCAATCTGCTGGTTGGCATAACTGAGTGATCTGATCTGATACCTTTCATGGTGATGTTGGAAAGGCAGCATAGTAGAGGGAGAAGCAGCAGCAATCAAGTAGTGAGTTTTCTTATCCTGCTTACTTCCTCATGAACTGGGGAAAAGAGGGATTGAACTGGATAAATTCTCAGTCACTAACAATTGTTCATATTCTATTCAGCCTGATAACTTCTACAAAAATATCACAAAAATTGTATTTGAAGTATCCAATTGTACCAAGATATCACTGAAAATGTTCTTATCTTGGCTGTTTTAAACCAACAAATTTATCTAAATTCAAAATGCACTGTTATATAACAAGCTGCAGAACAATAGAATAGTGTTTACAATATAATACAAATACACAAAACAAATTTACATATTCTATACTTACATATATGTATGCAAATGCATAGACATTTTTAGAAAAACACACTATTAACTGTGTGGTTGATATTGGGAAGGGGATTTGGTGGCTTAATAATGGAGAATGTTTGTTTTATTTGTACTTTTTTTAATGATCACAAGGAAATTGAACACATGTACTACTGATGTCACTTAAGTAAATAGTTTGTCTTCATCTTTCTTCTGGGTGATGTGCAAAATTTATACAATTTTGATTTTCTTTTCAGATAGATTAATAAACTGCAGTTGTCACTCTGAAAAAAAATGACCTCTAGTGTTTCATATCACTTCCTCTGTGTTATTTATTATCTATTTTAATGTCAATTTAAGGTGAGGATTTCATACAAACTGCCATTTATGTCTAAAGCACAATTATTTGTCTTGGCTTTCCTGGTACTGTTTTTGCTCTTATTTTTTAACCAAATTATTTTTTAAACTTTTTAAATTTAACTATTCTAAAAGCGTGGAAATGAGGAAAGAAAAGAACACAAACTGGTTTAATACAATGAAAAAAATATTTTGGTTCCACTTAGAACATCTAAATGGCTTCCCACTTTCCCTGGTTACTAAATACTCACAAGGCCTTACTCTATTGGTTACTAAGGTAACCCAAAGCTGGCAGCATGTTGACATACCTTTCAAGGCCAAGAGGTTTTGCAGTATTACCCAGATAATGTCACATTAACCTCAAACGTGTCCTTTTCACAAAAGAACAATAATTGTTTGAATGAATCTGTTATAATTTTATTCTTTGTTTTTTAAAGGGACTTTTTGCTGCGCTTTCCTTCAGCTCAGGTACTATTTATTCTATTTTTAAAATAATATAGTAATGGAAGTCAGATATCTTTATTCACTATACTGCATTAATCCACTCATTTGCTTCTTGTGCAGGTTACTCATGATCCTGGGTCAGAATCTTTGTAGTCATCCAAATGGTTCTCAAAAGAGAAGACATGCTTTGATTTACCTTTATAGCTCCATAAAGATATACCCCGTGAAAATCAAGGCAAAGAGGATGTAATGGAGATAAAAGGATAAAATGGAGTCTTTTTGTCTTTTTTGTCATTAATTACAATGCATAAACTCAAATAAGACAAGCAAGATTTTCTGTCCTTGTGTTAAGAATGAGGAGTTGCAGCCAGGAATCAAGTGTATTTCTCCCGTAGCCCATCATTTCAATGTGAAGGTAGGTGTGCTATGGATTGCATCTAAGAAGCAGCTACTTTTCAAAGTTTAACATCATGCTGAGAGCTTATTAGTCTTTTCCAAATAACACAAAGTAATAGTACATTTAGATCACTGTGAATTTGACTAAATACATTAAATATTAACAAAATCAAACACACTAATAGCAGATTACTTCTCTGTTTAACAATTATACACCTAAGAAAAACTTGAGATAATTCACATGTAATAAATCTGATCCAAGAAAATACTTGAATTTAAAATCATGGTACTGTTCAACTATTTGAAAACCCTCCCCACAAATCAAGTACTAACATTTATAGGTGGTGAATTTCTCCCTCTTCTAAAGTTCTTCAGGTTCTTATATATTCAACAGTTCTTGGGAACTCTTAAATGTATTTACTTTGAGTTTAGTTCAAACTCAGGCATCCATAAAGATGACCTTATAAACTTATATTCTATAAAAAATAATTACTATTTCTGGATATAGTCAATTATAGCAAGGTCATATTGAATTGATTGAAGGGCTTAATAAAATGATGTAGAATAAAATATTTTCTCTAAAGTGATAGCATTCCATTCAATTGAGAAAACATTTAGTACATCCCTGTAATAGTTAACATGGTAAATTAAGCACTGTAATTAATTCAGTGTTTTATTTTATTTACTTGTATAATTGTCCATTTAAAGTTTTTTTTCATTGCCCTGGCCGGGGTCATGCGAGATGCAACCAGTCGATGTGTCTCTCTCACGTTCATCTCTCTCTCTCTCTCTCCCCCTCCCTCCCTCCCATTCTATCTGAAGATAAATGGAAAAATATACTTCGGTGAGAATTTTAAAAAATAAAATAAATAAATAAATAAAGTTTATTTCATTAGCCCTGGCCGGTGTGGATCAGTTGGTTGGGCATTGTCCCATGCACCAGAAGGTTGCTGGTTTGATTCCCAGTCAAAGGCACATGCCCAGGTTGCAGACTCAATCCCCAGTAGGGGGCATGCAGGAGGCAGCCAATAGATGTTTCACTCACACATTGATGTTTTTCTCTCTCTCCCTCTCCCTTCCTCTCTCTCTAAAAGAATCAATAAAAAAAAACTATACAAAATGTTTTTAAATTTGTTTCATTAAAGCTAATTTTTATTATTTCCCTGTGGCATCTAACCTTTATCTGAAGAGTGGGTGAAATTATCCACCATTTCCATATTTTGAACTTAATTAACATACAATTATATTCCGGTTAATTTGAAAGTGTTAGGAAACAAACAACATGTTTATGTTTTGCTTACTGTAGAAAACTTGTCATTGAAAATCCAAAATTAGTAAATACCCCATTTTTTTATTCATGATTATAAGAATACCAATTTGCATGCATTTATAACTAATGAACAGTGTGAGATTAGAAGTTGGGGGTTATTTTATGTGATAATACTTCTCAAGAAATATTTTATAGCTAATAATCTTGTATTATATATTTGAAAGTTGCTAAGAGAATAAATCTTAAATGTCCTCACACAAAAAAGAAATGGCAATTACATGAAGTGATGAAGGTGTTAACTAATATTAGGGTGGTAATCATTTTCCAGTCTGTAAGTGTATCAAAACAGCATGTTGTTCACTTAAACTTACACGGTGCTGTACTTCAATTACATCTTGATAAAACTGGGGGAAAAAGAAACATTTTGTTCACTGAAATGCAGTGTAAAGAATATAGAGTTTGAACTCACAGAAAGAGAAACTAAAAAAACAATCCCATTTACCATCATGGCAAAAAAATTAAGATACCTAAGAATAAACTTAACCAAAGAAGTAAAGAACCTCTTCACAGAAAAGTACAGGTCATTGAAAAAAGAAACAGAGAAAGATATTAAAAAGTGGAATTATATACCTTGTTCATTGATTGGAAGAATTAGTGTCATTAAAATGTCCATACTACCCAAAGCAATCTATAGATTCAATGTAATCCTGATCAAAATACCAATGACATATTTCACAGAACTATAACAAATACTCAAAAAGTTTACGTGGAACCAAAAAAGACCCCAAATAGCCACAGCAATCTTGAAAAAGAAGAACAAAGTAGGAGGGATCACAATAACCGATATCAGGTTATACTACAAAGCCACTGTGATCAAAACAGCCTGGTACTGGCACAAGAACAGGCATATAGATCAATGGAACAGAACAGAGAACCCAGAAATTGACCCAAGACAATATGCTCAATTAATATTTGACAAAGGTGGCAAGAGCATACAATGGAGTCAAGACAGCCTCTTCAATAAATCGTGTTGGGAAAATTGGACAGCTATATGCAAAAAAAAATGAAGCTAGACCACCAACTTACACCATACACAAGAATAAACTCAAAATGGATAAAAGACTTAAATGTGACTCGTGGATCCATAAAAATCCTAGAAAATGTAGGCAACAAAATTTCAGACATCACACGCAGCAGAATTTTCACTGATACAACGCCCAAGGCAAGAGAAACAAAGGAAAAAATGAACACATGGGACTACATCAAACTAAAAAGCTTCTGCACAGCAAAAGAAACAACCATCAAAATGGAAAGGGAACCCACTATATGGGAGAGGATGATTGCCAACGATACGTCAGATAAGGGGTTAATTTCCAAAATATATAGAGTGCTCATACAACTCAACAAAAGGAAAACAAAGAACCCAATTAAAAAATGGGCAGAGGACCTAAAGAGACACCTCTCCAAACAGGACATACAAATGGCCAAGAGACATATGAAAAAATGTTCAGTGTCACTAATCATCAGAGAGATGCAAATTAAAACAACGCCTGTCAGAATGGCTGCCATCAGCAAATCATCAAACAACAATTGCAGGTGAGGATATGGAGAAAAGGGGACTCTAGTACACTGGTGGTGGAAATGCAGACTGGTGCAGCCACTATGAAAGACAATATGGTGTTACCTCAAAAAGTTCAGAATTGAACTGCCATTTGACCCAGTGATCCCATTCTAGGAATGTATCTTAAGAAGCCTGAAACACCAATCAGAAAGAATATATGCACCCCTATGTTCATAGCAGCACTATTTACAATGGCTAAGATCTGGAAACAGCCCAAGTGCCCATCAATAGATGAGTGGATAAAGAAGCTGTGGTACATACAGACAATGGAGTACTATGCAGCTGTAAGAAAGAAAGATCTCTTATCCTTTGAGACGACATGGAGGGACCTGGAGAGTATTATCCTAAGGCTTAGAACCTAAGCGAAACGAGCCAATAAGAGAAAGACAAATATTACATGATCTCACTTATTTGTTGAATATAATGAACAAAACAAACTGATGAACAAAATAGACAAAATAGACATAGAAGTAGGGTGCAGACTAACAAACCTCAGAAGAGGGGGTGGGGGGGAGGGAAGAGATAAGCCACAGAACTTATATCCATGTATACATAACCAATGGACATAGACAACAATGCATGGGATGGGGTGGGGCGGGGGGATCAGGAGGAGAGTGTCAATGGGGGGAAAAGGAGAAGCATCTGTAACAAAAATAAATTAATTTAAAAAAATGTTTTAAAGAATATAGAGTTTGAAACTGAATAAAAAACTATAAGACAATTAGGTGCATTTTGCATAGTTACATATTCAGATTTATCTAGGTAAAAAATAAATTCCTTGGTCTTTTCCCTTGTTTTAATTGTTTTCCTTGCTCATTTATAGTTTGTACTGTCTCACTATGTTAATTAAATCCTGAAAGGGTACAGTCAAGTGACATGAAGCTTTATTTCATTAAGTAACCCCTGGTTTTTAAAAAATAGGTTCAAACCTCAATTAAGATCATGTAGACTGTTAACAAATAAGCTGCCTTAAATAGAATAAAACATTGACACAATGCAATATATAGATCATGTATCATAGAAATGTACACTTGAAACCTATATGATCTTATTAACCAATGTCACCCAAATAAATTTAATTTTTAAAAAGATCACATAGACTGTTAACAAATAAGCTGTCTTAAATATAATAAAATATTGACCATAACACAGGAAGATGTAAAAACATTTGGAAAGGAGCAGTTGTTGGGAAGGATTCTAAAACTTAAGGGAAAAGATAAAATATGATAATAGAATAGTGATTATATTTACAGACAATAAAAAGGTTGCCTTTTCCTCCTTGGGTTTTGTTGAAGATGTAATATATTGAAAGGTTTTATTCCCCATTTTTGAGCTCCATGTGAGTAAGTTTTCTGATTCTTTTTATTTTTTTATTGAATATATTTGACATAAAACATTGTGTAAATGTAAGGTGTACAATGGGTTGCTTTGATATATTTACATATTGTAATATGATTCCTGTCATAGCAATATTTATCACATAACATAATTATAGTACAATATTGTTGTCTATATTCATCATATTACACACCTTTAAGCAATACCAATCATATCCCCCCATTCCCCACCTCCTGGTAACCACCATTCTACTCTTTATTTTCTTTTACAAGTTCGACTATTTTAGATTCCACATCTAAGTGATATCATGCAGTACTTGTCCTTCTCTGACTTATCTCACTCAGTGTAACGTGCTCAAGGTCCATCACAAATGGCAGGATTTCCTCCTTTCTCATAGTTGAATAATATTCCATTGTGTTTATGTATCACATCATTTTTATCCATCCATCTATTGATGGGCAGTTAGGTTGCTTCCAATCCATCTTGGTCTGATTCTTCTTAATTTAAGAAAATTCCCCCTTAAGTATTTCATGGTCATTGCTTTACTGAAGAAGAATAAACACTGTACAATACAGGGTGAGGCAAAAATAGGTTTACAGTTGTGAGTATGTGAAACACAAGATTTTATTCTTATATTATTATTTATTAATTATTGCATTAATTTCCATACTCACAACTGTAAACCTACTTTTGTCCCATCCTGTATATTGGAAGATACGGGATAAATATTTAAATTCTGCCCGGCCGGTGTGGCTCAGTGGTTGAGCATTGACCCATGCACCAAGAGGTCGCCGGTTCGATTCCCGGTCAGGGCACATGCCCAGGTGGTGGGCCAAATCCCCAGTGGGGGGCATGAAGGAGGCGGCTAATTGATGGTCTCTCTCGTCGATGTTTCTATCACTCTCTCCCTCTCCCATCCTCTCTCTCTAAAAATCAATAAAGAAAAAAATTTTTTTAATTCAATTTGTCCTGTTTGAGAAATCTTAGTCATATATAGCCAGTTATAATATCAGATAAATAATAAGTGAATCACAAACGTTTTATCATTTACTCAATGTCTAACACTGTCTCAGAAGTTACTGAATACAGTTTAGTTATCAGTTAGACATTTAAAAGAAATGTAACCTGCATCTCTCTGATGATTAGTGACATTGAACATTTTTTTCATATGTCTCTTGGCCATTTGTATGTCCTGTTTGGAGAGGTGTCTATTTAGGTCCTCTGCCCATTTTTTAATTGGATTCTTTGTCTTCCTTTTGTTGAGTTGTATGAGCACTATATATATTTTGGAAATTAAGCCCTTATCTGATGCATCATTGCCGATTATGGCCTCCCATATAGTGGGATCACTTTCCGTTTTGATGGTTGTTTCTTTTGCTGTGGACAAGCTTTTTAGTTTGATGTAGTCCCATGTGTTCATTTTTTCCTTTGTTTCTCTTGCCTTAGGTGTTGTATCAGTGAAAATTCTGCTGCGTATAATGTCTGAAATTTTGTTGCCTGCGTTTTCTTCTAGAATTTTTATAGATTCACGAGTTACATTTAAGTCTTTTATCCATTTTGAGTTTATTCTTGTGTATGGTGTAAGTTGGTGGTCTAGTTTCATTTTTTTGCGTGTAGCTGTCCAATTTCCCCAACACGATTTATTGAAGAGACTGTCTTGACTCCACTGTATGCTCTTGCCAACTTTGTCGAATATTAATTGAGCATATTGTCTTGGTTCAATTTCTGGATTTTCTATTCTGTTCCATTGATCTATATGCCTGTTCTTGTGCCAGTACCAGGCTGTTTTGATTACAGTGGCTTTGTAGTATAACCTGATATCTGGTAATGTGATCCCTCTATGAGGTATCATCTCACACCTGTCGGAATGGCAGCCATCAACAAATCATCAAACAACAAGTGTTGGCGAGGGTGTGGAGAAAAGGGGACTCTAGTACACTGCTGGTGGGAATGCAGACTGGTGCAGCCACTGTGGAAAACACTATGGTGTTACCTCAAAAAGTTAAAAATTGAAGTGCCATTTGACCCAGTGATCCCACTTCTAGGAATATACCCTAAGATATCTGAAACACCAATCAGAAAGAATACATGTACCCCTATGTTCATAGCAGCACTATTTACAATAGCTAAGATCTGGAAACAACCCAAGTGCCCATCAGTAGATGAGTGGATAAAAAACCGTGGTACATGTACACAATGGAATACTATGCAGCTATAAGAAAGAAAGATCTCTTATCCTTTGAGATGACATAGAGGGACCTAGAGAGTATTATGCTAAGCAAAACAAGCCAAGCAGAGAAAGACAGATATCACATGATCTCACTTATTTGTGGAATATAATGAACTAAACAAACTGATGAACAAAACTGGCCCAGAGACATAGAGGTGGGGTACAGACTGACAAGCCTCAGAGGAGAGGGGGGGTTGGGGGGAAAGAGATAAACCACAGAACTTATATGTATGTATGCATGACCAATGGACATAGACAACAAAGCTGGGGATGGGGCGGGGAGGATGGGGAAGAGGGTGTCAATGGTGGAAAAAGGAGAAACATCTGTAACAAAAACAAATTAATAAAAATATATAAATAAATAAATAAAAGAAATGTAACCTTATTTTGTAACTCAGCTAGTCAAGCAGGATATATTGATGACATAATCATGCCTTATCTTTCCTCCTAAAATGTAAACTTAGGATCAAGGACTGGTTCTTACTCTTTTTATCCTCCACATTTCATATCACTGAATCCCACACTGAGAATGTGAAGAGATATAGGAATCAAAACCAGACTTTTTCTTCTTGACAATTTAATTTAAATCTTGGTTAAAAGGCCCTGATGATTATGATTTCTCTAACTGACCCCACTTGTCTCTACTAGTTCACACAATCAGCTAAGTTGGTAAACATATAACAAAAAAAAAAGAATAGACTGCCCCCCACCTGTTTTATCTCTATAAAAATAAGTATCTTATTCATGCAGTGACCTGTGTGTATTAGATTTTGTGTGTATTAATGAAGACCCATACACACATCATTTCCCTTAAAACCATTGTCATGAAAATATTTTCAATATATACAAGCACTTTCTAGTTTGTTTCCACCCTTGGAGTTTAGCCAAATTTAATGTTAGTTACAGTAATCAAGATTCTTCGTTCAAATTATTAAAAATTGCACTCCTTTTAGTTGGCCAGTTTCACAATAAAGTTCATCATTTCAGTTTCTGACCACTACAGAATTTTATTTGGGTAAACATGTACTTTTAGCCATAAAGCATTTCAAAGCTTTGAGAAACATAATGAGGGGAGATGGAGAGGGAAAAAATGTTGATTTGTCTAGTTCTGATCAATTACAAAGATTATATGAAAAAAAGCAACTGTGATTACCTAAGGTTTTTTGGGGGGAAAAACATAACTGTTCAACATGTTCAACTTGGAGCTCCAGAAAAATTATTGTCTTTGACCTCCAGCCCAGCTCCATCCTTCAATTTCTGATTCCTAAAAGAATCCAGTTGACATTTTATCTTGGAGCCTGTGAGCTGATTTAAGTATTTTGTATCCACATTCTGGCAAAAACCCTTTACCACAACTTTTCTCTATTGATGTCCATCCCAAAAGTTTCTATCCAAAATGTCTGGATTTTACTGGAAATGCCTACAAGTCATTATTTACATGATATTGCCAATATGTAGTTTATAAGGGAAACTGGTTCACTGTCAGTGTTGCTACTCTTCAAAAGACAGCAAATTAATGGTAAAATGTTAGGAGTAGCTATCATTATTGTATACCTAATCTCTTCTAGGTATAGTATTAGGCATTCTATACATGTTTCTTAGTGATATAAAGAATTGTTTCTTTCAATATAGTATGTAAACATTGCTTCTGTAATAGGATATCTGGCCAAAGTGGTGAGAATCCTTAAACACTTCAGATTTAAAAAGGTTAAACACCACCCTGCCAGTGTGGCTCACTGGTTGAGCATCGACCCATGCACCAGAAGGTCACCGGTTGGATTCTCAGTCAGGGTACATGCCCAGTTCTTGGGCCCAGTCCCCAGTGGGGGACATGCAGGAAGCAGCTAGTTGATGTTCTCTCTCATCGATGTTTCCATCTCTCTCTCTAAAATCAATTAAAAAATTAAAACAAAAGAAAGGTTAAACACCTCTGTAATTCACTTTGCTTCTGCAATGATGAAACAGAGCACATACATTCCACATGTATAGAAGGGAGCTTTGGGCTTTGGTTTTACTTTTTACTCTAGCTCTAAGATGGTACCCTGTGGAAAATTATATACTTAAATTAAAAATTGTAAAATTCAAAATTTAGAAGGAGTTATTGTTAAGTAAATTCCCACCCCAGAGAAGGAACAGATGGAACCTCAGTGGATGTCTTCCTTCCTTACACAGTTCACTGAGTGATAGAGGGTGTGCTCACACACCACCTGTGTACCTACCATAGCATCCCAAAGGGCATGTGATCCCCAGTGGCATCACTGCCTGCCTGGAAAGAATGTTAATATTATCAAGACAGCCTGGTCTAGCACTTTGACATCCAAAGTACTGCCACAAACTTACTGGGTAACCTCAGGATGTTGGCTCTCTATCTCAGGGCCATGGCTTCTTCATATAAAACAAAAGGATTAGGCTAGGCTTATCTTCAAACTAAACAATCCATGACTGGAATGCAGATAAATTGTTTTACTACATACATCATCATGCCCTGGCTGGTTTGGCTCAGTGTTAGAGCATTGGCCCGCAGACCAATGAGTTGTGGGTTCGGTTCCAGCCAAGGGCACGTACTTCGTCCCCAGCCTTGGTTAGGGTCATGCGGGAGACAGCCACTCGATGTGTCCCTTTCACATAGATGTCTCTCTCTCTCTCTCTCTCTCTCTCTCTCTCTCTCTCTCTCTCTCCCTCTCCCTTCCTCTCTCTCTCTCCCACTCTATCTGAACAAAAATGGAAAGATATCCTTGGGTGAGGATAAAAAAATAAATAATAAATAAATAAATAGGTATTAAAAATAGGAAGATGGCGGCGGGCAGGACCAGAGGGAGGGTGAGTGTGTGAGAGAGTGTGAGTGGACATGAAGGTGGACAACCAAACTCGTGCAGTGCAGAGACGCGGAGCAGAAGGTTCCTGTGCTGTGGACAGGGAGCAGCCAGCTACTGCGGTAAGCAGCTCTTCAGGGCGCTTCTCCCTGCGACTCAGGGAGGTCCAACCGTTTTGGAAGATCCCGAGTCCTCCCTGGGAGGCGACAGTGGGAGCAGCTAGGGCCCAGAAACCTGAGCCCACCAGTGCACCTGGCACCATAGGACCAGTGGATACCCTGTGCCAACACAGACCAGTGCACAGTAGTGGAGCTGCCAAGGTGCTGGTTGTGGAAGCCGAAAATGGCCAGGAGCTCAGCACCATCCCCCACAGTAGCTGCCTGATCAGAGTCGATATATACCCCCAGCAACAGAGGCTGGGGAGCAGACATTCATCCCCACACAACAGAAGCACAGAGCAGCAGCAGAGAACCATCCCCAAAAACTACAGCAAAGGCTGAGCAGAAGCTGAGCCCCCCAGGTCAGCAGCACTCCTCAGCCGCCAGCGGTGGGACCTGGGGCACCACAGAGGCCTGTGCGACCCAGTGGCCCACAAGATAGGTTTGGAGCCTGGTCTCCAAAGACACTGTGCAATCCAGCTGCCTGCGGGACCTGCTGGGTGCTAGGGCACCAGAGAGGCCCATATGACACAGCAGCCCACAAGATAGGTGTGGAGCTGGGTCTCCAAAGAGACTGAGCAATCCAGCTGCCTGCTGAACCTGCAGGGTGCTGGGGCACCAGAGAGGCCTGTGCGACCCAGCTACCCACAAGATAGGCCTGGAGCTGGGACTCCAAAGAGACTGGTGATCCAGCTCCCCACTGGATCAGCGGGAAGGGGAGGCTGCAACTGGTCCTGCACAAACCAGCTGCCTACAAGATCAGCAGGGAGCCAGGGTTCCAGTGAGGCTTGTGCAACACAGCTGCCCACTGTATGGGCAGGGAGCTCGGCTCCAATAGGGCCTGAGCTATACAGCTACAGGTGGCACCAGTGACCAGCTAGGAACACAGCACCAGAGGGGCCCACATGATCCAGCAGCAGCACCTACCAGGACACATCACTACCAGCCCCCAGTAGTCAGTCCTCCAGGATCCACAGCAGGCAAGAGGCAACACTCAACAAAACAGTCTGGGAGGCACAGTAGCTTTATTTGATATACAGTGAACTGCCTACACATCCAAATATCCCTCACCGGGTCTAGAGCTACCAGACGGCTAAAATGGGGAGACAAAGAAACAACACTCAAAGCAAAAAAGGAATCACTAGAAAAGGAACTACAGGAAATGGAAGAAAGCAATTTGTCAGATAAAAAATTCAAAGCAATGATTTTAAGGGTGCTCAAACAATTTGGTGAGAACTACAAGCAACTTAAGAATTATGAAGAGCTCACTGGGAACTACTTCAGCTTAAAGAAAGAGGTAGAAGCTATGCATAAAAATCAAGAGGAAATAAAGAATGACATAGCTGTTATGAAAAATACCTTAGAAGGGTTCAATAGTAGATTAGAAGAAGCTGAAGACCGAATCAGTGACTTAGAAGACAAGGTAGAGAAAAACACCCAAATAGAGCAGCAAATGGAAAAAAAAAATTAAAAAGCAGGAGGACAGTTGAGGGGAGCTGTGGGACAATACAAAATGTAACAACATTCGCATTATAGGGATACCGGAAGGAGAAGAATCAGAGAAAGGAATAGAGAACCTGTTTGAACAAATAATGACAGAAAACTTCCCTAAACTGGTGAGGGAAAAAGCCACACAAATCCAGGAAACACAGAGAGTCCCAAGCAAGATGAACCCCAGAAGACCCACAGCTAGACACATCATAATAAAAATGGCAAACATTAAAGACAAAGAAAGAATCTTAAAGGAAGCAAGAGAGAGACAGAAAGTTACCTACAAGGGAGCTACCATTAGACTGTCAGCTGATTTCTCAACAAAAACACTGCAGGCCAGAAGGGAGTGGCATGAAGTGTACAAAGTAATGCAAGGCAAGGGTCTGAATCCAAGACTACTTTATCCAGCAAGGCTATCATTCAAAATTGAAGGAGAAATAAAGAGCTTCATGGATAAAAAAAAAAAAAAAGCTAAAGGAATTTACCACCACCAAACCAGCACTGCAAGAAATGCTGAAGGGACTGTTGTAAGAAGAAGAAGAAACAGAGAAAGAGAGAGAGAAACAGAGACAGAGACAGAAAGAGAGAGGAACACAGGCATAAAATTAAAATGGCAACTAATAACTATCTATCAATAATTACCTTAAATGTAAATGGCTTAAATGCTCCAATCAAAAGACATAGGGTGGCTGATTGGATAAGAAAACACGACCCATATATATGCTGTCTACAATAGACCCACCTCACAACAAAAGACTCACATAGGTTGAAAGTGAAAGGATGGAAAAAAATCTTCCAAACAAAGGGAAATGGAAAAAAAGCTGGGGTAGCAATACTCGTATCTAACAAGATAGACTTCAAAACAAGGGCCATAATAAGAGACAGAGAAGGTCACTACATAATATTAAAAGGATCAATCCAACAAGAGGATTTAACCCTGGTAAACATATACGCACCAAATACGGGAGCACCAAAATATATTTAAAAACTTCTGGAAGACTTCAAGGGAGAGTTCAATAGCAGCACGATCATAGTGGGTGACTTTAACATGCCACTGACACCAATGGATAGATCTTCTACACAAAAAATTAACAAGGACATAGAGTCTTTACAAGACAAACTAGATCAGTTGGACTTCATTGATATTTACAGAACATTTCACCCCAAAGCTGCAGAATATACATTCTTCTCAAGTGCACATGGGTCATTCTCAAAGATAGACCACATGTTAGGACACAAAGCAAGTCTCTACAAATTCAAGAAACTTGAAATCATATCAAGCATCTTCTCAGATCACAGTGGCATGAAACTAGAACTCAATTGCAATAAAAATACACAAAAACATTCAAACACTTGGAGGCTAAATAGCATGCTATTAAACAACAAATGGGTTACTAACAAGATCAAGAAAGAAATTAAAAAC
This sequence comes from Tadarida brasiliensis, assembly GCA_030848825.1. Classification (NCBI taxonomy): domain Eukaryota; kingdom Metazoa; phylum Chordata; class Mammalia; order Chiroptera; family Molossidae; genus Tadarida; species Tadarida brasiliensis. Next base: position 112,434,039 of record CM061280.1, on the reverse strand, counting down.
TTCCTGGAAGCCAATGAAAACGAACACACAACAACACAAAATCTTTGGGACACAACGAAAGCAGTCCTGAGAAGGAAGTTCATAGCACTACAAGCTTACCTCAAGAAACAAGAAAAATTCCTAATTGACTTTCTTTTTTTTTGCATTTATCTTTAGATAGAGTGGGAGGGAGAGAGGGGGGAAGAGAGAGAGAGAAACATCGATCTGAGAGAGACACATTGAGTGGTTGCCACCCACACGACCCCAACCAGGGCCAGGGACAAACTGCAACCGAGGTACGTGCCCTTAGCGGGAACCAACCCGGGGCTGTCTGGTCCGCAGGCTGATGCTCTAACTGCTCAGCCAAACCAGCCAAGGCTTAATTAATTTTCTAACCCTACAACTTAAAGAACTAGAAAGTAAAAAAAAGAAAAACCCAGAGCTTGTAGGAGGACGGAAATAGTAAAGGTCAGAGCAGAAATAAACGACATAGAGACTAAAAAAAAAAAAAAAAACAATTCAAAAAATCAATGAAACAAAAAACTGGTTCTTTGAAAAGATAAGCAAGATCGATGGACCTTTAGCCAGACTCACCAAGAAACAAAAAGAGAGAATCCAAATAAATAAAATCAGAAATGAAAGAGGAGAAGTAACAACTGACACCACAGAAAAACATACTATGAACAATTATATGCCAACAAATTGGACAATCTAGGAGAAATGGACAAACTTCTAGAAATACACAGCCTCCCAAAACTGAACCAGGAACAGATAGAAAACTTGAACAGGCCAATAACAACAAAGGAAATTGAAGACGTAATTAAGAAACTGCCAGCAAACAAAAGCCCAGGCCCAGATGGCTTCACGGAGGAGTTTTATCGAACATTCAAAGAAGATCTAATACCCATACTCCTCAAACTATTCCAAAAAATCCAAGAAGATGGAGCACTTCCAAACTCATTTTATGAGGCCAGCATAATCCTAATTCTAAAACCGGACAAAGACACTAAAAAGAAAGACAATTACAGGCCAATGTTCCTAATGAACACAGATGCCATAATCCTTAACAAAATATTAGCAAATCAGATCCAGCAATACATCAAAAAAGTTATTCATCATGACCAAGTGGGTTTCATCCCAGGCATGCAAGGATGGTACAATATTCGCAAATCAATAAATGTGATACACCACATAAACAAAATGAAACATAAAAACCATATGATCATATCAATAGATGCTGAAAAAGCATTCGACAAAATCCACCACCCATTTCTGATAAAAATGCTCAGCAATGTGGGAATAGAGGGATCATATCTCAACACAATAAAGGCCATATATGAAAAACCTACAGCCAACATCATTCTCAATGGGCAAAAACTAAAAGCATTCCCCTTAAGAACAGAAACAAGACAGGGATGCTCACTTTCGCCACTCTTATTTAACATAGTACTGGAAGTCTTAGCCACAGCAATTAGACATGAAGAAAAAATAAAGGGGATCCAAATTGGAAAGGCGAAAGTGAAACTGTCATTATTTGTAGATGACATGATATTATACATAGAAAAACCTAAAGACTCCATCAAAAATCTATTAGACTTAATAAATGAATTTAGCAAAGTAGCAGGAGACAAAATTAACGTCAAGAAATCGACAGCATTCTTATACACCAATGATGAAATCACAGAAAGAGAAACTAAAAAAACAATCCCATATACCATTCTGGCAAAAAAATTAAGATACCTAGGAATAAATTTAACCAAAGAAGTAAAGGACCTCTTCACAGAAAACTACATGACATTGAAAAAAGAAATAGAGGGAGATATAAAAAAGTGGAAGCATATATCATGTTCATGGATTGGAAGAATTAACATCATTAAAATGTCCATACTACCCAAAGCAATCTATAGATTCAATGCAATACCCATCAAAATACCAACGACATATTTCACAGAACTGGAACAAATACTTCAAAAATGCACATGGAACCAAAAAAGGCCCCAAATAGCCACAGCAATTTTCAAAAAGAAGAACAAAGTAGGAGGGATCACATTACCAGATATCAGGTTATACTACAAAGCCACTGTAATCAAAACAGCCTGGTACTGGCACAAGAACAGGCAGATAGATCAATGGAACAGTATAGAGAACCCAGAAATTTACCCAAGATAATATGCTCAATTAATATTCGACAAAGGTGTCAAGAGCATACAGTGGAGTCAAGACAGTCTCTTTAATAAATGGTGTTGGGAAAATTGGACAGCTACATGCAAAAAAGTGAAGCTAGACCACCAACTTATACCATACACAAGAATAAACTCAAAATGGATAAAAGACTTAAATGAAACTCATGAATCTATAAAAATTCTAGAAGAAAATGCAGGCAACAAAATTTCAGACATCATATGCAGCAGAATTTTCACTGATACAACACCTAAGGCAAGAGAAACAAAGGAAAAAATGAACACATGGGACTACATCAAACTAAAAAGCTTCTGCACAGCAAAAGAAACAACCATCAAAACGGAAAAGGATCCCACTGTATGGGAGACCATAATCACCAGTGATGCATCAGATAAGAGGTTAATTTCCAAAATATACAGAGTGCTCATACAAGTCAACAAAAGGAAGACAAAGAACCCAATTAAAAAATAGGCAGAGGACCTAAATAGACACCTCTCCAAACAGGACATACAAATGGCTAAGAGACAGATGAAAAATGTTCCACGTCACTAATCATCAGAGAGATGCAAATTAAAACAACTATGAGGTATCACGTCACACCTGTCAGAATGGCCACCATCAACAAATCATCAAACAACAAGTGTTGGCGAGGGTGTGGAGAAAAGGGGACTCTAGTACACTGCTAGTGGGAATGCAGAGTGGTGCAGCCACTGTGGAAAACACTATAGTGTTACCTCAAAATGTTAAAAATGGAACTGCCATTTGACCCAGTGATCCCACTTCTAGGAATATACCCTAAGAAACCTGAAACACCAATCAGAAAGAATATATGTACCCCTATGTTCATAGCAGCACTATTTACAATAGCTAAGATCTGGAGACAATCCAAGTGGCCATCAGTAGATGAGAGGATAAAAAAGCAGTGGTAAGTGTACACAATGGAATACTATGCAGATGTAAGAAAGAAAGATCTCTTATCCTTTGAGATGGCCTGGAAGGACCTGGAGAGTATTATGCTAAGTGAAACAAGCCAAGCAGAGAAAGACAAATATCACATGATCTCACTTATTTGTAGAATATAATGAACTAAACGAACTGATCAACAAAATTGACCCAGAGACATAGAGGTGGGGTACAGACTGACAAGCCTCAGAGGAGGGGGGATTGGGGAGGGAAAGATAAACCACAGAACTTATATGCATGTATACATGACCAATGGACATAGACAATAGGGCTGGGGATGGGGCGGGGGGGATGGGGAAGAGGTTGTCAATGGGGGACAAAGGAGAAACATCTGTAACAAAAACAAAGTAGAGAGATTCCAAAATGGCGGCAGAATGAATGGAAGCTACAGAGACCATCTCCCAGGACCAAACTGGATTTACAAGTAAAATAAAGACAAATTCTTGGGAAAAAGCAACAGAAAAGCCGCTTGGGAGGATCGTACAACCAGGGACACTGAATTGATCCTGGTAGGATTGCGGAGGCATGAGAGGGGAGCTGGGAGCCCACGGACAGCAGCAGTCTTAGCTGTGAGCAGCACCCTCAGGGATAAAGCCCAAACCGGCTCCACAGCACAGAGGGCCAGGACAGAGTGCTAAAATAGCCACAGCCACTCACCTTGGGCTCCGGCAGAAGGAGTGCAAACTGGACTGGAACCGTGTAGGGACACTCGGGATTTGGAGGGCGCTCAGAGCTTTTACTGAGTTGCAGCCACACAGGACGGTGGCCATCTTACTCCTTCCCAGGGCTCTGGGGAGAGGTGGCAGCCCCTCCCTCAGAGATTCAGCTACACTCAGGTGGGACATTGAAATGCAAATTGAGGCTCATTAACAACCAGCATCTGCCCCACCCTCAGGAAATCCTCTAACGCTGAACACCTGAGGGAGGTTTTCATTCAACTGAGAACCCAAGGCTCTTCAAGTAACCTCGACTAATAGCCTCCAGGCAAAAAGCTAGAGGATAACTTAACCTTTTCTGGGCTTGCAAATCTACCTAGGAAAGTAAGACATCACAGTGGTGTTTAACGTGGGTCTTCCCACGCTCATCCAAACCCAGTAGAGGAAGACACAAACAGCAGAACACCAACATCCACAGGGAAAATTTGGCAGGCTCCAAAACCCACTGAGATAGCCAAAATAGTGTAACAAAGAAACAGATCCCAAATGAAAGAACAAGAGACCTCTACCGAAGATGAGATAAATGAAATGCAGGTAAACAAGTTAACAGAGCTAGAATTCAGAGCCATGATCTTGAGGAAGCTCAACAGCATGAATAAGGACATCAACACCAAGAGCAAAGACATAGAAACATTGACAATCAACCAATTGGAAATCAAGAAGCACCAAGAAGAAATGAAGAATGACATAGCAGAAATGAAGAACACATTGGAAGGACTAAACAGCAGAGTACAGGAAGCTGAGGACCGGATCAATGAATTAGAAGACAGGGTAGAAAAAAACCAACCAATCACAAAACCAAAAGGAAAAAACAATGAAAAAACAGGAAGACAGCTTAAGAGAACTGTGGGACAACTGGAAACGTAATAATATTCACATCATAGGAGTCCTCAAAGAAGAAGAAAATGAGCAAGGGTTAGAGAATATATTTGAAGAAATAGTGACAGAAAACTTCCCTAATTTGGTGAAGAAAGAAGGCATTCAAGTTCAAGAAGCACAGAGAGCCCCAAGTAAGAAGAACTCAAACAGGCCCACACCAAGACACATAGTAATTAAAATGCCAAAAATTAAAGACAAAGAGAGAATCCTAAAGGCAGCAAGAGCTAAGCAACAGGTTACCTACAAAGGAACCCCCATAAGGCTATCAGCTGACTTCTCAACAGAAACACTACAGGCCAGAAGGGAATGGCATGAAGTAATCAAGGTCATGAAAAACAAGGATCTGAATCCAAGACTATTCTACCCAGCAAGGCTATCATTAAAAATAGAAGGTCAAATAAAGAGTTTCCCAGACAAAAAAAGGCTAAGGGAATACATTAGCACCACACCAGCACTGCAAGAAATGTTAAAAGGACTGCTGTAATTAGTAGAATAGGAAGGAAAATAGAACCACACTAAACAAAAATGGCAATAAATAAGTACATATCAATAATCACCTTAAAAGTAAATTAATTGAATGCTTCGATAAAAAGACACAGAGTAGCAGATTGAATAAGAAAGCATGACCCATATATATGTTGTTTACAAGAGACCCACTTCACAACAAAAGACTCACATAGGTTGAAAGTGAAGGGATGGGAAAAAATCTTCCAAGCAAACATAAAGGAAAAAAAAGCTGGGGTAGCAATACTCATATCTGATAAAATTGATTTCAAAATGAAGGCCATAACTAGAGACAAAAAAAATGTCACTATATAATATTGAAAGGATCTATCCAACAGGAAGATATAACCTTGGTAAACATATATGCACCCAATATAGGAGCACAAAAATATATTAAAAATCTTCTGGAGGACTTCAAAGGAGAAATCGACAGCAATACAAGCATAGCAGGGGACTTCAACACCCCGCTGACATCCCTGGATAGATCCTCTAGACAAAAAATTAACAAGGACACAGAGACTCTAAATGAAGCACTAGACCAAATGAACTTAATAGATATTTACAGAGAATTACACCCCAAAACTACAGAATTCACATTCTTCTCAAGTGCACATGGGACATTCTCAAAGATAGACCACATGTTAGGACACAAACTAAGTCTCTACAAGTTCTAGAAGATTGAAATCATATCAAGCATCTTTTCAGATCACAATGGCATGAAACTAGAAATCAATTGCAACAAGAACATGTAACAACATTTGAACACATGGAGGCTAAATAGCATGTTATTAAACAATGAATGGGTTACTGAGATCAAGGAAGAAATTAAAAACTTCCTGAAAACCAATGAAAATGAACACAACAACACAAAATCTGTGTGATGCAGCGAAAGCAGTTCTGAGAGGGAAGTTCATAGCACTCCAGGCCTACCTCAAGAAACAAGAAAAATTTCTAATAGACTATCTAACCTCACAACTTAAAGAACTAGAAAGCAAACAAAAAGAAAACCCCAGAGCAAGTAGAAGGAAGGAAATAGTAAAGATCAGAGCAGAAATAAACGACATAGAGATCAAAAAAACAATTCAAAGGATCAATGAAACAAAGAGCTGGTTTTTTGAAAAGATAAACAAGATTGATGGACCCTTAGCTAGACTCACCAAGAAACAAAGAGAGAGGACCCAAATACACAAAATCAGAAATGAAAGAGGAGAAGTAACAACTGACACCACAGAAATACAAAGGATCATTAACAAATTATATGAACATTTATATGGCAACAAATTCGACAATCTAAGCGAAATGGACAAATTTCTAGAAACACATAGTCTCCCAAAACTGGACCGGGAAGACTTAGAAAACTTGAACAGACCAATAACAACTAAGGAAATTGAAGATGTAATCAAGACTCTCCCAGCAAACAAAAGCCCAGACCCAGACGGCTTCACAGGGGAGTTTTACCAAACATTCAAAGAAGAACTAACACCCATTCTCCTCAAACTATTTCGAAAAATTCAAGAAGAAGGAAGACTTCCAAACTCATTTTATGAGGCCAGCATAATTCTAATTCCAAAACCAGAAAAAGACACTACAAAGAAAGAAAACTACAGGCCAATATCCCTGATGAACATAGATGCCATAATCCTTAACAAAATATTAGCAAATCAGATCCAGCAATACATCAAAAAAATTATTCACTATGACCAAGTGGGATTGATCCCAGGGGTGCAAGGCTGGTTCAATATTCGCAAATCAATAAATGTGATACACCACATAAACAAAATGAAAGATAAAAACCACATGATCATATCAATAAACGCTGAAAAAGCATTCGACAAAATCCAGCACCCATTTCTGATAAAAACACTCAGCAATGTGGGAATAGAAGGATCATATCTTGATATAATAAAGGCCATATATGAAAGACCTACAGCCAACATCATACTCAATGGACAAAAACTAAAAACATTTCCCTTAAGAACAGGAACAAGACAGGGATGCCCACTTTCACCACTCTTATTTAACATAGTACTGGAAGTCTTAGCCACAGCATTCATACATGAAGAAAAAATAAATGGGATCCAAATTGGAAAGGAGGAAGTGAAACTGTCATTATTTGCAGATGACATGATATTGCACATAGAAAACCCTAAAAATCTACTAGACTCAATAAATGAATGTGGCAAAGTAGCAGGATACAAAATTAACGCCAAGAAATCAACGGCATTCTTATACACCGATGATGAAATCACAGAAAGAGAAACTAAAAAAACAATCCCATTTACCATCGCAGCATGGAAGAGTATAATTGCCAATGATACATCAGATAAGGGGTTAATCTCCAAAATATATAGAGTGCTCATACATCTCAACAAAAGGAAGCCAAAGAACCCAATTAAAAAATGGGCAGAGGAACTATATAGACACCTCTCCAAACAGGACATACAAAGTACTAAGAGACATATGAAGAAATGCTCAACATCACTAATCATCAGAGAGATGCAAATTAAAACAACAATAAGGTATCACCTCACACCTGTCAGAATGGCCGCCATCAACAAATCATCAAACAACAAGTGTTAGTGAGGGTGTGGAGAAAAGGAGACTCTAGTACACTGCTGGTGGGAATGCAGACTGGTGCAGTCACTGTGGAAAACACTATGGTGTTACCTCAAAAAATTAAAAATTGAATTGCCATTTGACCCAGTGATCCCACTTCTAGGAATATACCCTAAGAAATCTGAAACACCAATCAGAAAGAATACATGTACCCCCATGTTCATAGCAACACTATTTACAATAGCTAAGATCTGGAAACAGCCTAAGTGTCCAACAGTGGACGAATGGATAAAAAAGCTGTGGTACATATACACAATGGAGTACTATGCAGCTGTAAGAAAGAAAGATCTCTTATCCTTTGAGACGACATGGAGGGACCTCGAGAGTATTATCTTAAGTGAAACAAGCCAAGCAGAGAAAGACAAATATCACATGATCTCACTTATTTGTGGAATATAATAAACATAACAGTCTGAGGAACAGGGTAGACCCAGAGACATTGAAGTAGGGTGCAGACTGACAACCCTCAGATGAGGGGGTTGGGGGGGAGGGAAGAGATAAACCACAGAACTTATACGCATGTATGCATAACTGATGGACATGGACAACAAAGCTGGGGATTGGGTGGGGGGATGGGGAGGAGGGTGTCAATGGGGAAAAAAGGAGAAACATCTGTAACAAAAATAAATTAATAGAATCAAAAATAATAAATAAAAGATTTTAAAAATTAATTAAAAGATAAATAAATAAATACATCATCACTACTACCACTATACCTCTAAGTTGACCCCAATCAAAAAAAAGAGGCTAACACACTACAGAATTATTAATGCTGGCAAATGTAAGAAAGCCAAAGGTGGTCCTGCATTGTGCAACTATATCCTCTATCCAAGGAGTGGGCCCTCTGAACCAAACCATAACCCTTCTCCAGAAGTTGGGCAGTGACTATTCCTAGGCTCTAGAATACATCACCAAAGACCAGCCATCCTCATCTCGTAAAGGCATGGCAACCTTCCCTCAGCACCTCTTATAATGTCTACCTTTTTCCTCATACTAGAAAAAAAAAAATTGATCTTTGTAGTTCTTTATAGTCTAAATGCTGATGAAACTTTGTCATTATCATTACAAAGTTTTTCTTCCTTATTTTAGCATGTGAGTACTTTTGCTCAAATCCCACAGTCCTGCCTAGCAAAGGACATATTATGTTTACCATCTATTTGTGAAATATGAAAGCAGTGAAATGGTGTCTATTATTTAATAACTGTCTCCTCAACCATGGAATAAGTTTCTTTGTAAAGAATCAATGGAACTGAACGGTAAATATAGTGAATGGAGCAATACCAGGTCACTGACTGCTGGGACTTGTCCCTTTAACCTCTTGAACACACAGACACACACACATCAGGTGATGTACCTAAGGTTTATAAGTAAAATCTTTGGTTTAATCCTCCAACATTTAGCTTTAATAGTGCTAATAGATCAAGTCACTTAACAATAATTTTATTTTTTCTAATAATGTGAAGATATATATTCATTGTAGGAAATCCTGAAAATATAGAAAAGTAGAAAGAATACAAAGCTAGCATATTATCTTATTAACCAGAGAAAATTACTATTAACATTCTAGCGCATTCCTTTATTTGTCCTAAATTGCCTTTAACACGTATTGATTCATTCAATAACTATTTATCATGGTTCTCAACCTTAGTTACACATTGGAATCACCTAGGGAACATAAAAGATACTGATGTAGGGGCCCCACCTTGTGGATTCTAATTCAATTGGATGGGATAAGGCCTGGGCATCAAGATTTTTTTAAAGATTCTCCCTAGGTGATTCTAATGTGCAACTAAGATTGAGAACCACCAATTGATCAGATTTCAATGATGTGCTAGACATAGCTTAACATGAAAATGCAATGACAAAAACATGTAGAGTACCTCAAGAAGCTTACAGTCTTGTGGATGGACAGACAAATGAACCGACAATTTCAGTAAGCCAAAATAAATATTATAATGGAAGACTCTACAAAGAACTGTGAAAGCATAGGAAAGGGAACCCTTAAATCTGTCTTGAGAAGTCAGGGTAAACATCTCAGAACATTAGGCAGCTAGACAAATAAGATGAGCATTCTAGTTGTAGAGGCATAGGAGAGTATAGAGAACTTAGAAAACTCCAAGTGGTTCCACTGCATGTGCAAGGGAAATGTCTGTGGATAATGCTGGCTATGTAGGCAGCAAGCAGGTCCTGAAGGACCTTGTAGGTATTGGAAATGATGGGCAGTTTTGAGCAAAGAAATGACATGATTACTTCCATGTTTAATTCACTTTTCTCTAGCATCAGTGTGGATTTAAAGGCCTAGGTGAGACTCAATGCAGCAAGACTAGAACAGAGTCTCTATTACAAAACTCCAAGAGAGCAAGTATAACTGTTTTTGACTCCCAGAGTCTTCTGTAGGTTCATTGGTAACCTTACTTATCACAATAACTTGCATTTGAATACTAGGCAATCATGTCAACGTTTTGTTTTGTTTTGTTTTGTTTTGTAGAGAACAAAATTCTTATAAGTGCCTAGTATTTTCTTCCTGGGAATTATAAAACTTCTTAAAGAAATTTTATCAGTCAGGATTTCAGTAGGAAATATAATTAAGAGATTTTAACACAGAGTTAAGGGAGAAAATTAGATACAATGAGGCACCCAGAGACTAGCAACAGTGAGAAGCAATTACCATCTATAGGGCTGAAGTGGTAAAGAAACATAGCCCAGTGAGAATTGAAATCAAGGAAGAGATGTGGCCAACAAATGTGCCAGAACCATAGCCTAAAGCAGGAATGAAGCAAAGAATGAATGCTCTGACCTTATTCTCTTTCTTCCCCCAATTTTTGATCTGCTGATGACCCCCATTGGGCAAACCCAATCCGAAGCCATCCAGCAAAGGAGCCCAGGAGATTCATTTCATTCACAGTGGTCAGACTGCTGGGGCCATAAAGTAGGTCAGAAAAGGATAGAGGAGGGGTTTGAGGGACAACAGAATAATCAGCCTACAGATGAACACAATATCATAACAAAAATATCTTAGACATAATATCCATCAACATTTTCCATAGATACCTAAAGAAATCCTGTATAACACATCCATTGGCAATAAAATAGGAGCTTTCTTTCCATACACCAGACTAGCAAGAAAATCCTAACAGCCAATAAAGATTTTTGTTGAGAAAAAGTCACGGTTGACAAAACAAGAATATTTTAATTAAAAGCTAAAATTAGAAAATTAGGTATAGATCAGTTGTTAAAATTTTCCATACCTACTCAAACCTTTATACATTTCTAATTATTCATCTAAGGTATAGCAAAATCAAGAACTCATAAGAAATGCAACTAAACGAAGTATGCTATGTCAGGTGCTGGGTGTATAGAGTTAACTAAGAGATGCTCCTTGAGTGCTTATAATAACATTCTGAAAGGGGCACACAAGTACTATGAGCCAATGACTAAAGACTGTCCTTCCTTCAACTGGCAATGCTAGCCTCTTTTATTCAGTTTACAGCTTTAGGTGGGTTCTGTGGTTCACAGAGAAAGAGAATACCAATGTAGACAACCAATTAGAAAATCAGCCCTAAAAATAGATTGGATATGATTTGCCACAAATATCTTCTTATAAAAACAGCTGGTTCCTCCTTTCAGAGGATTAACAATTATCAAATATCAGATGTTAAATCATAAATCTAAGGGTTTTATTAGCCTACACATCAAAGCAAAACTGAACCACTGGGGTGGGTGAGACAGTGTTCTTCATATAAAGTATTGCAACATCACTACTACCGTGTATGTTGACCAGTGATGTTTTAAAAATGTTCTTTATAATTTATTTCTGAGATTCTGCAGCAGAGGTTTGCACATATTTTAATATATTTATTTAAAAGTATTTTTACTGCCCAGCCGGTGTGGCTCAGTGGTTGAGCGTTGACCCATGCACCAAGAGGTCGCCGATTCAATTCCTGGTCAGAGCACATGCCCAGGTTGTGGGCCCGATCCCCAGTGGGGGGCATGCAGGAGGTGACCAATTGATGTTCTCTCTCATCGATGTTTCTATCTCTCTCTCTCCCTCTCCCTTCCTCTTTCTAATATCAATAAAGAAAAAAAAAGTATTTTTACTGTAGTTACCTGTGTACATATCCTTCTGCCTCATCAGATTGTGAAGGTCTGAAGGGTCTTGTCCTGCTCTTTTTGCAGCTTATACATGACCTAGTGCACTTTCCTTCATATTGTACATGCTCAGTAAGTCTATATTGAATGCTGAAGGGAACTTCTACAATAAATCTGACTTTAAAGTTATATTTCTCATTAGTCAAATAATATGTTGAATTCAAGGTACTATACTTTTGCACCATACTCAATCCTCGATTTTAAAAGTATTTGAATACTACAAAATATGTTTAACATTCAAATAATACTGAAGTCATTCCATCTTTCTTTGATAATTTGGGAAATCTTCCATGATGTTTCAGGGCCTCAATGTCACTAGAAAAAATAATCAATTTTCAATGATCTGTGTAGAAGAACTTAATTAATAAAAATTTCTAGTTGAAAGAATACCAGAAAAACTAGACTTTGTTGTATTTCATTGTAGTTGGTTTTCATTGAAGTAACTGGAATTTGGCCTATTGACCTTTATAGTTAAAAGGCTCTAATCCTATTATGTGAAGTTAATTGTTGTATTCAAAATTCTTTGCCTTATCTTGTTCCCCATAGTCCATTCTGTAAAGAGGAAACAAGTCTTTCCATTCTCCTAAGATAACTGAAGTTGACCCCTAGCCTTGAATAAAAGGGACATCTTCTTAGGTCCATAGTGACTGTTTCAATCCTTGTAAAGACTTCCTATTCCGTTGCCCCAGCAGAGTTTAATGCTTCCACTAAAGAAAAGCTTTTCTTTTTTATTTAAGCGAAATGTTTTCATCACTCATGAGTATGCTACAGACTATAAAATTTCTCATACAGTTGCAGCAAAGACAAAGTATGTCTGAATGAAAAAAATAATTATACTTTTTAATAATTGAAACAATTTCTTATAACCTCCATTCCCACACACATATATGCTTGGTGAAAAGTTCTACAAAATTCAATTTCATAAAAATAGTTTCAACTTCACACACTTTTTATTTGTTTTCTTTCAACACAAAGCATTTTTCTGTATAATACCCCTAACATAAATCAGTTTTCATTATTTTATTTTTTATATAACTAACAACCATTATTTGGGTTATAGTGCTGGTTATAGATCTGTTTCAGATTCTTTTATGTCGGGTTGTGTCTTTGCAAAACAGAAGAATTTACACACATGCACACACACATGGACACACACACACTCAGTTTGTAGCTGTTCCTCCCACTAATTGACGGAAGAATGGAAGATCCTGGCTCTGATTTTGCCCGACAATCATACTAGCATGGGTTGCTGCATACTAACAGAAGTACTCTCTCTAGTACTTTCCTTCCTTTGGAAAACTTGTATGTTCTCTTTGGCCATGAGATAGAAATTCCATCACTTGTCCTTAGCAAGTGTGGGAGTGTCTGTTTAGCCAAAGAGAGATAATTTTAATGAAGCGAAGAGTAACTAGAGCTTTTACCAATTGTCACCAGTTATATCCAGCTTGTCCACTTTTCACTTAGTCCCAACCCTCAAGCAAGCACTTAAATTATCTAATTTAATCAATAGTTTGGTGACCACCTAAAGGGAGTCTCATTACAAGATTTTTATTAATGGCCATGGGGAAAATCCAAGACCAGAGATATGTTTCAGGGATTTTCTCCAGTTAAACAAACCATGTACTGAAAGAGGTGAGTTTAGATAGAACTATTTGGAAACAACTTTTATTTATACCTTGTCAGCAAGTCTGTGTTCTTTAAATTATAGGAAAAACTTAAAATAGATTAAAATGACTAGTATTATCAACTTTTTAAAAAATTAAGGCTGAGCCCTGGCCGGTTTGGCTCAACGGTTAGAGCGTCGGCCTGCGGTCCAGAGAGACCCGGGTTCGGTTCCCGCTAAGGGCATGTACCTCGGTTGCAGTTTGTCCCCAGCCCTGGTTGGTCGTGCGGGTGGCAGCCACTCGATGTGTCCCTTTCACGTCGATGTTTCTCTCTCTCTCTCTCCCTCCCACTCTATCTGAACAGAAAATGAAAAAATGTCCTCGGGTGAGGATAAAAAAAAAAAAAAAAGGTTAAAAAAATAATAATAATAATAAATAAAAAATTAAGGCTGAGAGAAGATATGACCCAATTTTTAGGTAATTATGAATATGAATTTGATGACCCAATTCTAACATATTAGAACCCACTTGAAAATTGAAATATATAGTTCAATGATAATAAAAGTTCATAAAAATTTTAAAGAGGTGGTACAGGATGAAAATCGAAGATCAATTCCTGATCTACCTGATGTCTGAGAGGACAGGCATAATCTCATTTGTACCTTAGAGACTGAAGACCAAACTGGACATTTAGAGCTCTGATCCAGTTGCTGAATCTCACTCTTATTTAGTTTTTCTCCTGTCAAGAGTATAGGATTTTCCCTGATAAATCATCCCTGATGCCTTGACTATCTTGTAGACCTCCTCCCTATTTGCTGGGAAAACAAGAGATTAAGACCATTTGTGAAGTCAAGAAGAGCATAAACACTAAAAAAGGTGAGGAAACCAACATCCAAGATAGGTTAAGTGTGAAGGCAGGGGAATTTTTTAGAAGAAGCCATACCTAAGTAAAGTCTTGATGTATGTCTAGGGATAAGCCAAGTAAATAAACCGGGGAAGGTGTTCCAAACAAGAAACAAAAAAGGAAAGGCACAAAGGCTTCACACAACATGGCTTGTGCAGAGAATTATAGGAAGTCTGATATGAATTCAGGAAGCATTAAGTGAGAAGTTGTAGGAAATAATTTACAGAGAAATCTCTGGCCAAGGACCAGATCATGCAGATGTATGTTGTCCTAAGTTGTGTTTTGCTAAATTACTTAGTATAGAAGATGAGTTTAAATGATATAGGACAAGAATCAGAGTTGTTTCTCAGGAGTCTATTTCTTTAGTCAAGGCTTCTACCTCAAAATTGTCAACATAAATCTGTCTCAGAATATTTCAATGACACTTATAATGAGCTATCTCAAAAATGAAGATAAACACACTGCATTGGAATTTAATCCTTAATCTAATTAATCTTAGGTAAAATTTTGCACCAACAATTCAATAAACTGAAATATAAATTCCAGTAGATTTTGGAATAGTTAGTGAAATAAAAAAAAAGAATTTCAGACTGCTTCTCAGACCCATTGGTTATGTAACCAAACCCTTTGGTTATACAATATGTCTTAGAAAGACCATCTATGGAAAAAGGATGGCCTCTTCCTTCTTAGATATTTTGAATAAAGATTAAAGTAGCATAGGTTTAAGTAAAGTCTCACCTTTCTAGTCATGAATAAACATGTCATTTTGTGAGGGCATGTATGTGTTTGCCATGATCATATCATATGATCTGTACTTAGCACCTCAATGGTACATGGTAGGTTCTATGTCCTATTTTGAAACTGATTTCTATGGATGGTTTCTTCCTTACCAATAGCAATTTAGCTTGAAAAACAACTTACATAGTTGGGCTTAACTATAGCCCAATAATTGTGTGAGAAACCGCATATTATGAGGATCCTAGACTGAAGGACAAAACAGGAAATAATGTGAGGAAGTCTGTGATAACTCGTGAGTATTTGAAATTTGCTTGACTTGATTTGTCCACATCTAGTCTAGGAAAATAGTTTGATAGCATCAACTTAATGAACTTTTATCCTATACAAATTGCCTAATAGTGTTCATTACTTTTTCTGTCGATATCATGTGTGGTAGGCAGAATACTGCCCCCACCAAAGATATCTACATCTTAATCCCTAGAATCTGTGCATATGTTGTTACATGGCAACGATAATTAAGTTTGTAGGTGGAATTTTGGTCTTCAATCATCTGACTTTAAGATAAAAAGATTATTCTGGATTACCTGAGCAGGCCCAATGTAATCACAAGGGCCTCTTAAATGTGAAAGTTGGAAACAGATGTCAGAACGAGAGAAATAGAAATGTGGAAAACACTTGACTGGTCATTACTGGCTTTAAAGATGGGAGGGTGCCACCAGCTAAGGAATTAGATGGCCTCTAGAATCTGTAAGAGGCAAAAAATCAGATTCTGCTCTGAGTCCTTAAGAAGTAAAACAGCTATACCAACACCTTGATTTGAGTCCAGTGACACCCATATTGGACTTCTGACCTCCAAAACTATAAGAGAATAAATTTGTATTCATTTAAGCCAGTAAGTTTGTGGTAATTTGTTATAGCAGCAATAGGAAACTGATATATCATGTATGTGACAAATATCATTTATGATTACTAATTAAAACTAGACATTGATACATAAAGAGGCATCTAAAATACTTAGTTTCAGGTCAGTTTTAGCTCAAGCAGTTACTTCATCATGGCAGACTACTAAAATATTTAGTTTTTACTCAACCAATTCTATTATTCATACTGCAAACACTGCATTTTTGACAAAACAATAGGGACACAATAGGACACTAAAGAACCTTGGAGAGATATGAACAAATATGCTTTATATTTTTCATTGGCTGATTAGATAAGGTTTCAGACAATTTTTTATTTAAATTCCTGTGCTAAATACAATCACCTTCATCCCTTGGAGGATTTATCTGGAGCAATTTGGTAAGTGATTGTGTGGATTGAGAATTATTTACAAAAATAGGCCAGTGCTGAATTGAGGCCTAAACTCCTTTTACCTTGACCAGATTCAGTGTTTCTCCTACTACTGATTCTCACTGTCTTTCATTCTATTTCTTCTGTTGGCTGCAGTCTGAATTCGCTTCAACAGAACAAATCATACAGTTTACTCCCCATTTCCAGGTTGTCAAAGGGGACTTGGCCCTAAGGTCAGCACATTGAGGCACTGATTAGAATTGACCTTAGGTAGCAGTTGCTACAGCTCTGCCATTGGGAAGGCCTTGACAGCTCTGTGACCCTGTCCCCTCCATAGACAATCCTCCCCCCTCTCCCTCTTTTGCTGCCGCCTGAACAAAACATCACATCAGCACTGTTTACCGCAGGAACCCAGCCAAGGAAGTCATAACAGGACAATAGACATACAATCTGATAACCTTGTTAGCTCGAATCAAAGCTCCTAACAAGTAGAAGAGGTTAGTGAAGTAGAATAAAACTATTGCAGAATTTGGTTTGTTGAAGTGGCTTTTCAGATATTTTCTCCCTTAAAAAAAAAAAAACAAAAAAAAAAAACATTTCATGTCCTTTTATTTAAAATTAAAACCAGGCACAAGGACACTAAACAAAACAACATGTACAAGGCTAAGGTTAACTTTTAAAAGAATACAAATGGAGGGGGATGTACAAAGTTCACAATTATCTTCTAATGGAAAATAGCATAAAACTACTTTCTTTGTGTTGCCAGATCTCTGCAAAAGTAGTACGTGTGGAATAACATTCATTATCCAGAATAAGTTAAGGATGTAAATTAATTTGTGTAAATGATAATCAGTAATGAACTCATTTCAGATAACAGGTCAAGGATGATTAAGGTCTTTCTATTTTCTGTTTTATTTACTTCACATTACAGGATAGTATTTCAACATACAGAGATTTTTGCCAGGTTTGATTCTGGCTTTTTATTGCCTCCCTTATACCCAGCTTGTGCTTTCAACCTTTAAAAATATAATTGAAATCCCACCATTATCTCCCTATTTCTGCAAAAGACATTAACATAGTCTAAAATGCAGTATTTTCCACAGAATTTTATTTGCCCTCCTCTAGTCTTCAGTTCCTGACTTCTTGCCATTTCCATGGTCCTGGAAAAATAGCACTAACCTCGAAGTCAGGATTTGGCACTCCTCAGGCCCTGTGACCTGGTTAATAGTCTCTATGCCTCAGTTTCTTCATCTGTTGCAAATGACAAAATAATAAATCAATTCAATAAGTGGATGAATTTGAACATGTCATTTTTATATTTTGTGTCCCTTTAGAGTTAAAAACAGGTGAAACTTTATGGTTTGGCATGGTTCCTGATTTATCTTTTGCTCGTGTGTTTCCCTGAAAAATTAATGAACCATAGCTAAGTCTATACTGGTTTAGTACTCTGAATCTGGTTAGGGGGTTTTACTGTGAACATATTGTTCAGCCATATTTTACTGCTAAGCTAAATGGAAGTCAAAGTAACAGTTCACTTTGTGTGAATGTGTGTGTGTGTGTGTGTGTGTGTGTTAAATTTAATTATATTTACTTTATTTAAAATATCATTGCATTTTAATTTTATGCTTTATTCTGATTTTCCACTTAGATTGTAAGCATAGTTTATTACACTTACTTATTCCTAGGTAGTGTGTGTGTATGCAGATTAGTAATACATCATTTCACAAAAACTAAATTTTTTGTAATCATAGACCAAGTTAGCGACTCAGTATATTACTTGATGACTCACTTTACAAAATTTTAGTTTCTCTTAGTCACACATTTTAACACCCCTACCTCCTTATAATGGCTTTTTTTTAATGTTTGCGTAAGTTTGTGTAGAGCACATGTCTACATGCTTGTGTATGTTCACACCTTAACTAGAATACAACGCTGTGTCTTCTATGAACATGATCTTGAGCAAGCTTCTGATTGCCTATGGACCTAAATTTTCTTATTTGTAAATTGTGCACTCACCCTTTAACTGGTAAAAATAAAAATACTTCTTTTATAGCAGTTGGAAAATTGTAGTGATCAGCATAACCTATTTTTCTTTTCTCATTACCCTTTATTTGTAAGGGATAATAAAGCAGCACTTCTCCAATTAATTATGACTTGGAAAATTTTAAAATAATAAAAAGTTTGGCATTGCTTGCTCTCTATCTTGTATCTGACTTGAAATTTTTAAAAAATCTTAGAAATGAAATTTTCAGAAGAGAAAAATCATTATTTTATATATATGGTGCATGTGTAGTTCACCAAGATGACAATGAGAAAGGAAAAAGATAAAGTAGAATAAAAAGAAATATATTTTCTATATCTTTGGCAGTCACCTACATAAATATGTAATATAGTGCAGGGTTTATCTAAAAATTATGTAAAGTGATTAGATCTTGGCAGTGAGATGTTAAATGTGGATTTTCTCCTTCCTAGCTTTGAATGTTTTCCATTTAAAAATGTGTCTTTACATACAATTCCAGGCAATCTAGTACCTGAAATTTCTAGCACTTTTACACCCTTGTGGTAGGTTATTAAAAGACTGTTATATAGTAAGTGATATTTGGGATAGATACATCATTATCATTCACCAATAACTATAGATTGAATTAGTTGAAAAAGTATGCCATTTCTTGTTATTGTTCTTCATGGAGTCTTAGACTTTGGACTTGGTAATTAAGAACTAACTGAGTCTAACCTTATTTTTGTACACTCAACTCAAGAGAAGGCTTGGATTCATTGACAAGCATACTTCTTGGGATTAAACCTAGTCCACCTATAATCACCAAATTATCTTTAGTAATATGTTGAAGGAAGAAGTACTTTTAGTGATAAATATTTAAATTTACTCACTGCCTCCATTTCTTTTTGTAATTCAAAATAACAAGTGAAATTCAAATACCATATCATCCAAAAGTAAATACTATAAAACAAGTGCATACCATGTCCAAAGACTAGCGATTGCCTGACGTACAGAGGGCAATTACTGTGTCCATGAAATTGGTTGTTACAGAGTAGTCATGGTGATGTAAAGTAAAGCATAAGGAATATAGTCAATAACATTGTAATAACTATGTATGGTGCCAGGTGTGTATTGGAAATATCAGGGGGAACACTTTGTAAAGTATATAATTGTCTAATCACTATACTGTACACCTAAAATCAATACAAAAAATATTGAATGTAAACTGTAATTGAAAAATAAAAATTTTAAAAAAGATGTTCATGATGTATTCTCCTATCCAAACTCTAACTCTAAATAGTTCTAATGAGCTATATGTTCAAATGAAACTGATTTATCAATACGAAAATAATGACTTAGTTTAGCACACTGATAAAAAATGTGAAGCTTGTGAAATTCAAACATACTATGGCAGTCCAATTTCTTTTTCTAATAAAGGCTCTTACTGACCTTTAATCAAAACATAGCCTGGCATATAAACAATTAGCTTGAGTATTTGAAATGTAAACAGAAGACAATCTATTAACTTGTTAATTGTTGGTCCTTTAGAACATGGACTATAATTTGATTTTTATCCATATTAGGGATATGCCAAATAGTAATTGAGAATAAGAAGAGAATGTCTGGATCCACCACTTGGTAAATGCAAATTGAATTGACTATATATCTATTTGACCTTCCATGTCTGAAATTGTAGTGATTCAGAAAAAGCAACTAAAAGAGATTTCGAGACAGGGCTCAGTTCATGTTTATCCTGTATTTCCTAACATACCTAGCACACCATTGAGTATAGGCTTAGTAGGTAAAGATAAGTATGTAGTTGAATGATTGAGAAAGAATCAAGAGAAGTTAGTTTCTAAGTTCCATTCAGATGTTTGTTGAGAGCATTCAATTATTTATATTTCTCCCCAAAGTTGATTCATTTTGCACTTCAGTGGCTAGCATTGCCACATTTCATTTTCTGCATCAAAACATGCAGATTTTGTTGAAATGCCATAAGATCAAATTAGATGTTTCTAGCATTGGTAGTCATTACTTGGATTGGACTTGGATTTCGTTATTTTTTAACCCAAGAAGGAAATGTTGTGTTGATTTTATCCAACAAGTTATTTAAAACAACAGCTTACGTTTTTAAATAGAAAATTATCTGGTAATGCAACAACTAGAAAATATAGAAATAATAGACATTTTTATTATATGGTGTTTAAATATAGTATCCACTACTTTTATAATTAAGGTAATTCAAATTGTGCCAGGTGTTTGTTATAGAAGTCACATGAACTAGAGTGGTAGGATCTAACTCCTTCAATTCAGATGCTAGCAAGAGAAGTTACATAGCAGTAACTACTTCGCAGACAGCAAACTTACCCTTCTGAATACTGGAGTAGGAAAACTCCAAACTGAAATATACTTCACTAAAATAAAACATGCTTTATATTTGCTGCTGTTTTCACTTGCCCTTGGTTGCTCTGCTCCAACATTAAGTTTACCAACGCTGCATGTGTGTATGTGTCTATGTGTTCCTAGACACACTGGTACCCTTGGCAAGCCTATAATCTTTCAAACTAAGGTGTTTTGGATACAAATTATAAATTAGAGTAATAGCAAAAGTGACACTATATCTTGATTGAATTTTAAATGCAATCTTTGTTCAGTTAAATAATAATGAACCAGATTTATTTAGAGTATGAGTTATGACCTTATAAATAAGGTAGATTTGGAAATGATATTAACTCTTTGGGGTTCTTATTTTACTTCTAAATAGCTTTGCTTATAATTCATAAATTGATGTTAGCAGCCCCTTGTAATTTAACAAATGGTCCCAGTATCAAAACAACAACAGAAATAAGAACCACATATCCATCCTGGAAGCAGGGACTGTCTCATGGCTTTTTCATAATAACACTAACCACAGGGAAATGACACACCTTTTCACAGTGTCTTGCTACGTTCAACATTTTAGGTGCCCAGTATGAGGGTGAAATTAATGGAGTCAGCAATGCTCAAACTTCTTTGAATATTCTGTGAATGCTAGAGTGAGAGATTTGAATAAGAGATATAAGATTGCACAGAATCATAGAATTTCAAGGAGGAAGGAACCTAAACAGTTATGTAATTCAATCTGTTAGTACAAGTTTCCTCCACAATCATAGGTTTCCAATGTTTTTGCTTGTGAACCAAGATAAAAATAAGAAATACGTAACATACACTATGATCCAGTATATATAAACTGAATCACGACTGAAACAATTTCCATTAAAAGTACTTATTCTTGCTATGTGCAATACATCCAGAAATTTTACTGTTATTCTATTTTAAATCTTTTTTTTAATATTTATAATAACCCATTAAGTTGATTTCATAATCATTAATAGATTAAGACTTGCTCTACATCCTTGCTACACAAGATGTGGCCCATGGATCAGCAGAAGCAACATCACCTAGTAGTTCCTTAAAAATGCAGTCTCAAGCTCCAGCCCAGACCTACTGAATCAACATGCACATTTTAACAAGATTCCAGGTAATTCCCAGCACCTTAAAATTCAAGGAAAATTGCTTTACATCACCCCCAAAAGTGGTCAAATAGTAAGCCTCTCCTTGAATCCTTTCACTGGTGAGATGTTTGCTTCCTCCCAAGGTGATACATTTTATTTTCAAACAATTGTGCTTTACAAAATATCTTTGTTATATTATGTGGAAATTAGTATACAAAGAATCAACTTGGAGACCAGAACAGAAACAACATTCCACAAACTATAAATCCCTTTTCTTTCCCACATCAGTTCTACCCACTGGCATTAGTATATCTTCTGATGAATTAATGTTCTTATAAAATTAATTTAAGCTTCTTTGCACATGGAAGTCTCTCAGCTAAAAATAGAAGAATCTTTGTAACTCTTCACCTCTCTCACTTTACTCCTAAACAATCAACATTCCTGATGAATTTACCTTCTAAATATTTCTACATTTAAGCATTTATCAAATTAGCATCCATCAATCCTAGGACGAGGAAAGAGTGAACAATAAACACAAAACGTCATGGTCAAAAAATTTCAACATTCTCTATATTCATTTAGTGAGACACTTAATCCACATTCTAGGGGGGAGGGAGGCAGTTCTGGGTACATTTTGTTAATAAAGAGCTATTGTTTTGACCTCAAGAGGCACTACTGCTCAATGGAGTGCCACCACCTAGAGTACCTACAATCACCCATTTCTTGCCAGAATATTTCCCACCTCTCTGGCTTCTGATTCATCCCTTTGGAAAATCTGGAGCATTCTGCACACATTCAAAATGCAATAAATGTTTCTTCTCATGCTTTCCATTCTGCCCACCTGGAGCTGGATAACCATTCCTACTGTTCATTTCAAAGTGTGCCTCCCACTGTCTAAGCTGCTGTGTTGGAAAAGGGCCACTCGATTATCCAGCTATAATGTAAGATGTAATTGAGAATCCTCCCTGGGCTGATGCATTTTCTCCTTTGAGACTCCACTGATTGAAGTTGGGTTACATTTAAGTGTGAGTATAAACATATTTCCCATATATTTTTGACATTCAGAAGGGCTTGTATTCTTAAGAACAAGAAGAAGACTTGACGTTCAAAGGATGTCACTGGGCTGATGAGATAAAGTCTTGAGAATAGTTTCCCATTCTTTGGGAAATGTCTGGGATGTATGTTGAGGGGTAAGGGAGTTGTCAGGCCAGTTCTGTGATCTAATTCCCTGAAAATGAAGTTTTTTTTTTCTTAAAATCAGTTCTTGGCATTACATATTACTTTACTCCCATTGGGTCAAGGAAAAATGCTTTAAGTTTCTAAGCTTTAAAATCTAAGTCATGGGGCTGTCTCAGGATCAGGAAGGTGGAAGCAAGAACACTTCCCAACTTCTTTCTCTTTGTGTAAATTCTTAATTAACAATCCAATGTAATGGACAAAGTAGTCCTCTGCATTACTGGGGGAAGGGATAATGCTCTTTCAATCCAAGCAGAACATAAAGCCTTCTGCTTCCCATCGAGAATTATTTTTATTGTTTTGCTTCATGCCCAACTAACTGAGGTGAGTTATACTGAGGAAAACAGAACACAACTAAACTCTGTCATTGCTCTAGTAACCTATCAGATGACCTAATGTTAACAGGTTTTGTTGGGAGTAATGGTAGATAAACACTCTTTTTTTTAAATAGTTCTTTTGACATACTATATGTTCACTTATTTAAATTATATAATTCAATGGTTTTTAATATATTTACAAAGTTTTGCCTCCATCATTACAATCAATTTTTGAACATTTTCATCACCCCCAAAAGAAACTCCATACCTTTTAGTAGTCTTCTGCCATTTCCTCTATCCTCCATTCCCAGGCATGCACTAATCTTTCCATGGATGTTGATTTGCATATTCTGGACATTTCATACAAATGGAATCATGTAATATGTGGTCTTTTGTGACAGGACTTTTTCATTTAGCATAAAAATTTTAAGTTTATCCATGTATTATAGCATGCATCAGTATTTCATTCATTTTTTAATATCTATTTTTTATTGTTAAAAGTATTACAGATGTCCCCTTTTTCCCTCATTGACCCCTCCTTCCCACTCCCACCTTTTTATAGCTGAATATTATTCCATGGTATGAATATGACACATTTTGTTTATTCATTCATCAGCTGATGGACATTTTGGTTGTTTCCACCCTTTAGATATTATGAATAATACTATGATGAACTTTTTATCTACTATTGTTTGGGTATATGTATATATAGTCCACTTCAGTATATACTAGAAGTGGAATTGATGGGACATATGGTAACTCTATGCTTAATTGTTTGAACAACCACCAAACTATTTTCCAAAGTGGCTGCACTATTATATATCCCCACCAACAATGTATGAGGGTTCACATTTCTCCACATCTTCATCAACACTTAGTATTATCTATCTTTTTAGTGGGTGTGAAGTGGTATTACATTGTGGTTTTGATTTTCATTTCCAAGGATACGCACTCTTAAAATATCTTTAACTCACCCCCATGTAAAAATTGAATGTTGAAGTTCAATGAATTCCTGGATAGACCAGATCTGGAGAACCTGTTAAAATTTTTAAAAAGAAGAAGAAAGCAACAGCCTTGACCAGTGTGGTGCAGTGGTCAGAGCATTGGCACAGAAGGGTCACAGGTTCAATTCCCAGTCAAGGACATGTACCTGGGTTGCAGGTTCGATCCCTGGCCCCGGTTGGGGCACTTGCTGGAGGCAATTAGTCAATGTGTCTCTCTCACATCAATGTTTCTCTCTCTCCCCCCCCCTCCCACTCTCCCTAAAAATCAATGGAAAAAATATCCTCGGGTGAAGATTAACAACAGAAAAATAAAAAAACAAAAACAAGCTGACTAATCCCCAGTCCTTAAGGGAAGAAATTTTATCACACAAGAGAATATCTGGGTTGGGGATTCAGAAATCATCATTTTAAGTAATTAAAGTCCCAGAGCCAGTCACAACTTTAGCCTTAATCGATTATTCTGTTTGTGTAAAGTGTAGAGGTGGTAAAAATTAAGGAAAAATGAATCATGTATTGATTTTGCAATGAATTGTACAAGTTGTACAAGTTACTTATCTCCTCTGAGACTGAGTTGTCTTATCTACAAAATAAAGTTAATAATAGTACCTAACTTACACCATCATGTGTGAATTAAATGAGATCTTTTTTCCATGTACAATGTATGCCTGACTAAAAATAAATATTAGTTATTATTAATTAACAGGGTGAGTAGTCAGAGGTCATCCTATTATAAGAGTTTAAGAAAACATTCTCTGGAAATATGGAGGATTTATTAAACATTTTGATCAGTTATTGTCCATCTCTACAAAAGGTATTTAAAGAAATTAGCTTAAAACTATCAGAAACTTAAGTTGGCTACTAATAAGAACAAACTCTGTTGAGGGAGGTAGTACACCTTCCCAGAAATCTTTAATGGTTGAGAAGACTTACAACTTTTCAGCAAGTTAGCTACCATCCTACCAAAGGGTGGAAGTGGCCATCTAGTTCCCTCACCCTAATAATTCTTTGTTTGTTACAGACTGAAGGTCTTTGGATTCCCCGGCAACCTAGGAAATCTAACACCCTGGCTTTGGGTTCCTCAACCCTGTCCTCAGAGATTATGCTAAACAAAACCGTGAAGGAGGTAAGGCTAGTGTTTCTTCTGTTGTTTTCATTTGCTGATCCATCATCCTTCTTGTTGCCCTGTGGGGAGCCAGTGCCCACCTGAGGCCCCTGTTTACAAAGTGTCTTCTGGCATGGATTCTACTCTATCTTCTTTCCCCTGAGAACCACATATGTTACCCCTCTTTTGATCCTCTACCCCAATCCCACCTAAATTTACCTTAACTCTGACTGACTTTTTACATAGCTGATAAACATATTCATTGAGCAAGCCTATAATGAATACTTACTATGTGGCAGGCACTGTGCTAGGCTCATAGATGACTGTAACATAATCCAGGCCCTGTATGTAGTACAATGGAGAATTTCAATGAAAATGCCAGTGGTTATAAAACTGTGAAAAGAATGGGATATCTGATATGTCACATAGTTGATAGGAGAATTAGGAAAGTTAATAATTGTGAAACACTTGAACAGTGCCTGCCACATCATAAGTGTTATATGCATGTTTGTTAAATAAATTATATGCCAGAAGATGGTTTTTCCCTGGGGGTTGTAGGAGCACATACTAAGAACCCCCACCCCACCCCCATCTCAACCTAAAGTATTAAAAGCCTGAGCTAGGTCTTGAAGATGGTTAGAGTTTAGCCAAGTTGAGATGTGGAAGTAACGTGTTCTGTGTAGAGGGAACAGTATCTGAAAATGCAAAGAGACATGAGAGAACATTACTATCTCAAGAAGTTCAAAATGTTCATTATGGCGATCTCCCCAACAGGCTGAAGCAGGGACCCAGGGGGACCCTGCAGGGCCTGGGGTAGCGGGTGCAAGCCCCGCCCTTGAAAGAAAGGGACCTCCTCCCCATAATAAAACCGTAATTCTTTATTACAAATGATGGCCAGAGTCCAGGCCTCCACTCCAGCTCGAAGTACAGAACTCGCTCAACAGGAATGCTGCGTATTGAGCATCTGCTAGGCCCAGACCCTGGGCACTCAATGCTAGCAAGGATGAAGTCACCTGCCTACCCAGCTGCAGGTTTAATTGACAATAGTCATGGGGGAAGATAAAGCAAATGTCATAAATGCCACAGGATGGTTAATCTTAGTGTTCACTGTGCTAAGCCCCAAGTCCACAGACTTTATTCCAAATGTGGCCCCTAGGTAGTTTTCAGATAAGATTAACACTGAGCCCTGGCCGGTTTTGCTCAGCAGTTAGAGCCTCGGCCTGTGGTCCAGAGAGACCCGGGTTCGGTTCCCGCTAAGGGCATGTACCTCGGTTGCAGTTTGTCCCCGGCCCTGGTTGGTCGTGCGGGTGGCAGCCACTTGATGTGTCCCTTTCACGTCAATGTTTCTCTCTCTCTCTCTTCCTCTCTCTCCCTCCCACTCTATCTGAACAGAAAATGAAAAAATGTCCTCGGGTGAGGATAAAAAAATATATATATATATTAACACTGAAACCAGATGAGTTTGTGTAAAGGAAGTTGTGACCACCACAATATGGGTGGACCTCATCCAATGAGTTGAAAGTCTTAAGAAAATGAAGTTTCCTAGAAAGAAGGAACTCTGCCTCCAAAGGCCTGAGGACTCCACCTACAATATCAGCTCTTTCCTGGGTTTCCAGCTGCAGTCCTGCGCTGGAGATTTCTGATTTGATGGCAGCACTGTCAGACTGGGGTTATGGGATTTGGAGAGGAAGACTCAAACAGATAAAAGGCTCTTCTCATCAGATCACATCAAGGGTACATGCCATCAACGGGACTTATGATTGATCATGTTAACCTTGATCACCTGGCCACTATTATCTTTTAAAGTATGATATGGGCATTCTCCTCCCCCAGAGCCAAAACTAAAGAGACTGATAATATCACGTGTTGGCCAGGATAGAAAGCCACTAGAACTCCCATGCATTGCTGGTGGGAGTGCAAATTGGAGCAGCCACGTTGGACAACTGCTCAGCAGGACCCACAAGAGCTAACTACATGTACTCCATGTTTCAGCAGTTCCCCTTGTAGGGGCACACCCAAGAGAAATAAGTGTTTATGTCACCACTGAAAGATGTGCACTAGAATGTTCGCGATGGCTTTACTTATGATAGCCAGCAACTAGAAACAATTTAAATGTCTTTCCAGAGCAGAATGGTTGAATAAATTGTATTTTCATACAAAGGGACACCACACAGCATTGAAAAGGAGGGAACTACTGACACATGCACCACATTAGAGGGATCTCAGCCACAATGGTTAGGTGAAGGCAGTCAAACACAACAAAAGAGCAATTGCTTTATAACTGCATTTATACAAAGTTCAAAAACAGGAAAAACCAAGGAATGGTAAGTCAGACAAAGGTTGTCTCTGGGGGCGGGTGTTGACTGGGAGGTTGTATATGGGACTTAGGGGGACTGGATATATTCTACATTGTGGTCTGGGTGGTGGTTACTTGGAGAGAGAGAGAGAGATAATTTATTAAGCTAGTCACTTAAGATCAGTGCATCTGTGTCGTTTTTATGTGTATGTGACCCTCAAATAAAAATAATAACAGAAAAAAAGGTTCATTATGGCTAGAATACACACAAAATGAGAAGGAACAAAAGATAAGACTCAATATGTGGTTAATAAATTGCATTAATGACCTCTATCAGCCTCTATTATGTAAGCTATGCTTTGTCAACAAGGAACACAGGGGAATGGGTGTTGGGTAGGCAAGCAGTAGTTAGTATTTGCCATAATAGAAACATCAAGAGAGTTGCTGGGAAATATTCTGAGACCTTAAGTACCCTTAAAGTTAACATTATAATCCATGTTTATAGTGATCTTTTTCTCAAATATAATTAAATTTAGATAAAGCCACAGCATGTTTGAAAGAATATTAAAAAGTTATTTAACTTTCTAGAACTTACAAGAAGTCTAGCAGTTGTTCCAGTTGAGTGCTGTTCTTTCCAGGTATTGGAGATCAATACTGTTGTTAGATCAAGGTGAAATACTGAATAACATATGATGTACTGGTTTACTACTTAATGAATTATGCTTAATTAGTTAATTAACTCTCAGCACGCTTTGGGGCTGAAATCCTATTGAATGCTGTATAGGTGACATTTTCAATATAAATAAGGCCACATTTCATGTAAGTTCCAAGGAATAATATTTATGTGTTAAAATGCTGTACATTTACTGTTGTCTATTCTCTGTACCTATGACTCTGTTTCTATTTTGTTTGTTAGTTTATTTTGTTCATTATATTCCACATATAAGTGAAATCATTTGGTACTTGCCTTTCTCTGACTGGCTTATTTCACTTAGCATAATGCTCTCCAGGTCCATTCATGCTATTTCAAAAGGTAAGATTTTCTTCTTTTTTATGGCCGAGTAGTATTCCATTGTGTAAATGTACCATAGCTTTCTTATCCACTTGTCTACTGATGGGCACTTGTGCTGCTTCCAAATCTTGGCTACTGTAAATAATGCTACAATGAACATAGGGGTCCATATATTCTTTCAAATTAGTGTTTCAGGGTTTTTTGGCTTTATTCCAGAAGTGGAATCACTGGGTCATAAAGCAGTTCCATTTTTAATTTTTTGAGGTAACTCCATACTGTTTTTCACAATGACTGCACCAGCCTGCATTCCATCAGCAGTGTACTAGAGTTCCCTTTTCTCCACACCCTCACCAGCACTTGTTGTTTGATGATTTATTGATGATAGCCATTCTGACAGATGTGAGGTGATCTCAACAATATGGTGATTACCAGAGGGAAAGGAGGATGGAAGGAGACAATAGAAGGTAAAGGGGGAATAAATGATGATGGAAGGGCATTTGACTTGGGGTGGTGAACACAGAATACAATATACAGATGATGTATTATAGAATTGTATACCTGAAACCTATATAATGTTATTAACCAATGTCACCCAATAAATTTAATTTTAAAAAAGAAATAAAAAAATAATAAAACTAAAAAGGAAAAAAGAGGCTAAAAAAGCTTCTGAAATTTGATTGTTCGGTCATGAAACTGAGCATGTTTGATAGACAATTGAATGATTTCTACTTTTTTTCTACATATGCTTTTCTGTCTCTGGCATTCTATAATAAAAGTTTGCAATAGTCAAGAATGCTATAGATTTAAAATAAATTTGGCAGCAAAAGTCACAGAAATATATACAGCAATATCTTATTGTAATACGCAGTAAAATTGGCTTTTATAACCCCACCAAATACTTTATGTGTCCTGTAAAAATGCTTTAAAATCCATCAATTTTCCATTGAAATGTGATTATTATTTGGGGGATATTTAGCCGAACATTTGTTACAACAAAGCTGATGTTTTGTTTATCTTTTAGTGATAATATTTTCAAAATAAATGAACATTGCTACAATGTGTCTAATTCTTCAGGACTAAATTTAATTATTTTGTTAAAATTTCTATGATATTATAAAAGTTCTTGACCCTCTCCTAACCTACTTTTCCAATCTTATTGTCCTCTAATCTCAAATATATTCTCTCCCCTAAAGTTGAATTGAAGTACTGACTCTCTTTTCACTTACCTACTTCTGTGTCTTTGTATACTCTGTTCCTTTCTTTTCAATTTTTTCCTTCCCTTCTCTAATCAATTGAATCCTCAGTTTTTCAGTGTTCAGTCTTTCATAGAAGGCTCAATGTTTCCTTCAGTCATAATTAAATTTACTTCTTTTTACTCCATAACTCTATTTATTTACTCCTTCATTATATGTTACTTAGCTTTACATACTTTTCTGTCACTGCTCAAGCTACAACATTCTGGTTTCTGCCTCTTCTACACCACTAAACCTGGCCTTCAAAAAACATTTACAATTCCCTACTGGCTAAATCCAGCAGAACTTATTTCAATTCCTGTAATACTTTTACCGTTCCCTCATTTAAAGTTTCTCTTTCCATCTTCTGCCCAGCCCTTTGAATAAGAACTCAGTTTCAGACTTGCTATTGTTCAACATTTGGGCATTAGTTCTCCTCTCTGGGCTTTTTTAAGGTTTTTCTCCCATGGATGGATAGAAGGTGCCACACACAGCCCACCACAGCCCTGTAGCAGCCCTAATTCGACCTGATGGGGTATGTTATATACTTATCGTTTTGACAAAGTGGTGAGCAGCCCCTTTGACAAAAGGAAAAGATGACAGAAATTATAGCTAACCTAGTTCATATGCTCCTCTTCTAAGATGTAAGAAAATAACTCTCACTTCTTGTGAGTGTTATGAGGATTATTGCTATCTAACATGCTATGTATCTCACCTATTTGATTTGTTTCTTTTCTGCATCCCCACTAAAATGTAGGCTTTATGAGAACAAGGAATTTTACCTGTTTGGTTTACTGATGTATCCCTAGCACCTAGAACTGGGCCTGTCATCCCTCAAAAAAGACACAACAAATTTGTTGACTGAATAAATGAAAAGTAATTAATATACAGTAGCCATTTAGTAAATTATAGCAATACTGAATCTCAGGGAATTCTATACTCTTGTTAATTATTATAATTTAGATTAAAAAGTTTCTTTATCCCCTTGTGGTAGTTTAATCTATTTGAAAATTTACGCTTTTACTGTAATTGCTTTTTATTGTTTTCTCTTTTATACTTTTAGTATGTGTGTTTTTAGCTTGGGTTTATGATAACTTTCTGTTATTGTTCTAAATAGGGCAGGTATAAGGTGGGCTTCTTAGAAAAGACCTGGAACTTTAAAAATACATCTTAATCACTTCAACTTCTGTTTGAAAGAAGGCAAAGCATAAATAGGTAAGAATATGTTCAATATAATACAGAGATCTCTTTATAGGTAGAGGCAGATCTTCCTGGCTTTTTTTTTTTTTAACTCAGCACATATTTGTGTCATTATTGAAAGGCTTTGAATTCCAAATATATTTTGGAAGGCAGTTACATAGCAGTTGAGTAATTCCCATGCTGACCACCTCATATATGAGATTAAGCTATTATCCCCCATCTGTAGAACCTGCTTAAGGTGTTAATCCTAGTCATAACACAGTCTCTTCATGCATTGATTTGTCAGGTGAGACAGGGAAGGATAAGGATGCCACTGTTGCCATGAAACAGAAATAAACTAGGTGAATCATATGAAAATAAAATCATACTTTGGCTTCATAAATGTTTTATTACTTTCAGCCAACTAATCTGCTTATACTAGTCACTTTCTGGCTGTTCATGTATTTACTCAACAGCTATTTATTGAGCATCTGTTATCAATTTGAGTTCCAGCTTCATACTTATTAACTGCATATCCTTGTGTACTCTTCTGTGCCTCAGTTTCTTTGTCTGAAAAACAGCAATAACAATAGTACTTGCTGTATAAAACTGTGGACAGATTACATAAGCAAATACACTTAGAATAGGTTAATCTTCACCAAACAAAATTCTCAACAGATGCTAGTTATTCTCACATTATCCTGGAAGCAATAACTTTCCTTTTTATTTACACAACTGTACATTTAAGTTCCATTACTTACAAGCAAGAGCCTTGATTAAAAGAAACTGCAGCCCAGAGAGGTGACATAATCTAATACCCTACAGCAAAATAAGTGGCAGATAGCTCCAGAAACCTGAAGGATTGATGTCACAAGTCTGGTGCCCCCAAACAGATTATTGAGTTCAAGGTTCCTATGCACAGCTGGAGACTGTGCAATTCCTATGGGTCAAAGCAAGCCCACCGGATGTGGGAAATATTGGTACTGCCAACAGTGCTGAGATCCACTTCCTCACTGATACTCCTTTTACACCACTGCAAGCTTCTTAAGGTCCCCAGCAGTTACACTCCTCACACTATCCTTCCTACCCCAGTATTACAGGCCTTACAAAAACACCTTTAGACAAAAACATTACAGTGAGACATCCCTTTCATGTCTCTAAATAGTCAAAAACAGAGGAGAGGAGAATATGCCTATTACTCAGATGCTAGTCCAACAGTTGCCTTGCATGATGCTGTGAGTAGCAACCACCCTGTGATGTTAGCTTGAATAAATCAGTACTCCTGACAGAAGAAAACCTTCAATCTCCACAAAAAGATTTGTCTGGTGGTTTAAACCACATTATCCTTAAAGATATAGATAAAGATGTGGATGTATTTATAGATATAGAGATGTATATATAGATAAAGAGCTAATTATATCACCCTATTTCACTGTGCATGTGTGTAATTGGTATCAATTATATATATTTCTCACTGACGTATATATATGTCAAATATATATTTGTCATTATGACATATATGTATATACACATATATTTGATACCAATTACATATATCTGACCATAAATATATATATATATGTAAATTCCCGAGCCCCAGAACCTAGCACTTAAGTGCCCCCAAAATATTTTTTTTATTTAACACACTCATATGTTAATAATGATTATATCTGTCTAGTGGCTCTATAGATGGTCCTAACTTGTGCTTTTTTATTTATCAAGTTTTCTACATTGACCATATATTATTTTAAGATAAGTAAAACAGTTAAGCACATGTTTGTTATTTCTCAGGAAATAATCCAACTTTAGTTAAATGTTTATTAAATTCCTAATACTTTTCAGGAGTCAAGTTCTAATTATTTTGTACTCATCATTTCATTTAGAAATTCCATAAAGTCAATTACTATCTCTAGTTTTTAGAGAATGAGATTCATTGGAGTAACTCATTCAATGACATACAGTAGCAAGTAGCATAATCTCCTAGTCTTTGAACTATACAGCATCAAAAAAAAGTAGAAGAAATAAATGAAATGATAAAATTTAGATTCATTGTTGGAAATTCTGGAAATGAAGGTTGAATATGTTTGCTAAAATTGTTGTTATAATAGTATCTATAGCTTTAATATCTCCATCCCCTGAAAACAGAAAATATAATAACAATGTTATCTGAAGGGGAACAGTCATGGCTGACAGGATACATAAGCAATTCAAAAAATAATTTAAGTGAAATTGAAACCAGTCTGAGCATATAGCCATTATTCTATTCACCTTAGAGTTTGCTAGTTGTGATTAATTGCAGAGGAAAACATTTGAAGAATATATCCTTTGAAAAAGTGGCAGAGGTGAATGAACTCAAAAGAAAGCTAAAGATGACTCACATTATTGGAATATAAAATTCTCATGATCCGCAAAGGCAGAATTCGATTCATTTCAAATAGGTCAGATACTACTACAGCTGGTTCTTGACTGCTTAATTTATAACTAGGGCAGACATGGACTCCACACCTGATGAAGTATTTACTATGTTCAGGTATTCTTATAGTTCCAGAGATAGTTTCTTGCACCTATTCATACTGAATTTGTAACAATGAAGGTAATCAAAAAATAGGTTTTAGCCGGGATGGTGTGGCTCAGTGGTTGAGCGCTGACCCATGCACCAAGAGGTCACCAGTTCGATTCCCGGTCAGGGCACATGCCCAGGTTGTGGGCCTGACCCCCAGTGGGGGGCATGCAGGAGGCAGCCAATCAATGTTCTCTCTCATCAATGTTTCTATCTCTCTCCCTCTCCCTTCCTCTCTCTCTAAAATCAATCAATAAATAAAATTATTTTAAAAAATAGGTTTTAGCTTCAAAATTAGTAAGATAGTCCAATAGAAAGAGAAATAACTGAGACAGTCTCCTTTCCTCTTTACAGTAGTTGCAGTCCTGATTTCAGCTTGAGACTCAAGGAAATGATTCACATAAACACAATCTGTTACATTGAAATTTATTGAAAATTCAAGTGAAGTTTTTTTAATGTTGTAATATTATTAGAGAATTTAAAACAATCTCAAATATATTTAATTACTACCTATCCACTACAAACAAAAAAGGAAAAAGTGTTTAGTTATTATATAGCCCCAGGGTATTTGATATACCCCTCCAGAGAGAACAGTATCCCAGAACCTCTAACATCTAACTAAATTGCATTGTTTCCACTGGGAAAGGATGCAGACTCACAATCTTCAGTGTCTTGTATCATTTTGTTATAATGGACACAAATGAGATGCTCAGAGTGGCAGAATTTCTGATACTAACTAACATAAGCAATCAGGTTCTTCCTATTTCAGAAGAGAACAAGATAATTTCCAGGACAGAATAGATAGCTATAGGAATTGACATATCACTGTTAAAAGTTTTTTGTTTTGTTTTTT
Source organism: Tadarida brasiliensis (assembly GCA_030848825.1). Classification (NCBI taxonomy): domain Eukaryota; kingdom Metazoa; phylum Chordata; class Mammalia; order Chiroptera; family Molossidae; genus Tadarida; species Tadarida brasiliensis. The sequence continues at coordinate 112,399,232 of CM061280.1, read as the reverse complement.
TTATAGCGAAGAAACTGTTCTGCCTCCTTCAGCTCTACTTTACTTTCCAGCTACTGCCCCATTTCTATATCTTCTTTCACAGCCAAACTTCTCAACAGAGCTGTCTACACTTGTCTCTCATGTTCTTATCTCTTGCTTTCTCCTTAACCCATTTCATCTGGCTATTGTCCCAATCTCCGTACCAGAATCCCTCTGGTGAGGTAACCAATGACTTCCATTATTACATCCACTGACATTATTTCCACCCTCATCTTGATCTATTATTTCTTCCTTTAATATTTTAACACATACTATTTTCCAAGCTCTATGTTAGGTGCTGGTGAGAAACGCTCATCAAACAAACATTCATCATCAGCTAGGTGTTAGTGAGTAAAATGCTCATTGTTACTGCCTTCACGGAGCTTGAATTCTAGTGGGGAGAGAATTATTTAAATAATCACATGTTTAAATCAGAGTTAAAATACAAAATATAAGTGATATAAAAGAAAAAGTGAAGGGGGCTGTGAAATCCTTGAATAAATACAGGAGAGATCTTTCACTTAGTAGTTTTTGGGAAATTTTTTATAAAGTTGATTGGTTATTTCCTCCTTTTTGAAACACTCTTCCTTTGGAGTTCATGACAGTATAATCTCCTGATTTTATTCCTACTTCTCTGAATCTTGCTTTCTATTCTCCTTAAATTATTTTCTGCCACCTATATTACACATGTCCTTCCTCTGAGCCCAGTCTTAGGACCTCTTCTTATTTTACCCCATATTGTTCTCATTAGTGATCTCGTTCAATGCTCAGAGTTAGTTTCTATCTGTTTGCCAATGACTTCCAATTATGAGTTTTTAGCACAGGTTTCACCTACCTTAAACAAAATGTCCAACTCAACCCCTCTGGCATCACTCTAGACCAGGCTACCATCATTCTCTTACCTAGACTAATGAAATAGCCTCCTAATTCATTTCTTTGCTTAGACTCCCACCTTCCAAAATCTATTCACCATGCTTTAGACATTGTGATGATTTTTTTAAAGGAATGTCATTGTGCATTTCATGAGATATATTAGACATTAAATAAGATTAGTAAAAAGGACAAATTTTCTGACATGTGAAATGTCATACAGCTTTATTGTTACTATGCAATTTGTAATAGCAAGATTGGAAACAATGTTTTTACATGTATCTATTAAGAGGGGATCAGCTAAGGAAATTATGGTACATTCATCCAATTGAATATTATATAACCATTAGAAAAAAATGAATCAATTCTACATGTAAAAGTGAAAGATGGCTTGAAAGATATACAGTAAAGTGTAAAAAGTAAAGTATAAAATAATGTGTGTAGTATGCTACCATTGTGTTTAGTAAGTATAAATATAAGTTCAAATGCTCCTGGAAGAAATTGATCTCACTTGTTGACTCTAGGGAGAGAAACTGAGCGGTTCAAGGACAGAAAAGCTTTCCATTTTATAACATTTTGTATATTTGCAATGTCTATTCCAAAATACATTTTAAAAGTTTAGTTTTTTAAAGGAATCAAGAACTATACAAAAAATTCTATTCCTTAAAATTTGTAAGGGCAAGTACATACACAGACAAATGAACAGACATACACACACACATATGTTTAGCCTGTTATGTTTAGCTTCTGCTATGCAACTAGCTGTTCAAATTTTACTGCAGATTCAAGAAGCAAATCTAAAACTTTTTTAATGCTTTCATTGACTGTTCATTATGTGAATATCCCTGTGCTATGGACATGGACATGCCAGAAGAATCCTCTACAAACAAACTGGGTGTTTTTGTTTGTTTGTTTTTTATTTAAATTGCCATTTATAGAACATCTTGAAAACAGTAAGAGTATATATCTCCACATAACTCCTCATGGAAGTTATGTGTTTTTGCTGTACAGAGCCCACACTTGATCTGTTGGGTCCTGGTTCTTTTATTTTCCTTTTTCTCTTCAAGGAATTCTGTCAAGGAATCTGCTAGAACTCATGGACCTTGTCCCAAACCTCCTTGTTGCAAGAGCAATGCTATGAGAGATGATAATGTAGAAACAAACTTAAATGGCTCCTGCAGAGAAGGCTTCTCTAAGGAAGAAAAAGTTAAGCAGAAATCTGAAGGATGAGTAACAGCAGGTTGGGTGAAGAAAATGAGCAATTAACGTAGTGTGTGTACTGAATACATTTAACTCCCTCCCTCCTGAAACAACACTGAAATGGCAATGAAGAAATTAAAGTAGCATAATCCACAAGGACAAAGGGAAATGGAGAGAATACAGTAACAGGTGAACAACTGCAACCAAGATTGGAAGCTAGAAAGAAGATGATGAGTAATAACTGACTGAGAAGACCAAAGAAAGCTAAATGCAGGAAGTGGGTGGCAAGATCCAGAAACTAACTGATGCTACGAAACTCCAGAAAGGTTCAGAAATTATAGGCTTGGTGTACTAATTAAGGCATAAATACAGGTAAGACTGAAAATGAGAGGATATGTAAAAGCTGCATAGACACCTAGATTCCCTTTATACTCCACACAGCCAGGACCCTCAGAAGACAGGAGGTGTACTTTCTGGTGAGGTTGAAGGACTTCCTATTGCAGTGACTCTCAACCTTGACTGCATATTAGAATTATCTGGGAAAATTTTTAAAATCTCAATACCCAGGCTGTCCTCCAAACCAATTAAATCAGTGGATCTGAAGATGGCACCTAATGAATTATTATTTTTAAAGTTACCCAGATGAGGCAGCTACAGTTGGAGGTGCAGAGGCAGTGGCAGTTGGGCTGAGAATCACAGGGCCACAGTGACTGGGCAACCATGGAGGGTCCTATTTAAGATGGTGTGGCTTCACCAGCCACCTATGGAACCAGGAAATATAAGGTAGAGAGAATACTTGACTAGCAGGCTCCCTATATAGTGGAAGGCTGGAACATTGCCCCAGGAGGATCTTATCAAGTTTGCCAAGAAGCAAATGATGCTAATACAGAAAGATAATTCAAGATGTACAGAATTGGAGAAATTGAAGAACTCAAAACCTTTTTTTTTAATTTTATTTATTTATTTATTTATTTATTTATTTACTTATTTAATTTTATCCTCACCCGAGGACATTTTTGCATTTATTTTCAGATAGAGCGGGAGGGAGAGAGGGAGGAAGAGTGAGAGAGAAACATCGATGTGAGAGAGACACATCGACTGGTTGCCACCCACACGACCCCAACCGGGGCCAGGGACAAACTGCAACCCAGGTACATGTCCTTAGCTGGAACCGAACCCAGGACTCTCTAGTCCACGGGCTGATGCTCTAACCACTGAGCCAAACCAGCCAGGGCAAAACTCAAAACCTTTTGCTAGAGAAACTAATAATATTATTAAGTACATTGCAAAGGAAAAGTATAGGGAAACTACACAATACTACACATTTTTGTCTTCATTTTCCAAGAAGATGACATGTGTGACTTGTAACATGAAATGAAGTTACCACAGATTTCAGTGACTCAATTCAGCAGGGAAGGTGCAAGACCTCCTTTTTGGCAGTATGTCTCTCATATCTCCTCTATCATTCAAAGCACTTGCATATATGTGTTGAAAAAACAGAACCAAGATCCATTTAAAACTGAAACCTGACTACCAGGAGCTCACACTATATCTCACTATTCTCTCCTGGGAAAAACCCTTTAAGATATTTGATCAACTTCTTTAAAACTAGTAAGCTTATTGTGACAGTATGATCTGAAAGATGTAGTGGAAAAGGAAATTTTCTAAAAAATGAAAAAACAAACATGGGGAGGTTTTAAATTGGGTGAAAGAAGTCAGCTTGAAAAGGCATATATGATTCTATTTATCTGATATTTTAGAAAAGACAAACTATAGGAATGGAGAATAGGAATGGAGAACAGATCAATAGTTGCAAGAGGTGAAAAGGTGGATTATAAAGGGAGCTTTTTTGGAATGATGGAATATTTATATATCCTGATTGTAGTGGTGGCTACATGAAAAATGAGTGAAAATTCATAGAATTATATTATCCCCACCCAAGAAGTCAATTTTTTTGTATGATGATTTAAATAAATAAATAAATACTTTTTTTAAATGATGGGGAGACTAGCTATTTTCACAACCTCTCCAGGTAAGGTTTCATCTGGCCTGAGCAGCCGCCAGCTCCTAGGAAGGTATAGAACAGCAGATGAGAATATGAGTTCTGCAGCCAGACTACCTGGACTCAAAGGCCAGTTTCACCAATTGCTGACTGGATGAACTTGGGCACATCATTTAACTTCTTAGTGTCTTTTTTTTCCTATATGAACATCAGATACACTGAGAAGGTTAAATCAATTAATTCAGGTAAAGTGGTTACTTGATGCCTAGTAAGATCTAAAAAAAAAAAGTTAACACTATAAAGTTCCATGAGATCAGAGATTGTGTCTGTCTTATTCACGATTGCATTCCTAGTGCCTAGACCAGAGCCTGGCACATGGTAGGGGCTCAGTGTTGAATGAATATGAAGAAATAGCTATATACAGTCCAATGCCCAGTAGCATCTTGAGTGATCATAATTTTGGATGATGTGCACCACTATAATCACCTTTAATAATATGACTAAACATGAATAATTGAATTATTGAATATCTCCCTGCTATTTCTCTTCTCCATTCTCTTTCTCCCTCTTTTGATAAATATACATCTGTAAATATGCTTATCACTTAATACATTACACAGTGTTTAGCACATGGTGGCACTCAATAAATTTTTGTTATGTGGATGTATAATAAAGACAATTTTTTTCAATAACAAAAAAAGTGACTGTTTAACTTCAATCCCCCCTCCTTTAACAATTTATATCTGATCATAAAATCCTTCAAAATATACCCAAAATTTGACCATTTCTCACTTTCTCCACTGTCACCACCATGGTTAAAGTCCCCACCATCTCTCACTTGTATTGTTGCTAATTACCTCCTACCCAATCATGTCACTTGGCCCATAACCCTTCAGTGATGCCCCATGTCCCTCAGGACATGCATGAGCTGGCTCTTGTCATCTCTTTGACCTCCTGTCCAACACATAGAGAGCTGTCAAGTGGATGGTGGCATAAAGTTAAATCCAAGTGTCATTACTGTAAAGGACAGAATTAGGACTAATGAGGGGAATATGCAGGGAAACAGACTTCAACTCAATGTAGGGAAGAACCACTAAATAATTAGAAATATCTTCCAGTAGAATAAGCTTTTCCCAAATGCAGTAGGTTCCAGTCACTGGAAGTTGGAAAATATCCCAACACAAAGTATGCCAGAAGAAGTTCCTAAACATAGAGATAGAGTAAGAGTAAATGTAGTCTCAGGTTCTCTTTCAACTTAAGGTTCTATTATTTAAAAGTTCTTTCCCTTTAGTTTATTTAAGTTGATTAGCTTTATATTTTTCCCATCACAAACTTTTTTTTTGTTTTTTTAAACTTATCTTTATTGTTGATTGTATTACAGATGTCCCCCCTTTTTTCTGCCATTGACCCCTCCTCCCCACTCCTGCCCCCCTCTTGCCTTCCCTACTCTATTGTCTGTGTCCATTGGTTATGCATATATGCATATAAGTGCTTTGGTTTATCTCTTCCCACACCCCCTCCCCCTTCCCTTTGAGGTTCCTCAGTCTAACAACTAATTGGTACTTCTTAATCCCTTCACCTTTTTCACCCATACCCCCAACCCCCTCCCATCTGGCAACCAACAAAAAGTTCTCTGTATCTATGAGTCTGTTTCTTGTTCATTTTGTTTGTAGATTCAGTCATTGATAGATACATATTTATTGCCATTTTATTGTTCATATTTTTTATCTTTTTCTTCCTCAAGAAGACCCTTTGACATTTCATATAATACTGGTTTGGTGGTGATGAACTCCTTTACCTTTTTCTTTTCTTGGAAACTCTTTATATGTCCATAGATTCTGGGTAGAGTAATCATGGTTGTAGGTCCTTGCTTTTCATCAGTTTGAATATTTCTTACCACTCCTTTCTGGCCTGCAAAGTTTCTTTTGAGAAGTTGGCTGACAGTCATATGGGAGCTCCCTTGTAGGTAACGAACTGCTTTTCTCTTGCTGCTTTTAAGATACTCTCTTTGTCTTTAACCTTTTGTGTTTTGATGATGATGTGTCTTAGTGTGGGCCTCTTGGGGTTCATCTCATTTGGGACTCTCTGTGCTTCTTGGACTTGTATGTCTGTTAGGAAACTTTTCTGTCATTATTTTTTCAAATAGGTTTTCAATCTCTTGCTTCTCTCTTCTCCTTCTGTCACCCCCATGATGTGAATGTTGGAAAACTTGAAGTTGTCCCAGAGGCTCCTTACACTATCTTCATTTTTTCTGATTCTTTTTTTCTTTTTGCTGTTCTGATTGGGTGTTTTTTGCTTCCTTTTATTCCAAATCGATGGTTTGAATCTTGGCTTCACCTACTCTACTGTTGATTCCTTGTAAACTATTCTTTATTTCAGTTAGTGCTTCCTTCATTTCTGACTGGTCCTTTTTAATGCTCTTGAGGTCCTCACTAAGTTCCTTGAGCATCCTTATAAGCACTGTTTTGAACTCTGCATCTGTTAGATTGCTATCTTCATTTCATTTAGTTCTTTTCCTGGAGTTTTGTTCTGTTCTTTCATTTGGGACATGTTTCTTTGTCTCCTCATTTTGGCTGCTTCCCTGTGTTTGTTTCTATGTATTAGGTAGAGTTGCTATGTCTCCTGCACTTCCTAGGGTGGCCTATTGTAGTAGGTGTCCTGTAGGGTCCAGTGGCACAGCTTCCCTGATCACCCCAGCTGGGCCCTCGAGGTGCACCCCTAGTGTGGACTATGCACCCTTCTGTTGTAATTGAGTCTTGATTGCTGTTGGTTCATCAATGGGAGGGATTTACTCAGGCTGATCAGCTGCAAGGACTAGCTGTGCCCACTGACCACTGACCTCTGACTCCCTTGGAGGATCAGCTGTGCAGGGGCCCACCACACAGAGCAAGACTTACTTCAGCAGGGCTCTAGTACCCACTGAGTCCACTCCTTGAGTGTGTCACTTGTGGAGGTGGTTGGGTGGTGGTGCTTTGACATGGTCTGAAACTGTCCACTGGGTGTGCTGGCTCTGGGGCAAGGTCAGCCTCTGCCTGTGTTCTACCCGGGGCCATCAGGCATAAGCTACAAAGAGATCTGCTGATGGCTGCTTCTTGTGCTGGTCTTGGAGGTGCCCAGGCAAAGCCAAGCTGTGAACCAAGGCTGGCTGCTTCTAGTGCCAGGCCTGGGGCCACTTAGTGAGAGGTATGGGGCTCGCTGAGGCCAGGTGCTACTTGTTTGAGAGAATTTAGGAAAATCTGAAGCAGGAGCCAAGACAGACCAACCCTATGGTAAAGCCATTGGAAACAGCTTGGGTGGGCCCGAAAGTTGGGTGGGGCAGGGCCTCAGGGAATCATCAGTGCTGGGCAAACTGTGTGAGCCAGGTTGCTGGAGTCTGCAGGCCCCGTGGGGGATGGGCTCACCAAAGGAACAACAGCCTCTGCCAGCATGTCTGTCCAGGAGAAAGTTGCCTTTCGAGCTCTCACCCAGATGCCAAACAACTCAGATCCTGTTGGTATGTCTCTTGTGTCTTTCAGGCTGTGTCCCCCACCCTGGAGCCTGGATGATGTGAGTCCAAGTAAGTCCGAGCACGGGCCCTTTCAGAGGAACTGCCTGGGGCTCCAGTAGCCTCAGCCTCAATTCCCACTGGTTTTTACAGCCAGAACTTATGGGGACTTCTCTTCCTGGCACTGGAACCCTGAGCTGGGGGCCTGGTGTGGGACGGGGACCCCTCACTCCTCAGGGAGGACCTTCACAGCCAAGGTGTCCCTCTTGATTTTTATCCTCCACACGTGGGTGTGGGACCAGCAGGTCCGCGCCTCTGCCCCTCCTACCAGTCTCGATGTGGCTTCTTTAATTCCAAAGTTGTAGGACTTCCATTTAGCTCAATTTGAGGTGGTTCTGAATGATGGTTGTTCTATAGTTTAGTTGTAATTTTGATGTGGTTGTGGGAGGAGGCAAGTACTGCATTTGAGTACACCACCATCTTGACCGGAAAGTCAAAGTTTTTATCTGTATATCAAAGGTGATACATGCCCTTGGCCTTTAAAAAATGAGTATAGCCCTGGCTGGTTTGGCTCAGCAGTTAGAGCGTTGGCCCGCAGACTCGAGAGACCCGGGTTTGGTTCAGTTCTCGCTAAGGGCACGTACCTCGGTTGCAGTTTGTCCCTGGCCCTAGTTGGGGTCGTGTGGGTGGCAACCACTGGATGTGTCTTTCTCACGTCGATGTTTCTCTCTCTCTCTCTCTTCCTCTCTCCCTCCCACTCTATCTCAAGATAAATGCAAAAAAAAAATTAAGAATGAGTATAATTAGGTTATCATTTAGGTAATTGCCTTTCAGTTGCTATTCTCTCTAAAGATGTCATAGATATATTTAAATGCCAGAATTAAATGTGTTATTTTGCTTTTACTTTTCAATGTGTGTGATATTGTTAATAACATTTACAGCTTTCTTGATTAAAGCCTGGCTTTTTAAAAATATATTCTTTCCAGAGTTTTTTTCCTAGGCCTACACTTTCACCTTAGAAATTGGATTAAAATTTGAACATTGCTTAGTAGTACACAACAGTATAAATAACTTTCCTTTAATTTTCTACTATCACTTTTTATCTCTTAAGCCAGTGGTTCTCAACCTGTGGGTCGCGACCCCTTTGGGGGTCGAACAACCCTTTCACAGGGGTTGCCTAAGACCGTCGGAAAACACATATTTCTGATGGTCTTAGGAACCGAGACACCACTCCTCTATCCGTCTCCAGGTGGGTCCACCCACATGCAGATACGCCCACGTACAACATGTGGAACTGTATTAAAGGGTTGTGGCATTAGGAAGGTTGAGAACCACTGTCTTAAGCCAAGTACAGTTGACCCTTGGACAATGAGGGGGTTAGGGGTACAAACCTCCCACACAGTCAGAAATCCACATTCAACTTTTGACTACACCAAAACTTAACTGCTAATAGCCTACTATTGACCGAAAGCCTTACTGACAATGTAAACAGTCAATTAACACATATTTATATATCATTGTTATTATATAATGTATTCTTACAATAAAGTAAGCTAGGGAAAAGAAATTTTTATTAAGAAAATTATAAGGAAGAGAAAATACATTTACAGTATTTATTTTTAAAACTCCACGTATAAATGAACCTGCACAGTTCAAACTTGTGCTGTGTTCAGGGGTCAACTGTACTGATGTTTGATACCTTTCCATGCCCAAAGAGGGAAGGTAATTCATCTGACACTCATAATTAAGAGAAATATTTCCCAAAACTCAAGTGATTAATAGAATAATAGTATTGACCAGGTAATGTATACCCTAAATCTGCTATCTTCATGAATTATCAGGCTAGTTCAATGATAAGAACAACCAGTCTGTGTGCTTTGTTTTATAGTCCATCCCACTTATAATCTGGTATGATCCTCCAATGCTGAACCCAGAGAGCAAAGGTGATATTAGTTTCTCATTTTTGAAGATGAGAAAACTGAGGTTCAAGATTATAAATAAATTTCCCAACAACACATTTAGCAAGTAGAAAAACCAGAACACTCTTCTAAGAATTTGGACTTCAGAACATTTTTTTAAACTTCATACCATGCTGCCTCTCACATGAAAATGTCTCTCATGGCTCGTGTTCCTTGCTCTTGCACTTAGTTTTGGCAAAGATGAGTTGACTGCACACTGCCCACGTATACTCCACGTATAAATGAACCTGGCTTTTCAAAAATATATTCTTTACAGAGATTTTTTTCCCAGGCCTACACTTTCACTGTAGAAATTGGATTAAAATGTGGACATTGCTTAGTAGTACACAACAGTATAAATAACTTTCCTTTTCATGGAGATAGCAGATCTAGGTCAATACTATTACCTGGTCAATACTATTATTATATTACTCACTTCAGTTTTGGGAAATATTTCTCTTAGTTATGAGTGTCAGATGAATTACCTCTCCTCTTTGGGCATAGAAAGATATCAAACATCAGTACAGTTGACCCCTGAACACAGCACAGGTTTGAACTGTGCAGGTTCATTTATACATGGAGTTGCCTAATAGTTTTTCTCTGGTTTGAAGTCATTTTCAAAATTAAAAATCTGTCAGTTTACCTAAATTATCTGAAAAGCAGCTTATATAAATTTTCAAACTATGCATTTATGTGTCAATTTATATTTAATAGCTCATAGTTCAAAGATTTTCTTGTGGTAAGCCTGAAATACCAATCAGGAAGAATATATGTATCCCCATGTTCATAGCAGCGCTATTTACAATAGCTAAGATCTGGAAACAGCCCAAGTGTCCATCAGTAGACGAATGGATAAAAAAGCTGTGGTACATATACACAATGGAGTACTATGCAGCTGTAAGAAAGAAAGATCTCTTACCCTTTGCGATGACATGGGAGGATCTGGAAACTATTATTCTAAGTGAAACAAGCCAAGCAGAGAAAGACAAATATCATATGATCTCACTTATTTCTGGAATATAATAAACATAACAGTCTGAGGAACAGGGTAGTCCCAGAGACGTGGAAGTAGGGTACAGACTGACAATTGCCAGAAGAGGGGGTGGGGGAGGGGAGCAATGAACCACAGAACTTGTACGCATGTACTCATAACCAATGGACATGGACAACAAAACTGGGGACGGGGCAGGGAGAGAGGGGTAGGAGGGTGACAATGAGGGGGAAAGGAGAAACATCTGTAACAAAAGTAAATTAATAAAATTAAAAAAAAATTTTAAACAAACAAACAAAAAAAGATTTTCTTGTGGAAACTTAAGGATTTCCATGTGAAAATCCCCAAAATTATCACCTTAACAAAGTATATTTGAAAGAAAAATATATCAGTAGTCTTTATTATCATCTTTAAAAACTGGTACTAGTAAAATTCATGTGCTAAAATTTTATATACTTTATTTCAGTTTTTTCCCAAACTTTGCTGTACATTGGAATCAGCTGGAATCTTTTTAAAAATGTACCTACCTCAAGATATTCTGATTTAATTGTTCTGACATGTGACCTGGACATCAGCATCTTTAAAATCTCCCAAGCAATTTTAATGTACATCAAATTTTGGGAAACATTGCTTTCTTGTCTACATTTGGAAAGTGAAATTCAGAGATCTCCTATAGCATATGTTTGGCTCTCTTTGATTTTAAAAATAATTGATTGGTGTATGGTAATTTCTATTGATTTGTCCTCCGATTTCAGATGATAATATGCAGTCAGAAAATAAAAATGTCACATATAACTGTGCATGATTATACACTAATGTATAATTTATTATGAAAGTGGCTTTATTATTCTTTTTTATTTCATTTTATGTGAAAAAATCTAACAATGATGAGATTTGAGGGCTAAAAAACTCTGCTCACTGTTTTATTTTAGCTGATCTCATGAACCATTTGGAAAAGAAATAGGTGACAGTGGTGTATTAATAAAATCTATAAAACTATGTGCATGGAAAAAGGAAAGGGCTAAATATTTAAGTAAACAAACTGCACTAAAAGGCATATTCTTTTTCACATTCTTATACCATTTCAGGGTCGGGCTCAAGTTTAGTTATTTGTTAAATCACAATTTTTTCTTTATTGATTTTTAGAGAGAGAGGAAGAGAGAGGGAGAGATAGAAACATCGATGAGAGAGAACATCAATTGGCCACCTCCTGCATGCCCCCTACTGGGGATTGGGCCCACAACCTGGGCATGTACCCCAACCAGGAATCAAAACGGCAACCTCTTGGTGCATGGATCGACGCTCAACCACTGAGCCACACCGCCGGGCTAAATCACTATTTTTAATCTTATCAGTACTGCTAAGGATAATAAAAATGATGAAAAAAATCAAATCTTATTTGATAGTTGGCATATAGTATTTATTTTCATTTTATCAATCATCAAAGCAAAAATAGACTCAACTGCTTTATTTCTATGACATGTTTAAAGTAACACCATGAAAATTTTTTATATATAGAAATAGAATACGTAATATATATAAATATATTATTGATCCCTGTTTACTTGGCCCATCAATACTTACTTGACACAAATACACCAGTTCTAAAGAAATGGGGCCATTGTACATATGACAGAGATGTTACGCTTCATGTTGTCCCAAAGTTCCCTTAAACTATCCTTATTTTTTTTTAAGTCTTAAAAAAAAAAAAGAAATGGGGCCATTATTCCCTAAATGTCAGTCACCAGACTTCTGACATTACTAGAAAAGTAAAATTGCTAAATATAAAAATGGGGTTATTGCTCCTGCTCCTACCCAAATATTTGTTCATTATTATGTCAAACCAGAATCTATTAATGTGGAGCCATTACTTTTTGGCTATCGTGACATAGGAGTTTTTCTGTAGGGCAGAATTGTAAAATGTTAGAATCATTGGTGTGGCTTATTACATTGACTTCTTAAGATTGAAAATTTCTAGTGACATATTTTATTTTAATATAGCAATAAATTATTAAGTATTTCTAAAGTATATTACCAACAGAATGTGGTATAAATGTATCTCTTAGAAGAAATAAAAAAAATAATATGGAGTGGATATAAAGGTGTTTTTCAAAATACAGAATTTTGAACTTAAAAAATAGATAATTTGCCCAATTTTACCAACTTAAAACCATCAAATGTTGATGTTTCTATTTCAATTAAATCAATGTGTTTGATTATTATAGGAGATTCCCAAGTAGATCAGCAGTTATTTGTAAACATTTATATTGCTTATTGGTGGGCTAGGATAACAGACAATATAATCAAATAGAAGCAAAGATTTGGGAGTGTGAGGGTGATAAGATATTGACACACCCAGCCAATGTGGCTCAGTGGTTGAGCGTCGACCCATGCACCAAGAGGTTGCCAGATCAATTCCCAGTTGGGGCACATGCCCAGGTTGTGGGCCAAATCCCCAGTGGGGGCATGAAGGAGGCTGCCAATCAATGTTCTCTCTCATCGATGTTTCTATCTCTCTCTCCCTCTCCCTTCCTCTCTCTCTAAAATCAATAAAGAAAAAAATTATTTTTAAGAAATTGACATCTCTTGAGAGAGCTAAGGAAGATGAATAGCAAGGGCTGGAAGTATTGCAAAACAAATTAAATGTTTATCTGTGCATTCTATTTTCATTTGCAGTATACTGATGTCCTCAAATAATATTGAACTCTTCATGGGGTTCACCACTGTGACTGAGAATTGCATTCAGATGAAAAACAGTAATTAATCTTTGCTCATTTTTTAAATCCAGGATTTGTTTTTTTGCTATTGAGTTGTAGAAGTTCCTTATATATTTTGAATATTAGTTAACCCTTTTTCAGATACATGGTTGTAAATATTTTCTTTCATTCTTTATGTTGCCTTTTCATTTTGTTAATTGTTAGCTTTGCTGTGCAGAAGCTTTTTAGCTTTTTTTTTTTCTTTTATTGCCTGTGCATATCCAAGAAATCATTGCCAAGACCAATGTCAGAAAGCTTTTTCCCTATGTTTTCTTCTATGAGTTTTATGGTTTCAGGTCTTACATTTAAGTCTAATACATTTTTAATTAATTTATGGGTATGGTATAAGATGAGAGTCCTTTTTTTTTTCCCATGTAGATATCCAATTTTCCCAACACCATTCATTGAGAAGACTATCCTTTATCCATTGGAATTTTGATAGGGATTGCATTAAATCTGTATATTATATTGGATAATATGGACATTTTAGCAATATAAAATCTTCCAATCCATGTCTTTCCCTTTATTTGTATGGATATATGTTTTCATTTCTTTTGAGTATATATAGACCTAAGAATAATATTGTTGGATCACATGGTAACTCTACATTTGATCATTTGAGAAACTGTCAGAATGTTTTCTCAAGCGGCTGGGAGGCTTTTCACAAATCACTATAATCTTTGCCATCAATGAAACCAAGAGAAGGTTCCAACCAGATGTGTAACCTGCTCTTATCTGGCAGGAAAGAAAATTCTTAGATGGGAAAGCATACTGTACTCACAGCCAGGAAACTTCGGTCACAATCTTGGCCCTGCCTTTAATTATTTATATGACCTTGTGCCATTTATCTCCAATGGGCACAGTTCCCCTATCACTCTCTATAAATTAAGGGAACAGGATCAGATGTTATCCAACTGTAAATTCCAACTTTGAGAATTTAAAGTAGTCTGGTGTTCTTCACTTAATCCTACAAACCATTTTACTCACATTTAAGATTTTGTCTGGCAAAGATAGAGGATACTATTTTTTATCTCCATATGGTCTTATTACTATAGAAAAACCAAAGGTTTCCTATTGTTGCTTATTTTATTTTTTTCCTTTGGTAGACCATGTGCTGCTTAGTTTCATATAGAAAATCACCATAAACTACAAGTATTTCAAATATCTTTTTGAACATGTATCTTTTGTTGGTTAGAAAGAACATCTTCATAGAACTGAAATTGGCTTATAAGGATGTCCGATTTGCATATGTCATACTGGACAGAAAAACAGTTATTCATTAACTGTTTCTCATCTGTGCTACTCAATGTGTGTGTTACAGATGAGCAGCATTGATATCACATGACAGCTGATTATAAAGGCAGATTCAAAGGCCGCCACCTCAGGCCCAATGAGTCAGAATCTTTGGGGCTGGGGCTGGGGCCCAACAATCTGAGTTTTAACAAGATCTCTGAGTGAATCCTATTTACACTAAACTGAGAATCCCTGACTCTCAAAACTATTGCTTCAGACCCTATGCATTGCAATCTTCCATCTTAGTATACTATATTTCAAACTTGTTTCTAGATTTAATTTCTAATCAATTTTGAAACAGAAGATTGGGTTTCACTCAAGTGTCTTTCATGAAGGATCTGGAACTAAATGTGTTGGAATTAGCAGCTTACATTTAATCCATGTCAAATAGACAATGTCTAGTAGCAACAGCTGAATCAGTAAACCTTAGTTTACTTTCATTTGGCTCAAAAGAAAAATCACTTCTTCACAGGATAACTTGTACAAGTCAGTCGACCTGTTCCTTTACAAGTTATTTTTAATAGCAATGAATTGTGAAAAATTCTAACAATCTAGTTCCTAATCATTGTATTGTATTTGAGTCTCAAGGAAGAAAACCTCTTTACATAACAAAGAAAACAAAAATATTTGAATAATGTTTTACAATTTCTAAAGTATTTTTACATGCATTTATTATTTAATTCTCCTGGGAACCCTGTGAAGTAGTATGATAACAGTGTGACTTTCCATATAGCATGCTGAAAACTTCTAAGTGGAGCCAGAATATGTGAAAGGGTAGATCTAATAAGATTGGGACTAAGAGGAGTTGACTTAGGCCGTGGGAATGGCCCCCACTCTGACCCATCCACATTAGGGTTCACAGTGCAATCCAGGCCAAACATCAACACCCAATGATTCCAGTGGAGGTTAACATGAGGCAGCTCATACTCTAAGCAGTCAACATGAAATGATAGAGGAGATACCAGAAGAAGAGCCCACATGTGCTAAATGAGTCACCAGAATCCCCATGGGAAGATTTGGCCTCCCAGCTTGACAACTGGAGACTCGGATCTGGGAAATGAGAAAACAGGGTCATGGGAGTCATTTTCCCGTTTACTCCACAAACTGAGTTCTAATTCTATGCCTGGTACTGTGTCCCTCTGTGGGAATACAATTAAGAGAAAAAGTACCGGTGGTCCCATAACCATGGGACTTTAAATCTTGTGGGAGAGACAGAGATTAATGAAATAATTATAACAATTAATGTATAATCATAATCACAAATTGAGATAAATGCTTGGGGCAAAAAGGAATCCCAGGTGTATGAAAGAAGAACTGATCTGGTTGGAAGAAGGAAGACTTCCAAAGAAGTGACTTTTGAGTTGAAAACTGGAAGAGTGAGTAGGTGTCAGCTAAGCCAATGTTCTTCAAAGTAATATTTATTTTCTACCTCATCCTTCTGTAATATCTAAATTTGTGGCTGCATTATATTATATATAATATATTAGTATAACTATATATGTATGCAATTTATAATAAAACAATAAATATACATATATTTGGAGGGATGTTTTTAGGCTTTGATAATTTGTGAGGCCCAGGGCATTGGGCATAAAATGATTCAATAGGAATATGCATAGATGGGTGGGGACAAAGGACAAAACAAGTATGACTTTCATATTTTCTGCCTATTGGAAAAACTGAATCAGCTTGAACTCCAAGTAGCAAATACTGTTCCCATTAAAGGATATTTAAAACCCTCTCCCATTTTTTCGACACATCCAAGAATGCTAAGCACGCCCCTTGAGTGCTCAATATAGAGACAGAACTGCAGTCCTATATTTGTTATCTGTTATGGCATAACAAATTATCCCAAAAATTAGTGGCTTAAAAAAAACATTTATTGCCTGACTGGTGTGGCTCAGTGGCTTGAGCATCATCCCATGGACTGAGAGGTCCTGGTTCAATTCCCGGTCAGGGCACATGCCCAGGTTGTGGGCTTGATCCCCAGTAGAGGGCGTGCCAGAGGCACCTGATAGATATATCTCTCTCACATCGATGTTGCTCTCTCTCTAAAAAAAAAAAAAAAAAAAAAAAAAAAAAAAATCAATAAAAAAAATTTATTATCTCATAGTTTTTATGGGTCAGGAATCCAGACATGGTTTAGCTGGGTCTTCTAGCTCTGGGTCTCCCACAAGGTTAAAGTCACCTCAAGGCCCCAGTTGGGAACAATCTGCTTCCTAGCTCACCCATGTAGATGGTAGCAGGATTTAGTTCCTTGTGGACTCTTGAACTGAGACCTCAGTTCCTCATGAGCTACTGGCCAGGGGGCCTCCCATGCTGTGTTCTTCCTTTTCCATGTTTGTGATGACTTGATAAAATTCTTAATTTTAATTTATCAGTCTTTTCCTTTACAATTAATGCTTTTAGTGTTGTATTTAAGAAGTCTTTTCCTACCCTAAGATCATGAAGATGTTCTTCTATATCAACTTCTTAAGTTTTATTATTTTGTTTTTCACATTTAAGCTATGATACATCTGGAAATTATTTTTATGTATGGTTTGAGGTAAAATATTGTTGTTTTATTTTTCCCACATGATTACCCAGTTGTACCAGCTTCATTTGTGCCATGTTTGTCAAGAATCAAGTGTCCATTTGTGCTTGGGTCTATATCTGAGTTTTCTAACCTGTTTTATTTTCTTACTTACCTATCTGTGTACCACTACAATAATCACTAAAACTTTATAAGTCTTGAAATCAAGTTGTGCAAGCCCTCCCATCTTGTTAATACCCTTCAAAATAATTTTGTCTATTTTTGGCTCTATGTATATAAATTTTAGGATAAGCTTGTCATATTCCACAAGAAAATTTGTTGAGTTTTTTATTGGCATTTTATTTAATCTATTGATCAATTTGGGATAATTGTATGTATATATATGTATGTATTTATATAAATATATATATATTAACACACATGCACATACATACAACAATATATAGCTACTCCATCCATGAATGATATATTATTTCATTTACTTAAATCTTCTTTAATTTTTCTCATTAAAGTTAGAGAATAGAGGGTTAGATTTATTCCTAGATACCAGAAAATTTTAATTATAAATTATATCTTTTTATTTTCTGTTAGTTGCTAGTACAAAGAATCATTTGATTTTATAAACAATACAGTTGAATTTCGATGTTGATTTTATATCCAAAAAATCTTTTAAATTTTACTAATTTATTGATTTTTTTGGATTGTCTATATATACACACAATGATATCATTTGTGAATGGCACTTTTATTTCTTCCTTTTCAATCCAGTCTAAAGGGTCCCAAGATGTCTATCTTTCCAGATACTTGCTATGTCTTCGTACTTGTAAACAAATGTATTTAATTTTAAAAATAAGATTATATAGAGTGATGACACATACAGAAAAATGCATGTCATAATTTTACAAGTTGATGAATAGTACAAAGAAAGCACACCTATGTAACCGCCACCCAAATCAAGAAATAAACCATTACCAGCACATCAGAAGTTCCCTCCGTATTTCCTCACAGTCCTTAACCTAAGATTTTCTCCCAAAGTAACCAGTATACTGTTTTCTAATACTATGGTCTGGTTTTACCTTTTTAAAACTTTATATATGTGCAAACTTATAGTATTTCATCTTTTGTGTTAGTTTCTTTCTCAATATTAGTAAGTATCCATGCTATTGTATATAGCTATTCATTTTCATCGCTGCACAGTATTCCATTATAATATACCATGTTGATGACATTTTGGTAGTTTCTAGTTGGAGATTAATAAGAATAATTTTGTTATGAGCATTCTCATACATGTCTCTTGGTGCATGTATGTACATGTTTCTATTCAATAATGCCTAAAATAGAAATTCTGGGTCAATAGA
The DNA here is from genome assembly GCA_030848825.1 of Tadarida brasiliensis. Taxonomy (NCBI): domain Eukaryota; kingdom Metazoa; phylum Chordata; class Mammalia; order Chiroptera; family Molossidae; genus Tadarida; species Tadarida brasiliensis. The sequence goes on along the minus strand of CM061280.1, from coordinate 112,380,769 downwards.
ACAAAGTGGAAAACACAGAGGATCTCAATAAGTTCAGTATAAGTATTGTAAAATAATGACAAAGATTGTAACGGGTAGAGGTATCATGTACATATGTCTCCAGGCATGTATAATCAGTTATCTTCAAGGCCTTGGAGAAGCTGTGCAGCAGTCCTGGCCAGGGATGTTAACTAAGTAACTTGCCTAATAACTACACTCATTCAACAAATATTTATAGACTTCTATTATGAGCCTGGCATTGTTTTAGACTGGGGATCCAATGATGATTAAAATGCTGTCCATTTCTTTAGATGCTTACAGGCTAGAATAGGGTTCTCTCTCTAAGGGGCTTTGTAGCTTCCATACTAAGAAATACTAATCAATATACACATAAATCGGGAATATTGACAGACATTCTCCTGAGTCCAGGTCATCATCTAAGACTTATTTACAAGATTTATTCCACTCATGTGGCTTCCCAGTCGACTATCATTGACTCCTTGGAACCCCCTGGAGCACTGTACACCATCCTGGCTCATGACCTCCATCCACCACACCCTACTTACTATTTCTTACCCACTAAGCCTTAATTGCTTTCACCCACTATTGTTACCTGACGGCTTTATTCGAGAGCTCATGTGCATTTCAACCCATACCTTTCTACTTCCTTTGGACTCAAGAGTGATCCAAATGATATGAATATAAATGCATCAAATATATAAAGTACCACCCCGTGGCACAAACATGTAATTCTTACCAAACATTCATGTTTTCACCTGTATTCCCTGGCCACCTTGCAACTGGACAGAGCCAAACTGACTAGATCTGGCCAATGGACTGTGAGCAGAAGTGGTTATTTATGAGCTGAGACAAATAAAAATTGCTCTGGGACCCTCAGAATTCTCATCTTCTGTGATGCTGATCTGGGACAACAAGATGGCAGTGGACTACTTCCCCAACTCTTCCAGCTTCCAGATAGCATGAAGATGCTTCTCATTGGTGAAATCTAATTGAAACCCTGTTCCCAAGAGGGTCTGCAAAATATAATTTACAAGATCCCACACTTGTGCTATGAGAGAGCTTAAAAGGCAGAGTATTTGCCAACAAAATGTATTGCCCATGAGTGATATATTTCTTTTAAAGATAATAAGAGGTTTGAGTTTATTTCTATAATAACTGCACGCTCCTGCATTTGCCTGCCAAACATCCCTTAGTGGAGAAATAATAGTGCAATATTATAGTGAGTAAGCTAGGAACTCACATTGGAGAATGTTTATTCATGAGGTCATTGCTGTGACAGAAAAAAAAAATGCTGAGAACAATTGGACTAGAGAATATGGAAACACATCTTTAGGTTTTCTACCCCAGCTCCATAGCAACATAAAAATCATCATGTCCTCAATACATGCTAATCCAATAAAATAAAAAGTAATAATCGTACTTAAAGATGAAAATGAAAGCTCTGATTATCATCCCTAGCAAAATATTTTGGCCTTGGAAATTAGATCATTTGAGAGTCTTTCGAAATGTGTGGTTTCAGATTAATCTTAATTTAGTTTTTTGACTAAACTAACACTGGAATTGATTCCTTCAACTTTCTTTACAACAATTTTTCACTGTATTGTGTAAGCATTCATGGCCTCTCAGCCACCACTCTTAGTGTTAGCCATGTCAATAATAATACAATGGGTTCTTTGGCTTAAGATGGTTATGGTATAATAGGAGCTTCAGTGCCCTTGCTCCCAGCCACAGACAGGATTTACAGCTAAAATACCTCATGGTCAGCTTGAAAAAAAACAAGAGAAGTATAGCTGATTGGACATATTTTGTCTAAGGAGCACTGAAGCAACAATGTAGAAACTGGTAAGAGAGGGGGAGTGGCAGAAGGGAGAGCTCCCCTGGAGCTGTTCCTCAGCTGAGGCCCAAGTGATATTGGCTACAAAGCTCCTTCCTCTTGGAACAGTGGACTAGCATTCCCATGCAGGGATCCCAAACGCTGAATAGTAGAAACTGAAAGAAGACCCCACACAGAATTGGGCAGAAGGATCCAAGAAAACTTAGTCTGCCTGGGAGACTGGGTCCATACCTTCTCAGTGAAAGAGCGTGCCTAATGTCAGCAGCCCCAGCAAGAGAGGTTCACCCTGGGCTCTGACTGTTGGAAAGGCTGTGCCAAGGTATGTAGATCCAGAATAGAAAGGGGCCTGAGGGCTGCACTGAGCAATGACTTAAAGGGACCCTTATTAAAATACCAATAGCATATTTAACAGAGCTAGAAAAAACACTCCAAAAATGTATATGGAACCAAAAAAAGAGCTCGAATATCCGCAACAATCTTGAGAAAGAACAGTAAAATAGGAGGGATACAATACTGGATATCAGGTTATACTACAAAGCCATTGTAATCAAAACAGCCTGGTACTGGCACAGGAAGAGGCATATAAGTCAATGGAACAGAACAGAGAACCCAGAAACTGACCCAAGTCATTATGCTCAATTAATATTTGACAAAATGAGGAAGAGCATACAATGGAGTAAAGACAATCCCTTCAATAAATGGTGTTGGGAAAATTGGACAGGAACACGCAATAAATTAAACTAGACCACTAACTTACATGATACACAACAATAAACTCAAAATGGATAAAAGACTTAAATGTAACTTGTGAAATCATAAAAATTCTAGAAGAAAATGTAGGCAGCAAAATATCAGACATCTCATGTAGCAGAATTTTCACCGATACATCACCTAGGGTAAGAGAAACAAAGGAAAAAAATAAACAAATGGGACGACATCAAACTAAAAAGCTTCTGCACAGCAAAAGAAACAAACATCAAAATGAAAAGGGAACCCACTCTATGGGAGAACATAATTGACAATGATACATCAGATAAGGGGTTAATTTCCAAAATATATACTCATACAACTCAACAAAAGGAAGACAAACAATTCCATTAAAAAATGGGCAGAGGACCTGAATAGACACTTCTCCAAAGAGGACATACAAATGGCCCAGAGACATATGAAAAAAGGCGCAACGTCACTAATCATCAGAGTGATGCAAATTGAAATGACAATGAGGTATCACTTCACACCTGCCAGAATGGCTACCATCAACAAATCATCAAACAACAAGTGCTGGAAAAGACGAAGAAAAAGGAACCCTAGTACACTGCTGGTGGGAACGCAGAGTGATGCAGCCACTATGGAAAACAGTATTGAGTTTCCTTAAAAAATTAAAAATGGAACTGCCATTTGATCCCGTGATCCCACTTCTAGGAATATATCCTAAGAATCCCAAAACACCAATCAAAAAGAATATAGGCACCCCTATGTTCATAGCAGCACTATTTATAATAGCAAAGATCAGGAAACAGCCAAGTGCCCATCAGCAGATGAGTGGAGAAAAAAGCTGTGGTACATTTACACAATGAAATATTATGAAGCTGTAAAAAAGAAGGATCTATTACCCTTTGAGACAGCATGGAGGGACCTGGAGATTATTATGCTAAGCGAAAAAAGCCAGTCAAAGAGAGACAGATATCACATGATCTCACTTATATGTGGAATCTAATGAACAAAATAAACTCATGAATAAAATAGAACCAGAGGCATGGAAACATGGAAAATCTGATGAATCTCAGAGGGAAGGGGGCAGAGGTGTGTGGGAAGAGATTAACCAAAGAATTTATATGCATATATGCATTGCCCATGGACATAGACAATAGGGTGGTGAAGGCCTGGGGTGGGGCAGGAACCAGGTGGTGAGGGGCAAGGGGGCAAAAAGGTGGGGGCACATCTCAACAATAAAGATAAAAATAATAATTTTAATAATAATACAGTGGGTTCTTTACTTACTATAAGATGATAAGAATTTAATCAGTCATTTTTAGGTCTGCATTGCCCTCTTTTGTGCTTCTGAAAGGCAGTATAGAGTAAAACTTTCATTTTTTTCCTTTTCAAATGGATATTAAGAAATTTAAATATTATGTTTACATCATCCATGTTTTGAGCATGGCCCTTTCTTATGTTAATTCAAGCAGTTCTTTACACATTCATTTACCTTCATTTTGGAAGCAGTACTGAATAGAGGTTAAGCACACTGCATCAGGCTGTTTGGGTTTAAATAAGACTAATTACTACTGGCCATGTGACCTTGAGTAAATTCCTTAATCCTTCTTTGCCTCAGTTTCTTCACCTATTAAACGGGAATAATAATAGTAACTATCTTATAGGATTGTTTGATGATTGAATGAAATAACATATATATAGTACTAAAAATAGTGACAAGCAGGTAGTAAGAGATCAATAGTATTAGTAATTATTATTATTCAATGATATATATCTCCTATATGCCTAGCCAATACTGCTGTAACCTCTATGTGATGCTTCTTTACTCCATACCATGGCAGTGGCTCTAAGAATCTCTCTGAGTATTATGGTGTGAGAAATGTGTGCCTGGAATGGATTGATTGCCAGGAAACATTTTATCTGAAAAATAAAGAAAGAAAACAACCCCATTCACAACAGGGTCAAAACATAATATTACTTAAGATTAAATTTAACCAAAGAGGTAAAAGATCTCTACACTGAAAAACTACAAGACATTGATGAAAGAAATTGAAAAAGACACAAATAAATGGCAAGGTATCTTATGTTCATGGATTGGAAGAATTAATATTGTTAAAATATCCATAAGACTCAAATCCATCTATACATTTAATGCGATCTCTATCAAGATTTCAATGACATTTTTTACAGAAGTAGGAAAAAACACTCCTAAAATGTATATGGAAACACAAAAGACCTCGAACAGCCAAAGTAATTCTGAAAAAGAAGAACAAAGCAGGAGGCACCACACTTCCTTATTTTCTGATATATCTCATGAACCCTCTTAAGCAGAAAATGATTAGGAAGCACTTTAAAAGCCAGATCATTTCCCCATGCAAATGGAGGTCAAAGGCTCACTGAATTACATACAGTTTCCCAAACATGCCAGGCTCTCTCACTCCTCTGTGGCTTTTCATGTGCTGTTCCTCGGTCTGGGATATCCTTCATCCTTCTGCATCTAGATAACTCCTATTTATTCCTTAAGACACAGTTTAAACATGCATCCTTCCAGAAGCCTTTGCTAACATGCTACTGATACCGTTGTAATCAACCCAGTTACTAATTAACAGGAAAGGAGCAAAGGGAAGGTCAAATAGACACATGCCCAGTAAAGTCTGGGTGCCAGAGAGAAAATACTTGCCTGTCAGTCACACCTGGAAATAGGTCATTGGCCAGAATAGGCGTGGCCACTGCAAGCACAGGAAGATTTGATATTTGAGTTCCTGAACAAAGGAGTTCCCTCTATTCATCTCTTGTTCTCTTGCTCTTGCTGCTCATGTCTGACTCCTGGCTTGCAGGGCTCTCACTCTCTGTACTCACCCACATGGCCCACAGCCATGTGGACCCCACACACAATGGACTGATAGACTGTGACTGATGCTACACTAGTCCCATCTCCACCATGGAGCAGAAACTTTGGACACTGGCCTTTCTTCTTTCTCTGCTGAATCCCAAGCTACACCTCTTCCAGGACTGGTTTAAGGGAAATGGGACTTTGCAAACCCAGGGATGTAATTCCATGCAAATAAAGCTTTCTACAACATCTCATCCTCCCATGGGGGCTTCTGGAAATGCTTATTCCAGCAGCACCCCAAGAACCACAGAGCCACTAGCAATGGAAAAGGGCAATCCATGCTATTCTCTGATAACATTACTACCCACCATCTTTATCTGGCAACCCAGTACCAAATAGAGTGAGCTAGCCATCACTGTCCTTCTACTGGGTCTCTGTGCACTCCTCTGTCATTGCATTTATCCACTACCTTTGAACCATTTTCTTGTCTCCTTCTACCATCAGCCTGTACATTCTTGCAATGCAAGAATTGTAACTTTTACCTTTATCCCTTGTATGTGGAAAAAAATGGTTTCATGGAACAAAGTAGGAGTTCAATAAACACTCGTGAATGAATGAATGAATGAATATATGTCTACCAAACATATCATTCCTTCATCATTCTGGAGATGTGCATATAAAAGAAAGATAAAGTGTGATCGGTGTTCTGAAGAATGTATAATCTAGTTAAAAAGAAAAGGAACAGACACAGCCTGGCCAAGTAGCTCAATTGGTTAGAGCATTCATTGTCCCAATATGCCAAGGTTGTGGGTTCGACCCCCCATCAAGGCACATATAAGAATATACAAGAATCAACCAATGCATAAATAAGTGGAACAACACATCAATGCATCTCTCTCTCTCTCTCTCTCTCTCTCTCTCTCTCTCAAAATCAAGAAATTAAAAAAAAATTAAGGAACAGACACATGAAAATGTACAAGTGAAAGATAGGATATCAGCAACTACTGCAATAAGGCTACATAATAAACAACCTCAAAATCTCAGTGATATAAAACAGCAGACTTTTTTAAAATCCAAAAGTATGCTGTTCTGCTGGTCAGATTCAGGATCCGTTCCAAACTGGAGTCATAACTGCCTTCCCAGCAGCTAGTTAGGGTACAATCTTGTCATGGTGAATCACTAGACCACAAGAAGTCACCCAAACTGCCAACACACACTTAGGCTTCTGTGCATATCACATTGGCCAAAATAAGCCACATGACCAAGAACAGTATCCATGAGGAAGAAAGTGTTCTCTACCCACGGTGGGAGAAATAGGGAGTCAATATTTTCTTAATGATAAGTTATCATACAGAGTATCAGACTATCCATTCTAAATGCTTGGGAATGCCACTAACTGTTCTGAATGCACAGAGAAGAGAGACTTTAATGAGTCAGGGTAGTCTAGGAAGATTTGACAGATAAAATGTTTCAGCTGGGTATTTAAGAATTGGTAAAACTAAAGGGGGAAAAGGGATCATTCTGTGGGGAAGGAACTGAATGAGCAGAGGTAAAGAGGTAGGATATTCGTAGTACAGTGCACAGTATATTTAAGATCAGCTGAGTGCAGTTAAAAGCAGACCAGAAGAGTAGACTACAGAAGTTAGAATTTATCCTTCAGCATTTGTTTAGCTATTGAAGTATTTGCAGCAATTCCTTGTGACTCCTGACTCTACTTCTTTCCTCATTTTGCCTATGTAGCCTCCCTACCCCAAAATATCAGTCAGGATTCCTTAGTTGCAAGCACACAGAGAGGAGATCTGCCAGGCTTAGGATAATAGAATAACAAGGAAGGTGAGTAAACCAAGATAGGAAAATGGAGGCTGTGTGGCAGTCATGGCCAGTCATATCATACCCCATAAATCTATCAAGAGCAGCATGTGTGCTGTTAAAAACTAGATTCAGCCCGGTCGGTGTGGCTTATTGATTGAGTGTCAACTCGTGCACCAAGAGGTCCCCGGTTCAATTCCCGGTCAGGACACATGCCCAGGTTGTGGGCCGAATCCCCAGTGAGGGGCATGCAGGAGGCAGCCAATCAATGTTCTCTCTCATCAATGTTTATATCCCCCTCTCCCTCTCCCTTCCTCTCTCTCTAAAATCAATAAAGGAAAAAAAATTTTTTTAAACTGGATTCAGAATTCAAACCATCACCACTGCAGCACACTGGGACATAGAATCCAGGGCCTTACCATCAGCATCACTGTTTATACGTCCCTTCAACAGGGCTGGCACGGCTGCTGCTGCTTCAGCTACTGCTCATCTGCAAAATATAGTCTAAGTAGTGCCTGCTATTGTGCACCTGTTCCGGATTTAAAGTTTGGGATGGCTGCATCTAATTGGTTCAGCTGAGGCCACCTGTCTGTAGCCTAGCTGCAGGGGCTGCTGGGAGATCAAGTGTCTAGCATACTCAGCATTTATACTGGGAGGTAGGCCCCGCTTCCCAAGTATAAGGCAGAAAAGTCTTCAGGAACAGGAAGTGAATGAAGGCTCTACTTCTAAAAACTTCCCCACATTTTTTAAATCTTTATTGTTGAGAGTATTACAATTGTCCCCACCCTTTTTTGCCCCCTTGCTCCTCACCACCTGGTTCCCATACCACCCTAGGCCTTTACCATCCTACTCTCTATGTCCATGAGCAATGCATATATGTATGTAAGTTCTTTGGTTAATCTCTTCCCACACACTCCCTCCCCCATTCCCTCTGAGATTCATCAGATTTTCCATGTTTCCATGCATCTGGTTCTATTTTATCCACGAGTTTATTTTGTTCATTAGATTCCACATATAAGTGATATCTGTCTCTCTTTGACTGGCTTTTTTCGCTTAGCATAATAATCTCCAGGTCCCTCCATGCTGTCTCAAAGGGTAATAGATCCTTCTTTTTTACAGCTTCATATTTCATTGTGTAAATGTACCACAGCTTTTTTCTCCACTCATCTGCTGATGGGCACTTAGCTGTTTCCTGATCTTTGCTATTATAAATAGTGCTGCTATGAACATTCTTTTTGATTGGCGTTTTGGGATTCTTAGGATATATTCCTAGAAGTAGGATCACGGGATCAAATGGCAATTCCATTTTGAATTTTTTGAGGAAACTCCATACTGTTTTCCATAGTGGCTGTGTCACTCTGCGTTCCCACCAGCAGTGTACTAGGGTTCCTTTTTCTTCGTCTTTTCCATCACTTGTTTGATGATTTGTTGATGGTAGCCATTCTGGCAGGTGTGAAGTGATACCTCATTGTCATTTCAATTTGCATCACTCTAATGATTAGTGACATTGAGCATTTTTTCATATGTCTCTTGGCCATTTGTATGTCCTCTTTGGAGAAGTGTCTATTCAGGTCCTCTGCCCATTTTTTTTTTTTTATCCTCACCCGAGAGAGAGAGAGAAACATTGATGTGAGAGAGACACATCAAGTGGTTGCCACCCACACGACCCCAACCAGGGCTGGGGACAAACTGCAAGCGAGGCACATGCCCTTAGTGGGAACCGAACCTGGGCCTCTCTGGTCTGCAAGCCAATGCTCTAACTGCTGAACCAAACTGGCCAGGGCATCTCTGCCCATTTTTAAATTGGATTGTTTGTCTTCTTTTTGTTGAGTTGTATGAGTACTCTATATATTTTGAAAATTAACCCCTTATCTGATGTATCATTGGCAATTATGTTCTCCCATAGAGGGGATTCCCTTTTCATTTTGATGCTTTTTTTTTTTCTGTGCAGAAGCTTTTTAGTTTGATGTCGTCCCATTTGTTTATTTTTTTTCTTTGTTTCTCTTGCCCTGGGCAATGTATTGGTGAAAATTCTGCTACTTGAGATGTCTGATATTTTGCTATCTATGTTTTCTTATAGGATTTTTATGATTTCACAAGTTACATTTAAGTCTTTTATCCATTTTGAGTTTATTCTTGCGTATTGTGTAAGTTAGTAGTCTAGTTTCATTTTTTGCATGTACCTGTCCAATTTTTACATACCATTTATTGGAGAGACTATCTTTACTCCATTGTATGCTCTTATCTCCTTTGTCAAATATTAATTGAGCATAATGACTTGGGTCAATTTCTGGGTTCTCCGTTCTGTTCCATTGATCTATATGCCTGTTCTTGTGCCAGTACCAAGCTGTTTTGATTATAGTGGCTTTGTAGTATAACCTGATATCTGGTATTGTGACCCCTCCTACTTTTCTATTCTTTCTCAAGATTGTTGCAGCTATTTGGGGTCTTTTTTGGTTCCATATAAATTTTTAGAGTATTTGTTCTAGCTCTGTGAAATATGTTGTTGGTATTTTATTTTATTTTTTTTCTTTATTGGTTTTAGAGAGAGAGGAAGGGAGAGGGAGAGAGAGATAGAAACACTGATGAGCGAGAACATCGATTGGCCGCCTCCTACATGCCACCCACTGGGGATCAGGCCCACAACCTGGGCATGTGTCCTGACCGGGAATTGAACCGGTGACCTCTTGGTGCATGGGTTGATGCTCAACCACTGAGCCACACCAGCCGGGCTGCTGTTGGTAATTTAATAGGGATTGCATTGAATCTGTAGACTGCTTTGGGTAGTATGGACATTTTAATTATGTCAATTCTACCAATCCATGAACACAGTATATTCTTCCACTTGTTTATATCTTCCTCTATCTCTTTTTTCAGTGTTCTATAGTTTACTGAATACAGGTCTTTTACCTCCTTGGTTAGGTTTATTCCTAAGTATCTTAATTTTTTGTTGCATTGGTAATTGGGATTTTTTTTTAGTTTCTCTTTCTGTGTGTTCATTATTGGTGTATAAGAATGCCATCAATTTCTCTATGTTAATTTTGTATCCTGCTACATTGCCAAATTCATTTATTAAATCTAATAGTTTTTGGGTGGAGTCTTTTGGGTTTCCTATGTACAATAGACTGTCATCTGAGAATAATGACAGTTTTACTTCCTCCTTTTCAATTTGGATATCTTTTATTTTTTTCTTCTTGTCTGATCACTGTGCCTAGGACTTCCAGTACTATGTTGTATAAGAGTGGTGAAAGCAGACATCCCTGTCTTGTTCCTGTTTTTAGAGGAAATGCTTTTAGTTTTAGGCAAGCAGTAATAAAGTTCTGAATTGGGTATTCAAGTGGAAGTGAAGAGACAGATGCAAGATATTAAGACAGTGGAGTGCTGGAGCTGCTAGCACACCTCTGCTTGGGAGAGCCAACTGCACGCATGTCTTCCCAGCTGCCCCAAAACCTAGGCTTCGGTGATATCTCACCAGTTGTTTGGAATAGGCCATGGTGGCAATACTTAAAACACAGGATTCTGTAAACACTACTAATCTGGGCTTTTTTTTTTTTTCTGTTGCCAAACTTTTTTTTTTTCAATTACAGTTTACATTCAATATTATTCTGTGTTAGTTTCAGATGTACAGCATAGTGGTTAGACAATCATGTACTTTACAGAGCAGGTCCCCTGATGTTTCAAGTACCCACCTGGCCCCATACATAGTTATTAAGGTATTATTGACTGTATTCTCTATGCTGTAATTTACATCTCTTTGACTATTCTGTAATTCCCAATTCGTACTTCTTAATCCTTTTCACCCAGTCCCTCAAACCCCTCCTTCTGTCAACTGTCAGTCTGTTCTGTGTATCTATGATTCTGTTTCTATTTTGTTTGATTTTTTATTTTGTTCTTTAGATTCCACATATAGGTGAAATCATATGTTATTTGTCTTTTCCTGTCTGGTTTATTTCACTTAGCATAATACCCTCTAGGTCCATCCACGCTATCGCAAAAAGTAAGAATTTGTTATTTTTATAGCCAAGTAATATTCCATTGTATATACACTAAAAGGTCTGAGCTGGTGGGAGATCACATCCACAGTGCAAGGCCAGTGTACAGCCAAATGGCTTTATTGCATATGCCTGGATGCAGGCGGGCTGAGCCGAGAAGGTTTCAGCCTCAAATTAGGGTCGGGGTGTCAGTTATATACCCCTACTTTCAGCTTCCGGCAATTCCTGCTAATGTACTTTATCCGGCCCATTGTCCACCTTGCAGTAGGGCTGGTCCGGCATCTGCTGGGTTATCCATTGCCTTGCGGACAATTCAGATAAACCTTATCCGTACTCAATAGAAGGCTGCGCAAAGATCATGCAAGCAACACAATTTCCACAGTTGCTGCCTTTTGCAAACTTTTACCTTTACCCTTTAAAACATTACTAACCTTTTCATATGCACCACAATTTTTTTATTCACTCATCTATTGATGCACACTTGAGTTGTTTCCATATCTTGGCTATTGTAAATAATGCTGCAGTTAACACAGGGGTGCACATATTCTTTTGTATTATTAGTTTGGGTTTTGGGGGATATGTTCCCAGAAATGGAATTGCTGGGTTGTAAGACAAATTCTATTTATAGTTTTTTGAGGACCCTCCGTAGTATTTTCCACAGTGGTTACACCAATCTGCACTCTGGCTTTTTTTTTTTTTTTTCTGGGAGTCATTAAACTTTGACCAGGATACCATCACACTAAGGAAAAAAAAAAAAAGACTTTTAGCAGTGCCAAAAATAACCAAAAAGAAGGTAACAAAAAAAAAAATCAAACTTTCAAACTAGCAATTAACAAAAAGTGTTCATTATGACCCTACTATGAAGAAGCTCTGCACTGTTAAATATTTCAAAAGAATATCTGAAATATACTTCTGTCTGTAGTAAAGTCATTTCACAATACCTGGCACCAACAGGTGCTCATTAAAGATTTGCTGAATTTAATCCCTATTGTGCATATGTTATCCATGTTTTGAATGTAGCTCTCCCTGCTATAGAGCTCTAAGTATGAATACTTTTATTTGCCTGTAAGGAAACTATAAGAATGCAGGAGAGAATGGGTGAGTTTATATATTCATGTATTGATAAAAAGACCTTTTGGTTTAACTTTTAAGATATTTATTGCATAACATAAAATAATAATCAAATAACAATTTAATAAGTGTGATTTGATTTTAGAAATTAGGTAATAATGCAGAACAAAGAGATTAACAACTAAAAGCACGTTGCCAACTCAGTCTTCATCTACTGCTCCTTCACCCCACTCCACTAGACAGCTTCCATCCTTAATATGGGTATTCTCACCTCAGAAGGGAAAAAAAAAAACAGCCAGTTAATTCTGTGAGCAAAGGACAGCCATGACACTGTACCTTCAAATGAACACTGGTGTAAAACAATGGAAAACAACTCCCCTAGAGTAGAAAATAATATATGCATCTCCATTTAAACTGCATGTTTTTTTTTATAGCTTCCTAACCTTCTTGTTCAAATGTTAATGAAATGCTTTTCAGCATGCTTTAATAGTCAGTATCCACTCAATGAAAGCTGCAGTGCTAAAAGGTCGCATCCGGCTGTGTTATTCTCCCAGGATTGTGTGGCCCCCGCTGCCATGTGTCCATCAAAGGGAACAATGAGGAGGGATCTCCAGACAACTATTTTGGCCAGTGTAAAGTGGAAGAATGTCAACATTTCCCTTTCTGAAATGAAGGATGTTTGCACTTAAAAGTCTTTAAGAAGAAATATTGAGAGCAATTTCTGTAAAAACTTGAAATTAAATGTGTGGTTTTTCTCTATTGTGCTGCATCTAGTATCTGTAGAATGAATCTTGCTGATGCCAGTTTCAAGGTTGCTATTCTTTGTGCTTTTAAACCAAGGTCAAGCGAGAGGCAGCTCAGAGGCCTTGAGATTGTCATTGACAAGGAAAATAGAAGCTTTATAGCTGGAGCACTAATTAATCACTTCTAGAAAAATAGAAATAGGAAAAAATATATATATACACATAAAATTTCACATGTCAACAGAAAATTTGTTTTGTGATGTTCTGTATGTAATTACATATGTAGAAATATACTTTAAGACACATTAAAATATATGCTCTGTGACTAGATAAGTTTAAGGGGAAATATAAAATAGTCTATATGACAATATCTTTCCAAATTACTGTAGTCGCGGCTGCCCTTCAAGAAGACTGAAGTTTCAGAGTTAACTGTCTCAGTTAAAATCAATTTGAATCTTTATTGCCAATGTTTCATTGGATTCCAGTATCTCGTCAGTAAGTTAAGAATGCTGTTGATAGCATATTTATCTTCACTTGCAAAATATAACAATTAACACCAGAAGAATTCACATATCAAGCATTTCTCAAAAATAAGTGGGTAAAGTCAAAATTTGCACATGAAAATTAATTTGTTTCAAATCATAGTTTATTCATTCTGACCAGTCTTCAGCAAACTTTTAATAAGCACCTGTTGGTGCCAGGTATTGTAAAATGACTTTACTACAGACAAAAGTATATTTCAAATATTCTTTTGAAATATTTAACATAGTGCAGAGCTTCTTCATAGTACGGTCACAATGAACACTTTTTGTTAATTGCTAGTTTGAAAGTTTGATTTTTTTTTTTGTTTGTTACCTTAAAGATGTTTCCTTAAGTGGAAATTTAGAAATTGTTTTTAGGAAGAAATTATATTTTATTTTAATACAAATAAGTAGCATGATGCTTCTATAAGAAAGCAGACTCTTCTAATTTTTCTTCAGACTCTTCTAAAAGACAACGTGAGTAGAGTAACAGTTCACTCTTTCAGAATGTTAAGAAATCAAATGTTATATAAAATTAACTCCTTCATTATACAAACAATTAAACATTTAACATTGAAACATTGAAAACTGACTGTGAACCAGGAATTATATAAGGCTCTGAAGATATAGCAATGATCAAAACATCCACCATTTCTACCCTCGTGGAATTTTGGATCTAGTAAGGGAGCTCACCTGCTGCAGAAAGATTTAGGAAGGCCACTCAACCCAGAAAGGGGATTCATGCAGGATTCCACACAGGAGGTAGCCTCTAAACAGAAAATCAAAAGAGGGAAAAAGTTTAGCCAAGCTGAGGAAAATAGTGACATTTCAAGTACCATGAGAAGCAAATGTTCAGGAGAGGGAAAAACGCTTGAAGGGATTAAAATTCATTTAGTTGTTTCCTGAGTTTAGCATTGAGTAAAAAATTGGTGAGGGGTGAGTTTCTGTAAGGTGAGATGGAGCAACCTCAATGTGGCTCTCTGTGAGCCCTGTTAAGGGCTAGGGCTTTGCCCTGAGCGCAACCCCATGCCATTAAAGGGTTTCAGTAAGGGATTATGATAAGATTTATGTCTTAAAATGATCACTCTGCCAATGTATTTGAGAAGGTAATAAAGGACGGCAAGACTGTAGGGAGGGAGGTCAGACCCTCAAGGCATCAAAGTATGAGGGCATACTGTCCTGAACTAAAATGGTGACAGTAGAGATAGAGAAAATGTGGTCTGATTGGAGTGGTGATTAGTCAGTGGAATCAACAAGATTGGTGATTGGTTGTACATGGAAAGCAAGGATGAGATAAGTCTATGCCAATGTTTCTCAACCTTGGCACTGTTTTGGACCAGATCATCTATATTGTTGGGGACTGTCCTGTGCATTGTAGTATTTGGCAGCATCCCTGGTCTCTACCCACTAAATAACAGAAGCCCTCTCCCCCTAGCTGTGACAACCAAAAATATCTCTAGATATTACCAATGTCCCCTGAAGGGGCAAAACCACTCCTGGTTGATAACTACTTATCTGTTCAAATGACAGTGTTTTCCAGCCTTGGTTCCACCTTAGAATCACCTGGGAAGCTTGTAAAACACACTGATGCCCTGCCCTCATCTGCTCCCCATTAGATCAGACTTTTGGAGGGTAAGATTTAAGCAGGGCTTTTTTCTGAAATAAATTCTAATGAGCAACTAAGCTTGAGAGCTGCTAATATAGGCAACATTTAAATTTAAAAACCCATAAACAGAGTGGGGGAAAGTAGATTTATAGTTGTAAGTATGCAAAACACAGAGTTTATGCTCATAGTATTATTTGTTATTGTATCATTTTCCATAGGAACAACTGTAAACCTACTTTTGCCCCACCCTGCAGATTAACATGCTTCTGCAAACACCACAACTTCTGTTAAATTTTAAACATTTTGAAGTAAACTTTTTAACTTTCCTACTCTTCATACTGAACATATAATATAAATGTTCCCTTGTAATTCAGATCCATAATTAAGAACATTTGAAAATATTAATATACAACTTCAAAAACTGCTGTTAAGCATTATTGCAATGGGTGGTGTGCCTAATTCATCCACCAGATGGCCCAACACTATGATTCACTGCTGATTTTGTCTTTGTTTCTGGATACCTCTAGCACAGTGGTTCTCAACCTTCCTAATGCCGCGACCCTTTAATACAGTTCCTCATGGTGTGGTGACCCCCAACCATAAAATTATTTTCGTTGCTACTTCATAACTGTAATTTTGCTACTGCTATGTCTTAGGTGACCCCTGTGAAAGGGTCATTCGACCCCCAAAGGGGTCGCGACCCACAGGTTGAGAACCGCTGCTCTAGCAAGTCCAAGAAATTATGACATTCAAGGATCATTTCTTATCAATGTGTCTATATCTATTTGTCCCTTTTCTTGCCTTCACTCAGCAACCTTTATTGACTATATTTTACACTCTAATTTGGAGTTTTAATCAACTGCAGACAAAAAAACCTCTAAACCAGATTATTATAACTGAGTTAAATAATTACCAACATGTCTTTCAGAAAGAGTTAAGAATATCTTCACCTCACACCTACCAGAATGGCTGCCATCAACAAATCATCAAACAACAAGTGCTGACGAAGCTGTGGAGAAAAGGGGACTCTAGTACACTGCTGATGGGAATGCAGACTGGTGCAGCCACTATGGAAAACAATATGGTGTTTCCTCAAAAAAATTAAAAATGGAGCTGCCATTTGACCCAGTGATCCCACTCCTAGGAATATACCCTAAGAAGCCTGAAACACCAATCAGAAAGAATACATGCACCCCTATGTTCGTAGCAGCACTATTTACAATAGCTAAGATCTGGAAACAGCCAAGAGTCCATCAATAGATGAGTGGATAAAAAAGCTGTGGTACATATACACAATGGAATACTATGCAGCTATAAGAAAGATCTCTTATCTTTTGAGACGACATGGAAGGACCTGGAAAGTATTATCCTAAGTGAAACAAGCCAATCAGAGAAAGACAAATATCACATGATCTCACTTATCTGTGGAATATAATGAACAAAACAAGCTGAGGAACAAAATAGACCCAGAGACATGGAAGTGGGGTGCAGACTGACAAACTTCAGAAGAGGTAGATGTGGGGGGGGAGATAAACCATAGAACTTTTACACATGTAAGTGTAAACAAGGACATAGACAATAATGCTGGGGCGGGGAGAAGACGGGATTGGGAGGAGGGTGTCAATGGGGGGGAAAAGAACCATCCGTAACCAAAATAAATAAATAAATTTTTAAAAAATCAATACAAATATATTTAAAATTTAAAAATAATAAATAAAAGAATATCTTCAACAAAATAATATAATAATAGTACATGGGAAACTTCCCAATTCATTCATTAGCATAAGGCAGGTATCAAATTAAGACAAGATATCATACACATGCACATGCTCAGAGAGGAGGGAACTCGTCTATCAATATAGATGTGAAAAGATAAATAAAACATTATCAAATAAATGTATTAAAATAATAATATATTTAGACTCTGCAAAGTTTATGCCAAGAACAAAATAATTCAACATTGGACAATGTAAGAATGAAATATAGTACATTGAAAGAAAAAAGGAGGAAAAGCATATAATCACCATTAACAGATATTAAAAATGTGATAAAATTCAACAACCGTTTTTGTTTTTAGAAAAGATTAAAATTAGGCATCTAGAGATACAAGACTTTCCTAAACCTATGAGACAATGAGTACAGAAACCACCAAAAAAGTTGGAATTTGCCACGTAAAAATGGGAAAATTTTATATCACAGAAGAGAGTACAAGTAGAGTTAAAATATAACCAAAAGACTAAAGGAAAAAATTTTCAAATAATTTGGAAATAACAAAAATTGTTATCTATAAAAATTTTAAAGTCCTAAAAACTAAGAAAATGATAAACTTGTAACAAAAAAAATCAGTGAAGGACATGAGCAGATGACTTACAAAAGAATTCTAAATGGCCAATAAGTATATGGGGGGGGAAAGCATAACCTCACTAATAATTTTGACTATTATTATATCACTTTCTCAAAAATATTGTAAATACTAATAACTTGAAAATTTGCAAGCTTATGGGGAGAAAGGAGCACTTTCTTACATGTTGATGGTGGGGTGGTGTTACAGCCTTTTCTTTTTTCTTTCTTGTGTGTGTGTGTGTGTGTGTGTGTGTGTGTGTGTGTGTGTGTGTATTACAGGCTTTTAAAAGGGAAATTTGGTAGCAGTTACCAAGATTTTAAATAAATTGGATCCAGCAAATTCCATTTCTAATAATATAACCTAAAAAATAATTATATATGTGCCCAAAGAAATATAGATGTTTTGTGAGTTGCTTTCAAACGTGAACATTTGAAATCTATTTAGAAACATTAAGAAAGATTAAATAAGTGGTAGCATATCTATATCATGGAATACTGGAAAAATGTGTAAGTATTTAAAAGACTGAGACAAATGCATAGGTAGTAGGATGGAAATAGCTCCAAGGTACAGTGTACAAAATCAAAAAAGATTATATTTTATACTTAGTTTCTTACCCTTCCCTGTCCTACTTCCCTCAGTATCTTATCAGTTTCCCCCGGAACAGTTCCTTAATAAATCACTTACACATGAATCTTTATCCCAAGGTCTGTTTCTAGGTCAATCAACCAAAGACAGACTCCTAAAGGAGTGTGGTGGAATGGTATTGAAATCTCTACACTTACCCTTGGGCTACTGAACAGAACCAGCACAAGATCTCCTTATTAAATGAAACACTCCCCTATGTCCATGGGAAAATGACCAAACGAGTGAAAGGTTACATAGCAAATCATTAAAAATTGGTTATCCCTGAGAGTTAGGGTTGAGGGGAGGTGAATAGGGATTTGTTCCTTTTATTTTGCATACTTCTGTATCATCTGAATATTTTTACGATGAGCATGAGTTCAAATATTACAAATGTCACTGCCATTTTATGTGCATAACAGTCTTCAAACTGGGAACGAGGTCTAGGTTATACAGGGAATAGACGAAGTCTTCCCAAGGGGTATATGGACACCAGGAACTTTAAGAAATTAAATTTCTAGATCCTAACTTCCATATGTACTCTTACATTAAACTAATTATACTCACCCCTTTTTAGCCTGCCTTTGCAAAATTACACTTCTGTCACTTTATTTGTCCCTGTCCTAAATATTACTATAGTATATTTTCCCCAGAGCATTAAAATACCTGGGATGCCAGGAAAAAGAATAATTAGAAATAATTTATACTATGGCTCTCAGGAAAGAAAATGAATCTAATGACTAGGTAACAAATTCTTTAGCATGACAGGTTGTTGGTTTCCATTTTTTTGCATTCAACAAACAGAAGTACTTAATTGAATTGTCAGCTAATAGATCATTAAAATTTATTTTTGATGATATATGACTGCCTTATATTTGGCATATATTTCAGAAAGAGTAGAAAGAATTGAGTATTATACATTCACTAGAACTCCTTCTATTCCTATCTACTTATTTATATGAAAGTTTATCAGTACTTATATCTAAAAGAGCAATGCGAATAGACTTGATATTGAATTTTCTTTGTGAAATAAACTAACATTCATCCAGAAAAATGAATGAATTAGAAAAAAATCCCCAGCCATTTTATCAAGAGACGCACTCTTAATACATTTTTACTTTCAATGTTTAATAATTATTCATCAAATGTGTACTAGATTTCCAGTGTTTGAGGTTAATCGTGTCCTAATAACTGACAGATAATCCAAAAAAAGAAGAATTAAAAATAAAACTAATGATTAATGATCATGGCAATTTTTTAAAATTAATTTGACTTATACATATTTCTGTAATGGAGAAATATAGTATAAAATTGTGTGATAGAAGTGCAATAAAAATTCAATTTCAAGGAAAAAAGGAAACAGCAAAACCCTGCTATTAAAAAAGAGTTTGTGTGTTTATTTTTAAATTGATGATGGCTGATATCAAATAAATATGATACTCCACATACTCTCCAGGATATATTTGTTTCTAATGGTATCTAGCACATTTTTATTAAAGTAAGAATAATTCTGTGTTCTAAGCAGTGTTGTAGAATATAGGGCTCTTAGAGTTCCAACCTCTACAGAAGTAAGGATTGATCGTGTGACATTTTGAAAGAGAGGGAGAATCTCAAGTTATTTTAGTTAGTGCCAAGAAGAAACAGTCTCTTCTAGGATGTGGGCTCTTCAACTGATAGGTTTGGGTAACAGGGTGACCTTGCTAAGCTGTGTTTGAAGTAGCAGATTGTAGCAGTAAAGAGGCAAGAAATAGGGGAACAGGTTAGGAAGAAATGTCTTCAAAGAATCTTCCGCTCTGGAAACAACAACAACATAAAGGATTCTGCTTTCTCTGACCAATAACTCGCAACCTTGTTAACTCCTGAAAAGACTGTTACAATATTTGGTAGAATGCTGAAATTAAGATTTTTTAAAAATGCCTTTATGTCTGTTGAAATAATTATATTAAGAAACCCAAAGAGACATTCCTTTAGGAATCTAAAAATTGTCACACTGGTTCACTTGGTACCAGGACAACCAGCAGAGGAATTTCTTTCCTTTTTTTAAAATTTTTTTTTCCTTTATTGATTTTAGAGAGAGAGGAAGTAAGAGAGAGAGAGAGAAACATCAATGAGCAAGAACATCGATTGGCCGCCTTCTGCATGCCCCCCACTGGGAATCAGGCCCACAACCTGGGCATGTGCCCTGACTGGGAATCGAACCGGCGACCTCTTGGTGCATGGGTCGACGCTCAACCACTGAGCCACACCGGCCGGACTTCTTTCCTTTCTTTAAATTTTTCAATTACAGTTGACATTCAATACTGTATTAGCATCAGTTGTACAGCATAGTGGTTAGACACTAATATGACTTACAAAGTGATCACCTGGTAAGTCCAGTACCCACCTGACACCACACAGAGTTATTACATTATTGACTATATTCCCTTTGCTGTACTTTACACTCCCATGACTATTCTGTAACAGCCATTTTGTACTTCTTAATCCCTTCACCCAGCCCCCCACTGATAGCTATTTCTAAAAATGTTCACTAATCAAATATAAAAACTTCAGTCCACAAAATATCCTGGTTCCCCTCCATAATCATTAATACTTATTGAGCACTTAATATATACCAAACACTGTGCTAAGCACTATACATAGAATAGAATGTCAATCCGCATAACCCTATGTGAAAGGTACTATTTTATTGTCACTTTACAGATAAGGAAACTTAGACCCAGAGCACCTAAGTAACTTGCTCCAAGTCACACAGCATTAATACCCAGTATGTCAACTTGTTTATAAATGACAGATCTGGGATTTGCTGATGTTTGCCATGCTGTTAGTGGTTGAAAGCAAGTCATTTACATTTCCATTGAAATTTATCATCCACTAGCAGCTCTCGGAAAAATTTATTTCATAAGTGTATTCTCCAGGATCCATAATGTAGATGGATATTTTAAAATACATAATAATTGTAGTAAATGTTTGCATGTTAAATAGTAAGCTGAACTTCCTGTTTTGTAATTTTCATTTTCAAGCATGTACTTCTGCAAATCATTAGTCCTTTTCCTCTTTCTATTCCTCATTTTCCATGGGGGACATGGTCATATTAATGCAAATGAAATAATTAATCAGAGATGCCTTCAAAATGCAACTTTTAAATTTTCTTTTAAAAATCTGCTTGGAAAAGAGCAGATGAGGGCTACTCCAAAATTATACCCTCGGGTCAGGAAATAAGTACAAATCATCCAAGTTAGTTCAAAAATTATCCTGGAAGCAAGAAGCCAAGAATTAATTATAATAAAGTTAATGAGGTTTATCAAGCATTTGTGCTAACAGCAGTAGGGGGAAAGACAGGGTTCATTCAAAACTGATTCTATATTTCAGGGGCTTCTTATCACAACATAAGCTTTGTAAGGGCCAAGGCTTGTGCATTTTTTTACAGTGATGTATATCTCTAGCTCTTAGGACAAAGTCTTGAGTGTAATAGATGCTCAGTATATATTTGGTGAGTTCATTAATTCCTCTCATGTACTACCATACTAAAAAGTGATTATCATATTGGTTGCCCAAAGATGGTATTAATTGCATCATTTCATCATTCCTCCTCACTGAATGTTATTATATATAATAGTGATATCCTCTAAACAATGATACCTTCATGCTTACCACTTTCTGCTTGTCTGAGACAGTAAGATGGCTGTGGTATTATCATGGGAAACAATAAAACAGAGCCTGTCTCTAACATCCCCTCCAGTCCAAAATATCTCACTACAATTACTACTCACAGGTTGGTCCCAGGCTGTGAAATGTTTGTTGCCAGTCCATGACAAGATTGATTACAGAAACTGAGGAGTAAGCAAATAGAAATCTTTTCAGCAATTTTACATTGCTGCAACATCTAAGAATTCATTTTTATTGTGATTTACAAAGATACCAGACTTTGATGAATTCAAAATTTAAAACAAAAACACACTTACTGGTTCTTGCATACCAGCAGATCCGATGTTAAAAGTAAGTTGGATTGAAACCACCTATGGTTTTGTGACTTGGTAGAAAGAAGGCTGTCCATTCCAAAATAGAAACCACACTTTATACCAGACCATTACTGTAGCATTAACTCCTTTGAGTACTGAAGTCTTTTTTTTTTTTTCTTTTGATGTTTAAGAAACCCTCTACTGAGTGCGAATATCTCTAATGGGAATCTTGTTTACATCCACTAACTATGAATACTTGAATCATCACCTCCCACCTTGGCAGTAACATAAGGGGAAAGAGGACAAGTCAGCTGGTACTGAAGGTGCCTAGGAGCAATCTTGAGTAACAGTGATAGTAGCAATAGTGGTTTCCCAGGGGTGGGACCAAATGGCCTGTAGTCCTAGAAATATGGCAACTACAAAATTAGAAGCTGCTGCTATGGCTCAGTTTCCAGATGTTGCAATGACCCATGATTTCTAATGTTATTTGAATACCTATTATTTTAGTTTGTTCTAATATAAAAATGTATTAGTAGACAAAATTCAACCAGTAATTTACTACAATATATGACTTTGTTTCTTTAAAATTACCATTGACTTAGCAATACCTTTAAATATTTCCACCTTACCAGCTAAATGTTGCCATAAAAATTCAGCAAAACAAACCACCCTGAAACTTAGTGGCATAAAACAATCATTTCTCCTCACTCATGCATCTGCAGTTTGGCTAAGGGCTGGCTGATCTAGGTTAGTCTCAAATGAGCTTATTGGGTCCAGGTGAGCTCCGTGTGTGTTTAATCTCTTTTTCTTATGGTTCAAAAGCACAAGAGGGCAGATGGAAATAGATGCCGCTTAAGGATTTGGCTCAACACTGTCACTTCCCCTCACATTTTGTGGGCCAAGGCAAAGGACATGACCAAGCCCAGAAAGAATGTTCTGTAGCTAGTGGGAATAACTAACTACACTAGGAAAAGGGAATGGATATAAGTAGGGGTGACAATTGAAAATTTTACTACATCCATTAAGAGTCTTACTAAAAATGTTTTTTCAAGAGGCCAGGGACTATGTCTGATATATTCTCAACTGTGACTTCTGCTGTGTAAAAAGCCTCCTCCAAATTTAGTGGCTTAAAGCAACAATGTTTTATTAGCTTATGATCACAAGGTTTGAAAATTTGGGTTGGCTCAGCTGAGCATTTTTCTACTTGTTTCCTCTCGGCTCACTCGTACAGTCATAGTCAGCTGGCTAGTTTGCTAGGGGCCAATTCATCTAGGATGGCCTCACTGACATGCTAACTGTCAACTGGTGTTGGCCTGTTAGAAGGAGTGGCAAGGGTGACAGGGCCACATATCTCTGCAGCCTAGTGTATGCTTATTCACGTGCTGGAGGTTCAAGGTTTTTAGGACCAGCAAGAGAGGCCAAGCCCTAATGCACAAATGTTTTTCAAGCTCCTGCTGGTGTCACATTTTGTATTATCCCACTGACTGAAGGAAGTCATATAGCTAGGCCCAGATTCAGAATATACAAGGGCACAGATACAGAGAATGTTAACAAACTGTGGTCTGTTACTGCAATAAGCTCACATACCTGGCACTGTTCCTGACACATCACAGGCACACAGAAACATCAGTTGAATAAGTGAATACGAATGATTTATCTACTCTATGTTTTGTTATCAGTTATGGACATTCAAAATCTTCCAAACTACTATTGACATATTACTACTATGTTGATCTCTACCAGAGTAAGGTCTCCAGTAATGTGCTTTCCACATCAAGGGGATATCAGGAGCATGCTTTTCAAATGCCACAGTGTTTGAAACTAATACATTGGATGATATAATTAGAATCCAAAATATTGAGTTGGAATATTTTAAAAGAATAAGTAGCATGTCCTGCATTTTGATACCAAAAAAAAAAAACAGGCATTGACCAAAAAAAATTCATTTCTGTAGATTCTTTTAAAGTTTGAAAATGAACTATATGTTAATAAACACTGAGTTTATAATTATTCACATTATGTATACATTTGGGGGGACACCTATATTTTTTAAATTTGTAACAAGTGTGATTCAATGCCATTTAAGTTCCCTACCAAATTCAAGGTTGCATCTGGTGCTTTGTATGTATGAGGGAAGGTGCAGATTTGGGGAGGGAGGACTGTTGGGAATATTAGAAGAGACTCATTATTTTCACTTGTATATGAATTAGTGAGAATAATAATGTTGCAGAATAGTACACCGAATAGAAAACTTGTCAAGGTTATTTTCTATTTGCAACTGAATTACTGACAACAGTTGCCAAAATGAGAGTCACAAATTAATTTCAAATAAAGAAAGCAAAACTAGAAATGTCCTATTTGAATTATTTTTATACAAATGTATTGTTAGTACACTCATGAGTTTTTATCCTTTTATTACTAATAGAAGCAAGCATTTATTTTTACATTGTAAAACCATTATTATCCCTCCACTAATTAATGCTATCTCTGTAGCTCTGGTTTGTAAAGTACTACCTTTCTACATCTTGCAGTAGAAACAACTTTTTAAACTGTTCCCTGTGATATTAAGCACAAAGAATAAAATGCATAAATTCTGTTCACTATCAAGATGTGTCTGTTTCAATTTTTTCTAAAGCACAAAGCATTAGGCCCTGGCCAGGTAGCTCAATTGGTTAGAGTGTTGTCCCACTATGCCAGGGTTTCAGGTTCCATCCCCAGCCAAGGCACATACAAGAATGCATAACTAAATGGAACAACAATCGGTGTTCTCTCTCTCTCTCTCTCTCTCTCTCTCTCTCTCTCTCTCTCTCTCTCTCTCTCTCATCAATTAAAAAATTTTTTTAAAGCACAGAACATTATTAATGAAGCATTAAACTCCCAATAGCCTGGTATAAAAAATGATAACAATAATCCACCAGATACAGAGAAACATGGGAAATAGAGCAGGGCAGAGATTTATGTACTTTTAATGGGATTTTATAGGTTCTGGTTTCTTATTTTGTCAGAGATCGGAAGAAAGGGAATATGAATAATCTTTTTCACTGATTCCAAAGAGTTTAGAAAACAATTGAGGAGGTCTAGGGATGGGTAAGAGAGTGAGTGGATGAGAGCAAATTTTCTTATTAAATTTGCCAGGTGAATCCCAGATATCCAAAGGAAGCTCAGCAATAAAAACCAGAGACACCATCTTGCTCCTTAATGGTCCAACTGCAAGAGGTGGACCATGCCAAAAAAGAGGGAGAGAGAGAGAGAGAGAGAGAGAGAGAGAGAGAGAGAGAGAGAGAGAAGAGAGCCTTTACATTTTTGGAGATGGACTGTACAGAGCCCAGCCAAATCTCAAATCCTATCCCTCTCGTGACCAAGAACAGATATGTATGAGGTGATTGGCTATGGTTTAAAATAGTATTTTTTTTTCTAAGAAACCTACTTTCTCCATTTAAGAGACTTATTGACCCCAAGAGAAATCATAAAACTAACACAAGTCCTACACATACAGAGCCCATAGAAATATCACCCATTTTAATACATGAAAGATTTTCTTTCCACAAAAAGTAACTATGCTTACTATTGAAAAATCAGATATAAATGTATGTAATTTCCAGATTTTTAAGTTCAAGAATTAACATGATTATTGTACTAGGTATCACCCATTTGTGCAGAGTACCCACTCTTCCTTCCCCTTTTTCCAGCCTTCTGTGACCCAGGAGGCTGCCCCAGATGAACAGCATCAGTGGGTTTTCCTTCCTTCTAGTTTCAGGTTCAGTTTGCCTTAGGGCTTACTGGCAGGAGATAGGGGAGGAGAAGAGTGAGGTGAGAGAATTTGGTCATACAGCCTCTCTCTGCTCAGTCACCTAATCTTGACTGCTTTCTTCCATCAAAGGCTAGAGCTTCTATCACCATACTCCCTTCTCACGCTCCAAGTCCCAATAACAGTTTTCTCCCCTCACACCTTAAGGCTTAAGGGTGGTAACAACATTTAGTAGCTACTAGCCCTGGAGTACTCCATATGCTTTCCTATACTCTGACTACTCATTTGTAAATGTATTTATTAAACTAGCCTCAAATGGCCCAGGTGGACAGTGCGATCTTGACACTAAATGATTTAAATGCCTAGCAAATTTAATAATATAGGACGAACAGAGACCATCCATAGAAGGATGAAACTTTTATAGTTGGGTTTTCTTATTGAGTAACTATTATTAAAATAATATCTAATGTTTACCTATGCCATAAACTGCTCTCAAGAATATACATGTGTTAACTCATATAATCTTACAATTAAACCTATAAAGACGATATGACTATTATCCACATAGTTAAGTAACTTGCTCATTGGATATTGTGATTTATAATAAGAAATACATGTTTGGTCTTTATCCCAGTTTCTGGCACAGAGCTCCTAAAACTCTTGGAATTTCCTGAGTGATAAGAGTGATAAAGGTGTGTTGATATTCATAACAAACCCCTTTCAACCATACCTGAGCTTGTTATTGAGGTGACTTTTGGAAAGCACCTATGAATGGGATCTGGTTCCCAAGAGAAGCAACCAGTGGTTGGAGAATTGGAACTTTGAGTCCCACCCCTGACCTCTGGAAGGGGAGAAGGGCTAGAAGTTGAATAGATGACCAATGATAAATTATTTAGTCAGTCATGTCTATATGATGAAGGCTCCATAAAACCCAAAAGACTGGCCCTGGCCGGTTTGGCTCAGTGGTTAGAGCGTTGGCCTGCGGTCCAGAGAGACCCGGGTTCGGTTTCCGCTAGGGGCATGTACTTCGGTTGCAGTTTGTCCCCGGCCCTGGTTGGTTGTGCGGGTGGCAGCCACTCGATGTGGCCCTTTCACGTCGATGTTTCTCTCTCTCTCTCTTCCTCTCTCTCCCTCCTACTCTATCTGAACAAAAAATGAAAAAGTGTCCTTGGGTGAGGATAAAAAAAAAAAAAAAAAACCCAAAAGACTGGATTTGAAGAGCTTCCTGATTGTTCAGCACATGGAGATTTGAGAACAATGGTGTGCTTGGAGAGCATGGAAGCTCCTTGCCCTTTCCCCATACCTTGCCCTATGCATCTCTTCCATCTGGCTGTTCCTGAGTTATAACCTTTTACAATAAACTGGTGATCTAGTAGCCAGATGTTTCTTTGAGTCCTGTGAGCTGCTCTAACAAATTAAAGGAACCCAAGGATGATGGTGTTGAAACCTCAAATCCATAGCCTATTGGTCAGAATCACAGGTGACAGACAACCTGGGCTTGTGACTGGCATCTTGGTGGGCAGTCTTGCAAAACTGAGCCCTTAACATTTTGAATCTGATACTATCTCCAGGTAGATAGTGTCAGAATTGAGTTGAATTGTAGGACACCCAACTAGTGTCAGAGAATTGCTTGCTGTGGGGGGGAAAAAACCAACATGTTGGAATTAGTACCAGAATTATAGTCAATATCACACAACTAATAAGGTTGGTTGTGAACCAAAGAAATCTGACTTCTGTGCCCATGCTGTTATCAGAGCAATACCACCTTTATATACAAGAGTGCTAAGTAATTCATGGAAAAATGTACGTTTCAAGTGGAACAATACATTGATCAAAACTTTCCAAATATATAAAGTTGCTAAGTATTAAAATTACACATATTGGCTTTAATTTTAGCAGAAACAATTTAGAAGATATAATGTTATTCAGGGAAAAGCCCTGTGAGAAATGGTGCTTCAGAAAATGTAGATTGAAAAGGAAATTAGTGTTTATTGAGCACCTACTCTCCCACCAAAAAGTTTCCATACATACTTACATACATGTTTTGTATATATAATTCTTATAACAGTCTTGTGTGGCAGCTGCTGCTGTTCTTATTTTATAGATGAGGAAACTGAGACTCAGATTGTGGTCACATTGCCACAGGCCATTGACCTTGGTTAACATGTGTTGCCCACCTCAGTCTCAGGGGTTGCCAACCTTACCTCCAATATAAGACAACCTGGAAATTAAGAATATATAACAAGACCTTCATGAAGCCAAGAATTCTGAAGACATGTTAAAACACAGTCCCATATTACAGAGAATGAGTTCATGATGATGACAAAGATAACAGTGACAAAAGACATGCCACCTTTTGCCATATTTCCAATTGGTTCTGTAGAATTTGGCTATGCTATCAGTTACTCTGAAATGGCCCTTCTGTCTAAGGCAAACATCAAGTCAGTCTCCTTATTTTCATAACAAAATGTTAACTTTGTTAACACAGCTGATATCTTCATTCAACAATTTTATGCACTCCTTACAAAGTCCAATTTTAAATTGATAACTATTCATTCTTGCCTTAAATACAGTTTAGACAACTGAGCATTGAAAAATTCAGACTAAGGAACATTGATGATGTGTTACTTTTTTCTCTCTCTCTCTTTTAACAATCTTCAACTGAAGATATGTTTTTACTGATTTTTGGAGAGAGAGGAAGGAAGAGAGAAAGAGAAACATCAATATGAGAGAGATACATCGATCGATTGCCTCCCATACCCTCCCTGACCCAGGATCGAACCCAAAACCTAGGTATGTGCCCTGACTGGGAATTGAACCCTCAACCTTTCAGTGCATGGGATGATACTCCAACCAACTGAGCCACCCGGCCAGAGCCCAAAGTCCAATTCTAAATTGATAACTATTTGTTCTTGCCTTAAGTAGAGTTTAGACAACTAATTATTGAAAAACTCAGACTAAGGGACACTGGTGATGTGTTACTTTTTTTCTCTTAATATTAATAGATGAATGCCCACCCTGTTTTTTTAGTGGTACAGATCCTGGATCTCTTGGGCATTGGACTAGAGTGGAAGAGGAATAAAATGTCTTCCTATCTTCTCTCTGGGTTGTTCTAACTAACCAAAGCTGGGTAAAGAATTATTTTTTTCTTTATCCAGTTTCATAAGCCATAGCATTGGAGAAATTCCTCCAGATTTTGGTAATAACCTATCTGTTCATCTTTATTCTAAGCTCTTTTGTAGTTATTATGTGTGAATATTCATGAGTTTTTTTGTGAGACATCAGGAGGCTTTACAATCAGAAACACCTCTTTAAGCTCCCCCACTGCTTTTTCTATATTTTACATTATAAGCCTAAGTGAAAAAAGTTAGAGATTAAGGGCAAAATTGGCACCAAGCAAGACATCATGTCATATTATGATATCTAAAATGTTGTCAGCTTTTTGTTTCCTTTCATGTATCACATGGGACAATTTCCCTATTTCTAGAAACTTGATCGTCTAGAGCTATTTTATGTGGGTACTGCAATCTTAATTAACAAATTATAGAACTGACAATTTTACTTTCTTTACATTTCTTTTTTTTAATCCTCACCTGAGGATATTTTTTTCCATTTATCTTCAGATAGAGTGGGAAGGAGGGAGAGAGAGAAACATCGATGTGAGAGAGACACATCAACTGGCCGCCTCCTGCACAACCCCAACCGGGGCCGGGGACCGAACTGCAACTGAGGTACATGCCCTTGACCAGAATCGAACCCACAACTCTTTGGTCCATGGGCCGATGCTCTAACTGCTGAGCCAAACCAGCCAGGGCTCATTTACATTTATTTAGCTCCTCTAAATTTTGTTTTTAATAATAAATTAGCATGTAATGGCCTTAATATATAAACTCAGTTCTTTAACACCTATATAATTTGTAAGGCCCAATGCAAAATAAATTTATGGAAACTGTGGTTCAAAATTTTTTAACAATTTCAGGATGGCAACAGCAGAACATGAAACCAAGCCCTTCTAAACATGGGACCCTGGCCCTGGCCGGTTTGGCTCAGCGGTTAGAGCGTCAGCCTGCGGTCCAGAGAGACCCGGGTTCGGTTCCCGCTAGGGGCATGTGCTTCGGTTGCGGTTTGTCCCCGGCCCTGGTTGGTCGTGCAGGTGGCAGCCACTCGATGTGTCCCTTTCATATCGATGTTTCTCTCTCTCTTCCTCTCTCTCCCTCCCACTCTATCTGAACAAAAATGAAAAGATGTCCTCGGGTGAGGATAAAAAAAAATAATAAAAAAATAAAAAATAAATAAATAAACATAGGACCTTGTGCAACTGCATGGGCCTCTTGCCCATGAAGCCAGCCCTGCTCAGTTTCCTTGATATATTTTCAGTGCATTAACATATTGTAATGTTGCAAACTTTGTTTATTATTTTAAAGCAAGAGCCTATATGACAAATGGCCAAAGGAAACGTCCTGCCATATGAAAGCCATTAATTTATGCATTTAATTCCTTGTATTTATAAAAATAGGAAAAATGCCCGGCCGGTGTGGCTCAGTGGTTGAGCATCAACCCATGCACCAAGAGGTCGCCAGTTCGATTCCTGGTCAGGGCACATGCCCAAGTTGTGGGCCCAATCCCCAGTGGGGGGCATGTGGGAGGCAGCCAATCTATGTTTTCTCTCATCGATGTTTCTATCTCTCTCTCCCTCTCCCTTCCTTTCTCTCTAAAAATCAATAAAGAAAAAAATTTTTAAAAATAAAAAAATAGGAAAAAATCCTCAAATTTTTCTAACAATATTTAATGTTGGGGGAAAAAGTCTTTACAAACAAATACATGTGCTTTCTTTCATTATCCATTCCTTCATTTACAATTACTTATTGAGTAGCCACTCTCTGCAAGCACTGCCCCAGACACTGGGCTACATTAGTGAACAGGTGCACAGGGGAAAAGTCCTGCCTTTGTAGAGTTTATAAATAATGGATGAAATTATGATCAATTTCCTAACCTTTTCAGGGAAAGCTCTCCTGAAGGCTCACAGTGTTTTCAGTCTTTTCCTCCACCATATGTTAGCACACTTTGTACACTACATTAAAGAAGCAAATAAATATTTAAAATTTGATTTTGGTGCACAGTAGGAGCAAAATAGGGAAACCTTATCCTAACATACAACCCTCCTGTACTTCATATAACTTTTTTTAAAATACAAGAGCAAGTATAAACTTCTATATAACTTATGTGGATCATTTAGATATGAATGAAAGTATGTTTCCACATAATTCATTGACTGATGAATAATCACGGTTTTGTGGCAAGTTTTTAGGCTTATCTCAGTCACCTTCTTTCATAACCAGGCACCAGTGTTATGTCTAGCTCCTAATTAAATAAAAAGCGGGGGAAAGTGGGGAAAGAGGAGCAAAATAAATCTAAACAAACTTTTCACCACATGTGAACTCTAAATTTCAAAAGTAGAATATATATTTACAGCTGGCACTCTGAGATTTTAAAGCATATATTCAAACAAGTATACTTGAAATTCCTTGAACTGGCTACTGGGCAGGATAATATTTATTGACAAAACAACAACACATAGTATTAGGGGCTTTGAGCTTTGTATCAGACATTCTGTCATTCTGATTCTGAATTAGAGTCCCTAAACTTCCCAAAAATCAGGGCACAGAAGGATAAAGAAGCAAAGCACAGAGGACTTTTAGGGCAGTGTGACTACTCTCTGTATGATATAATGGTGGATACATGTCATTATGTGTTTGTCGAAATTCCTACAATGTAAAATACCAAGAGTGGATTTTAATATGGACTCTGGGTGGTAATGATGTGTCAATGTAGGTTCATTGGACTCTGGGTGGTAATGATGTGTCAATGTAGGTTCATTACTGTAACAAATGTACCACTCTGGTGCAAAATGTTGGTAATGGGGGAGGCTGTGCATATGTGGGGGCAAAGGATATATGGGAACTCTCTTGTGCTCAATACTGCTGTGGACCTAACACTGATCTAAAAAATAAAGTCTACAGTGGAATACTATGCAGCTGTAAGAAAGAAAGATCTCTTATCCTTTGAGATAACATGGAAGGACCTGAAGAGTATTATGCTAAGTGAAATAAGCCAAATAGAGAAAGACAAATACCACATGATCTCACTTATATGTGGAATATAATGAACAAGGTGGGCTGATGAACGAAATAGACCCAGAGACATAGAAAGGAGTATGGTTCAGACTGACAAACCTCAGAGTAGGGGGTTGGAGGGGATGGATGAGATGAACCAAAAAACTTATATGCATGTATGTATAACCAATGGACATAGACCAACAATGCTAGGAGGGTGGGGGGTGGGATGAGGAGGGGGGTCTAGGGGGGGAAAAGGAGAAACATCTGTAACAAAAATAAATTAATAAAAATTGGGAAAAAAATTAAAAAGAATAAAAAAGTCTACTAAGAAAAAAAAAGAAAAAAAAAGACCTACGTAACTCTTTGAATCCATTATCTCCTTAGCCCAAACACTACTCTCATCTTTAGTTGGACTTTCAGTAAAGTAGACTTTAGGGCTTTCTGTGTACATGTAGCAGGCCCAGTTCAACTCTTTGAAATTTAAAGGATCTCCTAATGATTTGAAATATCTCAAAAGATAAAGAAAATACTGAGTCAGTAGAAAATGACAAGTAAGTGAATAGCTGGTGAATGTTCTTTCATTCAGACAACGTACAAGTACAAATTATTGAGGTAGCTCCTTGAATTACCATATCTACCATAAAATCCTTAGGAGTGGAGGTCAGTAGGAATTGAGAGAGCTTTTCAAAAGTGGATTTCATTGGGCCACTGTCTTAGTACAGGCTGCCGTAACAAAATACCATTGATTGTGTGTCTTAAACAACAGACATTTCTTTTTCTCACATTTCTGGAGGCAAGTTCAAGATCAAGGTGTTGGCAAGGTAGGCTTTCCGAGATCAACTTCTCTTGGCTTGTAGGCAGCAGCCATCTTGCCATGTGTTCACAAGACCTCTTTTTTTAGAGAAAGAGTACATGCTCTCTACTGTCTCTTCTTATAAGGGCATTAATCCCATCATGAAAGGCCCACCCTTATTACTTCATCTAAACCTAATTACCTCTCAGTACCATCACCCGGGGGCTAAAGGTTTTAACATATGGATTTTAGTGGAACACAATTCAGCCCATAGCACCATTGTTCAAAGTTTGGTCTCTCAGCCCTACACATAGAAGATAAAGAAGGGAACTTTGTTTACAAATCACTTATTCTATTCTGGCACTAAGTTAAGGGCTTCAATATATTATTTCATGTATCAGAGAAAACTACACTGGGAGGCTCAGAGAGATGAAATCACTTTCTCCAAGTTACAAAACTAGTAAACTTTGCAGATTTAAACCCTGTCCCATTTAACCCCAGTGCTATACTCTTTCTGCTAGCCCATGGGGCCTTTCTTAAATTTCAATATTTACTTCTTAGCTTATTTAAGAGTGATTAGGGCCAAAGTAATAGGCTCACACCTCCAAGTTCACATGAAACCAATTTGAATCAGAAAGTCAATATTTTTATTTCATAGAGGGAGATACAGTTGGTCAAAGAGTGTATATTAGTGTTTGCTTTTTAATCCATGACTGAGTTCAATAAATTGATTTTTTATAAATTTCTTAGCTAACATGAAGTCAGAGAAAAGGGATTTGGATGGTCTGCAAAGGTATTCCAATATTGGCTGTTGTTTAGCATTCCTATCCTGTTGGCCATGTGATTCTAAATCCCTTCACATCAATATCTAGCTTAGGAGGTAAGCACTATGTCAATCTAAATTATTGCATACTATTGTATACTATTGTATACTATTGCTAAGCCAAGTATAGCAGCAAAAAAGAAAGAAAAAGAAGCTCAATAACTGTGTGCTCATTATCTAGCAACATCACTCAGCACACCTTTGAGCACTTTGTTGCCAAACCTAGAGAATCTACCAATGCTCTTTATTGGGTTTAAATCCCAGTGGATCTAGCCTCCAAGATTCTTACCCCTCTCCCATGTTGACCCATGCTTAGCACCTCATTGCAGCTCCCCTCTCCCTGCAAACAGCCCCAATTAGTGGTGCAAAGGGTGACAGGTTTTTGTTTTTTTTGTGTGTTTTTTTTTCTGTGAAGAGCCAGATAGCAAACACTTTAAACTTTTCAGGCTATATGATCTCTGTTGCAACTACTCAACTCTGCTCTTATACCATGAAAGCAGCCACAGACAGTATGAAAAAGAATGAGTATGGCTGTGTTTCAATAAAATTGTATGCATGAAAAAAAGGCAGCAGCCCAGAGTTGGTCTGCCAGCAATAGTTTGGCCTCTCCTGCACAAGGAAATAACATAGTTTTATTGACATTTGTATAATGAATGGAGAAGAGTGTTCATTTACACCACACACTTCACTCAAAAACTCAAAGCCCCCACTGAAATTCTCATTGTTTTACCCCAAAGTCTGTTTCTGGCCTCTAGCAGCTCCAGGTCTCTTTTCTCTTTCCCTTTCCACCACAATATTTCAAAGACTCCAATATTCTCCAGAACATTTCAGTTCTTCCTCAAAGCTCACAAGCCCCATTAAACAACTAACAATACCTATCATCCTTTAGAAATGGTTTAAGTGAGTACTGTTGGTATTGGAGTGTGTTCCTTGAAGATCACACCCTCTACTCCAAGATTGCATTACAAATGCAATGTCCAATAGTCACATGAAAAGGGTTCCTATATTATTAATCATCAGGGAATCAAAAATTAAAAATACAATCAGGTATCACTCTACACTCGCAAAAATGACTAGAATAAACAGAAATTGGCAACACCAAGTGTTAATGAGGACATTGTGTATGTGAGTGTAAAATTTTACAGCCCCTTTGGAAAACAGTTTGGCAGTTTTTAAATAAACATATATTACCCTATGACATGGCAATTGTACCCCTATTATTTATCCAAGAGAAATGAAACCATATGCCCACATAAACACCTGCACAGGCAATGTGCATAACAGTTTTATTCATAATAGCCAAAGGTAGACCAGATGTTTATTAACAGGAAACTGGATGAACAAAATGAAGAATTTACTACTCAGCAGAAAAAGAGAAAAGGACTGAACTACTACTAGGGACTGTATATTTGTGTCCCCCTACCCCCAAATTCACCTGTGGAAGCCCTAATCCCCTATATGATAGTACTTAGTAGTGGGGCCTTTGGGAGGTACTTGGATCATGAGAGTGGCACCCTCATGAATGGGATTACTGTCTTTATAAGAAAAGACATGAGAGACATGTTCTCTCTGACCCATAAGAGGATACAGCAAGAAGACAAACTAGGAGAAGGGTTCTCACCAGACACTGAATCTGCTGGCACCTTGATCTTGGACTTTCCAGACTTCAGGTCTGTGAGAGATAAATATTTGTTGTTTAAGCCACCTAGTCTATGGTATTTTTGTTATAGCAGCCCAACTGACTAAGACAACTACTAATACAGGCAACAACATGAAAGGATGTCAAAAGTATTATGCTAAGTATTAAGAAGGCAGATGCAAAAGAGAATATATACTCCATGATCCCTTTATATGACATTCTAAATAGACAGAATTAACCAATGGAAATACAAATCAGATTAATGGTTGCTTCTTAAGTGGGATATGGGGATGGACTGAGAAAGAGCACGAGGAATTTTTCTGGGGTGACGGAAATATTATGGTTCTTGATATGCATTGGCTTAAACTTATTGAACAGTATGCTTAAGATCTGAATGGTTCATTATACATAAATTTTACCTCAATACAAAAATATTAAAAATAATGTCTTTACTTGACATTTTATTTATTTACTTATTTTTGTTGTTGTTAATTTATTTTTTTATTTTTTTATTAATTTATTTTTGTTACAGATGTTTCTCCTTTTTTCCCCATTGACACCCTCCTCCCCATCCCCCCCACCTCGTCCCCAGCTTTGTTGTCCATGTCCATT
The DNA here is from genome assembly GCA_030848825.1 of Tadarida brasiliensis. Taxonomy (NCBI): domain Eukaryota; kingdom Metazoa; phylum Chordata; class Mammalia; order Chiroptera; family Molossidae; genus Tadarida; species Tadarida brasiliensis. The sequence continues at coordinate 112,344,991 of CM061280.1, read as the reverse complement.
GGTTATGCGTACATGCATATAGGTTCTGTGGTTTATCTCTTCCCTCCCTCCCCCACCCCCTCTTCTGAGGATTGTCAGTCTGTACCCTACTTCCACGTCTCTGGGTCTACCCTGCTCCTTACCTGACATTTTAAAAATCCCAAGATGAGCACTAGAGTTCTAACCACCACATCTGCATCCAAGGTAGTGAAAAGGAGAACAAACTGAAAGGTAAAAGGACAAAGAGCACATGCCTGCTGTCTGGTCATTCTTAAGGAGACTCAGCAACAACTTGCACTTAATTCTTTTTTTAAGGAGTTATTTTTATATTGTTATTGTCATAAAATATACGTTACAGAATATTCTCATTTTAACCATTTGTAAGTGTATAATTCAGTGGTATTAAATATGTTCACAAAGTTGTATAATAATCACCATTATCTATACCTAAAAAATGTTCATCATCCCCATAAAAACTCCTTCCCATTTGCACTAGTCCTTGAGACCCCTATTTTACTTTTTGTCTCTGAATTTGACTATTCTAGATACCTCATACAAATAGAATCATAGAATATTTGTCTTTTTGTGTCTGGCTTATTTCACTAAGTATAATGTTTCAAGGTCCATTCATATTGTACGTTCCAGTGTGTGTGTGTGTGTGTGTGTGTGTGTGTGTGTGTGTGACATTTTATTTTTGCTTTTATCTGTTGATGGACACATGAATTTTCCCCACCTTTGGCTTTTTGAGAATAATGCTGCTATGAACATTGGTGTACAAATATCTGTTTGAGTCCTGCTGACCTCAAAAAAGAATACACCTGCCAAAAAGACTCCTTGTGGTTCATTGGGCTCAAATTCATCTAGCAGTCTTTCTTTACAGAGGTACCTCATGCACACTCCACTTCAAGGGAAAGCCACAGACTGAGCTGCCAAACCTCCTGCATTGTGATCCTGCCTTCTGAATCAGCCCTTGTAAGAAAACTCCTAGGATCAAAATTCAACCAATAGGATGGAGACTTTCCCTATCCAATTGGAGCTGCACTGCTATATCCTCATTTGCATCTTCAACCAATCAGAATGACTCCATTCCAACCAATCAGAATGGTGCTATTTGGACCAATCAACTGGTGATAATTTGGAGTACTCATTTGCATAGAAATAAACCAATAAGGTACCAGAGGCAGGCACTCTTCTGTATGTAACTCAGAAACCCTTCTGTCTTGGTGGAGCACACTTTCAGTTTCCATCCAAGATTGCATTTCCCCAGATGGACTGGCAAAATTGACTGGAGCTGTCTCACAGGAGCAGAGTGAAGCTGTCTCATAGGAAGTGGAGCAGAGCTGTCTCATCAGACCAGAGGTGTCACACCAGAGCTGTAACAACTGGGCTGCCTGGCCTAAGTTGTTCCACAGATGTGCTATTCTACAGCTATGCTGTAACACAATTGAGCTATTTGCACTAAATAAAATCTCCCTCTTTACTGCATTCTAAACTGGGGACTCCTGTTGATGTTGAATTGATGGCAATGATCTTCGGTTCACAGTCCCTACTTTAAAATTTTTTTTAAATTACCGTTTACTCTCAATATTATTTTGTATTGGTTTCAGGTGTACTTAATAGTGAATAGACATTCATATACTTTACAAAGTGTTTCCCCTGGCATATGCAGTATCCACCAGGCACCATACACAGTTATCACAATATTATTGACTATGTTCCCTATGCTCTACATTCCTGTGACTATTCTATAACTACCAATTTGTACTTCTCAATCCCTTCACCTCTTTTACCCAGTCCCCTAACACTCCTACCTTCTGCCAATCACCCGTTTGGTCTCCGTGTCTATGAGTTTGTTTCAATTTTGTTCATCTATTTTGTTATATAGATTCCACATATAAGTGAAATCATATGATATTTGCCTTTCTCTGGCTGACGTACTTCACTGAACATAATACCCTCTAGTTATATCTGTGCTGTCTCAAATGGAAAGATTTCATCCCTTCTTATGGCTGAGTAATATTCCATTGTATATATGTACCACCACTTTTTAATTTACTCATCTATTGATGGGCACTTGGGTTGCTTCCATATCTTGGGCTATGGTAAATAATGCTGTAATGAACATAGGGGTGCATATGTTCTTTTGAATTAGTATTTTAAGTTTCTTCAGATAAATTGCCATAAGTGGAATTGCTGGGTCATAAGACATTTCCATTTTTAATTTTTTGAGGTAATTCCATACTGCTTTCCACAGTGGCTGCACTAATCTGCATGCCCACCAACAGTGCACAAGGGTTTCCTTTTCTCCACATCCTTGACAACACTTGCTGTTTGTTAATTTATTGATGATTTTAATTTGCATTTCTCTGATGATTAGTGACATTGAGCATCTTGTTATATGTCTATTGCCATTTGTACATCCTCTTGGAGAAGTGTCTATTCAGGTCCCTTGCCCATTTTTTAATAGAATCGTTTGTGTGTATTGTTGGTGAATATGTTCTCCCATTGAGTGGATTGGGGTTTTTTTGTTTTGTTTTGTTTTCATTTTGTTGATGGTTTTCTTTGCTGTGCAAAAACTTTTTAGTTTGATGTGGTCCCATTTGTTTATTTTTTCTTTTGTTTCCCTTGCCCGAAGAGATATGTCAGAAAAAATATTGATGCAAGAAATATCCAAGACTTTACTGCCTATATTTTCTTCTAGGATTTTGATGGTTTCAAATCTAACATTTAAGTCTTTGATCCATTTTGAGTTTATTCTTGTGTATGGTATAAGAAGATGATCTAGTTTCATTTTTTTAAATGTATCTATCCAATTTTCCCAGAACCATTATTGAATAGACTATCTTTACCACATTGTATGTTTTTGCCTTCTTTGTCAAATATTAATTGACCAAAAAGATGTGGGTTTATATCTGGGCTCTATATTCTATTCCATTGACCTATATGTCTGTTTTTGTGCCAGTACAATGTTTTGTTTTGTTTTTATTACTATGGCCTTGTAGTATAGTTTGATATACTACACTAGTGTGATTCCTCCAACTTTGTTCTTTCTCAAGATTGTTGTGACTATTCGAGGTCTTTTGTGGTTTCATATAAATTTTTGAAATATTTGTTCTAGTTCTGTGAAATACACCATTGGTATCTTGATAGGAATTGCATTGGATCTATAGATTGCTTTGAGTAGTATGGACAAATAATTATGTCAATTCTTCCTATCCATGAACACAGTTCTTAGGTATTTTTTTATGCCATTGTAAATGAGATTGTTTTCTTAGTTTCCCTTTCTGATAGTTCATTATTGGTTTATAAAAATGCAACTGAGCCCTGGCCAGTTTGGTTCAGATGGTTGAAGCATCACCCCATGCACCAAAAGGTCGTGGATTCAATTTCCAGTCAGGGCGCATATCCAGGATTCGGATTTGATCCCAGGTCTGAGTATGCGTGGGAGGCGATTGATCAATGTTTCACTCTCACATGGATGTTTCTATCTTTCTATCTATCTATCTATCTATCTATCTATCTATCTATCTATCTATCTATCTCTCACTCTCTCTCTCTCACTTTCCCTTCTTCTCTCTGTAAAATCAATAAAAGCATATCCTAGGGTGAGAATTAAATTTTTATTTTTATTTTTAAAACTTTTTTCTTTATTGACTTTAGAGAGAGAGGAAGGGAGAGGGAGAGAGCGAGAGAAACATCAATGAGAGAGAACACCGATTGGCCACCTCCTGCATGCCCACCACTGGGGATTGGGCCCACAACCTGGGCATGTGCCCTGACCAGAAATCAAACCAGGCACCTCTTGGTGCATTGGTCGATGCTCAACCAGTGAGCCACACGGGCTGGGTGAGGATTACATTTTTTAAAAGAATATATCCCTTTAAAAAATGCAACTGATTTCTGGATAAGTATTTTGTATCCTACTTTACTGAATTCACTTATCAGTTTTTTGGTGGAATCTTTAGGGTTTTCCACATACAGTATCATGTCATTGGCAAATAATGACAGTGTTACATGTTCCTTTCCAATTTAGATGTTTTTTATTTTTTTCTTCTTGTCTGATTGCTGTGTCTAGGATTCCAGTATTATATTGAATAAGAGCAGTGAAATTGGACATCCCTGTCTTATTTCTGTTCTTAAGGGAAATGCTTTTAGTGTTTCCCCATTAAGTATGATGTTAGCTGTGGGTTTGTCATATATAGCCTTTATTATGTTGAGATATGGTACCTCTATTCCCACTTTGTTGAGAGTTTTTCATCATAAATAGGTACTGGATTTTGTGAAATACTTTTCTCCATCTATTGATATGGTCATGTGATTTTTATCCTTCATTTTGTTTATGTGGTATATCACATTAATTGATTTGCAGATATTGTACCAACCTTGCATCCCAGAAATAAATCCCACTTGAGTATGATGTATGATCTTTTTAATGTATTATTGGACCCAGTTTGCTAATATTTTGTTGAGGATTTTTACATCTATGTTCATCAGGTATATTGATCTATATATTTTTTTTCTTTGTAGTGTCTTTACCTGGTTTTGAAATTAGGATAATGCTAGAATTGTAAAATGAGCCTGGAAGTCTTCCATCCTCTTCAATTTTTAGGGAATAGTTTGAGAAGGTTAGGTGTCAGTTCTTCTTAGAATGTTTGGTAACATTTAATTGTGAAGCCAGTCAGTATAGGACTTTTGTATGCTTGGAATTTTTTTTATTATTGCTTCAATTTCATCAGTTGTAATTGGTCTATTCCAATTTTCTGTTTCTTCTTGATTCAGTTTTGGAAGATTATATGTTTCTAGGAATTTATCTATTTTTCCAAATTGTCCAATTTGTTAGCATAGTTGTTTGTAATATTTTCTTATAATCCTTTATATTTCTGTGGTGTCAGTTGTTACTTCTCCTGTTTCATTTCTGATTTTATTTATTTAGGTCATTTTTTTCTTGATGAATCTGGTTAAAGGTTTATCGATCTTGTTTATTTTTTTCAAAGAATCCAGCTCTTGGTTTCATTGATCTTTTGTATTGTTTACTTATACTCTATTTCATTTAATTCTGCTCTAATCTTTATTATTTCCTTCCTTCTACTCACTTTGGGCTTTGTTTGTTGTTCTTTTTGTTGCTGTTGTTGTTCTTTTAAGTGTAAAGTTAGATTGTTTATTTGAGATTTTTCTTGTCTCTTGAGGTAGGTGTCTAATGCTATGAATTTTCCTTTTAGGACATCTTTTGCTGTATCCCATAGATTTTGGGTTGTTCTGTTCCCATTTTCATTTGTCTCAATATATCTTTTGATTTTTTTTCTTGATGTCATTATTAACCAATTTATTGTATTGTAACATGTTACTTAGCTTCCATGTGTTTATGTGTCTTTCAGGGTTTTCTTCTTGTAATTGATTTCTAGTTTCATGTCATTGTGGTCAGAGAAGATGCTTGATATGATTTTAATCTTCTTAAATTTATCAAAACTTGTTTTATGTCCTAATATGTGGTCTATCTTTAAAAATGGTCCATGTACACTTGAAAAGAATGTATGTTCTGCTGCTTTGGGGTGAAATGGTCTAGTGTTTCACTTAAGGCCACTGTTTCCCTATTGATTTTCTTTCTGGAAGATCTACCCATTGATGTTGATGGGGTGTTTAATCCCCTACTATGATGTATTATTGTTGATCTCTCCCTTTATGTCCATCAAGATTTGCTTTATATATTTAGGTGCTCCTATGTTGGATGCATAAATGTGTACAAGGGTTATATCCTCTTGTTGGATTTATTCCTTTATCATTATGTAATGTCCTTCTTTGTCTCTTATTATAACCTTTGTTTTAAGAACCATTTTGTCTCATGTAAGTATTGCGACCTCAGTAAATTTCCATTTTCATGAAATATCTTTTTCTATCCCTTTACTTTCAGTCTGTGTGTGTCTTTTGTTCTAAGTTGTGTCTCTTGTAGACAGCATGTATATCCGTCTTGTTTTCTTATCCAGCTACCCTATGTCTTTTGATTGGAGCATTTAATTCATTTACATTTAAAGTGATTATTGATGATACTCTGGTTTCTCTTCAAGTCACATAAATCTTTTGCCTTTTACTAAAGTGATTATTGATAGGTATGTATTCATTGACATTTTATTCTTTATAACTATGTTTCTCTTTTTTCCTTTCTTCTTTTTAAAGAAGTCCCTTTAACATTTCTTGTAATACTGGCTTGGTGGTAATGAACTCTTAGCTTCCTCATTTCTGGGAAGCTCTTTTTATTTCTTCTTCAACTTTAAATGATAGCTTTGCTGGGTAAAGTAGTCTTGGTTGTAGGTCCTTGCTCTTCATCACTTTGAATAGTTCATGCCTATCCTTTCTGGTATGAAATGTTTCTGTTGAGAAATCAGCTGACAGTCTTATGGAAGCTCCCTTTTAGGTAACTTTCTTTCTCTTGCTACTTTTAAGATTCTCTCTTTGTCTTTAACCTTTACCATTTTAATTATGATGTGTCTTGGTGTGGGCCTCTTTGAGTTTATCTTGTTTGGGACTCTGCTCTTCCTGGACTTGTGTATCTTTTCCCTTTACTGGGTTAGGGAAGTTTTCAGTCACTATTTCTTCAAATAGGTTCTCAATCCCTTGCTCTCTCTCTTCTCCTTCTGGTATCCCTATGATGTGGATGTTATGTTTTATGTTGTACCAGGGGTCCCTTAGACTATCCTAAGTTTTAAAACTCTTTGCCTTTTGCAGCTTTGATTGGGTGTTTTCTACTACCTTGTCTTCCAAACCACTGATATGATCCTCTGTTTCATCTAACCTACTATTGATTCCTTCTAGTGTATTCTTCATTTTAAATATTGTATTCTTTGTTTCTGACTGGTTCTTTTTTATGGTCTCTATGTCATCTTTCATGCTTATTATCACATTTTTTAAGTTCTCACTGAGTTCATCCATTATTCCTCTAAGTTACTTGAGCATCCTCATAACCATTGTCTTGAACTCTGTTTCTGATAGATTGCTTGCTTCCATTTCATTTAGTTCTTTCTCTGGGGATTTTTCCTGTTCTTTCATTTGGATCATGTTTCTTTGTCTCCCCATTTCGGCTGCCTCTCTGTATTTTTTCTGTGTATTAGGTGGATCTGCTATGTCTCCCAGTCTTGGCATGGTGGCCTTATGTAATAGGTGTCCTGTGGGGCTCAGTAGCACAGTCTTTCTTATCACTGAGCATGATGCTTTTGGAATGTCCCTTGTGTGGGTTATGTGAGTCCTCCTGTTATAGTTGAATCTTGATTGCTGTTGGCCACTCCGTGGGTGGAGTTGACACTCAGGTTGGTTGCCTGCGGAGATCTCCCTTTGGATGTGCCACTTGTGGAGCTAATTCTGTCCTGTTCTGATGTCTGAAGCCCACCACCAAGTGTGTTGTTTCTGGGGCCTCTTGGGAGGGACCCTGGTGTAGATCAATGTCAGATGCTGCCTGTGGCTAGCCCCGGGTTGCCTGTTTGGAAATATAAACTGATTCACAGTTTGTGGCTGCCTCTGCTGGTCCTGATTGTGTGTGGAAGGGGCCAAGGTGCACACCAAGGCCAGTTTTCACCAGCACTAAGCCTAGGGGAAGGTCAGTAAAATGTCCAAGGCACCTGAGATCTGCCTCCAGTGTATTTCTCCTGATGGCTACATTTTAGGCTCAGTTACTGAAGGAGCCTCTTTATTACGAGAGTTGCATGATGTAGGTTCTCAGTGAGTCACCAGGTACAGGTGAGTGGTGTTCACCAGATTGATACAGATTCAAACTCAGTACCAGTGCTTGTTCTGAGTCCACTCAGCAAAAGTCACAGAGTAAACCAAAGCCAGCCACCACCCACTACATGTCTGTGGACCTTTGTGGTGTGGTGGTGTCTCAGGAAGTTATCAGGGTGAGGCCAACAGAGTTTATTAGGCCCAAACAGACCAAAATTTGGCCTCTTGAAGCAAGAGCTCTGCACCAGTGGGGCATGTGAAGGGAAAAATGGTCTCTGTTCTAGAGCCACACAACTCAGTCTGTCCCCAAATCGGGCCAGACCTCCTGGAGAGCCCTAGCTTGGCAGGGAAGGGCCAGCAGGAGTCAGGAGGGTGAAGCTAATGGATATCTTGTGGAGGTGCAATGCTGGTCAGGCTCATGGGAAGTTGGGGGTGGTCTCACCCAAAGCCACACAACTTAGTCTCTGACACTCCCTGAGTCCACCCAGACCTCTACACCCTGGCCCCAGGCAGCTGACTCCTCTGCAGGGTGAGGTGACAGGGGTTGGGGGGTAATGCTTGACCCAAGAAAGATGGTGGTTTTTGGTGGTAGGGGAGAGGGATTCAGCACAGGGACCCTGGCAGCTGTCCCTTCAGTTCTCTCTCTGGAGCCATACAACGCAGTCTCTCCTTACATGTCTCTAGTCTGCTCTGAGCCTCCCTCCCTTTGCTAGAGCCCAGGGTGAGTGACTGTAAATAAGATTTTACGCATTGGCCTTTTAAAAGGGCATCTGGGTTTCTAGAAGATGCCCATCTCTCCCTGGTGGACAGAATCCCTGCTGATTTTCACAGCCAGATGTTATGTGGGCTCCTCTTCCTGGCTCTGGTGCTCTGGGCCGTGCTGTACTCTATGCTGGAGAGCCCAGCATGGGGCTGAGACCTCTTGCTCTTCAGGAGAGCAGCTGGAATATCCCTCTAGATTCTCAGCTGCAAAGGTTATTCAGGTTGGTTATTCTATATTTTATTTGTAATTCCAGTTTGGTCTTAGGAGGATGTGAGTATAGCTTCCACCTACTCCATCACCATCCTGGATCTTCTCAAGTTGCACTTAATTCTTAGTGGACCCTAGGTGGAAGAGATGTGGGAAAATAGGTACATGAAATATTTGGCCAAGTACATTCCAGACAGAATAAAATTGGTTTTTGTGATAACAAGAACAAGGGGAGAGTGGATATTGGCTATCCACTAATAGGTTCAATCTCACCACAAAAGTGTGCATACACACACACACACAATTTCTTACAAAATTTCAGGGGATTCATGATCCCATTTTATCTGAATTCTATATTAAAAATCACTGATCTAGGGAGTTTGAGCAACCAGTTATTATTAAACACAGTTAATTAAAGGTGTGTGAATGACAAATTCACATGGCAATGGACATTCAAGAGACACTAGATTGCATAGAGTATGCCATACTAACCCACCTGGACTAAATGTTGTTGCCTATGTCTCCCAAAGGCTGCAATTCATTAAATAGCCTGTTCTTAATTGAGCAGTATTTAATTCTGCTGCCATTGTAAATATACAATATGTGAATGTAGGAAGATAGGCCACTTCACTTAAGTGTACATTCTACTTACACACTTGATTTGATGACATTAGTTTGCAGGTGCCTCTACTTCAATTAATTGCATATTGGTGAAATGCGTAATTTAAACTGAGTACAAAACTAAAGTATTTAAATGATAGTCTCTTCAATATAATTATTCCACATAAGTTGGAGTGCTGACAAAATGTTGTCCTTTATTTTCTTAAAATAATAACTTCAAGTATATTCAAGATTAGATAACACAGAAAATGTCAACAAGATATGAAAAATATGATGAAAATGAGATTAAAACTTTATATTTTTATCTAATTTTTCTTCCATAGATTCACAAACTTTTTTTTTAAATCCTCACTCGAGGATATTTTTCTGTTTATCTTCAGATAGAGTGGGAGGGAGGAAGGGAGAGAGAGAGAGACAGAGAGAAACATCAATGTGAGAGAGACACATTGACTGGTTGCCTCCCACATGACCCTGACCAGGGCTGGGGACCGAACCACAACCGAGGTACGTGCCCTTGACTGGAATTGAACCCGTAACTCTTTGGTCCACGGGCCAAAGCTCTAACCTCTGAACCAAACCAGCCAGGGCATGACAAATTATTTTTTTTATGAAATCAGGATACCCGATGTCCTGCATAGTTTTTCAGCCTGATTTGAAGAATAAGGGAAAGTACCTCTAAAAAGGCCACATAAAGACAAAATATTTTTGCTGATCAGTAAGTTAGATGATCTGTAAAAGTATGCTGATTTTCTTTTATTCTATAGCAAAGAGAAAATGAAAATGATTCAATTCAATAGAGGAAATACACAACTTATTCTACACACTATTTGAAAATTAACTTAAATAGCTTTATTTTTCTTATAAATCAACCTCTTCCCTGAGTAAAAATTGAAAAATAAATGTCTATGTCCTTTCACTAAACACAGAATGTTAAAAAATGTCATTTTATTATTGAGTCATTCACTAACACAGCACCATGTTGCTAAATTAACATTTCATGTCCTATCATAATAAACAGTTCTATTTGTTGAGCACCTAATCATTGGTGGGGCCTTGACATATAACATTTCTGTGGTTGGCTGAGTAACAGCTCCCTCAGGTCCTAATCCTTGGAACCTGTGACTGCTTTTTATATAGCAAAGGGGACTTTGAAGATTTGATTAAATTGGGGATCTTAAAATGGGGAGATTATCTTCAATTATCTGAGTGGGTCCAATGAAATCAAAAGAGTCCTTATAAAAGAAAAGATGATGTAAAGATTCAAACAGAGATTTGAAGATGCTATGCTGTTGGCTTTGAAAATGGAGGAAGAATTCACAAACCAGAGAAGGCAATGAATTCTGGCAGCCTCTAGAAGTTGAAAGAGTCAAGGACCCAATTTCCCCCTAGAATCTCCAGAAGTAATCGGGCCTTCTGACACCTTGGCTTTAGTCTAGTGAAAATAATCTTGGACTTCTGGCCTCCAAAACTGTAAGAGAATAAGTTTGTGTTGTTTTAAGCCACTAAATTTGTGGCAATTTGTTATAGCAGCAATAGGAGACTAACACAATTTATAATTTTAAAACTATTTTGGATGGGTGGTATTATTGCTATGCATACACATACTATCAGAAGAAGAAAATGAGACATGAAGAAAGGTTTAAAAAATCTTATTAATGAATGTCACCTCAATACATTTAAAAAAAAATTTTAAGAGAATAAATAGGCAGGTGTACACAGCAAGGGAATGACAGAAAGAAGCATGGCATCTTGGTCTGATTTGAAGCCCACAGTTCATTCTTCTCTATCATACTGGCTCATATGAACCCCTAAGGCACAGTTCACTGTGTCTTGCACCAAAAGTTTTTTCCTCTGTTTAGAAATAAAAAGAAGCAAATCAAAGTGTCCCAAATTACACGCATTTCAAAGAGAAAGTATTTGTTCTAAACAAGGAGGTGACTGAATCAACTATTTGCAAGGTCCTAGTCTGTTTTCATAAGGCGGCTTTAATATTCCAAATTAAACTCATTTACCCCTATAGTATGGGAAATATAGTTATAAAGCAGCTATCAAGAATGAATTCTACACCCTGGCTGGCGTGGCTCGGTAGGTTGTAGTGTTGTCCCATATACCAAAAGGTGGCGGGTTTGATTCCCAGTCAGGGTGCATGCAGGAGGCAACTCATCAATGTTTCTCTCTCTCTCTCTCTCTCTCTCTCTCTCTCCCTACCTACCTCCCTTCCTCTCTCAAAGATCAATATTTTTTATATATTTTTAAAAATTTGTCTTTATTGTTGAAAGTATTACAAACATCCCCCCCTTTTTTCACCTTTATAAAAATATTTTTTAAAAGAATGGTTCTGCATGAAAACTCCATGGAGATAGACTATAAGCCTAAGAGTGGCCACCCTTAATAAAGTCATTGCACAGTGCCCAACCAGTGTGGCTCAGTGGATTGAGCATCTTCCCATGGACTGAGAGGTCCTGGTTCGGTTCCCAGTCAGGGCACATGCCCAGGTTGCAGGCTTGATCCCCAGTATGGGGCGTGCAGGAGGCAGCTGATCAATGTATCTCTCTCACGTTGATGTTTCTCTCTCTCTCCCTTCCTCTTATCTCTAAAAAGTCAATAAAAATACATATTTTTTAAAGTCATTGCACAGTTGTGAAGGAGTCCAGCCAATGCCTGAAGGTTAAATAATTCTATGAAGCTTCATTATAGTAGACATGTGATATACTCCTCATCCAGACTTCAGAAGTGTTCCTCTTTTGCTAGCTAAATTGAAATTCAAAAGGAATTTTCCAGAAACACATCATTTCAGGTTTTGTTTCATAATATTTGAGAAGTGCTGAGTTAAAAGACAGTAAGTAAATCTTAAAAGCACAGAATAAAGCAAATAATGAAAAAGTAAAATGTTTTATTTAACCAAGCATAATAATTGTATTGTCCAATGTGTACGGGACAGGTGATTATTTCAAAGTCCCTGTAAGGTTCTGGATTCTATGGGAAATGATCAGATCATTTGTGAGTGAGATTTTATAACTTCCTCTACCAGAAAAATTTTGACAATTTCAGTAAATGTGTTTCAATAAGTTATTGAAACATCAGCAAAGGAGATATTTTTTAAAGGTTATAGAAAAAGCACTTAAATATTAGGGTGGTAACATAGTGACATCTTGTGGTAAGAATTAGCAACAAAATCCCCAAAGTTAGAAAAAGTTAATGCAGGGAAGCCAAGTAAAATGAGGGGGGGGGGGGGAATGACTAAGTCCTTGTCTTGAAGATAAAATGAATTTTCTTATTTTGGTTTTTGGCTATGAAAAAAATTCTGGGTTTCTGCCTTATATTTCCCATACCAACAGGGACAAAGTGGTTTAATTTAGAAAAAAATAAAACCCTTATGGAAATAGACCAAGACACTGCAACTCTTTCCTTCTATAAACTTATTGTTTAACAAAAATATTTTACATTTGAAATTCATGGAATATGAAAAATTTTTCTTTTCAACTTGCTTTCCCTTGCCAGTAACGGATGCTCTTGGCAATTTCGCCATGTTCCTTCTGCCTACCCCAGCAGTCACCTGCAGCTTGGGTGGACAGTTATACAGCACATGCCTTCTCTCTACCTGAGGGCTATCTCTGGCTGCCAAAATGAGTCCAGCCTGTGCAGGGCACTGTGGAAATGCCTGAAAGTTAACATGCCCATGAGCCACTTTCAATCAAGAGGGCAGGGCATAAAGGAATAAATACCTCAGCTTTCTAAACCATCAGTGGGACAATTCTGAGTGTGTTCTACACGGTCTCACAGGGGGTTCCCAGCAGAATTGAACACCAGTTTTCCAAAGCAGAAACTCACTCATTAATTCACCTTTCCTTTCTTTTCTTAACTCCCTTGCCATGCTTCCTGGAGTCACCACCCAATAAACTCCGGGCACCCAAATCATCTCAGGGATGACTTTTGGAGGAATCCAAATGAATATAGGGACCTATCCATGTTGCATACACATGTAGATGTGTTTCAAAACCGGAAAAATGTGTTCTAAGCATTTTTACTAGTTTCATTAGCAAAATACCAACATGAAAAAAACAAACACAAGTCTAGCACATTTTGGTTTAACTGCAACCATAAAGCCTTTCACAGCTGCTTGCAGCCTGGCTGCCATTCCCCTGTGGGCTTTCTCTTTGTGGAAATTGAAGTTCAACTTAGAGAATTGCCTCAGTAAGGAAAGAGGGTGCCTCCACTGCTGGGATTTTGCATCCGTTCTAAATTCCCTGCAAGAAAACTTGAACTGGATGCTAAAAGCTCATTGAACAAATTGATTTACTAATTGGTTAGGAAATAATATACTAAGATTGTATACTTGGAGACTCAAGAATTCAACACGTATTTACAAAACATATTTTTCTATTAAGAGTTGTTTTTTTCTTTTTTAACAACCAATTTAATCAACTACATTTCTTCACTTTCAAGGGCATGTGAGGGGCAGAGAGACCAGTGAGTGCCTCAATATTTTACACAAAATAGGTCCCAATCCAGGAGGTGATATACAAGAAGGCAGGGGAGGGTGCAGCTAATCAGTATTTTGACCATCAATCACATGTAAATTTCAACCCCTGGCCACAACTTTGCATCAAGAGTCAATTTATTCTGACTTGATGGCAATGGAGAGGGGAGAAAAAAAGCTGTTTTATATTGGCATGTTGAAAATTACAAAATAAATCTCAAATGTATTCACCTGAACTCTTGGTCACAAACAAGTCAAACTGCTAACTACGGCATGTGACTAATAGTACTATATACACCAAGTGATGTTGGTAAAGTCATGTTTTTATTTCCCTTTAAAAGAAAACTATTTCCAAGCCAATTATTCACCTCCCCAAGTAGTAAATTTATGAAGTTTAACAGGCATTAAACTAAAGAAAGAAGATTTATCTGCCCCAGGTTTCAGAATAAATGCTTTTTTTTAAACCACCATATATTCTAATATCTAACCCATATCTTCAAATCCATCATGTCTCCAACTTCATTGCATTTCTGAGTCCCAAAGTTCCTTTGTATCTGTAAGTATAATAATATTAATAGTGAGGCACTGTGCCTCGTATTTTACATATATTATTTTATTTAATGCCTATAAATTGATGATATAGTTATAATTACATACATTTTTTATCCTCACCCGAGGAAATATCTTTATTGATTTTTAGAGAGAGAAGAGGGGAGAAAGAGAGAGAAACATCGATGTGAGAAAAAAATATCTATCAGTTGCCTCCTGTATGTGCCCCAACCAGGGGTGGAACCCACAACCTAGGTATATGCCCTGACTAGGAATTGAATCTGCAGTTGGTGTACAGGACGACGCTCCAACCAACTGAGCAACCTGGCCAAGGCACATACATTTTACAGATGAGAATACTGAATCTTTAGGGAGGTTGCCCAAATTCCAATCTGTCTGAAAACTCAGCCAGCTTTTGCTACCTAAAAGCAATCACAAAATCTCAGTGGCATACATATAACTCTAAACATGTATTTTTCACATGTCTGCACATTAGGTGAGGCAGCTCAGCTGATCTTGGTTGGTCTTAATCAAATGACTCCAAGATGCAGGTTGGATCCACACATCTCTCAGCCTCCTTGGGTCAACAGAGCAGTTGGACCATGGTCTTCTCATGGTGATGACAGAGTGGAAAGGATAAGTGGAACATACAAGGCCTCATAAGGCCTAAACTTGAAACTAGTACAGTGTTGTTTTCATCCACATCCCACTGACCAAAGCAAGTCAAATTGAAAGTTAAGGGACATGGGAGTATGTTCCTCTTTCAGTGAAAGGACATGCAAAGTTACATGGCAAAGAGTGTTGATAAAGGAAAGGGTGAAAAATTGGAAAAAATATCCCATTCACTGTGTCAGTGGGCTGCCATAATCTTTCATAAATAATTTGAAGTGTGTCCTGGCCAGTTTGGCTCAGTAGTTAGAGCACCGGCCCTCAGACCAGGGAGTCCCAGGTTCGGTTCCCGCTAAGGGCACATACCTCGGTTGCAGTTCGTCCCCGGCCCTGCTTGGGGTTGTGCGGGTGGCAACCAATTGATGTGTCTCTCTCATGTCGATGTTTCTCTCTCTCTCTTCCTCCTTCTCTCCTTCCCGCTCTATCTGAAGATAAATGCAAAATAATAATAATAATAATAATTTGAAGTGTGTGTGTTTATAGTAAGGTATGGAATGAGCTGTCATTCTGATACCCTCAGAGGTGCTGAAAGAATATTAAATGTGATCAAGTAAACCAGATCCAGGTGATCTTTCTCTAAATTTTGAAAACCTGAAGGTTAGCATCATTGGCACGACCCATCATGGGCGAAATCATAAAGCAGGCAAATTTGTCTTTGACACTCCTTGATCTCACTTCCAATCATCCCCACTTTCATGTCTCTGCCTTATCTATTTCTCCTGTATTCATAAGAAAATATTCCATCCCTGTAGCCCATTCTCCCTAAACCTATCCTCTGCATTCCAAGGCTTAACTATCTGGTAACTAACACCCCTGAGATAGTGACAGCTGAATAGGCTTTTGCTTAAAGACATTTTGACTGGGGATTCCTGGGCATAGAGCATGTGAGCTTAAGTAGTAGTTGTCAAAAAAATTGGAAATAGCCCTAGTTGGTTTGGCTCAACAGTTAAAACTTCGGCCTGTGGATCGAAGGTTTGTGGGTTCGATTCCCTGTCAAGGGCATATACCTGGGTTGCAGGTTCGATCCCCAGCCCTGTTTGAGGTCATGCAGGAGGCAACCAGTCAATGTTTCTCTCTCTCTTTCCCCCTCCCTCCCTTCCTTCCACTCTGTCTAAAAAAAGAAAAAAAAGGAAATAAAACTCTTTTAGCTTCAAATAAACTTAATTAAAAACCCAATTTATCACTCTGGCCAGTGTGGCTCCATTGGTAGGAGCATTGTCCAGTATACAGAAAGGTTGCAACCGATGCCTGGTCAGGGCACATACCTAGGTTGTGGTTTGATCCCTGGTCAAGGTTCATGCAGGAGGCAACCGATTGATGTTTCTCTCTCACATTGATGACTCTCTCTGTCTCTGTCCCTTCCTCTCTCTCTAAAAATTAATGAACATATCCTCAGGTGAGGATTAAAATAAATAAATAAAAAATAACACAGCACATAGATACACCTTTTTAAAATTCAATTTATTAAAGGATAATGGTGGTACTGTACAATTATCTTATTAGTCAAATAATGTTTCTATAATTATTCATAGTCAACTATTATTAGTTCACGTGCAGAGCAAGAAAGAGATAAACACATTTGTTCACTTGGTCTTCCCATCATATCACCTTGGTGGTCTCTGAAGTTCTTCCACAGAATCCCCAGGTACTGAGGGAAATAATTTGAAAACCCATTGCATGAACTGTCATGTTAAATTTGTCTCATAGATCCCTTCATCTTTCAAATCACACTGAGTCTCCCACGTCTCTGAAAGCATAAAGCTTTCTCAGTCCCAGGGCCTTTGTGATATGGTCTGAGATGCATGTGAAATTTTCTTTCCCTTTAGTCTGCTACAGTGCCTGAATATGTACAATTGGAGGTACTACTCCTTTGGTCTAGGGCATTTTCTTGTCTAGGAGTCCTTTTGAAAGAATAAAGTCTCTTTAGAAGAATAATCCATTAGTCATTATTACCTCAGCTTGAATAGGGTGTTTTGGATGGCCCGTAAACAGCACATGTAGGCAGAGTAAGAGCTGTAAGACCTAGATATGCAAGGAGCATGGTGAAAAGGGGTCAGGAGAAGCTCTGAAAAAAAATGATCAGGAAAAATAAAAGGGAGTGGAGAGGTGAGGTGAATTCAAAACAGAGGTAAGCCTTGTCTGAAGAACACTTTTTCACTAAGCGAGCTCCAACAAGTACCATATAGATATCATTTTCCCTGAACAAAGAACCCTTAGGAAGTTCACTTACCTCTGCTTCTATGAGGAAAACCAAGTAGGTGGATTTCTGATGGTTATTGTGGGATTTGCTAAAAGTGTGATTGATCCAGAGCTCAAAACATCTTTTCAAACCATATCTTTTAAAAATGAATTGCCCAAGGATGAACAGCCTCAAAATCATTTCATATGTTTTATAGATGCTGGAAAGGAGAAATGGGGCAAAATGGGCATAGATGGGGGTTATTGGATAGTTGTGTTACATTTTCCAAGGTCTGTCATACAGTAAGTGATCAACTGTGCCTCATCAAGAGCAAAAAAATACAGAACTCATTGAATTACTATAGGATGACTTATTGTTTGGACTTAGAATAGACTACTAAGTACCAGGTGGTTGCTGAAAAAGTACAAATTCATGAGACATAAAAAGAATTTACTGTTGCCCAGCCGGTGTGGCTCAGTGGATTGACTGTCGACCCATGGACTGAGAGGTTCCATTTCGATTCCTGGTCAGGGCACATGCCCAGGTTGCAGACTCGATCCCCAGTAGGGGGCGTGCAGGAGGCAGCCAATCAATGTTTCTCTCTCACATTGATGTTTCCATCTCTTTCTCCCTTCCTCTCTCTCTCTAAAAGATCAATAAAAACATTTTTAAAAGAAATCCTTTAAAAAATAAGAATTTAATATTTCCTGTAAAATTCTTCGGGACTTCACTGGGAGCTTCCCATGTATTTATTTAATTCAATTCAGCAAATAATTATTACCTTTTTTTTTTTAGAAAGCAGCTGGATTTTAATGCATTATTAGTTTTTGTTGGTGGTGTTGTTGTTGAAAGTATTACAAATATCCCTCTTTTCCCCCATTGACACCCCCCCCCCGCCGCTCCCATCCCCCTTCTGCTTTCCTCAAACTATTGTCTGTGTCCATTGGTTGTGTTATTGCCTATTTTATGCCAGGCACTGTGTGAGGTGCTGGAAAGGCAAAGACAAATAAGACATTCCCTTTGCCCTCAACATGCTCAAAATCTAAGTGAGGAAGACAGAAATATAAATAACTATATTACTGTGTAATAAGTGCTACATTAGCAGTATAAAGAGCATGGTGTGGGAATTAGCAGGGGAAGGAATGATCTAGTTTCTGACTATTAGGGAAAGAAAAAAGGTCAGGTCTGGGAAGTTTCTGTAACTAAGGTGGGCCTTGACAAGCCACTGGAGACTTAAAGCTGGAGAAAGGCATGATGAGATCAGCTTTCTCAGAAAAAGCACTCAAGTGGTGTGGGCAGAGGGAGGCAGTCAAACCAGTTAAGTGGTTCTTTTTTTTATTTTTTTATTTCCTCTCTAATATTTATTTATTTATTTTTATTAATTTATTTTTGTTACAGATGTTTCTCCTTTTTTCCCCATTGACACCCTCCTCCCCATTCCCACCCCCACCTCGTCCCCAGCTTTGTTGTCCATGTCCATCGGTTATGCCTACATGCATATAAGTTCTGTGGTCTATCTCTTCCCTCCCCCCCACCCCCTCTTCTGAGGATTGTCAGTCTGTACCCTACTTCCACGTCTCTGGGTCTACCCTGTTCCTCAGACTGTTATGTTCTTAAAATCAGTCAATCAACAGCTATTAAGAGACCAAATAAAATGTGAAGTTTGGAGACAGGGGAAGGATTTCTTCCAGGTGACCTCAGGAGATAGAAATAATGAAAGTTC
Source organism: Tadarida brasiliensis (assembly GCA_030848825.1). Classification (NCBI taxonomy): domain Eukaryota; kingdom Metazoa; phylum Chordata; class Mammalia; order Chiroptera; family Molossidae; genus Tadarida; species Tadarida brasiliensis. The sequence continues at coordinate 112,326,114 of CM061280.1, read as the reverse complement.
AGTACTCAAACAAGAAGTATATAAAAGAGAACCACTTGTTCACACGTACAAAAAACTAAAATTTTCCAATTCCTATCATGCATTGTGGTAGTTATGAGGATAACCATTCCACATAACTAAGAAAGAAACCAAGAACTTCTTTCTCAGAACTAGTCAAGCAGCTGCTAGGGACAAAACATAAGTCCTGTCATAGGGAGACTCACATTCAAAATTGAAACGGAACTAGTGTATTATTCTTCATGGAAACCCTTACTTAAAATAGCTGGCCTCCTGGCTTGGGGAAGAGGAACTTCCATTTGCATTAGAATTACGTCTTTATATCATGATAGATTTCTGAGAATCACTTTGTCGCACGTGTGCTATGAATAACACTGTAAAAACAGGAAGAAATACAATGTTAGTGCTCCATAATTAATGCTGGATATCATGTAGTGGGAAAAGATGACAGTGGGAGTAGAGATGTGACCCCATCAATTAAGAACCCACTATTGAATGCCAGCACAAAAAACTCTACCTGGCATAGCGTGGTACTCAGAGAATATTTGATGGATAAATGAATGAAATGATTAAAAGAAACAGGAAAAGTAGATATCAAGAAAACATAAATGACTTTTTTTGTGATACTTGTCCCTAAAATGCTAAGAAAATACTAAAGACTTCCCTCATATGGTTGAAATAAAAAAGCATAATACATATTTTGTCATATTCTCTGGATTTTCCTTCCCACTTTCATTTTCTGCAGTTCAAAGCACTATTCCATTCTATCAGAAGTGGGAACATGTTTCAATTCTCAGAAGAACATATAAATTGATTTTTCCCCTTCTTGTACCTTAGTGAGGAAGATATATTTTTAATTAATAAACAAAATGTGGGATTAGATTCATATACTCAGAATAAAATAAAGTGGGGTAAAAACCCTGGGAAATTATGGCAAATCATATTACAAGTAAGTGGTCACAAATACCCCTACTATTAAGTAGTGGGGTACAATCCCATCCACAGAAAGAGAGCTAAATCCCCAAATCCACCAGAAATAAAATTAAAATGTGACACAGTGTATCAAAACTCAGTGAACATTTTTACGACCCATCAATTGTATCATTGCAAGTCATTGGAGAGAAGATTTTGATGAACATCAATTTCTACATCAAGAAAAATAAATGAGCCTCCATTTCCTTCCTTCTTTTTGTTCTCACCTTCAAGTTGTTAAGGTCTTTGAGAAGAATAAAAGATGACACTTCAGTAGCTCACAAATCAGACTTAACTGTTCCCATGTCAGTTTGAGTTTAGAAAAGATTACTTTCATCTAACAGCCCTCTCAGATACAGTACTATGGTGGGATACTATGTCACCTCCAAAAATGATTTATACCGTATCTATCTAAATTTTAAAATATTAGAGAACTCTGCCTTATATCTATCTCCATTCTTTTTTTTTAATTAATTTATTTTTTTACAGATGTTTCTCCTCTTTTCCCCATTGACACCCTCCTCCCCATCCCCCCACCCCGTCCCCAGCTTTGTTGTCCATGTCCATCAGTTATGCATATGTGCGTATAAGTTCTGTGGTTTATCTCTTCTTTTAAAACAGCGCCCAATAGTGCCCCAATAGCACAAAGAACGAGGAAATTTCCCTATTCCTTAACTACCTACAATCCTAAATTTAGTGTTTAGAAAGAGGTTCAAAACAGAGCTCAAAATGAACACACACACACACACACACACAGACACACACACAACTATTCTCCAATTTTCTGGTCACCATAAGAGAAACAATCCAAACTTAGGATTTAATCGCCTTTCATTAAAAAAAAAAAAAAAGCATAAACCAAATGTAAGAGGTCATTCAAGGATGTGGAGAAAAGGGAACCCTTGTGCACTGTTGGTGGGAATGTAGATTGGGGTAGCCACTGTAGAAAGCAGAATGGAGTTAGCTCAAAAAATTGAAAATGGAACTGCTTTATGACCCAACCATTCCATTTCTGGATATTTATCCAAAGAAACCCAAAGCACCAATTCAAAAAAATATATGCACCTCTATGTTCATTGCAGCATTATTATAATAGCCAAGCTCTGGAAGCAACCCAAGTGCCCATCAGTAGACGAGTGGATAAAAAATCTGTGGGGGATCGGGAGGAGGGTGTCAATGGGGGGAAAAGGAGAAACATCTGTAACAAAAATAAATTAATAAAAAAATATTTTAATCTGTGATATATATATATATATACATGTGTATATATATATATATACACGTGTATATATATATATATATATACACACACACACACACGTATACACACACACACACACACACACACACACACACCTCACAATGGAATATTACTAAGCCATAAAAAAGAATGGAATCTTACCATTTGTGACAGCATGGATGGACCCAGAGTATATTATGCTAAGTGAAATAAGACAGTCAGAGAAAGACAAACACCATATGATTTTACTTATATGTGGAATTTAAAGAGCAATATAAGCCCTGGCCGGTTTGGCTCAGCGGTTGGAGCGCCGGACTGCGGTGCAGAGAGCCCCGGGTTCGGTTCCCGCTAAGGGCATGTACCTCGGTTGCAGTTTGTCCCCGGCCCTGGTTGGTCGTGCAGGTGGCAGCCACTCGATGTGTCCCTTTCACGTCAATGTGTCTCTCTCTCTCTCTCTCTCTCTCTCTCTCTCTCTCTCTCTCTCTCTCTCTCTCTCTCTTCCCCTCTCTCCCTCCCACTCTATCTGAACAAAAAATGAAAAAATGTCCTCGGGTGATGATAAAAAAAAAGAAAAAAAAAAGAGCAATATAAATGAACAAACAGAAACAGTCTCATAGATACAGAGAACAGACTGATGGTTGACAGAGGGGATGGGGGATTAGGGGACTGGGTGAAAACTGTGAAGGGATTGAGAAGTACAGATTGGTAGTTACAGAACAGTCACAGGGATGTAAAGTACAGCATAGGAAACATAGTCAATAATATTGTAATAACTACGTATAGTGCTAGGTGGGTACTGGAAGTATCAGGGGAACACTTTCTAAAGTATATGAACACTTTCTAAAGTATATGATTGTTTAACCACTATGCTCTACACCTGAAACTAACACAAAATAACATTTAGTATAAACTGTAATTTTTAAAAAATTTTTAATAAAATGTAAAAATAAATGTAAGGGGCCCTTGTGAGGATTGCAAATATAAATAATCCCTTTCCTCCAAGAACTTCTAATATAACAGGGACAATCAGAAATGTGCTCAAGCCCAGCCGGTGTGGCTCACTGGTTGAGCACCGACCCATGCACCAAGAGGTCGCCGGTTCGATTCCCGGTCAGGGCACATGCCCAGGTTGTGGGCCTGATCCCCAGTGGGGGGCATGCAGGAGGCAGCCAATCGGTGTTCTCTCTCATCGATGTTTCTATCTCTCTCTCTCCCTCTCCCTTCCTCTCTCTCTGAAAATCAATAAAGAAAAAATATTTTAAAAAAAAGAAATGTGCTCAAACACTTATAATGTACAGAATAATAAGATAACTATCTTAGAAAGGTGTCAAAAGTGCCAGCAATGCTCAGAGAAAAAAAGAAATAATTTCAAAACTAACCAGGACTGGGAACATGAGAGCATTCTAGTCAAAGAAAATGAAATAAACATAGTACCAGGGTCTTCAAGAAGAGGTGAAGAGTCCAGTTCCCCTAGGAGTGAAGAGAGCAGTGGAAGACAGTCTGAAAAATGAAATGTAGAACAAATTATGAGTGACCTTGAGTGTCAGGGCCAAGAATTTAGATTTTATAAAATAATCAGTGAGAATGCTTCAAAGCAAGGAAATGACATGGAGGAACCTTAAATGCATATTACTAAGTGAAAGAAGCCAATCTGGAAAAGCTATATACTGAATGATTCCAACTATATGACATTCTGAAAAAGACTAAACCATGGAGACAATAAAAATACCGATGAATTCAGGGAAGTGGGAGAGGGTAGAGGATGAGAACAGGGAAGAGATAAATAAGCAGAGAACAGAGGATTTTTAGGGCAGTAAAAATACTCTGTATGATATTATAATGAGCATATGTCATTATGCATTTGTCTAAACCATAGAATGTACAATACCAAGAGTGAACCCTAGGTAAACTATGGACTTTAAGTGATTACGATGTGTCAATGTAGGTTCATCTTTGGTTAAAAAAATGTACCGTTTTGGTGAGTGATATTGATAATGAGACAGATTATGCATGTGTAGGGTCAGGGGATATATGAGAAATCTTGACAACTTTCCCTCAATTTTGTTGTAAACCTAAAACTGATCTTAAAAAAAAAAGACTAAAGTCTTTAAAAAAGGGAGACATACTCTCCAGGGTTTCTGAAGTGCTGAAATGTGAAGACTAAATGAGTACAGACACATATGAATTAATTAGCTGAGAAGTCTATGTGACTGGGAAAATGATATGGCATTAATACAAATTAGAAACCAAGAAAGTAGGACATATGGAAAAGGAGAGATAATTAGTTCAAATTTAAATATGTTGAATTGAGGCCCCTACAAAACAATTAGCTAGGAAGTCCCCTTAAGTTCAGTGGCATGAACTTCAGTACACCCATTCAGTTTTGTGATTTCTTCTTGTGTGTGAGCAGAAACCCTAGACAGTAGAGTTTGTCACAGTCTGGGTATTGTCACCCACCTGTTAATTAGAACCATGTAGAATGAAGTTCAGACCTCACTGAGGAACAAGAACCACCTAGAATGCGATTAAGAAGAATGAGCATTTCAGATCACTAGCAAAAGTGGTATTGAAATGACTGGTCTTGGAACGTAGGTTGAACAAGATAGAAGAAACAGACCTTGTGGTTTATTTCTCTAGATCAAACCTCCTTACTTCCCTTGATTTCCTTGGCTTTTTACTTGTTACCTAGAATCACCACATCTTTTCTTCAAGCCTCTCAGATCTATTCTAGTCTGTCACCTTGCCGCTAGCACTTGTAAATAAGTATACCCAGTGGTATAATTGAATCAGGGTTTCCAAAATGCAGCATGTAAAGTGAGCTTTAAAAAAAAAAAGTCACTTTTGTCAGAGTAAGGAATAGAATAAAATTTTGGCAAGTTAGTAAAGCAATATTTTCCCTGCACCACATAATCATCACAGAAAGAAGAGAAGGGGGGAAGTGGGGAGAGCAGGAGGACAGGAAGGAGAAGGAAGAGGAGGAGATTAAACAATGAAGAATAAGAACTAGAAGGGAAGGAAAGGAAGGAGTAAAGGTGGGAAAGAAGAATAAAGAAAAGAATGTTTTTATTAAATCCATTGAGGTGCAGTAGAATCACATAAAGATGATTGTTTTCAATAATTCAAGTCAACCTAGAGGCAAGAAATGCATACATGCCAGTCCTCAACACTCATTAATCAGATGAAGCTACACTCATTAATTCTGCTTCAGACATATAGACCCTAGTATACTAGAAGCAGAAAACATGGTAGAAAATAGAGGATCTTGAGTCCTGAAAAATTTTGTATTAATCCAAACTTTGCTTTGTATTAACTATGTGAAATAAGGTATCTTATTTACCTTTTAAGCCTTAATTTTCTTGTGTATAAGAATGATAATAACACTCACCTTATGCTGTTACTTTAAATTAAAATATATTCATGTATGTGTGCTTATGCCTCATGCATCATAGAATTCAACATAGTCTCAATAACTTCTAGTTCACCTCCTTACAGAATTACTGTTAGAATTAAATGAAACAATTTGTTTGGAGGCACCTGGAAAGCAGTAGATTAGATTGACAAACTTACAAAGTAATAAAATGATGCTTGAAAAAATAGCTATAGCTATGTACATATCCTCATGATTCTTTTTAAGATGACACTGAAAATGAACTTATTTTATTTTACTGAATAATACCTTGTAGACTTAATGAAGTTCTAAATATTCTACATGCTAAAATGAAATTGTCATATGTTCCCTGGAGTATTTTCAATCACTATAAAACACCATCTAACTGCAGTGCATATTTTTTAGATGCAAGCCATATTTGACTTTGAAACTATGCTGACTGAGAGAGAAAATGCAATGTTGATTAGCTTTCTAAGCCCCACTAGATTTTCAAGATAATCACCTTCTACTCTACATTTTAGTTGTATAAATGTGGCCTTAATCTATATCTACGTGACCTCTAAAATTTAGATTTAAAATGTTCCAGTGTGAGGAGGACAGGAAGAGATAAACCAAAGAATATATGTGCATATATACATAGCCCATGGACACAGACGATAGTGTGGTGAAGGCCTAGGAGGGGTGGAGGCAGGGTTGAGGGAGGCAATGGAGGAGGGGGTGAAGTTCCAAACCCACAGGGCTCTGACACCTTGTGGTAGTTAGTTGCCAAAGATCTGCACGTTCATATAAACACAGAATGCTAATTTCCCATTAACTAAACAATATATCTCATGAATATTTGTGTCAATATTTTAAATATTACTTTCTCTTGGGATTAATAAAATAAAGTGTAATCTTAAAGCATTTATATTAGAAAAGACTGTTGCTTTCAAGTAAGGAAAAAACAATTTAAACTAAAGATGAAATTTATGGGCTCATATATATGAAAAGTATATGAATAAATCCAGGTGTGAATAGTTCTAGGGACCCAAACCATGAAAATGGTACTCCATCTCTTTAAATATATCAGCTTTATCACCTGTCATTGAGCTTTACTCTCATGCATACTTTATCGTTGTGAAGGTGGTTGCCAATAGCTACAGGCTTATATAGGCCAATCCCAACAGTCCAGGACAAAAGGGACAGCCTTGCTCTCAACAGTCCCAGTAAAAATTCAAAAACCATCTCAAACTGGGTAGTCAGTCCATGCCCATCCTGGGAGTATTTACTGCGTCAAGAGAAATGGGATGCTCTGATTGGCCAGACCTGAGTTGCATGCTGACATCTAGAACCAAGAATTGAGAGTAGATAAGTAAGGATGGCTCACCATAGGAAAACTGGGGTACTGGAACAGATGCTGACCAGAAAAAAATATAACAAATGGCCATTATAGCATCACAGAATCCATAGTAGTAATTTGCAATAAAGTATTTTCTCAACCTGTGTGGATCTTAAAATGCTTTGATGTTTAAAAGGGGGTCCTTAAATTTGAAAAGCTTGAGAATCTCTAACCAATTCTTCTTTCTGTAGGAGTATATAAACTAATATGATATAGATCAAATAGATAGAGATAAGTTTCTGTCTCTCAATTTAGATGATTAGTGTGGTGAGTATGATGCCTTAAATGGCTGTTTTGGGACTTCTTGAGCATATAAGTTACTACCTCAGTGAATTTTCTTGGCCCATTAAGTAACTTCACAAAGCATTGCATTTTCCAAGCAGCAGGAAACACTATGAAAGAAAATTTTATGAAGCACATTTTCAGCAAGAATTTTCTTTCAGTTGAGGTATTTATTCTTGAATCTTCTGAGGTATCCAGATTAGCTACTTACAGGATGTTTATGAATTTTCTTAGCGCTAATTCGAAATTAGTTATGCATTCTACATATGAATGCCTTTAATCTTTTAGTACTTCTTTCCATGAGATAGCTTAGCTCAAAGTAATTTATAAAGTTGATCATTATAGTACATTCTAAATGAGCACAATTGTTGTAATAATTATATAATCATAAGTGGCAAGTGCACCCCTTCCACTTGTATACCCTTCTAGCTACCTAGATGTTCATCCTTCCTTGGAAGGAACACTTATAGTGCCATAACAGACTACTTCACAATTACTTTATGAATACATTTTTGTAAGTAAATACTTGCATGATAAAGCCCATTTTAATCATATATTCTTTCAGCCATGTGGAGCCCTGCGGTTTATATCTCATATAATGCTACATAAATGACAAACTCCAATCTCTTCATGAAATCATACTATGTCTCAATTACACAGTAATGCTTAGACCCTCACATTGTCTTCCCTAACAAGTTGCAATTAAATTGTTTTGTGTTAAAGAAGATTCTGATACATTTTAACTTTTAAAACATTTATTATTCAAAGCAATAATCTATATGACATTTGCAAATAACCCAAATTCATTCTTTTTTCTTCTCTTTCTTATCTTTCACCAATTACCTCTTAAATAATATATCTTTCTTTTTTCTTTTTTTAGTTTTATTTTACAGTTGACATTCTTTCTTGATGCTTATCATTGTACACTGTTATTTATGCACATATTTCTAAGATTTCATTTGAAAGTCCAAAATTATATATTGTGACTCCCAGTTAAAGTAATCCAAAAAATTTACTTTTCTTTCTTCTTCTCACAATAATTTTAAATGCATTATTTCAAACATTGTCTAGACATATAGCATTTATTTTGTCATCTGTCACCCTAATTCCCATATGTATTTTAGTCTTATCTCTGCAGTTAAAATATATTTGGTGCTCACCACTAGTCCTTTCCCCAGTCATCTATTGGTTGGCTGAAGTCCGTCCTCTTGTAGTTTTCTCAAGAACAGTTCATGATAACAATACCCCCTTACATTCTTGCATAATCATAATTATTTTCAGTTGCCTTTATGCTTGAAGGACAGCTTGGCTAGATACGAAATTCGTGACTCATTTGTTTGTTCCTTGAGTATTTTGTAGGGAGTTCACCATTGTCTTTTGGCCTGGACTGATACTACAGAGAAATTTGAGGCCAGGCTGAGTGACTTGATCTTTTTGCCTGGTTGCCCAATGCATTCTTTTTTATGTAACTAGTGCACTGAAACAGAATTTTCATAATGTATTTATGAATTTTCACTTGAGAAGCATTTGGGGCATAGGTTTGTATATATTAGTAAAAGTATTCAAATTTGGATTCTTTATCTTTAAGGTACAATAACTTACCAAGATATGCTTTAATGTGGACCATTCTAAGAAAGATTTTTTTCTAGCACACAGTGTAAAGATTATCTATTGATTAAGGAAACTTTTTATTATATGTTTAAATATTTGTCTCTTTCCATGTTTTATTTTTCTTCTCCTAGAATTTCACTTCTGTGTGTGTTGGATGTCCTTCAGCTATCTTCTATAACTATTATTTTCTCTCTAATCTCTCTTAAAACTTCTGTGTCTATTGCTATTTTCATTTCTAGCTTCTATTTCTTTCCTACTTGCTTACAATAATGTCTATTATTCAATCTATGACCTCTTATTTTCCTTCCAATTTCATCTTTAGGTCTATGATTCTGACATTTTTCTTCTAATACTCTACCATGTTCTGACAGCTCACTTGATTATCTTCCTGATGTCTTCTCATCTTTTTTCATGGGTTCTTACATTCCTTCTTCATGACTTTTCTTCAGAGTGGCAATTGCTTTTAATATTTTTCTGAATTCTTGGTAAAATATTTGGTCGCCATCATAGACTGGGTTCCTTCAGAAATAGACTCTAAGATACGGATGCAAGGGCATGTCATTTATTTGGGAGGTGATCCTAAGAAACACAGGTATGAGATTGGTAAACTTAGACAAGGAAGGGATGGCAGCCAATACAAACTACATTAATGAGCAGGTTACTGCTATAGACAGTGGTATGTGTATGATATTGACAATTTGCCCATTTCAAGCCCAGGCCTCCAGAGACCTGCATGTTCCCAATCCTGCTGAAGTCCTCTAGGAGACTGTGTATAACAGGAATTCTCAAATTTTAATGTCATATAAATCACCTGAGGATTTTTTTTTAATACAGATTATTGTTCAGCAGGTCTGAGATTCTGCAATTCTATCAAGATCCCAAGTACTATTGAATAATAGGGATGCAGAACACATCTCAGCATTGCCCCTCATGTTTTTAGGAGGTGACTTTGCCATTAATTATGGTATGCTCTTGGGAACATAAACTCTTGTCCACCTTGCTTTGCATGTGGGAAAAACAGCCAGAGAAATCTGTCACGAACTCACAAGGACTTTCAGCAAGAAGCCATCGATGTGTTCAGGAATTGTGAGTGCAAAGAGGATGCAGTAGGCACCAATTATGTCCATTAGTCACAATTTTCCTTGGTTCTAAGGCAACATTTTTCTGGTGAGTGTTCTTCAGATACTGGTAAGATTTACTGCTCTATCACACAATTTTTGGTACGGTGTCTTTGCACCTGTTCCTTTTCTATTACTAATCATTGAATAGGTTATATTCTCCTGGGTCAGCTATTTCTAGTACATGTTTATAGCAGCGGATGGGAGATAATAAGGGGAAAAGTCAGCTTCACAAAACAAAGACTCTTTCTCTGCTAATACAGAGACAATCTGCTTGCTGCCATTATGTCTCATTTGTGTGATTATCTATGTAGCCCCAACTCCTCTACTTCTCTTACTCTAACTAGACTTCAATCCACAAAAGATCATATGTGCTAAAAATTTAACCTTTTTCCTGAAACTGAATGCAATATATATTCTACATTCCTGTATCAGTCAGCTATTGCCAAAATAATCCAGCATAAGAAACAAACTCAAAGTCTCAATAGAATACAATAGTAAGCATTTTTATAGACTAATCTACACAGTGTTTGATTGGGTGTCTTTACTTAAAGCTGAAGTCAGATTAGGCATGGCTGGGGTAGCTCTAACCCATGTGTGTGCATTTTGGAGTTCAGATAGAAGGAGCAGAAACTCTCTTAAGGAATCTCTTTTCATGATGATGGTAGAGGCTCAACAGGGTGTGGAAACATGCAGGCTTCTCAAGGCCTAGGCTTGCAACTGGCAAACTGTCATTTCCACCCACACACCACTGGCCAAAGCAAGTCATATTTCTAGTACCAAAGTCAAAGTGTGGAGAAGTACACTCTTAGCCTTCTGTGTCAGAAACTACAAATTATATGGCAAAGGTCCTGGATAGATGAAAAGTAAATACTTGAGGCCAATAATTTCAATCTATCAATCTACCACAACCCAACAACCCACCAAATGGCTGAAACTAATTCTTAGACACATCAAGTTTTCCTGTTGGGGTTACATCTATAGATTAGGCAAATAGGCTTTCATAATTTTAAGCATGTGGGGTGGGTAGCATCTTCTATGGATACTCATTATTTATCCATTCTGGCATCTTCTACTTTGCTTCTTCATTTCACTCTTCTCTCTTTAAAAAAAAAAAAAAAAAAAAATATATATATATATATATATATATATATATTAGAGAGAAAGGAAGGAAGAGGAAGAGAGAGAGAGAAACATTGATGTGAGAGAGAAACATCAATCAGCTGCCTCCTGCATGTTCCCTACTGGGGATCGAGCCCACAACCCAGGTATGTGCTATGACTGGGAGTCAAACCAGTGACATCTTGGTGCATGGGATGACACTCAATCCACTGAGCCACACTGGCCAGGGCACTCTCTCCGTTTTAGTTATCAGTCTACACAGATCACTGCTACATCTTCTTTGGCCAATGGCAAGGCCTTTTCAAGTGGGTTGGCTCTCTATCAAGTCTTCTTGGCCACAAGTAGGTCCTGTGTGGTCATATTTGAATGCTATAGAGATGTCTCAGGCACATCTGCCTCTATCCCATTAATAAGTGGATTATAAAATTTCCCCATCTCAGGAACATCTGAAGATTTGATCTGTGGTCTACCTTCTTGCAATACTAACTCAAAAGATGTATATAAGTATACTAGATCCAAGGTAAACAAGTGTCCTGTGGAGGTTGCTATGTACTGAGCATTGTTGTATGGGCAAGCTGTCCATGGTTATTGAGATTGTTCATCAGTTAATCGTGTAATCTGTGATTGATGAGATTCAGGAGCATTAGAGAATGGAATCTAGTCATGTACTCCTGAAGATTTACAATACTATAAAAATATAAATTCTCATGAGACCCCAGAGCATCCCTGGTATGAGGTAGTCCATATATACTCAATCTCATCTCTTGTGACCTTGCAAGTCCCTGCGTAGAATAATTAAAGACATTGGAAGCTATGCCTGGGAGTTGTAAGGCTTTTGTTGTGCTGTCTATGTGTATGCTATTTTTCCTGTCCCGCATCCTTTAGCAAAGCTAGGTAAACTTGGTACTATGTGAAGCTGATGGTACCTTTTGAATGTGATTATAAATCTGAACATAAACACCCTTTAGTGGTTTTGGCAATTTCAAGTCTTCCTCTCCTACAAGGACTTGTCCCAGTTTTGGCAGGGATGGGCAGGGCAAAGGGCCTCTTTTCAGGAACTGCATTGATATTCAAGCTCCTTCCTGTTTTCTGACCTTATCTCCCTTTTCATCAGTCTACAAATCTCTATCTAGGCTTAGGAGTGAAAAACAACTCTCTATTACTGATTATATAATTGTCAAAATCTTTTATCTTAAACTATAACTTTGGCTGTGTTTTTTAAATCAAAAGCCAAGACTCTGGCTCTGGTGTCTGTATGTCCTGGACTGTCAGTCCTTCTATGAAGAAGTAAAGGCAAAATGCCTTAGCTATCTTGGTTCTGTCTCTAAATATTATCCTGCTGTACCTGTCAGATGAGGCAGAGCATTATATTCTGGGATGAAGATCAACTTTGGTACCAAATACACTTTGATTCACATCTCAGCTTCAGCTCTTAGTAGCTGTAGGATATGCAGCAAATCAATTAACCTCTCTGAGTCGTTTAATAAAAGCTGACAGTTTTAATTACTCTTTGGTTATGCCCATTCTTCTTTCAGATACTCTTACTTCTTTCTCTCCAATGCCATAAAGATTTCACTTTCCTTGCATTAGAGTAAGATGCTATATTTATGTATCAATCCTTCCCTTCACCAATTTTAAAAATGAAATATCATATTTGTACCTCCTTCACCTCTGCTTCCTAGCGACAATTTTTATGAAAGTCAATGGCAGAAGGAAAAAACCCACACCTGTATCACTGAAACAATTTCTACCTCACTTTCCTAAACCTCTCCAATGTCTAGCATCGCCAGATCACAAATCTTGTACCAGCTCACCTCTTCTTTAATCTCATTATTTCTTCAACCTCTGTCAGATTTTGCTTATCAGAAAATCAGTGCCTCTCTCTCTCCTTCTCTCTCTCTTTCATATTTTCTTTATATCTATGATTATCAAAACAGACTTGAAAGAGGAAACCAAAAATTCTCATAAAAGTGATAATACCTACCTCACAGGTTTTAGAAAATATCAGGTGAACTCATTGACTGGAAATTCCCTTGTAAATTGTAAAATGCTATACACATTTAAGTATTACTGTACAGATAGTAGCCCTAGCAGCAGCAGTAGTAATATTCCTGGCACCAGGTAAAACCAATCAGGGATACAAACCTGTCTGGTTTTGTCTGGCTAATTGTTGAAACAGGTGGTCAGAAATTTATTTGCATAAGAGACTGAGATGCTCCAGGGAATTACCTCATTTTGAGGACAGAAAGAAGCACAGTGAATTTGACACAGTAACAAAGCTACTGAAGATGATTAATTAATGTTGCAGCAGCTGGAGACCCATAGAAACCTAATCTCAAACATAAAGATCTGAAACTGATACCAAAAGCCTTGGTCACTGAGAGGCAGTAGTGATTCTGAGTACAGTGTGGTGGCAGTCATTTGAACTTACCCCTCCATCTGAAGGATTCTTGGGTCATTAGGAGAAAAAGTGGCTATGATGAAAATCTAAATAATTATTTTTAATCCAAGAAAACATTGGGCCACCTGCACCATGCTTTTTGTATCCCTCTAATGGAATGCAACACACACAGTAGAGATTACAAAATGACAAGAAGTATTGGTACATTAAGGGCTCCAAGAATATTGGGGGAATAACTAGGAGAGCATACAAAGATGGATAAGAGAGAGTCCCTGAATTAACAAGTATATACTTTAGCTTGGGAATAGCATTAACATTCAAGAACCATTGAGAACAAATAAACACAAACAAATTAAGTCAAATGTACACCAAGTGCCTGAACTACTTATAACTATTTTTGGACTAAAAATAATTTGCAGACCAGCAGAGGTTTGTAGGTCACAATTTGAGCAGCTATGAATTTGAGACTAAGTAATTCCTGTTCACACACACACACACACACACACAGACACGGGTGCACACGTATGCTCTTCTATGAAGTTTTCTGTATTGCTACACTGAAGTTTCTAGGTATTTATATCTAAAACACCTTCCATTTGTAGCGAGATAAGGAAAAGGAACTAGCTTTCTCTATTACTCCATTTTGCTTGAGAGTCCTCCTAAATTTTGTAAATAACAAGAAAAATGTTATGATTCTTAAAAATAAAAATAAACAAGTCCATGCATATAATAGCACATTGTTTTTCAGAATTCTCTTGCAGAAAAAAAAACTTCCACAAAACCTACAAAAAATGAGTTGAATGCAAATCTTTGGTTCTTGGAAAACCAAAACTTCTCTTCTCTGGCTTGGGTTTCTAGAAGACACTTTCTCTCCTCTCTAGACAGGCATATCCCTGTTGTGGGTCTACAAGGACAAGACAGTAAAATTACTATGTTCCCATTTTGTCGTGAAGTTTTTTAGTCTTCACTTATATCCCACAGTGCCAGATAAAAATTAATGATTATCATTTATGACTCAAAAATAGAAGAATAAAAATGTAGATTCTCCTAGTCAACAATAAATTGTTATTTGACTGTGAATAAACCACTCAGATTTTAGACACTGGCTGTAATAAACCAAAATAATTAAAATTATTGTACAAGCATCATGTCATTAAACCATTTTTCAGTGAGTGGCTTTGAGTTCTTATAATCCTTGAATCTTAGACCTAGAAGCGACTTTAAAAGTTATACAGTACAATGTAAATTTTTTCAAAACCAACATCATAAACATAGTTCATTATCATTCAAGATAATTAGGAAAAGATAAAAAGTCATGTTTAGTCCCATTACCCACTACATAAAATCACTTTGAATATTATGTCCTTTCTTCCAGCCTACTTTCTATGCAAAGGTAACTTGTTTTATAAAAACATAACTATAAGTCATACTGGATATATAATATTGTCATGATTTTGCACTTAATATTGCAGAGTACATTTTTCTGCACTATTACATAATCTTCACAAATAGAATTTTAGATAATTTTGCAAAATAATTCACCAAATGCTATACCATAGATTACTTAAACATTCTTTTAGCTAATATTTCATTTATACATTAATTTACATGATCATAAATTACACTGAAATTAATGATTTGTGAAAATATTATCTTGCATATGCTGAGTCGCTTTTCACTAACTCCTTCATTTTTTATAACTGGTATATTCTTCTTCACTCCACAAGATAGAATAAAAATTAAGTTTTAGTCCAACCTGGTAAATTCCATTAAGTCTAGTGATTTAAACTGAGTTTTATTTGGATGAGTCTAAGTTTCAGATTTACTTTGCATCTCCTATTGTCTCAAAGAAGCCTATGGGGCTTACTCTACCTCATGGCACAAAGAAGATGGGGTCCATAAGATGGTATTGATCTGATTCCATCCTTGTTTGTTCTGCTGGCATCTGCTGCTGAAATTTTGGTTGATGCAATTTGTGACCTGTTTTCCTGACAACCTGGCCTGATCTTAGTGCCCAGCAGTGCCTGAGAAACCTCTGAAGTCTTGATGTGCGTTAGTTAGCTTTAGCTGCATAATAAACCACTCTAAAATTTAGTGGTTTAGAGCAACTATTTAGCTCATGATTCTGCTGGGCTGGGCTCAAGTGATTTCAGCTTGCTCACGCATTTATGGTCAGTTGGCAGGTCAGCTAGGGGTTTGATATGCCTCATAGGGCCCCATTCACATGTCTGGTGGTGGGCAGGGGGCTATGGGAGTTATTAGCCTACATATCCCTTGTTATCCATCAAGCTAGCTTAGATGTTTTCATATGGCAGAGGAGTTCCAAAAGCAGAAAGAGGACAAACTTCACTGCACAATTGTTTTTCAAGCCAATTTTTTCATAATGTTTGCTAATGTCCCTTTGGCTAAAGCAAGTGTAAGAGTACACTGCCGAAGGGCATGGGTAGGGGAAAGAAATATGTTGTGGCCATTTTCATAATCTACAACATGATGTGATTGGCATTCAATTCAGACACCAGTGCTATAGCAACCCACTCTGGTATACTACCCAGTTAGACTCTAGGCAACCCACTGGAGACAAGCAGAAATTTCTTGGTGGCATTTAAGAACCAAGGGCAGCTTTGGAGTACTAGCTCTAGTTATCTATGTCTAACCAGTCCATTGTTCCTTGTTTCTGGGTTAAGTGGGAAAATGACCCTATCTCAGCTTTATCTTCAACCTCTCAAATACTTCCAGTGTCTGCCAGAATTCTTACTTGTAGAGAATAAGATTCACAAACTAATTGGGCACAAAATACATATAAAATACATTAGATATTCTGAAAGGACTAAAGAATGGACCTAGATGCTATACTCTCAGGATCAAAGTATCAAGAGTTAATACAGCTGAGGAAAATACACAATTCTATCCCAGACCCACCACTCAGATCTTTGACACTGGGTGCCAGAAACTCCATCACAGGTGAAGACCAAATGCATCAGCCCCTTTACTTTCCAGGTGATCAACTCTTCCCATACAAAACTATTAACTCATGTTACTGCCTCCAAGTTGAACACTGATTTAAGAAACTAGGTCATATGCAGAACTCTAGAAGCAAGGAATGCTGACAAATGTTGTTTTTAAATTTCCAGCTTTGACTGTACAGAAATGTAAGCTAGAAGGTGGTTACAAAGGATGCTAAGTGATCTAATCTGTAGTGTCTACTACAGATTCCTATTCTAAACTCCAAGTTTAGAAAGGGGAGATCAAGATGCATGACTGACTACATGCTTCCCCTATATCAACCTTTCCTGCCATTCCAACAACCTCATGAGTTTGAAGGGAATGGCTTTGTACTTTCTCTTGTGTATTTGATCTACACATAGGGGCACTGAGCCTTAATGGTAGATGAGGCATTTTGGGGTTGGGATCTCTAAAAGCATATCCTGAGGCAAAGATCCACGTGCAAATGATTTATGAAGAAATACTTTTTGAATAAACTGTTTTTAAAGAGTGGAAACAGCCTGGCCGGTGTGGCTCAGTGGACTGAACGATGACCCATGGACTGAGAGGTCCTGGTTGGATTCCTGGTCAGGGCACATGCCCGGGTTGTGGGCTTGATCTCCAGTAGGAGGCGTGCAGGAGGCAACTAATCAATGTATCTCTCTCACATCGATGTTTCTCTCTCTCTCCCCCTTCCTCTCTCTCTAAAAAAAAAATCAATAAAAACATACTTGAAAAGTTTTTAAGTGGAAACAGAACAACAGGCTAAAGAAGCAGGAGAAGGCAAGCAAGATTGTAACTGGAGGAAAAATTGGGGGCAAGACAACTGCAGCCTGATTCCATTGTTTAACTGAAATGTAGTGCCCCGAATTTGTCCCAGTTACAGACAAGGACACTAGGCTTTCATACTAGTGCATTCTTCGGTTGTTATTGGCTAAGGGCTGTGCCTTAGTCCATTTGGGCTGCTATACAAAAATACTATAGACTGGGTGGATTAAGCAAGAAACATGTATTTCTCACAGCTTTGGAGGCTGGGAAGTCCAAGATCAAGGCCCTAGCAAATTCCATGACTGATGAGGGCCCACTTCCTAATTTTTAGACAGCTATCTTCTTGCTGTGTCCTCACATGGCAGAAGGGATGAGAGAGCTCTCTGGGTCTTTTTCTATAAGGGCGCTGATCTGACTCGTGAGGGCTCCACTCCCATGACTTAATCACCTCCCAGAGTCCCACTTCCTAATACCATCACCTTGGAGGTTAAGATTTCTCATTATCAATATCATGCAGTCCCCTGGGCCTGGATTTTAATATGTGTGATGGTATAGTGGCTTGACATTCAACATCCATTTCACCCTCCTTCTGTGCTGCAGTGGCCAGAAAGCAAAACCTAGGCTTCCTTATAATTAGAATTCTGGGTGTAATTTAAAATCAGGCCATCATTGCTTCTCAGCCTTTTGGCTAAAATCAAGTGTAAAATCAGGCCATCAGATGCATCCATGCAAAATTTAGAAAGTGGAAGTGAAACAAAGGCTGAGCTTCTGCTGCTTATACCATTTTTGGTGGCAAACATGGTTTTGTAGGCATTTGGTTTCCTGTGGTAGCATTCACAGAAGTCTCAGAATGCAAGGCATTCATTTTGCTTGTGTGGGTCGTAGCAGGAATGATGCAGCTGTGGAGCTCACAGCAGCAGTTTTCTGATCATGATTGTGGTAATAACAGCAAATTCTGGAGCCAGGAGCCTCCTGACCATGTAAGAGGCAGCAGCTGTCTTGATGGCCAGGTTCGGTGGTGAGTCTGGGGAAGTTGTTCCTGAAAGCTCAAGCCAGAGTCTTTTTCTTCAGCTCTTCCCACAATTCTATAATCTCTTCCTGCTTGAGCTAGTTAAAGTGAAGGCTGTTCTGTACAAACTGAACCCTGACTTAAACAGTATACTAAAGGGAATTATAAGAATTTAAAAATCTTTTTCACTTTCAAAAATATCAATGTGCTCTCCTTTTTTGTATTTATATTATGTGAGTTTTGCTTTAATTGGCCTGATGACCAAACCAACCAAAAATGTTTCTTAACTCAAAATTTTATTTTAGTAGTCAAAATTTGAAGATCGGTTTTTTTTTTTTTTTATGTCTGCATTCCTGCTGTAACAGTCTTACCTCCCCATCCTCATCACTACACACGTGGATGCATCAGGCCAACTAAAAAAGTCACATACATATCAACACAAAAAGTAAAATCACTTTGCTAAAATATTTTAAAGTACTCTCTCTGTTATCTACACTTTAAAACCATTTTCTTAGGATACATTCCCAGAAATGAAATTGCATCATACACATTTTGCACTTTGAATATTTATTTCATATCATTTCCTAAAGTTTTGCACCGATGTATTTCCCTTTCACAATGTAAGATTCCTTTCAAGCATTCATCCATTGCACATGTCCCCCAAATAAGAATCCTAACAAAAGTTTGGTTGTTTTTTGGTTTTTGCTAAATTGATTATCAAATGATGGTCTCTTATTGTTGACTCAATTTGCATTTTTCATCACTGGGATACTTGAACATTTTACAATATTTATTTGACAAAATGGATTTTTATTGTTAATGGAGTCTTTAAAGCCTGAGATGATTTTGTGTATAGAGTAAAAAATCACTACCACCTGGACTTCGCTTTAATGTTCAATTTATCAAATGTATGTGTATAATGAACAAAACTAGGAAAGTCACTTTTTCTTAAAGACAGGGAGATTAAATGCTGTCTTAATTAAATTTCTTTAAATAATTTAAGCTTCAATAACAGTCAGTGTAACTAATGCTTTTGAATACTTCAGACACCTTATCAGCAGTTTGAACATTTCAAACTCTCTCAACAGCAGAGAGAACATGAATAAATATGGTGATTATAAAACTTATTCCTAAAAAATGATTCCTCAAGTTCCAGTTTCAGTATCAACCAAGATGCTGAACTAGGACAACTGGCTCCCTCAGCTGAGATCAGTCTCTGAGATAATATTGAGGTATAGAGAAAACTGTGAGAAACCCTTCAGAGGTTCAGCCCCCTGGTGTGGTATTTGCAGAAGTTAAATCGGGGCAGTGCATAAATAGTGCTGACGATCTGATGAAAATGGGTGCGGATGGACTGATCTCGAGCAGTGACTTCCCCACTCCACCCCCAACCTCTAGGACTGGTGCCGCCTCTGAATGTTCTGCAGTTGAGGGAGGGAGTTGTTAAGGAGAAAGCTTTGACATGAATAAATGGCTTGGTGGAGTGAGGAGTGATTTACCGTGGAGCTCCCCACTCTAGGGGAGCTTACTTCCTCCATAGTGATTCCTAGAACTCATTTCAGCTGGCCCAGATTGAGACCTAGCTGCTGATACTTTCCCCACAGCCACTGCTGGGAAGTAGCCTGTATTGCAAGAACTATGAGGCCACAGGCTATGCACAAGATATCTGAAGATCTCAATCTTCATACATATTACTAAGAGAAAGAAGCCAATCTGAAAAGGGTATATATTGTATGATTCCAACTATATGACATTTTGGAAAAGGCAAAGCTATGGAGAGAGTAAAAAGATCAGTGATTGCCCGGGATTAAGAGGGATGAATAGGCAGATCACAGAGGATTTTTAGGGCAGTAAAACTATTCCATATGATACTATAAGGGTATTTATAAAATATTTATATTTTATAAATATAAAATACTATATTTTAGTCAAAGTCCATAGAATGTACAACACCAAGAGTGAACCATAAGGTATTTCTATGGACTTTTGGTGATAACAATGTGTCAGTGCAGGTTCATAGGTTGTAACAAATGTACCACTCAGGTGCTAGATATTGATATTGGGGGAAGTTGTTTGTGTATGGGGCCAGGTGATATATGGGAACTCTGTCTTTTCTGCTCAATTTTGCTGTGAACCTAAAACTTCTCTAAAAAATAAACTCTATTTTAAAAAGGAAAAAATGGGTTAAAGGCATGTGCAAGCATTTTACAGAAGAGGAAACACCTATAATCATTAAACATATGTAGAGATTTTAGCTTCATTAGTGGTCTAGAAAATATAAATCAAGTCCCAACAGAAATACCATTTTTATATACTCCATTGCCAAAAATGTTCATGTTTGACAATGTCAAGATTTGGCAAGGATGTGGATTGACAAGCTGTCTTATATACTGCTTATGGGAATGGATTTATCTCCTTAATTTGAAAACTCACATAGCCTATATAACCTAGCAATTTGACTCCTAGGTATATACCCAAGAGAAACTCATTTGTGCACACACACACACACACACACACACACACACACACACATAGTGCCACCAGGCTGACAGTGAGGTCAGTGGGAAACAGAAAATTATCAGTAATGTGTATATGTAACACATATGGGAAAATGGCTGAGAAGCCTTCAGAGAGAAGTCTTAACACTCTTGCTACACAGTTTTTTGTCATTTATTGACTACTGTGAATCTACTGTCGTTTATTTATTTTATTATATGGAAATGCATTTTTGTACTAAACCTTTTTGTATATAAAATGGAAGAATATTAAGTGTAATTAAGAACTGAATTTTCATTTCTCAAGAAAAAATGATGAATGTGTAACTTTAGACAAAAAACATTTGTCAACCTTTGTCATCAGCCACAACAATCACAATATTACTGACTGCATGAAAACACAAATCTGCTGAGAAAGCATCAACATCTGTGACAAAATTTTATAGTTATTTTTGAATGATACCTGAGAAAAATCAAAGGTACATGACACTTCACTTTTCATTGAGATCAAATATCCATTCTAAATTAATTTCGCTGATTTTCCATTCCAGTTGTGTGTGTATAAAAAGGCTAATGTAGCCCTGGCCAGTTTAGGTCAGTGGTTAGGGCATCGGCCCTCGGACCAAAGACTCATGGGTTCAATTCCAGTCAAGGGCACGTACCTCGGTTGCGGTTCGGTCCCCGGCCCTGGTCGGGGTCGTGCGAGGCAACCAATCAATGTGTCTTCTCACATTGATGTTTTTCTGTCTCTCTTCTTCCCTCTCTCCCTCCCACCCTGTCTGAAAATAAATGGAAAAATATCCTCGGGTGAGGATTTAAAATTTTAAAAAGTGAATGTAATTATTATAAATATTCTTGTGCCATGAACAAAAGAGGAATTTCTCATGAAGTTAAATGACCCCAGATGCTTCAAATAGAAAATCTGTTAATTCCAATAATAGTTCATTTTTTTCATTCAATTTATGTAATTAAAATAAAGCTTTGAGTGTTCATTCTGTTGAAGATAAAACATCTGACATTAATATCAATGCTATTACAAATTTAATTAAAAAGTTAAACTTCTTTTTTCTTTTTCTTTTTTGCTTAATTGCTGGCACCTTTATAGGACTATGGGTTTAATTTGATGTCTGTGTTCTACCGGACGTAAGTAAAATTTATGGCTCTGGAGTTTGTGGTGCCAAGGTTTACCTCAGTCATTGCTTCCCAGCCTAAAGGATGAGATTCACCAGTCAATCCGAGGGAGCTCTGGGGCTTGTGTGTGAGGGAGGCACCTCTGGGGGCTGCCTGCAGACTGGGCAACAGGGGGAGCAGACAGACTGACTGGGATAAGAGCCAGGAGCTCAAACAGCACCCACAAACCCCCCTAGTTCTCTGGCCTCATCTAATTCTAAAAGTATTGATGGGAGAAACAGCACCAGGTATTAGACTGGAGGAGTCAGACCAGACCTGGGTTCAGCAACCTTAGTAGTTGAGTTCTGGCTAAGAAAAAGTTCAGATCCAAGACTCAAACTATAAGAGAAAGTTTATTTAGAAAGTCACAGAAGTAGAAGTGAGCTGTAGAAGAAATGGGCTCAGGAAACAAGTACAGAGGCAAAAGAAGGGCCCTTGGAGCTTAGGAGAAAGAGAGACAAGGAAAATGCGCCTGGGGGCAAAGGGTGGGGAAAGGCATTGGGTGCTTCATAGAGAGAGCTGCCAGAAAGTTAAACTTTCAAGACAAAGTTTTACTTTTGAGAGGATAAAATGATTACTAATTTTGGTAAAGCACAGCATCATGGTGAAAACAATGTTCTCACTAAATTAAGAAACCTATAAAGCACCAGGCCGGTGTGGCTCAGATGGTTGAGCATCATCCCTTGCACCAAGGGGTCATTGGTTCAATTCCCAGGTTTTGAGGCTCGATCTTCAGTAGGGGGTGTGCAGGAAGCAGCTGATTGATGTTTTTCTCTCTCTCACTCTCTCCCTTCCTCTCTATCTAAATTCAACAATAAAAACATATTTTAAAAAAAGAAACCTATAAAGTAAAAAGATGTTCAGCGGGAAGGAGGTAGGGGGTGGGCAGAGATTAACCAAAGAACTTATATGCATATATGCATAACCCATGGACACAGACAATAGTGCAGGGAAAGCCTGGGGTGGGGCAGGAACCAGGTAGAGGGGACAATGGGGGACATCTGTAATACTCTCAACAATAAGATTTTTTTAAAAAAAAAAAGATATTCAGAATGGGTCATAGTGATCACAAAATTCATAATTGTATCCAAACAAGGAGTAATAGTCTACTGATTGAAATGAAAGCTGTAAATATACTAAAGTATTTTTTTTAACAAGTTCTCCAGGTAAGGTGACCACTGTCTTTTTTTTTTTTTAACTTATCTTTATTGTTGAATGTATTACAGATGTCCCCCCCTTTTTCCCCCATTTTTCATCTTCCCCACTCCTGCCCCCCTCCTGCCCCCTCCTGCCTTCTCCACACTATTGTCTGTGTCCAATGGTTATGCATATATGCACAGAAATTTTTTGATTTATCTCTTTCCACTCTCCCTCCCCATTTCCCTTTAAGGTTCATCAGTCTAACAGCCAATTTGTACTTCTTAATTCCTTCATCTTTTTCACCCATTCCCCCAACCCCCTCTCATTTGGCAACCAACAAAAATTCTCTATATCTATGAATCTGTTCCTGTTCTGCTTGCTCATTTTGTTTGTAGATTCAATTGTTGATAGATATGTATTTATTGACATTCTATTGCTCATCCTTTTGTTCTTCTTCAAGAAGACCCTTCAACATTTCATATAATACTGGTTTGGTGGTGATGAACTCCTTTAGCTTTTTCTTGTCCAGGACTCTTTATATGCCCATCGATTCCAAGTGATAGCTTTGCAGGATAGAGTAATCTTGGTTGTAGGTTGTTGCTTTTCATCACTTTGAATATAACTTGCCACTCCTTTCTAGCCTGCAAAGTTTCTTTTGAGAAATCATCTGACAGTCTTATGGGAGCTCCCTTGTAGGTAACTAACTGTTTTTCTCTTGCTGCTTTTAAGATACTCTCTTTGTCTTTAACCTTTTGCATTTTGATGATGCTGTATCTTGGTGTGGACCTCTTTGGGTTCATCTTGTTTGGACTCTCTGTGTTTCCTGGACTTGTCTGTCTGTTTCCTTCACCAAGTTAAGAAAGTTTTCTGTCATTATTTTTTCAAATAGGTTTTCAATTTCTTTCTCTCTCTTCTCCTTCTGGCACTCCCATGATGCAAATGTTGATACATTTATTGTCCCAGAGGCTCCTTACACTATCCTCATTTTTTTGGATTCTTTGTTCTGATTGGGTGTTTTTTTGCTTCCTTATATTCCAAGTCAATGGTTTGCTTCTTAGCTTCACCTACTCTACTATTGATTCCCTGTAAATTATTCTTTATTTCAGATAGTGCTTTCTTCATTTCTGACTGGGCAACCTTCATTTCTTACTGGCCCTTTTTTATGCTCTTGAGCTCTCACTAAGTTCATTGAGCATCCTTATAACCAGTGTTTTGAACTCTGCATCTGTTAGATTGCTTATCGCCATTTCATTTAGATATTTTCCTGGAGTTCTGTTCTGTTATTTCATTTGGGACATTTTTCTTTGTCTCCTCATTTTGGCTGTCTCCCAGTGATTGTTTCTATGTATTAGGTAGAGTTGCTATGTCTCCTAGGCTTCCTAGGGTGGCCTATTGTAGTAGGTGTCCTGTAGGCTCCAGTGGCACAGCCTCCCTGGTCACCCCAGCTCGGCCCTCAAGGTGCACCCCTCATGTGGACTGCACACCCTTCTGTTGTAATTGAGTCTTGATTGCTGTTGGCACATCAATGGGAGAGATTTACTCAGGCTGATCAGCTCAAAGGACTGGCTGTGCCCACTGACCACTGACCTCTGGCTCCCTTGGAGGATCAGCTGTGCAGGGGCCCACCACACAGAGCAAGACTTACTTCAGCAGGGCTCGGGTACCCACTGAATCCACTCCTTAAGTGTGTCTCTTGTGGAGATGGTTGGGTAGTGGTGCTTTGACATAGTCTGAAGCTGTTCTCTGGGTGTGCTGGCTCTGGGGCAAGGTCAGCCTCTGCTTGTGTTCTACCCGGGATCACCAGACATAAGCTACAGAACGATCTACAGATGGCTGCTTCTTGTGCTGGTCTTGGAGGTGCCCAGGCAAAGCCAAGCTATGAACCAAGGCTGGCTGCTTCTAGTGCCAGGCCTGGAACCAGTGAGCTGGAGGTATGGGGCTTGCTGAGGTCAGGTGCTGTTTGTTTGAGGGAATTTAGGAAAATCTGAAGCAAGAGCCAAGACAGGCCAATCCTATCTACTAAAGTATTTTTAAAAGACAGAATGAGTGAACTATAAAATATTTATTATGAAGGTGATATTTAAAACTAAAACCTGCACAAAGAATGCAGCCCTGCCAGCACCTTGATTTTAGCCCAGTGAGAATGATTTTGGACTTCTGACCACCATAACTGTGAGATAATGTTTGTGTTGTGTTAAGCCATTAATTTGTGTTAACTGGTTACAATAGCAATGGCGAACTAATACACTGAGCAATCATGCATTCATTCAGCTCCAATTATAGTCATCCACCTGTCACACCAAACCCTCTCATGCCTCTGCCTAGAACATCTCTCCCATCCATCTGCCTAGGTCCAATCTTGTTCTTTAAGAGTAATTAGACCCATCACTTCTCCTTGGAATCTTTGCCTGCACTGGGCTCTTCTACTGTCCAGTACCTCCTATGATGTCTCCTTTTCAGCACTTATCACACTTGAGTTGCAATCACTGATAATCACATTCCGATTTATACTACTTTGCCAAGTTCTAGTTTAATAAGTAGATTCGGTACTAGTTCCCTAGTTATTTGCTAGGTCTCTCCAACAATATAGTATGCTTGCAGAGAACAGGGCCTACTCCTCTGTGTATGTATGCACACACAGGTGTGTATTCTATAAATATGTTTCATACACAGGTTCCAACACTCCCCAAGAAAACACAGCATCAAATAAAGGCTCATTGAAAAAAACTGACCAGTCTACAGGCATACCTCATTTTATTGCATTTTGCTTTATTGTGCTTCACAGGTGTTGCATTTTTTATAAATTGAAGGGAAGATCCTCCACCAGCAAAAAGATTATGACTCAGTTTATTGTGATATCACTTTATTGTGGTAGTCTGGGACTGAACATACAATATCTCCGAGGTATGTATGTACTTTGTAACAAGTTATTTCTTAGTAAGTAAGCAAAAGAAAAAATATTCATAATAATATTTTATTATAATGCATTTATCATACTATTTACTAACTTGCTATAAGAAATTAAGCTCATTTATTCAGTCCATTTTCTCCTTGAGAAGGAACCCTCAATAGCACTTTTTTCTAGTCACAATCATCTGGTTTTCATATTATGGTCTTTCACTTTGACCATCAGATGCGGTACCCAACACAACCAAAACTTATTTATTCATTTGACATATATTTATTGGGTGCCTACTCTGTGCGAGTGCTGTTGGGGACATGGAGAAACAAATGAATAAATTAAAGTTTATCTTCTGGAGGGGGGAAGATATGCAAATAAATATTATCAAGCAAAACATTATAAAGACAAAATGAAATAACATAATGATAAAGAGATTAAGTTCTTTTCCTTTGGAATAGAAAACCAGTCTTAAATGAGGCAAACATATTGGTCAGCACAAGAGTAGGTAGTAGTGGTTAAGAATCAGGATTTTTGCCCAGCCAGTGTAGCTCAGTGGACTGAGTGTTGTCCCATGGACTGAGAGGTACCAATTCAATTCCCGGTCAGGACACAAGCCCGTGTTGCAGGCTCGATCCCCAATGAGGGGTATGCGGGAGGCAGCTGATTGATGTTTCTCTTTCACATCGATGTTTCTATCTCTCTCTCCCTTCCTCTCTCTCTCTAAAAAATCAATAAAAACATATTTTTTAAAAAGAGAACCAGGATTTTCAAGTTAAATGGAACAGGATTCAAATCCAGTTTCACCAGTTCCACCACCCATTGAATGTCCTGGGACAACATACTTAACATCCCTGATGTTGGCTCAGCTGGCTCAGTTGGCTTGTCTGTTTAAAAACAAAAACAGGAATGCAGACTGGTGCAGCCACTATGGAAAACACTATGGTGTTACCTCAAAAAATTAAAAATGGAATTGCCATTTGACCCAGTGATCCCACTTCTAGGAATATATCCTAAGAAGCCTGAAACACCAATCAGAAAGAATATATGTACCCCCATGTTCATAGCAGCGCTATTTACAATAGCTAAGATCTGGAAACAGCCCAAGTGTCCATCAGTAGATGAGTGGATAAAAAGCTGTGGTACATAAACACAATGGAGTACTATGCAGCTGTAAGAAAGAAAGATCTCTTATCCTTTGAGACGACATGGAGGGACCTGGAGAGTATTATCCTAAGCGAAACAAGCCAAGCAGAGAAAGACAAATATCATATGATCTCACTTATTTCTGGAATATAATGAACATAACAGTCTGAGGAACAGGGTAGTCCCAGAGACGTGAAAGTAGGGTACAGACTGACAATTGCCAGAAGAGGGGGTCGGGGAGGGGAGTGATAAACCACAGAACTTATACGCATGTACGCATAACCAAGGGACATGGACAACACAACTGGGGATGGGGCAGGGAGGGAGGGGGAGGAGGGAGTCAATGGGGGAAAAAGGAGAAACATCTGTAACAAAAATAAATTAATAGTAAAAAATAAAATAAAATAAAAATAAAAACAAACAAAACAAAACAAAAAAACATAGGCACTCTTTCTCATAAGGTTATTTTTAGAATTATATAAGATAATCCACACAAAATGCTTAACATGGTGCTAGACACATAGAGAGTGATTAATACATTACCGCTGTTATTATGATATATTTAAAACAGTAAATAACATATCTGAATAATTATTTAAGCAAGTTTCCTTATACAATATTATATGTTGTATAAAAAAATCATTTACTCTATGGATACAAATACTGAGAAATGTTGAGGATGCTGTTTTGCTCCACAGATCCCTCCTTCCTGATGATGAGCTCATTCCCCCAGCAGCTTTCAGAGTTTGGCTGCTGAAGGCTAACACTTGATTCCCACTTTGGGAATTTTGCCCTCAACTGAACTGCCTCAGCTAAGGTTATGCCCCCTTCCTGTTGAGCTGGAGAACCAAAGCCAACCCTCAATTTTTTTTTTATTAGCAATTGAATTTTCTTTTCCAACTCTCAAATTTTAATTTGGATGTATTTTGAAGAACCACCCAACTCCAGAGCTCTATGCGGTGGCCTGAGGCCTCTATGGAAACCTCTTCTGCTTCCTTAACTCCATCGCAGAGGTTGTTCCCAACACTGCCCAATAAACTTGCTCACCAGTTTCCAACTCAGAGTCAGCTTCCCCAGAGAAGCTGAATTAAGTCAAGCAAGCATTATTATATAGGCAAGGCACTGCTGTGGTGCAACTTTGGCGAACTTCTTCTGTAAAAGGATAGATAGTGTGTTAGGTTTTGGTGGGCTATCTGTTCTCTGTCACGTTTATTCAACTCTGCCATTCTAGTGTGAAAGCAGCCATAGACAATACATAAATGAATGGCTGTATTCTAATATACGGCCTTATTTTATGGACACTGAATTTGAATATCATAATTTTCCCATGTCACAAAATATTCTTATTTTGATTGGTTTTTCCATTTTTAAATGGTTTAAAGAATTCTTAGCTCATGGGAGTTTTAAAAGGATGTAATTAGATTTACTATGGTGATCAGTTTGTAATATATACAAATATGAAATCATATTGTGTGCCTGAAGCTACTAAAATGTTATATGTCAATTATATGTCAAAAACAAAAAACAAACAGGTGGCAGGCTAGAGTTGGTCAATGGCTATAGTTTGCCAATCCCTGAGCTAGAGGAAGGGGGTAGAGCAGTGTGGCTCTCATAAAGCCACCATTCTGGTGCATGAATTTACAGAATTTGATATGATGGGGCCCTAGACTTTGTAACCTTGCTTTTAGGATACAGAAGACCCCTTCTTGGCTCCAGAAGGGTCAAGAGAACATGGAGAAAAGGAAGAGAAAAATATGGGCAAAAATAAGATTCATAATTTTGTGTCACCAAGAAAATCACACATAGCAAAATCAAAATAGTTTAATATTCACTATGTGGTATTTTCCATTTAGAAACCTTCATCTCCACTAGAAAACAGAACTAGGAGATTTGAGTGACGGTTTTGTGACTGTAGCTATAGCTAAGTAATCATTCAAAAATAAAAACACAATTGCAATTTGCTACTGTTTTCATGTTTATAAAGAACATAGTTAAGTGATCCACTGATACACAATGAAAAAAGAGAGAAACATATTTTGAAACTGTTTGAACCCATTTCTCTACCCAAATATAGCAGCCTTCTACAGTTTATTTCCCTCAAGAAGAAAACAACTTGGAGGAATTTATTTGAGTAACAAACACATTCTTAACTCTTTACCCTGAAACCTTTTGCTTTTTACTTTTGCCATGATGTGTGTTCTTCTTCTTTGTCTTGTCTTCTTTTTCAATTTCTAAACTCCTTGAAATGAATCCTACCTTTGCTTTCTTTAAATCATTTTTATTTTTCCTTTGTTGCTATACAACCCTTGCTTTGAAATCATTCTTTATAGCTCCTCTTCCCACATTCTTTCACCACATTCCTTCACCACGTGTAATATGAGATTTCCCCTTAATTCACACCTGACCTCCAGCCAACGTTTACTTCTTTAGCTCTTGACTCCTTTATAAACCCCTCCTCCACATTCTCAGAATAAATGAATAAAGTGTTGTTTTAGCTGTGAGTAATTGAGAAAGAGGAATAGAAGCATCCTCTCTCTTACGGATTCACATTGCTATACTGTGAAATATGGAGACTAGGAGTGCTGATTTCAGTGGACACCAACTGTAATAGGCGGTTAATGACTATGTCCCTGGCTTTTGAGGTCTCCAGTTTCTTCTCTCTAGACACTTGGAGACTAATTTGGTCCACACTTGTCATGATGAGTTCAGATGCCAGAATCTGGGTAGGGGAACTGTCATGAAATGCAGTGTCCATAATGTACTGCTTATATAACTCCACCACCTTCTGTTCCAGGTACTCATTCAGCACAGCATTAGAAATAGGCTTCTGCATTTGCAGACTGTTTTTCTCCTTGATGCTGGTTATTCTCCAGTAGGATGAATACCGCTGGATAGGTTTTTGGGGAAAGTCGCTGGGCTGCGTAGAAATGGAATCCTCCATCGGCAAAGGAATCTCAGATGATTTCAGCAAAGGGCCATATTCAAAACTGCTCTCAGAGGGAAAATCTGTGGTCACTGAATTAATGGCCATCACCTGGCCCCCTGCAATGTGTAAGTCATTGTAATTCTTGCAAATACTTTTGCAGGAAGGTGGAACCAAGTAGGTCTCTCTGCTAAGGTCTCTACATATTTCAACTGCAGCCAAGTTTGGGCTTTCAAACACGGGGTTGGGGTTTGTCTGTAGCACTGTGAGTTTCTGATTTCTACTGTGTTGGTTCTCTCTTGAATGCACTGAAGAAATGAATTTGCCAGAGGATTTGCAGCTCATGTAGAGACTTCCTACTTGTGTTTCATCCAGGGAGGAATAGGAAAGAGCAGCAGATTCTGTCTCTTCTTCCTTTTCCTCAGCCACCTTCTTATGATAAGATGCACAACTCCAGGGGATGTCATTCCAGTAAGCAAGTCCACTGAGGTACCCTTCTGACAGCATTCTGAAAAGAGAGTTGGTGAGTAACAATGGGGAAAATGAAGACTGGAATTTTTTTTTAATTGGTAGTTGATGTATTGAAAAAGTAAAGGAACTAAATGAAATCATTTCATTCATTCACCAAGACATTACTAATTCTGTGCCTATTGTGTACCAAGACTACGACATGTGCTGGAGATATAAAGATAAATAAGACACAGTTCCATCCTCCAAGAAATTTCCACTATGGGAGAAAATAAACTAGATACAAACAATTCCAATATTATATTACTGAGGGTTCAAATAGTGATAAGCACAAAGGAAGTAAAGAAGAGGAGCCCCGTCTGGCCAGTGTGGCTCAGTGGTTGAGCGTCGACCCATGCACCAAGAGGTTGCCAGATTGATTCCTGGTCAGGGCACATGCCCAGGTTGTGGGCCCAATCCCCAGTGGGGGGCATGCAGGAGGCGGCTAGTCGATGTTCTCTCTCATCAATGTTTCCATCTCTCCTTCTCTCTTTTTCTCTCTCTAAAAAAAAAATCAATAAAGAAAAAAAAAAAGAAAAAAAGGAAGAGGAGCTCCTAACACCACCTGGGGTAAGGAGGAGGAGTTATGGGATGTGTCACAGAGAAGACAACATTTCAGCTAAATTGTGAAGACTAAGTAATAGTTCCAGCCATAGGCACAGAGTTAGTTATAAGAGAATATGGTGGTGTGGCCTATTCACCATATACCAAGATGCTGAGCATAGGCAGAAGGGGTGGGAAAATAGGCTGGAATTGGGTCGTGAAGGGCCTTAGGAATCAAGCAAAGGCATTTGCATCCTGCCCCAGAAGAAATGGAGAGTGATTGAGAAGCTGCAAATTGGAGAAGCAATATACCTAGCAGGTTATGAGAAAAACAATGAGGCAAATTCTACTGAAAAGAGAGCAATATTTTACCCATCTTTGTATTTTATCCCTCAGAACTAGCACAGTTGTTTGCATTTAGGAGGGACTCAAAAGATATTTGTTAATTTGAAT
The DNA here is from genome assembly GCA_030848825.1 of Tadarida brasiliensis. Classification (NCBI taxonomy): domain Eukaryota; kingdom Metazoa; phylum Chordata; class Mammalia; order Chiroptera; family Molossidae; genus Tadarida; species Tadarida brasiliensis. Next base: position 112,294,570 of record CM061280.1, on the reverse strand, counting down.
TAAATAACAACAATGGCATAGTATAAAATTAAGTCACTATCGACCCATCATGAAGGACCATGAAGTCTCATCTACCTTGGCAGCCCAGGATAAGTTTCTTGCTCTATCCCACCTACTTCTCATAATAAGTCCTGGAAATGTCTCTGTACCCAACTGATGTGTTCTCTCTCCCTAGTTACCAAAGAACTTTCCTGACCATGGGGTTTTGCTACACCTGCCTCCCCTCCCCACCCTCAGCAGTTGTCACCTTAGTCTGGAGTGTCTAGAATAGGCTAGAAACCAGCAGCTGCATTGTCTAAAAAAGGAACACACTGACATTGTTGGCACTGGGCAATAGACAACAAGGAAAACTGGTCCTCTTTGTCCTTGAAAGCTGGGCTTCTAAAACAGACTTGTCAACATGAACCTGAATTGAAAAGTCAAATTAGAAAAGGATTATTTGAACCATGCAGAAGGGTCCTTTTTAAAATTTTAGTATCTTTTTCATATCTGTACAGTTATTTCCCAAGTACATTTTTAATTATATAAGGTAAATATTATAAATATAATTAATATAATTGTTTTAATTGTATAAGAGTAATATTTTCAACATTTATTTTCTCTTTTTTAAGTATTCCAAGATATATTCAGCAAAGTTACCAATTATTTAAATGTTTATATTCTAGGCACAGTCATGTTCCACAAAGATACAAAATTAAAAGTCTTCAACAAATTCATGAAGTAATTCTTGTATGCTGGACCCACTTATAAGGATAAACAAAATGTTTTTATTTCTTGAGAAAAACTTTCTAAGTGTGGTTCTGCCCTCAGCAAACTGAATATCGAGATGAAAAGGCAAGTCTTTATATACATGAGAAGAAAATTAACAGGGTAAAAACGTTTACCATAAAGGTTTCATAGTGAGGCAGTTATTTCCCAACCCTCCCACTCCACCCCACCCAGGCTACAGCTAAGGCCTTCCCCTTTCAAGATCCCAGAACACCATTGTAGAAAACCAGAGCAGAAGTGCAACTCTCAGCTTTTGAGTTTCTAAACTGGCTTCAGAAACTCTCAGCAGAAACCATAGTTTTAGAGAAATGACTTTTGATACACCGTAACCTGAGCTTTTAAGCTTCAGAATCCAGAGCCCTACAAAACGTAAGGCTTAATATTTATGCATCAACAATATACTCAGAGGATGGAATCTCCCATGGAGTAAAATAGTATGGCTCCAGATAGGTTTGGGAAACAAACATAGAAGAGGTCTGTGCCCTACGTTCCAGTTAGAATCTGAGGAAGCAGAAAGTCTCAAAAACTTTTCTCCTGCTCAGCATGGTGTAGAAGCAGGAAGGGAACCAACCACGTGGATTGCCTGGGAGGATAGATCAGAGGCTGCCTCATCAAGTCTGCTCACACACCAGCATGTCGCCCAGAGCCTGCAAACCTGGAGAAGACTTAGAATTGGAATGGGAAGATTGCAGACATGATCTCTACAGACTCTTAACCAGGGGCCAGGTGAAGGATGAGAAGTTACCATGGATGCCAGTATGACTGCATGATGACAACCAGAGTTCCCCCCACCCCCACATCCCCAGCTGACTCTATGACTCTATGTAAGCAAGCTGGAAGTTAGAGGCAAACGCAAAGAGGATGGAGCTCTGAAGTGACTGAGGAAATCCTGATTGACAGTGATTACTCAGGAGAATGTGAGCTGAGGTCAAAAGCGAGATCAAATTGAGTGCAAGTGTCTAATTGTGCGTTGGAGATTCGGGGCAGGGAGTTCATTAGAGGTTACTTAAAGTCGACAGTAAAATCATGTCCCAAGTGTGAGCAGTAGGACTTTATACTGGGGGCTTGAGGAGCCTGTGGGGAACCTGCCTTGAACAGTACAACAAAGAATGAGTGACAGCAAGAGCTGCAGTATTGTGTAGCTTTGTAAAGATTATAAGAGCTTTGCCCGGCCGGTGTGGCTCAGTGGTTGAGCATCGACCCATGCACCAAGAGGTCGCCGGTTCAATTCCTGGTCAGGGCACATGCCCAGGTTGTGGGCCCGATCCCCAGTGGGGGGCATGCAGGAGGCAGCCAATCGATGTTCTCGCTCATCAGTGTTTCTATCTCTCTCTCCCTCTCCCTTCCTCTCTCTCTAAAATCAATAAAGAAAAAATATTTTTAAAAAAGATTATAAGAGCTTTAAATGTACTAAACAGGTAACATTTTAAAAATTCACATTCACAGGTAAATTTTAGTTATGTATTGAAACTCACTGAGGCAAAAGAAAATTATTGAACTGTTAGTCAATGGACCAGAATTTTAGTTCTGACCTTGTCACTAGCTGTGGTTTTAGTCTAGTTAGTGACAAGTTTATAAAATAGCTAATATTAGTGCTAGCTACAACCCAGACACTATGATAAGTGCTTTTTATGTAATAAATCAATGGATCCCCATGAAGACTCTAAGATGTAGGTACTATTATTATATCCATTTTATAGATGTCAGAATTAAGTAATGTGTCCACAGTCATCAGGCATTCAAACACAGGCAGTCAGAAAACAGAGCCCACACTCACGTGTTGCTTAACCTCTCAGAGACTCAAGTTCTCATCTGTAAATTAAATTAACTTTTTTTTTACTTTATTTATTTATTTTTGTTACAGATGTTTCTCCTTTTTCCCCCATTGACACCCTCCTCCCCATCCTGCCCCACCCCAGCATTGTTGTCTATGTCCATTGGTTATGCTTATATGCATATAAGTTCTTTGGTTTATCTCATCTGTGATATTAAATTATCTATAGAGTCCCCTCCAACTTTAATATTGCAGGGGTTTATGACTATATTAAGAGAAGAGAAAGAGGACTAGGTGAGCATTACTCAGAATCGAAATGCATTTCTGAAAAATCAGCAGCAGAGGGCAGCAGAAAGCATGCTAAAGCAGCTTTGCGAAGATTACTCTAAAACTGCAGAGTATAGGGTGAAAATCACAAACAAAAATTATACATGTTAACTAATTTAATCTTCATTAAAACTCTTTCATGTACCTTTAGAATAAAAACAATGTTGTACATCATGACATTCTAAAATTTAAAAATAGAGAAAGTACCCAGCCCACCGGTATGGCTCGTGGATTGAGCATGGTCCCATGGACAGAGAGGTCCTGGTTCGATTCCCAGTCAGGGCACATGCCCGGGTTGCAGGTTCGATCCCCAGTAAGGGGCGTGCAGGAAGCGGCCTATCAATGTTTCTGTCTCACATCGATGTTTCTATTTCTCTCTCCCTTCCTCTCTCTCTAAAAAATCAATAAAAACATATTTTTTAAAAAAAGAAATAAAGTTATTTGGGTTTATTTTGATGAATTGTTGGCATTTTTCCTTAATACATTTCAGTGATTATCTGTGAAATTCTTATTCTATCACTCAGTCTCTTCAAAGGTATTACAAAATGTATACTTCAGACAAATGTTAAGATGATTAGACTTCATTTAATCTGAGACACTAAAACTTGATCCAATGGATTACTTCAATTGTTCAAAGATATTTTATCACTTGAATTTTTGTTTCCCATAATAGAGAAGCCATATATGTATATTCAGAATATATATATATATATATATATATATATATATATATATATGATATCTAAATATATTTAGAATTCTCCATGACTGGTTAAGTGCAAAGGAAAAGACACCCAAGGATATCTGCAGATGAAATGTTCTAGCCAAATGTAGCCTACATTAATCATTACCAGACAGGGGAATACCAAAATCAACCTTAAGTGCAAATTCACAACTTAGAAATATGTGCTGAAGTACAACAATTCGCTAAATCATTTACTTGGATTTCAGAAGAAATTACACTATAAATTCTTCCTTCTACACTAGCATTTACATAGTTTCTCAGAAGATGTTATTATAACTTCTGTACATAAACACACTTTTAATTTACACCCAAACAATACAAGCATGAATTCAAAGAGAAAATCTAAAGAGCGAAGAACTTTATAAGAGGGAAAATTTGGAAAAATCTAAGTTAGGGATCAGCAAATTTTTGTTATAAAGGGCCAAGTATTTAATATTTTAGGTCTCGAGTGATAAAACATCTTTGAACAATTTAAGTAATCCATTGGATCAAGTTTTAGTGTCTCAGATTAAATGAAGTCTAATAATCTTAAGTAGTCTTACAACTACTCTGCCATCATAGCAGGAAAACCACCATAGGCAATACAGGGTGGGCAAAAGTAGGTTTATAGTTGTGAGTACACAAAACACAGAGTTTATTCTTGTATTACTACTTATTAATTATTGTGTTATTTTCCATATGAACAACTATAAACCTACTTTTTGCCCAACTCTGTATATCTAACATGAAGTATTGTTAGCAGATTAGGGGTAATGTGTAGAAACCGCCTGACATAATTGCTATTGTTATTATACCCTATCCAACTTATTGTATCTGCTTTTTGACTTAGGTCAAGGGTAGGGAAGCCATGGCCTATGGGCCAAATTGACCCTCTGCTTGTTTTTGTAGATAAAGTTTTATTTGAACACAGCTACATCCATTTGTTTATGTCCAGGTGTTGGCAAAAGTAGGTTTACAGTTGTGAATATGCAAAGCAGTTTATTCTTGTATTATTTACTTATTAATTATTATATTACTGATTTGTATTTGTCCTATTATTGTTATTTCATATTTTTACTTATGGTTTATCTTTTAGGTAATGATGGCTGGTAATTTAACCGACCAACAGAAGTGGGTACTTAAATAATACTGGAAGACAGAGAATGCCGAAAAGTTCCAACAAGAATGGGCTAAACAATTTGATACACCTTCACTAAGTAGACAAACAATTAACAGAATATGTGATAAATTTGATGAAACTGGGTCCATCTGTAATGCTCCAAAAAGTGATCGACCAGTCAGTATTACTACCCAAGAAAATGAAATGTTAGTGAATCAAGCAAAGCACATTTTAAACTTTCAGGTGCTATAAATCGGCACAACTGTGTCTACTATTCAAGAGAAAATCCCCATGTAATGATAGAAGGACCATTGAATCAGCTGGGGACTACAGTTTAGGCAGGTCTTTTGTGTAAAGGGGTACTTGGACCTATTTTTTTCCATATAATTGTTACATACGACCTGCATCTTAACATGCTGAGGGACACTGTTTTACCACAAATACAGAGACAGCATGATAATGATGACTTCTTTCAACAAGATGGAGCTCCTCCACACTGTGCCGTAACAGTGCGTGGGTTTCTGGATGAACAATTATCCAACAGGCAGATATGTCAACAAGGGCCAGTGGAATGGCCACCACGATCACTAGACCTCACCCCAGTGGACTTCTTCTTTTGAGGTGTTGTCAAAGATAAAGCCTTTTCACAAAAACCACATATGGTGGATGATATGATTTGCTGCATAAGTAAAGCATGTCAAGAAATTGAGGACAATGAAGAACTCTGTGCCAAAGTGTGCAAGTAGACTATAAGAATGAGTAAATAATGAAGGCCAGCGATTTGAGCACTTACAAGATTGTACCTAAGGGCACTGTGCCATTGTGACATTCTTTTGAGTTAATAAAGCTATTGAAATGATCATAACCTGCATGTTTTTTTCCATTCGAACAACTGTAAACCTACTTTTGCCAACCCCTATATTTATCAGAATTGCATGGAACTGGAGCAAAATCATCTGCTACCTTAAACAGTGAAATAAATCATCGAGACAATCCTTTGAATGAAGGAGTAACTGGCAATAGCAAAAGGAAAGCAGGAAGATTGGAGATTGGTAATAAGTGGGGGAGTTGGAGGCCATAAGTCAGCAAAACAGATCCTGTCCCTGGAAGAAAAAACTGAGTGCATGCAAATTAAGACATCTGAAAGGCTGGGCTGAGAAAGGGTGCAAAGACCACAACGGCACAAAAATGGAGGCAGTGGGATGGGGCTGCCTCCCACATCACAGGATGTAGCTTTATGAAACAAGACAGGAAGATGGCATCTCGTGTTCCATAGAAGATCTTGGGCCTAGCTAGCTGGGGTGCAATTTGGTTCCCACCTGTCAGTATGTCTGCTTATACAGATCTGCCCTTTAACAGAATCATACATCTACAGGCACAGCTTATGTTAGCAAATCATTTCTCATAGCAGACATTTGCATTTTTCTTGCTTTTTTATTATGTGTAATCACTGCATGAATGTTTCCTTAGGCCTGCTTTGGAAAAGCCAACTTACTAAAGCATAGCTATTGCAAATAGCCCTTCAAGTAGCTTGGGCCAATTTATTCCGTCACCTGCAATGTTTGAATTAACAGTTTCCACTGACATTCTTCAACACATTATTATTTTTTTTAACTTTCTAATCAGGTAAGCAAATTCATTTTTTGCCTCAAATTTGAGGGTGAAGCAAACTGTCTGGTTAGGATTATGTGTAAGTGAAATATCAAGGATGTTACTATTTTTTTATCTTTATTGTTGAAAGTATTACAGATGTCCTTCCATCTTTCCCCCATTGACCCCCTCCTCCCCACTCTCCCCATCTCCGTTTTCACTGCACTGTTGTCTGTGACCATTGGTTATGCATATATGCATGTAAGTTCTTTGGTTTATCTCTTCCTGCCCTCCCACCCCCCTTCCCTCTGAGGTTTGTCAGTCTGTTCCCTACTTCCATGGCTCTGGATTTATTTTGTTCATCAGCTTATTTTGTTCATTATATTCCACATATAAGTGAGATCATGTGATATTTGTCTTTCTCTGATGGGCTTATTTCACCTAGCATAATGCTCTCCAGGTCCCAAGATGTTATTATTTAATACCCTCACATTCTCAAAACACTCTATTTCATCTCTTAACTTCTCTATTTCCCCTATAATCTAAATTCTAGATTCCATAATTCCAACCTACGTTATCTTAAGAGCTTATTGACTTTGGGGGCCCTGCAGATAAACCACTGAAAGGTTATCATTGAAAAACTTGAATATTATTTTGTTAATAATCCAGTTATAAAACTGTAACCAAATCTGTATTTACATGTTTTAAATTTTTTTAGTGAATGATATAAGAACTTTACCCAAAACAAGGGGTTTCTTTAGGAAGGATCTCCCTGTATAAAAAAAAAAAATCTGCAGTTTCCTTAATCTTATCTTTGAAAGTGCATGTTCTTTAGAGCTGGAAATAACCATTCACTTAATCATATACCTTGTCTTATATCCCTATTATTTCATCTTTTGTGGCATTTGTTGACAGATGCTCTAAAGTATCACTCATACCTTTTAAATTCTTGTCACAAAACATATAATTAGGGATTATCTATTCTTCTATCAAATGTGAAGTGATTCTTACTTAACAAATTAATTTCTGAGAGTTTAATTTTATGGCTAAGGTAGTGAGTCGAAAGGCCTCTGTTTCCCATCACCAAGTAAGTAAATAATTTTCTTAGATCCTTATGACCAAAGGTAACAACTACTTCCAAAGACTGTATCTGAATATGTAAATTTCCTTATTTCAGAAAATGTACATTCTGGTGCAGAAATATTAGTAAATATATGTTTTTCATAGTTAGGATTTTTCATATTCTATCTTTATATCTCACTAATAGAAAAATGAAAGCTTATGATCATTTCTTTTCATTATTTTAAAAATATTTGACACAAAATGAGAACTAAAAACATAAGAAAAGTGATCATAATAATATTGACTGGTGTTAAATTTCTTTGGTGTCATAATTGTTAATTATATTGTCAATTATGTTCATCAATGTTAACATTTACTTAATTGTAGGTATATAAACCAAATGCAATGCAAGATATTTCACTGGATCCTAGATTTAAAAAAATAAAAACTCTAAGGAACATGTGGATAATTGGGGAAATTTGTATTTCAATTATATGTTCTATAACAGGATTCTATTGATGTTAAGTTTCCTTTGCATTATAATTATGTAGAAGTCTGCCCTTTTTCATAGGAGATACATGCTCAAGAATTTGGAGGTGTCAGGTGCCCTAAAGTCAACAATATACTTTTGAACAGTTCAGGAAAAAACTGTGTGTGTGTGTGTGTGTGTGTGTGTGTGTGTGTGTGTGTAGAGAGAGAGAATGTAAATATGGCAAATGGCCACAACTAATTAATCTACGTGATGGGAATATGGGTGTTCATTGTGCTATTCTTTCCATTTTTATATAGGTTTGAAACTTTGCACAACAAAAATTGGAGGGGGGGGCGTTAATAATTATTGAAGACAGATTTACACTCTGTCATGTTTGTGAAGAGCATAGAGAGACAATATCATATAAGATAATCATTAGGTATGTGATTGAAAATATTTCAGTAACTTGAAATAACTATTGAAAACATTGCATCAAAGCGATATTAGAATTAGTGCATTACCTTTGAATATCTCCCAAATTACCATTGTAATATGAATGTTTTACACACATTTTAAATATTCTCCTTCAAGAAACTTCTCAAGTTCTAAAACACAAGCTTCTTATGCCAACCTACACAAGCAATGTTCTATAAATATCCATATGACCATTCTGGCCAAACCAGGTCTATATTCAAACACAGATAGATGTGCACAAGAAAAAGAATATTTGAACAGTTCTAAAAATAACTCAAACAATTGCTTCTCATTTTTTTGGCTAAGATCAAGTGTAAAGAGAATACAAACAAAAGCCCACCTGTGCTAGCACTGTTTTTAATACCAACGAGTAGATTTTCCTCAAATCACCCAGATGGCAATTCAAAAAGCATCATCACTAAAGATCACATTCACTTTAAATATGTCCTGCTATGCAGAAAAACACTTATCACAAGCTCACTGAATGAATAATTGAGAATCAAATCCAATCGGAATTTATTGTGATTGTATTCCTCTCTAAAACTACATCACTTTAACAATTCAAGAGTTATGCTTTCTCCGCCTTTTTCAGCCTTTTTAATTCTCTTTTATTTTTATGAAAACACAGTTGGCCTTCTTTTAAAAACACAAACGCTAAACCTGTGTAGGAATTAGTGAACAAGGACTGAATAAATCACACAATAAATATTTGATCAGACCAGTCAATTTTGGGGGGTAAAAAATAATTTAGAAATGCCCCAAATGTGAACATGAGGAGGTAAGAGAAGGAAGTGTTTGACTTAATTTCTCTTTATTGACCAACTCCATTGAATGTTTACTTAAACTCCCACTCACCTCTGATTTACTAGAAAAGCATTTTACATGTCATAAGATTGGATCTGAGTTCTGATGTTAAAGGAAGTAAGTAAGCATGAGAAGAGAAATGGCAGAAAAAGTTAGCAGTTACAGGGTCTGTTGTTTCATTTTCTTACCTTCACTAACCAATCTGCTCCTTTGGTCCTGTAGAAACACGACAATTGACCATACAGAGATGAATAACCCAGGCAGTGCTTTATCCAGAAATGTTCACAAGCCTTTGGTGAGTATACCCTTCACTGCTAAAAACCAAGAAACCAAGCTGCTCGTTGCATTTCCATTTTTTTATAACTGATCCAATGGAAAAAGAGTTGTTTTTGCTCGTCTGATTTGTTCTAAAGAACAGTGGGAAGTCCCAGAAAGGGGGGAGGCAATAACTGACAAACCCACATCGAGCCACAGAATGGTGTTTCTTCCCCTTTTTCAAAAAATGAAACCTATCTATGAAACTGTCTCTTGTTAAAACAGTTTATCACTACACATTATGTAAGAACCCTATCAATGTAAATTTACTCCTATAACTAAATTCTCTGGGACCCCTCTCCCAAAAGAGAGCCAAAGTCAGATACAATTTAGAAAATTATCAGTTTTATCACTAATTATAATTTTTGAGAAGTATTATTTCTTAATTGTACTTATAGTTTTTTAAAATGAAAGTTAGAGCAGTTTTCTCTCTCAAATTAACAAAAAAAAATCAATAAAACACTTAGTGGCAAAGTTTTGTAGAAAGAGGCACTCTCATATTATTGTTGAGATTGTAAACATTTTTAGGGCAATTTCCCGGTATCTGTCAACATTTTTTGTTTTTTTCTAAATATTAATATCCTTTCACTCAACAATTTCATTTCTATAAATTTATTCATGTGATATATTTGCACCTGTGCACAGACATGTAAAAAGATATTTGTTGCAGCACTGATTAAGAAAGTAAACAAGTGGAGAAAAATTCACAAATAGGATATTGGCTAAACAAATAAGAGAATAACCCTGTGGTAGAACACTATGCAGTTGTTAGAATGAGGTAGTTTAATGTCTAATAATAGGAAAATATCTTCAAAATACATTCATTAGCAAGAACATAATATGCTTCAATTTGTTGTGGGTTTTTCGTTTGTTTGTTTGTTTGTTTGTTTGTTTGTTTGTTTTTAAATCCTCACCCAAGGATATTTTTCCATTTATCTTCAGATAGAGTGAGAGGGGAAAGAGAGAGAAAGAGAGAAACATTGATGTGAGAGAGACACATCGATTGGCTGCCTCCTGCACGACCCCGACCAGGGTCAGGGACCAAACCACAACCAAGGTACGTGCCCTTGACCAGAATCAAACCCGAGACTCTTTGGTCCATGGGCCAATGCTCTAACCACTGAGCCAAACCAGCCAGGGCTCCAATTTGTATTTTTAAAGGCATATATGTGGGGGGGGGAATATATATATATATATTTGCTTATATAGAGAATATGTCTACAGGGATACACACACAAAAACTAGAAATAAGCAATTGCCTTTTGAGAATGAGTTTTACATTTTTACTCTATACTTTTTGAAATTTCTACTTAAAAACTAATACTTAAAGTCATATTTTTACTCCCTTTTTATTTTTCAATTACAGTTGACATTCAATGTTATATTAGTTTCAGGTGTACAGCATAATGGTTAGATATTTACATAACCTAAGAAGTGATCCCCCCAATAAGACTATTAACCACCTGGCACCGTACATCATTATTACAATATTATTGACTATATTCCCTATGCTGTACTTGACATCCCCATGACTACTTTGTAAGTACCAACTTGTACTTCTTAACTCCTTCACCTTTTTTCACCCAGCCCCCCAAACCTCATCCCATCTGGCAACCACCAGTTTGTTCTCTGCATCTATGAGTTTGTTTCTGGGGTGTTTTTTTTTTTGGTTCATTTATACAATTTTTTAGTTTCCACATGTAAGTGAAATCATATGGTATTTGCCTTTCTATGTCTGACATTACATTTAACATAATACCCTCTAGATCCATCCATGTTGTTGCAAATGGTAAGATTTCATTCTTTTTTATGACCAAGTAATATTCCATTATATATATGTACCATCACTTTTTTTATCCACTAGTTTATTGATGGACACTTGGGTTGCTGCCATATCTTGGCTATTATAAATAATGCTGCAATGAACATAGGGGTGGATATATCTTTCAAATTAGTGTTTTGGATTTCTTTGGGTAAATACCCAAAAGTGGGATTGCTAGGTCATATGATAGTTCTATTTTTAATTTTTTGAGGAACCTCCATAATGTTTTCCGTAGTAGATGCACCAATTTGCATCCCCACCAACAGTACATAAGAGTTCCCCTTTTCCACATCTTTGCCAACACTTGTTGTTTGTCAGTTTATTGATGATAGCCATTCTGACAGGTGTAAGGAAATATCATTGTACTTTTAATTTGCATTTCTCTGATGATTAGTGACGTTAAACATCTTTTCATGTGTCTATTGGCCATCTGTGTGTCCTCTTTGGAGAAATTTCTATTCTGGTCCTTCCCCCATTCTTTAATCAGATTGCCTAGGTTTTTTTTGGTGTTAAGTTGTATGACTTCTTTATATATTTTGTATATTAACCCTTTATCAGGTGTATGGAGAATATATTCTCCATATAAATGAAAGTAGGTTCCTTTCATTTTGTTGATGGTTTCCTTTGCTGTGCAAAAACTTTCCAGTTTTATGTAGTCCCATTTGTTTATTTTTCCTTTTGTTTTCCTTGCCCAAAGAGACATATTCAAAAAAATATTACTAAGAGCAATGTCAGAGAGTTTACTGACTATGTTTTCTTCAAGGAGTTTTATGGTTGCAAGTCTTACATTTAAGTCTTTAGTCTATTTTGAGTTTATTCTTGTATATGGTGTAATAAAATGGTCTAGTTTCAAATTTTTGCATGTATCTATTCAACTTTCTCAACACTATTTATTAAATAGACTGTCTTTATCTCATTGTGCATTCTTACCTCCTTTGTCATAGATTAGTTGACCATATAGACATGGGTTTATTTCTGGGCTCTCTATTGTGTTCCATTGATCTGTGTCCCTTTTTATGCTAGTACCATGCTGTTTTGATTACTATAGCCTTGTAGTATAGTTTGCTATCAGGTAGCATGATACCTCCAACTTTGTTCTTCTTTCTCAAGATTGCTTTGGTTATTTGGGGTCTTTTGTGGTTCCATATAAATTTTAGGATTATTTGTTCTAGTTCAGTGAAATATACCATTGGTATTTTTATAGGCATTTCATTGAATATATAGATTGCTTTGGGTATCATGGACATTTTAACAATGTTAATTCTTTTTATCCATGACTATGGTATATGTTTCCATTTATTTGGATCTTCAGGGTTTTTTTCCTTCAGTTTCTTGTAGTTTTCCGAGTACAGGTCTTTCACCTCCTTTGTTACATATATTATTAGTTTTGGGGTTTTTTTGATGCAGCTGTAAATGAGATTGTTTTCTTAATTTCTCTTTCTGAAAGTTCATTATTGGTGCATAAAAATACACCCATTTCTGAATATTAATTTTGTATCTGCTACTTCAATGAATTCATTTATCAGTTCTAATAGTATTTTGGTGGAATCTTTAGGGGTCTCTACATAGAATATTTGTCATCTGCAAATAATGACAGTTTTCTTTCCTATTTGGGTGCCTTTTATTTCTTTTCTTCCTTCCCCCCCCCACCCCGATTGCTGTGGCTAGGACTTTCTGTTGAGTGAAAGTGGACATCCTTGTTTTGTTCCTGATCTTAAGGAAAATGCTTTTAGCTTTTCCCCATTGAGTATGTTAGCTGTGGGTTCATCATATATAGACTTTATTATGTTGAGGTATGACCCCTCTATTCCCACTTTGCTGAGAGTTTTTATCATAAATCATTGCTGGGTTTTGTCAAATGCTTTTTCTGCATCTATTGATATAATCATATGATCTTTTTTATTCATTTTGTTTATGTGATATGTCAACTTAATTAATTTGCAGATATTGACCCAACTTTGCATCCTGAGAATAAATCCCACTCGATCGTGGTGTATGATCATTTTAATGTTTTGTTGAATTTGGTTTGATAATATTTTGTTGAGGATTTTTTTTATTGACTTTAAAGGCAAGGGGAGAGACAGAGAGAAACATGGATTTTTTGTCCCACTTATTTATGCATTCATTGGTTGATTCTTGTATGTGCCCTGACTGGAGATTGAACCCACAACCTTGACGTATCAGGGTGACACTCTAACCAACTGAGCTACCCGGCCAAGGCTGAGGATTTTTGCATCTATGTTCATCAGAGATATTGGCCTAAATTTTTCTTTTTCTTTTTTTGGTAATGTCTTTGTCTAGTTTTGGAATCAGGGTAATTCTGGCCTCATAAAAAGAGCTTGGGAGACTTCCCTCCTCTTCAATTTTTTTAAACTTATCTTTATTGTTGAATTTATTACATATATCCCCCCTTTTTTCCTCCATTGACCCCCTCCTCCCCAATCCCACCCCCCTCCTGCCTTCCCCACACTATTGTTTGTGTCCATTGGTTATGCATATATGCATAGAAGTTCTTTGGTTTATCTCTTCCTGCCCTCCCTCCCCCCTTCCCTTTGAGGTTCATCAGTCTAACAACCAATTTATACTTCTTAATTCCTTCAGCTTCTTCACCCATCCCCCCAGAACCCTCCCATTTGGCAAGCAACAAAAAGTTCTCTGTATCTATGAGTCTGTTTCTGTTCTGCTTGCTCATTTTGTTTGTAGATTCAATTGTTGGCAGATATGTATTTATTGCCATTTTATTGTTCATATTTTTCCTCTTCAATTTTTTGGAACAAGTAATATTTAACTTTATTGAGTTCTACGGCCCAAATATATTGTAATCTATGTCTTTCCTGGAAGATAGACAACCCTATCTGCTAATGGGTCAGTTATTCTTGCCCAAAATCAGAAAAATGTTTGGAGTTCTAAACATAATTTAGCTGGTTTACCCTTATTGCTTCACGTAAACCAAAAAATAACCATGCCCAAATAATATCTAATTCTATTGTCTAATTCAAAGCTAAGTTCCTAACCCTGAATATGTGAGCATTTCCATTTAATGGGTTTGTTTTGTTTACCTTTGTTCTATGACATCTTAAAAGGCTACATATTGAGCCCTGGCCAGTATAGCTCAGTTGGTTGGGCATTGTCCCATGTACCAAAAGGTTGCTGGTTCAATTCCTAAAAGTTCAGGGCACATGCCCAGGTTATGGGCTTGATCCCCAGTAGGGGGCATGCAGGAGACAGCCGCTTGATGTTTCACTATCACATCAATGTTTCTCTCTCTCCCTCTCCTTCCTCTCTTCTCTAAAAAAAAAAAAATCAATAAAAATATATTTTTTAAAGCTTTAAAAGTATACTGGTATTTTTATTTCTGTTAGAGTCTTTCATGATTTTCTGCATTATTTCATGGAATATTACTTATATTCAGTTGAAAAGTCAGATTCCCACATATGATCCATAATACACACAGTTTCTCAATTAATCCTGAATCTGACTTGGCCTGCTACCACAAGAATGATCAGACTCATTGCCCCAGAGGTAGGTTCAGTTGTAGTGTAATCCTATAAAATCAGGCCCAGGGATGTCTCCAGGCTTTTGCAGCCTGTCAAGATCTTAGCTGTGAGCAAGAGGTTGTAGCAACTTCAGGGCCAAATACTATTTTATTTCATTCTCCTACGGGTTCAACCACAACCAGATATACTAAGAATATCCCTAGAGTGGGTCTTACCTACCTCCAGAAACACTTTCTGTTGGGTTCCCCAAGAGCTTGCCTGGTAGTGCCATGCAATAACCATTGTGGGGTGACTCAATCTGCTCTAGATTGGATTAAGCTACATTTATTGTTTTATTTAAATACAATATGAAGAATTTTTATTATACTCACTCTTGATTTTGTCTCTTAAATTAATCGTTTTATAGAAATCATCTTTTGCAGAAAATATTTTCTGTAATCAAAATTGAGCACTGCCCTGGTCCATGTGGCATCATCCCATGCACCAAAAGGCTGCTGGTTCAATTCCCAGTCAGAGCACATGCCCAGGTTGCAGGCTCAATCCCCAATAGGGGACTTGCAGGAGGCAGCCAATCGCCGTCTCACTCTCACATTGATGTTTCTCTCTCTCCCTCTCCCTTCCTCTCTTCCTAAAAATCAATTTAAAAATCTTAAAAATAAGAAGTTGACACTATGTCAAGTTGGCTGACCATTTATCTTTTGATAAGACCTGAGCTTATGAAATTGGCTTTAAACTGCTTTCTCTTTGCTGATTATAATAAAGCAGAGTTATATTCTTTGTAGCTGAACTCATAATATGATTTTCTAACACTCTGCTGGGTGGTAGGTAAAGAGTTAGCGCCTTGATTTCTGTGCCTCTAAATGGATGTAATTCCTATTATTCAATTACATTTCCTGGTGTCAAATTTTCTTCAAGCTATTTCCATTATGATGTCATCCATACTTAGCTTACTCCCAATCCTCACCATATTTTCTCCACCCTCTACTTACTTTCAGGTGTTCTTACCAGCACTCCCAAATTCCTCAACAATTTCTCTTTCTGTCACATCCTTCCAGTTCCAAATAAAATCCATTATTGCCTTTCTCATAACTAGAGAAAGGCATATATGTATATGTATATACACACAACTGAGCGGTTCACAGATTTATTCCATCAACTCTTAACTATTTCCGGATAAATTCTTTGTCTTCCTGAAGTATGCTCGCCAGCCACTTACAATACAGTTAACTTTCTCAATATCAAATGACTCAACTGAACCTACTTTTTTTTTCTTTATTGATTTTAGAGAGAGAGGAAGGGAAAGGAGAGAGAGATAGAAACATTGATGAGAGAGAACATCAATTGGCTGCCTCCTGCATGCCCCCCACTGGGGACTTGGCCCACAACCTGGGCATGTGCCCTGACCAGGAACTGAACCAGCAACCTCTTGGTGGATGGGTTGATGCTCAACCACTGAGCCACACCGACCAGGCTGAACCTACTTTTTTGAAAGATACCAAGGCCCTTTAATCATTAGGTCTAATAACTTCTTTGACATTTTTACAGTATTTGACACTGTTCAATAGTCTCTTCTCTTTTTTTTAATAGTTTATTTTTTAAAATTTGTGTACATGTAAAAATTGTAAATGGTACAAAAAGGTATGCGGTGAAAATTAAACGTCTCTCCCTATCTGATCTCCAGCTCTCAGGTTCCCTCCCCAGAGGCAAATACAATTGTCAGCTTCTTGTGTATCAATCCAAAGAGTATATCTATTTTATTTGATATACAAATGTTAGGATACTACATATGCTATTTTGTCCTTTTTCTTTTTTATATAAATTTTTCAGTGTCAGGCTGTTAGAGGTGAGGGGGTTTGGGGAGCTGGGTGAAAAAAATGAAGGAATTAAGAAAAAAAAAACCTCATAGACAAGACAATAGTATAGTGATTATCAGAGGGAAAAGGTGGTGGGGGGAGGCAGAAGAGGGTAAAGGGGGGGATAAATGGTGATAGAAGGAGACTTGACTTGGGGTGGTGAACACACAATACAATATACAGATGATGTATTATAGAATTGTACACCTGAAACCTATATAATTTTATTAACCAATGTCACCCCAATAAATTAAATTAAAAATGAAAAAAGTTTTCAAATGTTGTTACATGCAGATTGAGCTCATCCTTTTTAACAACTACATAGACATCTAATGCGTGGATGGTCCAGTAATAATGTATTTACCCAGTTCTTTGTTGATGCAGCCCTTCCTTTAGGAAAGTGTCCCTACCACCACATAGTGGACTTTGTGTCATTGTACACTGCTAGTTATTCTCTTGCCTCCCCACTTTCTCCTTTCTAAGCTCTTTCAGTGGTTTCCTATCAACCTTGTATTTCCTAGAACTGAAATTCTTGCTTTTCCCCTTGGGTACCTTATTAGTGAACCTACCATTTGCCATACCTTCCATTATCTTCTTTGGATGATCCGTACCTCCAGTACTGGTGTCTCTCTCCTATTATCCCCAGATTCTCATTTGTGGATATTTGACTGCTTCACATATATAAGGCTCACATAATTTTTTAAATTTAATCTCTTGACCCCAAAATTTACATTATTGCTTATCTTTATAGCATTACCCAATCTCAGTATGTTGAAGTCTTCTCTAATTTCACCTTATCTCTGATCTCTACAAACAATTAGTCACCAATGCCTGCCAAGTTGACTCAACACACCAGAGTAGTTTATAACTGAATTTGATCTGTACCTCTAGGAAAAGTGAGCAAAGCAAAAGCCCTAAGTGCCTATAAACAGTACATAATGGTTTAAAAATAAACTTTCTTCACAATAATGTATAACATAAAATCTTTAAAAACACAATTCCATTTTCCCATATTCATTTTTCACAATTTATTTTAGTCATTTTCATAATCCCTATTTCCTGCAGACAAAATTACAGTATTATATATAAAGTTCTAATGCATTTCTTCTTCAGAAGATTAATTTTAATTGATATTCTATAAAAATTAAATTGAACATATTGGAGTTTAGGAACATGTTACATATTCCAGAGAGTAAAATTAATATGACATTTAAAATTCTTGGCTATACTTCACTAGGTCTAATTTATACCAAAGAAATCTATAAGGTAAGCTCCAGGGCAGTACTGCTTATCTTGAGCAAGGGATGACAGATTATAATTGCTTTATTAACTACAACATTCTGATTTCCTATGAAGCTGTAATGGCTTGTTGTGCACTAGAGATTTTGTTACTTAGAATATAATTGATTGTAATATATACTGTTTGCTCTTGAATAACTCCCATTTTCCACCTCAAAGATTTTCATTTCAGCATCAGATAATATGATTACTGCATTCATAAACTTTCTGAAGCATTTTGAAATTTTGTCAGTTGAAAAATAATTCAAAATTGAAATATGATATAAATTAAAAGGGCAAATTGAATTTAATCCCATATGTTTTATTTTAAGGCCATGTATAGTGTATAGAATAGCTCATCCGTGTTGGCTGTTACCCTGTAGTTGGCATTAATCAGAGGTAACAAGGCAAGTACCTGAATACTGGAGGAATTAGCAACCCCATGAACTATTTTGGTTTCTGCTTTCTAATTGTCAGTCTCTGCTATTACTTGACATTATCTGCCTTAATAATCTAGCAAATATCTCTAACATCAAAATTCAAATCTTTATTATTAACTTTAAAATAAATTACCCCTTGAAATGCTTGACAGAGTTTTGCTACAAGTTCTTGCTTCTTTTTGCCCATTTTTACACACTCTTCCCCTCTTACCTAGTTTTCATATTTTTCTCTGTTAACCCGTTATCTCTCCTCCCAATCTGATGTTCAGGTCTTAGGAACAGAGACACTTCCTTCTCAAGTCAAGATAATGCTTCACTTCCTCTATCATAAATTGGTCTTGAAAGAGAAAAAAAAAAAAAAAAAAACTTGTTCTGTTCCTTAGTTGAGCAACTGAGAATTTCCTTTTTACTGGTGGTGTTTGTTTACCTATTCTTTTCAGTTCACACAAATGAGTATTTGCATGGACTCTGCTTTAATAATGCATTTTTGTCAAGACCAGGAGGCCAAAGACTCAACCAAATCTGTGGAGAATCTCCATTTTCATGCATCAGTTTTTATCCAAAACCTAAGCCTACCTCATTATCCTTTCTTTTCTCTGCCTTTCAGACTTTTAAAAGAAGGAAAGGGGGAAGTTGGATCTCTTAGGATCTCTTCTTATCTGTACCTCCCTAAAAGACTGAATTAAATGAAAAGGATATATTAATTAATAGGGTAAAATTGGATTTTGATATCAGATGGATTCCATTCTCCTTAGCTGTTTCTGCATTTGTAGATAATCTGAGCTATAATACAAAGAATGAGCATAGTAAAACTTCAAATCCAAAGGCGATAGTGGGCTTCCCAAATTCATCTTTCTCTCCCAGCCTGATTTCAAATAGTGGCTTTAGAGGTCAAAGGCCCCAAGCAGTTTAAATACTGCTCTACACCCATGCTTTTAATGAAAACTTTAGTTTTTATCACCAAGCAGCGGTTAGAAGTTCATAGGATCCTTCATGAGAGCCAACTGAACAGCTAGCTCTAAGATCCTGGCCCAAAGGTAAAAGGGCCTAGAAAAATTAAACCTACATAATCTTTGTGAGCTCTAATCCCACCAGATTGTGCAATTTGGGTAGATTTCTGAAGGAAGAACTACATACTCCAAAGCCAAGTAGAAGTTTCTACTACCCCAGAGATAGTTCCAGATTTTTAAAAATTGACATTCTCTTTGGAATGCTTCTTCTTAGGTTTTCCCCCTTGAGTCTATTTTTATCACGCCATTGTACTGACTCATGTTTATAAAAGCAACCAGGAACTCATGAGACCTAGGGAGAAGAAACTAAAACTTAAGTCTGAATAACATTATTTCACAAATCAACAGGGAAGTGAAAGTAGCACTGTTGAGCCCTTGAGTCTCCAGATTTCCTCCCTTTGTGGAGAGGCTTCTGGGATAGAAATTTTTCACCACAGTCTCCTACTGGCCACATCAAACCCTCCTTTGGTTCCTGTCCCTATGGAGTAAACCTCAAGTGATGTATATATTGTATTATAGAGCTAGCTGTGTTTAAGCAACTTCTATTTACAGGTACCTTTTGCAACAACACAGAAATTTCTATTCTTTGTAACTCTTTCCCTTGCTCTTTAACTCCTAGAGATGAAAAGAAACATTTTGAGGCTAATGAACAAAAAACTGTTCAAGGTAAGTTTTAAACCTGCAAGTCCCTCCATATTCACATTTAGTATAAATCAATTCATTGGTTTTGAAGTTTAGAGAAGAAAGAAGTCTTTTCTATCAACACCCTTGGAGGAATTACTATGATGTATATAATGATGCAAACTTTCTTTTGGGAGCTCATTATCAGAAATTCTCATCAAATAAGGAAACTAGATGAGAATCTAATCCATCAGATATGAGTGCTTAATTGCCCAGATATCATGTCAAATCAACTTACAGATCTCTTGGCTTTACTTTGTCTTTTAAGGCAGTGCTTCTCAAACTTTGACATGCCTATGATTCGCCTGGGAATCTTTGTTAAAATCCAATTCAATAGGTCTTAGGTGGGGCCTGACATTCTGGTTTTCCAGCAGTCTCAGGGGATGACAATGCTGCGCACCTGCATAGGACCGCACTTTGAATAGTCCAGTCTTAATGTACCTGTATTTTACATCTTAACATGAGGCTTTATTCATAGCAAAGTACTGTACTATGTGTGCAGTACTGACTAGAATGTTTGATTTATGCCATTTAATTCTCGAAATAAAGTATGGTTTTTTGTTTTGTTTTTTAAATAAGGAAGGTTTGGCTTTCAGCAAAGTTAGTTCTTTTGCCCAAGGTCACACAACTAGTAAGTGCCAGAGATTTGGACCCAGGTTTTTTTAATCTAAAAAGAAAAAGAAAAAAAAAAAAACCTAGAATACTATTCTCTATGTATTCCGTACAAAGTCCTATCCAGAGCAATTTGAGAGAGAGGAGGGGGAAGAGTTTCTACCCTTTGGAAGTCATTAGTAGCATAATGGCAGGAATTAGACATATACAGGGGTAGGCAAAAGTAGGTTTATAGTTGTAATACAAATAAATAATAATATAAAAATAAACTGTGTTTGGCATGCTCACAACTATAAACCTACTTTTGCCCACACCTGTACATAAAAAGATAAATAGCCGTTTTTTTATGTTTGTTTTTGTGTGTTTTTTTCTACAAATATGAAACATTTCACAAATTTTCGTGTTATCCTTGCACAGGGCCATGCTAATCTTCTCTGTGTCATTCCAGTTTTAGTATCTGTGCTGGCAAAGTGAGCACAAATAACAGTTTTTAAGTGTTGTGCAATTGTTACCATTGTAATTAGCTACTTATTAATATTAATAGGAAAGGAGCAAAGGGGAGACCAGACATTATAAACATGGTCACCAGGAAGCCACAGCCTCATGCTCCCCAGGGAACCAGTGGTCCATTCCCTGCAGATCATTGGGGGAAGGGAGTGGGTGAAGGGGAAGCTGGGCACTTGTGCGGTAAGTTGTGGTGACATAAGGAAGGTGATTGGCTAGAGGATGGAGCCAATGCAAGCACGCAAAATCTTAAAAGATTAAAATCCCCAGGCAAAGGAATTTGCTCTCTTGTTTCTCTGGCTTTGCTTCTGCTTCCTTGCACTCGCCCATGCTACCTCCATAGTCATGTAGCCTTAGAAGCCGCATGGACCCCAGCTATGTGGACCCCACACATGTAATGGACTGCAGCCGGGACACAAACTAAGCTACACTGATGCTTGACTGGACTGTGCAAATATGGAACAGAGGCTCTGGGCAACAGCTTTAATCCTAGCTCTGTTGAAGACAGAGCTGGACTTCTTCTATGGCAGGATGAAAGGAGAGGGGGCCTTGGAAACTCAGGGGTTTAGTTCCAGGCAAATAAATATCATTCACTCTCCCTTGTGAGTCTCAGAAAATTCCTTGTCTCGTGACATCACAAGAAGCCCACCTCCACCGGCAACAGGTGGGGACATGGAGGACACCCCACCAATAGCACAAGTATTAAACAGGTATTAAAGAGTTAAATAGTAATAAAACTGGAAAGGAAAAAATAATCAACAACGTATTTCTGTAAAATTACTTTGGATTAACTCATTAATTTCTATTGTGTTAAACTACAGAAATATTTCTAATAGAATTTAAAAGCTAACACTGGCATGGTTAACAGATATAAAGAATATTTTAAGAGTTTAGAAAAGAAAGCTCTTGGTCATGAAGAGGTGGAGAAACTGAAGATACCTTCAAAGAAAAAAGATAGGTGTTGGGTAAAGAATGAAGACAAGGAGTGTAGTTCATTTAGGAAAAGGGTATGAACAAAGGTGTATGAACAATAATTTGTCATGGAGATTGATTGGACCTATTTGACTGGAGCATAAAAGTCTTAATTGGGAGACTGTATCAAGTTATCAATTTCTGCATAATAAACCATACCAAAACTCTGTTGCTTAAAATAACAACCGTTTATTCAGTTAACAATTCTGTAGGAAGATTCTTCTGGTCTTGGCCAGGCTAGACTGGGATTGCTCGTGTCTGTGGTCAGTTGGAGAGTTAGATGGGGGCTGACTGACTGGTCCCCGTGGCCTTGCTAACCTGTCTAGTGGTTGGCTAGGGCAATGAAGATGTATGGGATCTTGTCTTGGTGCCCTTATCACTTGTCATCAACAGGCTAGACAAGTGATAAGGGCACCAAGGGGGAAGGCCCCAGCGAACCAGTGTTCTTCAAACCTCTGCTTGCATCACATTTGCTAACATCTCATTAATCAAAGCAAACCACATGGTCAACCCAAGTTCAAAAGATTCTGCCTCTTGATAGAAGACTAGAATTGTAGGCATTTCAACAACTGCCACTTGTAAATAACAGCGAAGAGGAAGTTGGAACTATTCTGAGAATTGGCGTTGATGGGGAGAGAGGTGCCTCCAACCAAGGTACCTTCAAGGTCTCCACTTGTATGATTATGTAATTCAAAATTTAAATTTGTCATTTAAAAATGTCTATAAACTAGCTTCATGGTTAAAAAATATATACTTACTAGAGAGTATAAAGGGAAAATTCTCCTCCCATAGTCCCCTCATTTCCTCTCCCCAGAGGAAAATACTGTTTTCAGCTATATGGTTTTCTTTTCTGACAGAACTCAGTTTTTCTTATAGGTTTTTACAAATTTTCAGTGTGAGCCTCATTGAACACAGTTACATTAAAGAAATGTCTGTATAGAATGATTAATATTTTGTACAGTTTTAACATTGTGCTCTAGACAAGTGATTACTACTATTATTGAACATGTATTATGAGCCAGGCATTAAGCAATTAGCACATAAAAAGTGCTAAGGCTTGGTCTCTACCTCAACCTCACTCATAGTTGAGTGATTTCTTTATTTCTCTGACCAGAAAAAGAATGACTGTGGCATTGCAGGCAGGAAATTACTATTCAATACTGGCAGAGCCTTCTTCCTGTTTTATCCAAAGATAAAATGTAGGGATTTGAGTGTGTATTCTCTTTGGTCAAGTTTCACTTCTCCACTGTGATTCCCATAAACCACTTTCTGGTCTGCACTCCAAGATAAACCATTTGAACCCCTCCTTGGATCTATTTGCCTTCTTAAAATTCATGAGGAAATGAAATTGTATTTACAAAGCTTTTATCCCAAGTACAAGACAATCAAGAAAAACTGGTTCTTGACAGTCCTCTGACATAGGTTCCTCTGAACACTTGGGCTGAGGAGTCAGCTGCCTATGTGGAATTTACTCGCTCAACCCAAATCTATGAGTTACTTCCCACAAAAATTCGTAAGATTTGAGTGGCCTGGGAGAAAAGTCCCTACCATACAAGAATAGTACCTTGTTGCCCTGGCCAGATAGCTCAGTTGGTTAGAGCATTGTCCCGATACACCAAGGTTGCAGGTTTGATCTCTGGTCAGGGCACATATGAGGATCGACCAATAATAGATAAATAAGTGAGACAACAAATCTCTCTCTCCTCCTCCTCCTCCTCTCTCTAAAATCAATTAAAATTTTTTTTTCTTTATTGATTTTAGAGAGAGAGGAAGGGAGAGAGAGAGAGAAAGATAGAAACAGCGATGAGAGAGAACATCAATTGACCACCTCCTGCATGCCCCCCACTGGGGATTTGGCCTACAACCTGGGCATGTGCCCTGACCGGGAATCGAACCGGCAACCTCTTGGTGCATGGGTCAATGCTCAACCACTGAGCCACACCCGCCGGGCAATTAAAAAAAATTTAAAGAATAATACCTTGTCAAATAATTAACTACTTTGTCTTTATTATTTGGAATTTTAAAGTCATTTCTGAGTGAAAAATCTCACATTAAAAGGTAATTTCAACCCACAAAGTTTGGAGTACACACCTTAAAACTTCCCCTGGAAATTACCTTCCTGCCCCCCACCCCCGCCCCCATGAAGGCAGGGGGCAGGATGAGAGCAGGGAGGAGGGTGTCAATGGAGGAAAAAAGGAGGGACATCTGTAATACTTTTGACAATAAGGATAAATTTTTTAAAAAACTTTTTGCTAAAACATCCCCTAACTTAAAACACTAATGAGAAACCTAAAATTATACATATGGCACACTTGTAATCACTACTTGAATAAGAGAACTATTTAAATACATGAAACAGATACTTTTGCCAATTTGTATACAAAATGTCATATGATCAAAAGATCTTGGTTTATATGTTTCATTTCGTCAAGGAGAGGCAAAAGCGTGTGTGGAAAAATCTTCTTAAGTGTGTGGAAATTTAGGCAGGAAGTTAATTCACATAAATCACTAAGAATAGAGTCCTAAAAGGAGCATTGTTCAGTTTACATTTCAGATTTTCAAGATCAGGATGTGGTGGCCAGGTCTGCAGATGGGAACATAATGTGGTCTATGTCATATTGAGCATATGACAGACACCCGGCGAGGAGCACACCTGTTCCTGGAGAAGACCAGGGCACTGAAACATTCATGAGTATGACAATAGAACCATTTCCTTTACCACCAGAAGCATTAGTCATCTTGGGGAATATTTTCTTTTTCTAAAAATAATGGCAGTGGTATTGTTACTCAGTCCACTAAAATGAGTTTATAGGTTAACTTCCAAGATTTCTCCAGCCAATGGGAGACTCCTCATCTAGAAAGAAATGTTATTGATGTTTACCTATGATTTTCATAAAAATGCAATCAGACTCCCCACTTGGTCCTTCTTTTTTTTTTTTTTAATCCTCACCCAAGGACACTTTTGCATTTATCTTCAGATAGGGCGGGAGAGACAGAGGAAGAGGAAGACAGAGAGAGAGAAACATCGATGTGAGAGAGACACATCGACGTGAGAGAGACACATCAAGTGGCTGCCACCCACACAAGCCCAACCGGGGCTGGGGACAAACAGCAACCGAGGTACACACCCTTAGCAGGAACTGAACCCAGGACTCTCTGGTCCATGGGCCGATGCTCTAACCGCTGAGCCAAACCGGCCAGGGCCCCACTTGGTCCTTCTATACGTGTTCAAGAAACTGCCTCCCTCTGTACCACGGAGTTCCTTTCCTGTCTCCTCCTTCTCCCCTACTGCAGCCCTTACTGTCTGACTGACTCTACTTTCCTGCCACACCTCCATCTTTTCTTAGTCTGCCTTCCAAGTTCTGATTGCCTTTCCCAGGTCAAAACAGGGTGAAGGGTCTCTGCAGGAAGAGAAGGGAATTTGGAGGTAGGAAAAACCTCCCTCAGTGGGCAACAGTATCTGCCAGCAAGCAAGAAGGGAAGAGAAAATCCCATTCTGTATCTAAGGACTCCAAGCATTTTAGCAGCTGTTCCCCCTTCTCTCTCTCCTTCCTCTCCCTGCCCTGAGGTTCAGTCTCTATTTACTATACACAGGAGCCTCCTCAGTGATACACATGGGAAAGGAAGACAACCAACCTGTCCTCTCCACAGGAATCTTCTTTTCCCAGGGCTCATCAACTCCCTCATGCCCAGTTCAGTCCCTAGGCTCCAAACCCAATACAGGTTTCTCCCTCCTAAGGCCTTTCCCCTCCCCATTAGAGTCTCTATTCCCCAATCCTAGAATTCCAGTCCCAGCCCAAATGGACTCCACCTAGAGCTTGGCACTGGAAGGATCTACTATCCCATTTAAAGCTGTCTCAAGGGGTCAGGAACCTCTGAAGACATTTCCCTTAGAAGTATGGCTATACCTAGTGGTTCTCACCTATAGTTCCCTTAACATAGATTCCACCTCCATTCTGCTTAAATTAACTTTTCTGTGCTAGCCTAGGAACCTGATCACATTTCTATCGTCTCATGTGTTATTTCTACTCATTGTGTCTATCTACTCAATGTAGTTTTTGAACACAGAGCCTAAGAACTGTTTTAGGCATTGTACAAAACAAATTGTCTACTTTGATAAAGGAGACCAATCCACTGATCCAACTCAACTTGATGGCTGTTACTGGGGGTAAGTAAAAATCCCCACCCAAGCCCAACAATGACAACACAAAGTATAGCCTGGGCTCCTCAGAAGGTTGACAGAAAACCTCTTCCATTACAAAGCAGGGAGTAGCCATTGATTCTCAAGACTTCC
Source organism: Tadarida brasiliensis (assembly GCA_030848825.1). Classification (NCBI taxonomy): domain Eukaryota; kingdom Metazoa; phylum Chordata; class Mammalia; order Chiroptera; family Molossidae; genus Tadarida; species Tadarida brasiliensis. The sequence continues at coordinate 112,268,177 of CM061280.1, read as the reverse complement.
CACCTCTAGGCAAAGAGCAGAGGATCTCTGAAAAGCAGAAGCTCTAACGCTGTGCTAATAAATGTAATGAACGAAGGTTCTGAAACCCTTGGGAGAGCAAGAAAAGACTCTCAGGGGAGGGGAAGTTAATGCCCTTCTGGCATCTGTCCCAGCCATGGTAAAGAAGTCACTTCAAGCAGAGCCACACAAAGCAGTTCATTCGGGCCTTGAGAGTCCCGTCACATCAGGGCAGTCCTGAGGTGAGAAGGAGAATTGCAAGTGACTGGATAACCAACTAGGACAGCAAAACTATTGAAATCCTGAAGAATCTCTGGTTTTGTTCTACTTTGGAAAGGGGAAGTTTCTGCCTACTGGCAATCCCTAGTTTATGGCTGTGAGGATGTGCCATGAAGCATAAACTAGGGATTGCCACTAGGCAGAAATGTTCCCCTTTCCAAAGTAGAACAAAACCAGAGATTCTTCAAGATTTCAATAGTTCTTTTTTCTCATTCTTCTCCATGACTTTCTATTTCCCTTTCTATCTCTAGTCAATGATGTTGGCCACTCCCATTCTCCCAACCTCCTCTCTTCCCAGCTAAAAGGGAGCAACTCCTTCCCCAGCATTCCTCAGACTCTGGCCAGTTCCCTGCCATGTACTCCATAGTTCTGCTCTTTGCCTAATCCCCATTCTCTGTGCCTCCTGATATTAGCAGTTCTGAGTATTACTCCAAAGGCATTAGCTTCTCTTTAATTGTTTAAATTAGTCATACTTTAAAAAAGATTATCTTTGACTTTAATAGTTCTTATCACCTAGCAAAAGTATAGAAAATTTCAGTGAACTGAAATGTAATAGATTTCCAAGATCTATTATAAGTACAAAAACAAGATATTAAATTATGTTTGTCTCTGGGAGAGTATGGAAGAAGCTGCATACCCTTTGGTAATTTTTGAAACTTTTGTACTGTGTGTATTTATGACCTTTTCTAAAAAAGAGAGCAAATCTTTTTTTTTTTTTTAATCCTCACCCGAGGATATTTTTCCATTTTTGTTCAGATAGAGTGGGAGGAAGAGAGAGAGAGAGAGAAACATCAACGTGAAAGGGACACATCAAGTGGCTGCCTCCCACATGACCCCAACCAGGGCCGGGGACAAATTGCAACCAAGGCACGTGCCTTTGACCATAATCGAACCCGCAACTCATTGTTCTGTGGGCCAACGCTCTAACCGCTGAGCCAAACTGGCCAGGGCAAGAGAGCAAATCTTTAAAAAATAAAATTATAGTGTATGAGAAAAGTTATTTTCCACTCAATTATATTCTAAGCAAAATTATTAAGAAAAAAATATTTATTTACATTAGGGTAGCCACCAAAAATTAACAGTAGTTATCTTTAAAAGATGTTATTTGAAAAAAAATTCCTTCTCCTCTCTTTTGGCTTAGTTGAGGATTTTATGTTTTATAATGAATGTTTTGCTTGTATATTAAAAATAATAAAGTAGAAAACAGAATGAGCATGGGGGCAGAGAGCAAATGGAAAGTCTCTGCACTTTCTGCTTAATTTTGCTGTAAACCTGGGACTCCTCTGAAAAACAAAGTCTTAAAAATGATTGGACTATTGCCATATATAAAAGACAAATTCTAGAAATTCAAGGAACAGGAAAAAAGACAGGGAAAGAGACTATTTACAGAAATGTACCATACACATTTCCTTACATGTCTTCCTAATAGCTGCCCAGTTTAAAGCTAAAGCTGTTTTCTACTATTTATCCACTCAATATACTGAGTGCCTCATTTGTTATTATAAATATACATGCACACAGCACAGCTTTGTATCTATCCAGGCATCCTCAAACCTCTGAGAGATCCAAGACCTGAGAGCCCCATCCTCAGGATAGCCTCAGTTCAGAATCACCTAGGCATTACCTACTGAGTAGCTAGTATACAAATATCTTCAGCACATTGTCCAGACTGGGACAAGTTCCAATTTCAGGAACTACTCCTCCTCCCTTTGAATGCACCTTGATCAAAGTGCCTTGACCAAGAAGTCAAGGATTCCAGCAGGCCCCCTTCTGAGTCTTCTAAAATAATTTGTTACTCCCAGAACTAGCTCAACACTTGCTTTTCTACATGCCCTCAGCTGTGGCATTACCATTTACCTCCCACATGCTGTCTTGTCCTCTACATCATTCCTTCTTTATTTATTCAGTCATTTCATCATTCATTCACATCGTAAGTTTTGTTTTTTTGTGTGTGTTTTTTTTACTTTACCCTCTGTGCCAGAGGCTGGGAGATAGCTCCTACCATCAAGCAACTGTCTGTGTTTGACTTGCTGGTTAGTGACTGCCAAGGTTGAGTCATAGTTTCAAGTCAGAATATCATAAACAATTTAGTAGGGCCCTGGCCGGTTTAGCTCAGCGATTAGAGCATCGGCCCTTGGACCAATGAATCATGGGTTTGATTCTGGTCAGGGGCACGGACCTCAGTTTCAGTTTGTCCCCGGCCCTGGTAGGGGTTGTGCAGGATGCAACCAATCAACGTGTCTCTCTCACATCGATATTTCTCTCTCTCTCTCTCCCTCCCACTCTATCTGAAGATAAATAGGGGGAAAAATGTCCTTGGATGAGGATTTTTTTTTAATGATAATAATAATTTAGTAGGGAACTTATTTAAAAGGTGCTACTGGTATAATTAGTTATGATGAAAATTTGACAGGTGACTAAACATTGGAGCTGAGTCAAGAAGAATGAAGAAGCTATCTCTAAGTAGAAATTGGTGAAAGAATATTCCAAAGAGAGAGACCAACATGGGTAAAGTTAAAAAGATGTGGAAGCTGATGCACACTGAGGGAATAGTCAATAATTCACTGTAGTTAGAGCACAGAGACCTGAGGCCAGGGTAAGGTGGGGGGAGTGAATGTAAAAGGGACAGAAGGAGAAGAGCCAGGGAAGAGGGGCAGGGGGCCCCACTGGGAAGGACCTAGCATGCCTTGTGGAGCTGTGACCCCAGCCTCACCTGAGCTGGGATTCAGGCTGACCTGACATACTGGTGAGTAAGGTCAAGAGGATGCTCTTTGTACAAGAATACTTTTGGTCAATGGAAAGGACAGCCTGATGTCTGTCCCACATATGAGTTTCCTGCCCCTGCCCTCCTGACTTACCACTGAGAATATGGCCTGTAGACAGAAGCTGAACAATTGGTTTTAAAAGGAAATGTTGGCCATGGCCAGGTGTGGCTCAGTTCATTGGAGCGTTGTCCCATACATCGAAAGGTCATAGGTTTGATAACCGCTCAGGGCACATCCCAGGTTGCAGGTTTGGTCCCTGTAAGGGTGCATATGGGAGGCAACCAATCGATGTTTCTATCTCTCTCTCCCTTATTCTGTCTCTAAAATCAATTTTTTAAAAAAGAAATGTTGGCACAGGGACACAGGCAGGCCTGGGTCAATGCCCAGGAGATAAAATACAGTGATGAATGGGTAAGGGTGGACATTCTCCCCACTTCTGCATGTAAAAAGCACCTCGCTTTGGTGTATCAAGGACTCCAGAGAACGAGAAGGGGTACTGATATCTTGAGGGTTTGCAGCATTAAGAACCTACGAAGAGAGTTCCCTTGATACAAACAGCAGTGTTCTCATGGAGTGGGGATATCAGCATCTGTGTTAGGGTGCAGATACCAACCTCCAGTGGCTTTTGTGAGAAACAGATATCCACAAGAGTACTGAAGAGGAAGAACTTGAGATGACAAGTGATGAGCTTATTTGAGACCCCAACCAAGACTCAAAAAATGAATAACTGGATGTACATTTAAGATTATGGAAGGATGCTAGAGGCCTTTGCTATGCAGAAAAGGGCAGAGCCAATACAATTTGAGTTAATGAAGTAAGGCCTAGTAGAGCAGATACAAAAGCCATCTCAGCTGAGAGGCCACTCGAACAACAGCCTGACCACTATCAGTAAGTGAAGATATCCTAGACCACTCAGCTTCCAGCAGGTCCTGGCCAGAGAAAGAACAACTGCCCAACAAGCATATAGAATCACGAGAACTCATAAATAATAAATGTTTGTTGTTTTAAACAACTAAGTGTTTAAATGGTTTGTTACATAATCAAAACTAATTGATAAAGCCCCAAGATGAGAATTGATGGAAAAAGCTACTTAAGTAGGGTCAACAGCTTGGTCCAGGTCTCTAAATGCATGACAAGAATATGTTAGAAGGGTGTGGAGGGTTTGTATTGTGTCAACTCAGGTTAAGCTGAAACTACATTTCCCAGAACTTCCTTCCCTGCATATTGCCCGTTTAGTTGGAATCATGGGACATGCTGCACATCATTCAGAAGATGGAAGCCGAATAACAGTCATTTTCTCTTTAATTCAAAAAGTTGGAGGGGTATGAGGTATTGTTGCAGCTCATGCATGTGTGACCTGTCTGCTGGGTCTGCTGGTTGGCATATGGCAGCAGCAGGGCTGACAGCTCTTCCAGGTTTCATTACATTCTCCTCCAGCTCCTCTGACTCCCAGGCCAAGTGTGTCTGTGCAAAAGGGACACCCCCTGCCCGGCCGGTGTGGCTCAGTGGTTGAGCGTTCACCCATGCACCAAGAGGTCGCCGGTTCAATTCCCGGTCAGGGCACATGCCCAGGTTGTGGGCCTGATCCCCGGTGGGGGGCATTGCAGGAGGCAGCTGATCGATGTTCTCTCTCATCGATGTTTCTATTTCTCCCTCCTTCTCCCTCTCTCTCTCTAACATCAATAAAAAGAAAAAATAAGTTTAAAAAAAAAAAGGGACACCCCCATCATCAAAGTTAGAAGCTTAAAGGTTGTGTGAAACTGACAAGAATTCTAGTCCACCTTCCTGGGTTCCAGGTCAGCCTCACAGTTTCCGGCTTATTCTTGTTTCTCCCACTTCAAGTTTGTTTTCTTCCCAACTGCCTGCCTGGAACCTTCAGGCTCCAGCATCAACAGCCTCAGAAACAATCACCTTATCTGTAAAAAAGAAGGAAATCTTACCTTTTGCGACAGCATGGACGGACCTGGAGAGTATTATGCAAAGTGAAATAAGCCAGTCAGAGAAAGACAAGTACCATTTGATCTCACTTATTTATGGAATATAATGAACAAAATAATTTAGCAGACAAAATAGAAACAGAAGTATAGATACATAGAACGGATTGACAGCTTTCGGGGCAAGGAGGTGGAAGAGGGCAAAGGGGGTATAAATGGGGATGGAATGGGGGTATAAATGACTTTGGGAGACAGGCGCATGATGCAACATGCAGACTTTGCTTTGTTGAGTTGTATAGTTGGAACCTATATGGTTTGATTAACCAATGTCACCCCAATAAACTCAATTAAAAAATAAGTAAATAATAAAAATAAAAAACAAACTATCACCTTATGTAGATTTTTTAACTAGCTCCTAAAATTGGATAAGGTCAAATCCCTGTAATAAATATAGAATATTTATAATATAATGTATAATATCCAGACTATATATAATATATAAATTATATATAATATTCAAATTATATTCAAGTCTTTCATCCATTTTGAGTTAATTTTTGTCTATGGTGTAAGACAATGGTCTAGTTTCATTCTTTTGCATGTGGCTCTCCATTTTACCCAACAACCTTTATTGAAGAGACTTTCCTTTCTCCACTGTATGTTTTTGGCTCCTTTGTCAAAAATTAGTTGCCCACAGACTTTGGGTGCTGAACACACAGTGTGGTATGCAGATGATACATTGTGGAGTTATACACTTGAAACCTATGTGATTTTGTTGACCACTGTTACCCCAATAAATTCAATAAAAATTTTAAATGATATTCCATGTACAGGTCAGTGGGGGGGGATTAGTAGCCCACATATGTGTGGGTTTATTTCTGGGCTCTCTACTCTGTTCTATTTATGTATGTGTCTATTTTTATGCCAATATCATACTGTTTTGATTATTGTAGCTTTGAAGTATAGTATAAAGGCAGGCAGTGTGATGCCTCTGGCTTTGTTCTTTTTATTCAGAATTGCTTTGCTATTCAGGTTCTGTTATGGTTCCATACAAATTTGAGGATCTTTTGTTCTATTTCTGTGAAAATGCCATTAGGGTTTTGATGAGGATTGCATTAAATCTGTATATTGCTTTAGGTAATATGGCCATTCTACCGGTGATAATTTTCCCAATCTATGAACACAAAATATCTTTACGGTTCTTTGTGTCTTCAGTTACTTTCAACAATATCCTGTAGTTTTCACTATATAGATCCTTCACCTCCTTTGTTAAGTGTATTCCTAGGTATTGTATTCTTTTTGTTGCAATTGTAAATGAGATTGTCTTAATTTCTCTCTCTGGCAGTTTGTTGTTAGTGTACAAGAATGCAACTGATTTTTCCCCCCAAATGTTAATATTTTGTCATATTTGCTTTATTATTCTCTCTTTTTTTAATTAATTTATTTTTGTTACAGATGTTTCTCCTTTTTTCCCCATCGACACCCTCTTCCTGATCCTGCCTCCCACCCTCCCACCCCCACAAGCATTGTTGTCTATGTCTCTTGGTTATGCATATATGCATATAAGTTCTTTGGTTTATCTCCCCCCCGGCTTCTGAGGTCTGTCAGTCTGCACCCTACTTCTACGTCTCTGGGTCTATTTTGTACATTAGCTTATTTTGTTCATTATATTCCACAAATAAGTGAGATCATGTGATATTTGTCTTTCTCTGATTGACTTATTTCACTTAGCATAACACTCTCCAGGTCCCTCCATGTCGTCTCAAAGGATAAGAGATCTTTCTTTCTTACAGCTGCTAGTACTCCATTGTGTATATGTACCACAGCTTTTTTATCCATTCATCTATTGATGGACACTTGGGCTGTTTCCAGATCTTAGCAATTGTAAATACTGCTGCTATGAACATAGGGGTACATATTCTTTCTGATTGGTGTTTCAGGCATCTTAGGATATATTCCTAGAAGTGGGATCACTGGGTCAAATGGCAGGTCAATTTTTAATTAGTTGAGGAAACACCATACAGTTTTCCATAGTGGCTGTACCAGTCTGCATTCCCACCAGCAGTGTATTAGAGTCCCCTTTTCTCCACACCCTCACCAGCACTTGTATGATGATTTGTTGATGGCAGCCATTCTGATAGGTGTGAGGTGATACCTCATAGTCATTTTAATTTGCATTTTTCTGATGGTTAGTGATGTTGAGCATTTTTTTCATATGTCTCTTGCCCATTTGTATGTCCTGTTTGGAGAGGTATCCATTTAGGTCCTCTCCCCATTTTTTAATTGCGTCCTTTGTCTTCTTTTTGTTGACTTGTATAAGTACTCTATATTTTTTGGAAATGAGCCCCTTATCTGATGTATCATTGGCAGTTATCCTCTCCCATATAGTGGGTTCCCTTTCCATTTTATGCTTGTTTCTTTTGCTGTGCAGAAGCTTTTTAGTTTGATGTAGTACCGTGTATTATTTTTTTCCTTTGTTTCTCTTGCCCTAAGTGTTGTATCAGTGAAAATTCTGCTGCGTGTTATGTCTGAAATTTGGTTGCCTACATTTTCTTCTAGTATTTTTATGGATTCACGAGTCACATTTAAGTCTTTTATCCTTTTTGAATTTATTCTTGTGTATGGTGTAAGTTGGTGGTCTAGCTTCATTTTTTTGCATGTAGCTGTCCTGTTTTCTCAACACCATTTATTAAAGAGGCTGTCTTTACTCCATTGTATGCTCTTGCCACCTTTGTCAAATATTAATTAAGCATAATGTCTTCGGTCAATTTCTGGGTTCTCTGTTCTGTTCCATTGATCAATATGCCTGTTCTTGTGCCAGTACCAGTCTGTTTTGATTACAGTGGCTTTGTAGTATAACCTGATATCTGGTATTGTGATCCCTCCTAGTTTGTTCTTCTTTTTCAATATTGCTGTGGCTATTTTGGGTCTTTTTTGGTTCCATATAAACTTTTGGAGTATTTGTTCTGGTTCTGTGAAATGTGTCATTGATATTTTAATGGGGATTGCATTTAGTCTATAGATTGCTTTGGGTGGTATGGATATTTTAATGATGTTAATTCTTCCAATCCATAAACAAGGTACATGCTTCCACTTTTTTATATCTTCTTCTATTTCTTTTCTCAATGTCCTATAGTTTTCTGAGAACAGGTCCTTTACTTCTTTGCTTAAGTTTATTCTTAGGTATCCTAGTTTTTTTTTGCTGCAATGGTAAATGGGATCTTTTTTAGTTTCTCTTTCTGTGACTTCATCCTTGGCGTATAAGAAAGCCGTCAATTTCTTAATGTTAATTTTGTATCCTGCTACTTTGTCAAATGCATTTGTTAAATCTAGTAGATTTTTGATGGAGTCTTTAGGGTTGTATATGTACATCTACAAATAATGACAGTTTCACTTCCTCCTTTCCAATCTGGATCCCTTTTATTTTTTCTTCATGTCTAATTGCTGTAGCTAAGACTTCCAGAACTATGTTAAATAGGAGTGGCGAAAGTGGGCATCCCTGTCTTGTTCCTGTTCTTAAAGAAAATGATTTAATTTTTGCCCATTGAGTTTGATGTTGGCTGTAGGTTTTTCATATATGGCCTTTATTATGTCGAGATATGTTCCCTCTATTCCCACATTGCTGAGGATTTTTATCAGAAATGGGTGCTGGATTTTGTCAAATACTTTTTTAGCATCTATTGATATGATCATATGGTTTTTATCTTTCATTTTGTTTATGTGGTGTATCACATTTATTGATTTGCGAATATTGTACCAGCCTTGCATCCCTGGGATGAATCCCACTTGGTCATGGTGAATAATTTTTGTAATGTATTGCTGGGTCTGATTTGCTAAAATTCTGTTAAGGATTTTGGCATCTATGTTCATCAGGGATATTGGCCTATAGTTTTCTTTCTTTGTAGTGTCTCTATCTGGTTTTGGAATTAGAGTTATGCTGGCCTCATAAAACAAGTTTGGAAGTCTTCCTTCTTCTTGAATTTTTTGGAATAGTTTGAGGAGAATGGGTGTTAGTTCTTTGAATGTTTGGTAAAACTCCCTGGGGAAGCCGTCCAGGCCTGGGATTTTGTTTGCTGGGAGTTTCTTGATTACATCTCCAATTTCCTTAGTTGTTATGGGTCTGTTCAAGTTTTCTATCACTTCCCAGTTCAGTTTTGAGAGACTGTGTGATTCTAGAAATTTGTCCATTTCATCTAGATTGTCCAATTTGTTGGTATATAATTGTTCAAAGATTTTTTTGTTGTTGTTTTTTGTTTTTCTTTTAGAGAGAGAGGAAGGGAGAGGGAGAGAGAGAGATAGAAACAGCAATGAGAGAAAACATCGATTGGCCACCTCCTGCATGCCCCCCCCAACCCGGTGATTTGGCCCACAACCTACGCATGTGCCCTGACTGGGAATTGAACTGGAGACCTCTTAGTACATAGGTCGACACTCAACCACTGAGCCACACCAGCTGGGCATCATTTTTTTATTTGACAGTCTAAAGGAGAAGAAGTCAGTGCCCCAGACTAAACAGTCAGGTATCACATGTTTTGAAAACTTTTGCAGCACACCAGTTGAAAATTGCTGCTCTACCACACTGGAAAGTGTGTCCAGAGTAGGAAAGACTGTAGCTGAATATCAGATGAACAGTCAACATAAAATCATTATAAAATTTGCTGAGAGATGTTCAACTTCACTGTAATCAGAGAAATGTAAATTGGAACTAGAAGTGATTTTATTTTTCCCTCACACAAATGGTCAAAGATATCTATTTTAAAATTTAATTATAAAAACCCTCTGACCAAGCAGTTTTATTCTTAGTTATTTATCATAGAGATATCATCACATGTGTGTGAAATGATGTATGCATAAGGATATTTATTGCAGCATTTTTATTATAGCAAGAGATTAGAAATTACCCAGTAAGGAATTAGATAAATAAATAATGAACCATAATGCATCATTTAAAAGAATGAAGCTGGCCCTGGCTGGTTTGGCTCAGCAGTTAGAACATCGGCCTGTGGACCAAAGAGTCGCAGGTTCAATTCCTGTCAAGGGTGCATACCTCAGTTGCAGTTTGTCCCTGGCCCTGGTCAGGGTCGTGTGGGAGGCAGTCACTTGATGTGTCCCTCTCAAGTGGATATTTCTCTCTATCTTCCTCTCTCTCCCTGTCTCTCCCTCTCCCTCCCTCCCACTCTATCTGAAGATAAAGGGGAAAATGTCCTCGGGTGAGGATTAAAAAATAAAAATAAAAATAAAAATAAAAGAATGAAGCTGGCCTGGCTGGTGTGGCTCAGTGGATTGAGCTTCGTCCCATGGACTGAGAGGTCCCAATTTGATTCCCGGTCAGGACACATGCCCAGGTTCTGGGCTCGATCCCCACTAGGGGGTGTGCAGGAGGCGGCCAATTGATGTTTCTTTCTCACATCTGTGTTTCTATCTCTCTCCCTTCCTCTCTCTCTACAATCAATAGAATGAATCTGCAGTATGTGTAGTGATATAAAACAATCTTAAAGATATACTGTTAAGTAAAAACAAAAGGACTTGCGTAATGTATGCAATCTCTGTCTCTCTCTCTCTCTTAAATGCTAGGACATCTCTGGAAGAATTCACATGAAACTTATAATTTTGGTAACTTTTTACCCTTTTGTAGCATATGTCTATATTACCTATCCCCCCCCAAAAAAACTTAATTTTAAAATTGTTGCAGACGTGTTCCAAATACTACTTTTCAGGAGATGGTCCTTGACCTCTTTCCCGTGGTATGAATGGTCTGAAAAACAAGAGTGATAATTATATCTAAGATTAAACAAGCTAAAAATCAGATTTCCCCTGCAAAAGAGATTCTGCTTAAGAGCTATTACAGTAATTAGGAACATGTATAGGCAAGAAAATACACACAGATAGACCCAGGAGGAATGCTAAAGAATGAGATACCCAGAGAATAAGAGATTTAGTGTGATGAGTGCATAATCAGTTTTAGGGATGGCATAGTGAGGAAGACTATTCCACTCAGTGTTGAGTGAGGAATGAGGAAGACATTTATGTGGCAGAAACCAATGGAGCTAACAGAACAACAGATGGAGATGATGTGTGTTAGGAAGGATTGGAAACTAGATAGATAAGTGTATTCAAAGCCCTATAACAAAGGGAGTTTGAAGATGCCACAAAGCCAATAAGGCAATACTCCAAATATTGATAATTATGTATGTGGAATATGTCATATAAGAGAATTGTTTTTTGTTTGTTTTTTAAGTAGTGTCTTCATAACAAAGAGAAGTGATAGAAATAGTCCTAGAGCACAGATTGCTGTTTGGGTCAAGGTCAAGATATATTCCACTAGCTAGTGAATTTGTGAAGCTAAGATCCAGCTACATAGGCAGAGGCGGAGAAGGCATGCCTCTTGGTATACAACTTTGACAGGATCTCCAAAACCCCCTTAAGATCCAGATGGTGGGCATCTGAGCATGAGCATCTAGTATACCAATTTCCCATTCCACTCAACCCAATAATCAGAGAAAATACCCCAGTCGTGAATGGACTTTTACAAACATATATTTCAAATGGAGTAATCTCTCTTTCAAACTTCAAAGTCTGTTCTTTTTAGCTGTTTAATAAGTTGTTTTACCTGACAGTTAATAATTAGCTTGTTTTAAATATAAAAAATAATGGCTTCTCTTAAGTACTTTACTAAGTACTTTACAATTTTAAAAAGTATCTTCATAAATGTCTTTATTTGTTTTCCAAACAGACACAACTGTTTTCAAAACAGTTATGTAATAAATGTTGAATGTGATTACCTAATTATTACCTACTTGTGCCTAATTTTGGAGGTATAAAATGGCTTGCTCAAAAGTCACACTGTTGTCCGGCCAGTGTGGCTCAGTGGTTGAGCGTTGACCCATGCACCAAGAGGTCGCTGGTTCGATTCCCAATCAGGATACTTGCCCAGGTTGTGGGCCCAATCCCCAGTGGGGGGCATGCAGGAGGCGGCCAATCAATGTTCTCTCTCATCGATGTTTCTATCTCTCCCTTTCCCTTCCTCTCTTTCTAAAATCAATAAAGAAAAAAAAAATTTCTTAATCAAGGAGCACCAATCAAAGCACAGTTTACGCCATGGATTTTTTTTTTTAATTCCTAATATCCTCAGTGTGGAGGCAAGCAGTGACCACATAAAGTAGACATTCCATATATGGCTGGGTGTACTACACTGTTGAAGGGGGGTCATTCATATTCTACTCTATTCCATAGATCTTTCTGGACTTTTCATATGCTCAATGTGAAGGTAAAAGATGGCCACATAAAAGAAGACTTATTTCGCCCTGGCCGGTTTGGCTCAGCGGTTGGAGCGTCGGCCTGCGGTCCAGAGAGACCCGGGTTCAGTTCCCGCTAGGGGCACGTACCTTGGTTGCAATTCGTCCCCGGCCCTGGTTGGTTGTGCGGGAGGCAGCCACTCAATGTGTCCCTTTCACGTCGATGTTTCTCTCTCTCTCTCTCTCTCTCTCTCTCTCTCTTTTCCTCTCTTTCCCTCCCACTCTATCGGAACAAAAAATGGAAAAATGTCCGAGGATAAAAAAAAAAAAAAGACTTATTTCATGTTTGGTTGTGAGCCCTGCACACTCAGAGGATGCCCTTCACCTTCACATCCCACTCAATGACAGGTTTCTTTCGGCACTCTTAGTATGGTCAAAATGGAGGTAAGTGCTGATAGATTCACTGCACAACTCAACTGGTGTCATTTACATTGCAGTATATATCATGTAACTTTCTGGCATCCCCATATGGTCAACGTGGAGATAGTGGTGATCTCATAAAAATAAATGTGGGTACACTCCATAACTTAAGGGATTCTATTCAATTAGTCTATTCCATGAATCTTTCTGGATTTCTCATATATTCAATGTGGAAGTAAATGTTGGCCCAATGAAATTAGATTGTGCTACATACTTTTGGCGTGCTGCAAAACATAAGTGGTTCCAATCATATCCTAGTCTATGCCATAGATCTTTCTAATCTCCTCATATGTTCAACATGAAGGTAAAGGATGACCACATTAAAGGAGACTATTGCATGTCCCTTTGAGTGTGCTGCATAACTCAAGGTGTGCCAATGATATTCTAGCATATGCTATGCATCTTGGTGTATTCCTCACATGCTCAATGTTCAAGCTCTTGTTGTCACATAAAAATAGGCTTATTTCATGTACATTTTTAGTGCATTGCACAATTTTAGGGGTGCCATTCACATCACCATCTACACCATGGATCTTTTGGTAATTTCATATTGTCAGTGTGGAAGTAAGTGATAGCTACATGAAAATATACTTATTGCACCCACCATTCATTTATTTTCTAGCTGTATTTAAATGTTTACAAATAAAGGTAGTCCTCACACTATTCACATGCTTCAAATGCTCCTAGATGGTTTAAAGAACAAAGACCAAGTAAAGCAGTATGTAGCAAAATAGTAACACTCCAATTCTTCACCAGATTTGCAGAATAAATGTTCTCTATATGAATGTTTTAAAAATAATGCTGTCCCTATGAATTAAAGCTTAAAATCACAGGTGTCACTATATTTGATGGAAATTGTTCTAAACAAATTACTAATTTCACTAGTTTCTTTAACAGTCTTAAATGTAATTTGACTTTTGATGAGTTGGTATCATCATTGTAATCATCTTTCATTACCCTGTACCTTAAAAGGATGCCCTGAGAGGCTACTAATCAAACATCAAATAATGATTTGGAGACTCACTCTTGTCAACTTTCTATAGTTTCTTTTCCTCCTCTCCAACTTGAAATTAGTTCAAGTTGGCACTCTATATGTCATGCCATCTTTTCAACCCTCCCCATCCTTTCTGCTTTAGGCTCTATTCTGTAAACTGACTGGATACCCCCTCAAATGTGCTTCCCCATCCTTGGTTTCTATGAGAAGACCCCTGTCTGTCTACAAAGTTTTCTCCCCTTCACTTCAAGAACCAGGCATATATTTACTACATAGTTTGCCCCAGTTGGATACCAACCTATTTGTCTCTGTCCTGGGTGCTTTGTCTGAAGCCCCTTCACTTGCCAGGTATTTAGGATAATTTCACATTACTGGTGAATCTGGATGTGGTAGATTGTTTTTAAAGATGACCATGAAAACTGAGAGGTCCCGATTTGATTCCCAGTCAGGGCACATGCTCGGGTTGCAGGCTCGATCCCCAGTAGGGGGCGTGCAGGAGGCAGCCGATCAATGTTTCTCTCTCATATACATGTTTCTATCTCTCTTTCCCCTCCTGACTCTCTAAAAAATCAATAAAAACATATTTTTTTAAAAAAAGATGACCATGAAAATTACTCCTACCCCTGGATGTATACCCTTTGCAATATAACTCTTTGCATATTCTTTCAGTGTAACTGTTCCTCCCATCATTAGATGGAGTTTATTTCTCATCCCTTGAATACAGGCTGAACTTGTGATTTGCTTTAACCAATAGAATGTAGCAGAAATTATGTCATGCCAGTCCCAAGTTAGTCCTCAAGAGACTTGAAGCTTCTGTTCTCACCGCTTAGGATACTAAAGCTGACAAGAGGAAACTCAGGCTAACGAACTTCTTTGAGTATGAAGTTCAAGGTAGAGACAAACCCAGCTGACAGCCAGTATCAACTACCAGGCATGTGAGTGAGGCTCTGTAGACCCATCCATCCGTAGTCAACCCAACAGATGACTGTAGCCACAGGCATGACCAGAAGCAAGAACAGCAAAAGAATCATCCAGCTGAACTAAGGCCAAGTTGCTGACAAACCAAATAGTGAACAAATAAAATGACCATTGTTTTAAACCAATATACACTTTGGGGTGGTTTGTTACACAGTAATAGAAAACTTATACACTCAATATGCCAGTTGCATTGTTAATCATGAGGCCTTTACTCAATAATTTCAACAAATATTTTTGAGTATCTATTATTGTCTAGGTCCTGTGCTAAGTATGGGAAATAGAGCTGTAGGTCCCCAGGATCACTGATCTTCTGGAGTCACATGGAAGCCAGACCCTAAACAAGTATGGCAAATGTAAGAAAAGAAGAAATACAGGTGATACAGAAGTGCATAATAAGAGAAAACCTGACTTCATCCCAGTCAGGCAGGGCCTCCCCAGAAATGACTTTTCTACTGTGGCTTAAATGAGAAGCAGTTTGCCAGGCTAAGACTTGGGACTGAAGAAACTGAGCAAAAATAACTAGATGCTCACTGGCTCAGAGTTATAAAATGAAAGTATGGTGTGTTCAAGGAATGAACAAAGCTCATGTTGGATGGGGCATCAAAAGGGAGCAAGGGAGGCTATGGTGTAATACAAGACAATCATCCTCAGTGAACCAAGGTTACCAAACTCCAATAGTCTACTTCGATTTCTTATTTCCTCAGAAATTCCTAATTTTTCCATCTTTTTAAAAGCTCTACACTCCCTTAAAAACATCCCCAGGAGGATTCCAAAATGGCGGCGGAGTGAATGGAAGATACACAGACCATCTCCCAGGACCAAACCGGAATTACAACTAAAATAAAGACAAATCATCGGGAAAAAGCAACAGAAAAGCAGCTTGTGAGGACCATATAACCAGGGACAATGAATCGATCCTGGTAGGATGACGGAGGCGCGAGAGAGGGGCTGGGAGCCCACCTATAGCAGTGGTCTGAGCTGTGAGCAGCACCTTCGGGGTTTAATTCCCAAGCCCAATCCACAGCGCAGAGGGCCAGGACAGAGCGCTAAAATAGTGACAGCCACTCACCTTGGGCTCCGGCAGAGGAAGGGCAGACTGGACTGGAACTGTGTGGGGACACTCGGGATTTGGAGAGCACTCAGATATTGCTGAGTTGCAGCCACGCAGGATGGTGGCCATCTTACTCCTTCCCAGGGCTCTGGGGAGAGGAGGCAGCCCCTCCCTCAGAGATTCAACCCCACCCAGGTGGGCCATTGAAATGCAAATTGAGGCTCATTAACAACCGGCATCTGCCTCACCCTCAGGAAATCCTCTTATGCTGAACACCTGAGGGAGGTTTTCATTCAACTGAGAACCCAAGGCTCTTCAAGTAACCACGATTAATAGCCTCTAGGCAAAAAGCTAGAGGATAATTGAACCGTTCCTGAGCTTGCAAATCTACTCAGGAAAGTAAGACTTGACAGTGGTGTTCAATGTGGGTCCTCCCACGCTCATGCAAACCCAGTAGAGGGAGCCACAAACAGCAGAACACGAACATTCACAGGGAAAATTTGGTGGGCTCCAAAACCCACTGAGATAGCCAAAATGGTGAAACAAAGAAACAAATCCCAAATGAAAGAACAAGAGACCTCTACCGAAGATGAGAAAAATGAAATGCAGTTAAGTTAACAGAGCTAGAATTCAGAGCCATGATCTTGAGGAAGCTCAACAGCATGAGTAAGGACATCAACATCATGAGCAAAGATATAGAAACATTGAAAATAAACCAATTGGAAATGAAGAAGCACCAAGAAGAAAGAAAGAATAACATAGCAGAAATAAAGAACACAATGGAAGGAATAAACAGCAGAGTAGAGGAAGCTAAGGACCGGATAAGTGAATTCGAAGACAGGGTAGAAAAAATCAGCCAATCAGAATACCAAAAGGAAAAAACAATTAAAAAACAGGAAGACAGCTTAAGAGAACTGTGAGACAATTGGAAACATAATAATATTCGCATCATAGGAGTCCCCGAAGAAGAAGAAAATGAGCAAGAGTTAGAGAATACATTTGAAGAAATAGTAATAGTGACAGAAAACTTCCCTAATTTGGTGAAGGAAGAAAGCATTCAAGTTCAAGAAGCACAGAGAGCCCCAAGTAAGAAGAACCCAAACAAGCCCACACCAAGACACATAGTAATTAAAATGCCAAAAATTAAAGACAAAGAGAGAATCCTAAAGGCAGCAAGAGATAAGCAACAGATTACCTACAAAGGAACCCCCATAAAGCTATCATCTGACTTCTCAACAGAAACACTACAGGCCAGAAGGGAATGGCATGAAGTAATCAAGGTCATGAAAACAAGGATCTGAATCCAAGACTACTCTACCCAGCAAGGCTATCATTCAAAATAGAAGGTCAAATAAAGAGCCTCCCAGACAAACAAAAAAGGCTAAGGGAATACATTAGCACCACACCAGCACTGCAAGAAATGTTAAAAGGACTGCTGTAATTAGTAGAAGAAATAGGAAGGAAAATAGAACCACACTACATAAAAATGGCAATAAATAAGTATATATCAATAATAACCTTAAATGTAAATGGATTGAATGCTCCGATAAAATGACATAGTGTAACTGATTGGATAAGAAAGCATGACCCATATATATGTTGTTTACAAGAGACCCACCTCACAACAAAAGACTCACATAGGTTGAAAGTGAAGGGATGAGAAAAAATCTTCCAAGCAAACGGAAAGGAAAAAAAAGCTGGGGTAGCAATACTAATATCTGATAAAATAGATTTCAAAATGAAGACCATAACTAGAGACAAAGACGGTCACTACATAATATTGAAAGGATCTATCCAACAGGAAAATATAACCTTGGTAAACATATATGCACCCAATATAGGAGCACAAAAATATATTAAAAATCTTCTGGAGGACTTCAAAGGAGAAATCGACCACAATACAGTCATAGCACAGGACTTCAACACCCCGCTGACATCACTGGATAGATCCTCTAGACAAAAAATTAACAAGGAAACAGAGACTCTAAATGAAGCACAAGATCAAATAGATTTAATAGATATCTACAGAGAATTACACCCCAAAACTACAGAATTCACATTCTTCTCAAGTGCACATGGGACATTCTCAAAGATAGACCACATGTTAGGACACAAACGAAGTCTCTACAAGTTCAAGAAGATTGAAATCATATCAAGCATCTTTTCAGATCACAATGGCATGAAACTAGAAATCAATTGCAACAAGAACATGCAAAGATATTTGAACACATGGAGGCCAAATAGCATGTTATTAAACATTGAATGGGTTACCGAGATCAAGGAAGAAATTAAAAACTTCCTGGAAACCAATGAAAATGAACACACAACAACACAAAATCTATGGGATGCAGCGAAAGCAGTTCTGAGAGGGAAGTTCATAGCACTACAGGTCTACCTCAACAAACAAGAAAAATTTCTAATAGACTATCTAACCTCACAACTTAAAGAACTAGAAAACAAACAAAAATAAAACCCCAGAACAAGTAGAAGGAAGAAAATAGTAAAGATCAGAGCAGAGATAAATCACATAGACACCAAAAAAACAATTCAAAGGATCAATGAAACAAAGATCTGGTTTTTTGAAAAGATAAACAAGCTTGATGGACCCTTAGCTAGACTCACCAAGAAACAAAGAGAGAGGACCCAAATACACAAAATCAGAAATGAAAGAGGAGAAGTAACAACTGACACCACAGAAATACAAAGGATCGTTAACAAACACTATGAACATTTATATGGCAACAAATTCGACAATCTAAGCAAAATGGACAAATTTCTAGAAACACATAGTCTCCCAAAACTGGACCGGGAAGAGATAGAAAACATGAACAAACCAATAACAACTAAGGAAACTGAAGATGAATCAAGACCCTCCCAGCAAACAAAAGCCCAGGCCCGGACGGCTTCACGGGGGAGTTTTACCAAACATTCAAAGAAGAACTAACACCCATTCTCCTCAAACTATTTCAAAAAATTCAAGAAGAAGGAAGACTTCCAAACTCGTTTTATGAGGCCAACATAATTCTAATTCCAAAACCAGAAAAAGACACTAAAAAGAAAGAAAACTACAGGCCAATATCCCTGATGAACATAGATGACAAAATCCTTAACAAAATACTAGCAAATCGGATCCAGCAATACATCAAAAATATTATTCACCATGACCAAGTGGGATTGATCCCAGGGATGCAAGGCTGGTTCAATATTCGCAAATCAATAAATGTGATACACCACATAAACAAAATGAAAGATAAAAACCACATGATCATATCAATAGACACTGAAAAAGTATTCGACAAAATCCAGCACCCATTTCTGACAAAAACTCTCAGCAATGTGGGAATAGAGGGATCATATCTTGACACAATAAAGGCCATATATAAAAAACCTACAGCCAACATCATACTCAATGGGCAAAAACTAAAAACATTTCCCTTAAGAACAGGAATAATACAGGGATGCCCACTTTCGCCACTCTTATTTAACATAGTACTGGAAGTCTTAGCCACAGCAATCAGACGTGAAGAAAAAATAAAAGGGATCCAAATTGGAAAGAAGGAAGTGAAACTGTCATTATTCACAGATGACATGATATTATACATACAAAACCCTAAAGACTCCATAAAAAATCTACTAGACTTAATAAATGAATTTGGCAAAGTAGCAGGATACAAAATTAACATCAAGAAATCGACGGCATTCTTATACACCAAGGATGAACTCACAGAAAGAGAAACTAAAAAAACAATCCCATTTACCATCGCGGCAAAAAAATTAAGATACCTAGGAATAAACTTAACCAAAGAAGTAAAGGACCTATTTGCAGAAAACTACAGAACATTGAAAAAAGAAATAGAGGAAGATATAAAAAAATGGAAGCACATACCTTGTTCATGGATTGGAAGAATTAACATCATTAAAATATCCATATTACCCAAAGCAATCTATAGATTCATTGCAATCTCCATCAAAATACCAACAACATATTTCACGGAACTAGAATAAATACTTCAAAAGTTCATATGCAACCAAAAAAGACCCCGAATAGCCACAGCAATCTTGAAAAAGAAGGACAAAGTAGGTGGGATCACAGTACCGGACATCAGGTTACACTACAAAGCTGCTGTAATCAAAACAGCCTGGTACTGGCACAAGAACAGGCATATAGACCAGTGGAACAGAACAGAGAAACCGGAAATTGACCCAAGACATTATGCTTAATTAATATTTGACAAAGGTGGCAAGAGCATACTATGGAGTAAAGATAGCCTCTTTAATAAATGGTGTTGGGAAAATTGGACAGCTACATGCAAAAAAAATGAAACTAGACCACCAACTTACACCATACACAAGAATAAACTCAAAATGGATAAAAGACTTAAATGTGACTCGTGAATCCATAAAAATCCTAGAAGAAAATGTAGGCAACAAAATTTCGGACATCATACACAGCAGAATCTTCACTGATACATCACCTAAGGCAACAGAAACAAAGGAAAAAATGAACACATGGGACTACATCAAACTAAAAAGCTTCTGCACAGCAAAAGAAACAACCATCAGAATGGAAAGGGAACCCACTGTATGGGAGAGCATAATTGCCAATGATACATCAGATAAGGGGTTAATTTCCAAAATATATAGAGTGCTCATACAACTCAACAAAAGGAAGACAAAGAACCCAATTAAAAAATGGGCAGAGGACCTAAATAGACACCTCTCCAAACAGGACATACAAATGGCCAAGAGACATATGAAAAAATGTTCAATGTCACTAATCATCAGAGAGATGCAAATTAAAACAATAATGAGGTATCACTTCACACCTGTCAGAATGGCAGCCATCAACGAATCATCAAACAACAAGTGCTGGCGAGGGTGCGGAGAAAAGGGGACCCTAGCACACTGCTGGGGGGAATGCAGACTGGTGCAGCCACTGTGGAAAACACTATGGTGTTGCCTCAAAAAATTAAAAATTGAATTGCCATTTGACCCAGTGATCCCACTTCTAGGAATATTCCCTAAGAAGCCTGAAACACCAATCAGAAAGAAAATATGTACCCCTATGTTCATAACAGCACTATTTACAATAGCTAAGATCTGAAAACAGCCCAAGTGTCCATCAATAGATGATTGGATAAAAAAAGCTGTGGTACATATACACAATGGAATACTATGTAGCTGTAAGAAAGAAAGATCTCTTATCCTTTGAGATGACATGGAAGGACCTGGAAAGTATTATCCTAA
This sequence comes from Tadarida brasiliensis, assembly GCA_030848825.1. NCBI lineage: Eukaryota > Metazoa > Chordata > Mammalia > Chiroptera > Molossidae > Tadarida > Tadarida brasiliensis. Next base: position 112,247,217 of record CM061280.1, on the reverse strand, counting down.
GCAAAACAAGCCAAGCAGAAAAAGACAAATATCACATAATCCCACTTATTTTTGGAATATAATGAACTAAACAAACTGATGAACAAAATAGACCCAGAGTCATAGAAGTAGGGCACAGACTGACAATCCTCAGAAGGGGGACGGGAGGAGGGAAGGAATAAATCACAGAACCTATATGCATGTATGCATAACCGATGGACATAGACAACGAAGCTGGGGACGGGGTGGGAGGGGATAGGAAGGAGGGAGTTAATGGGGGGAAAAAGGAGAAACATCTGTAACAAAAATAAATTAATAAAAAAAAATTTTTTTTTAAATATCTGGAAACAGCCCAAGTGTCCATCAGTAGACGAATGGATAAAAAGGCTGTGATATGTATACACAATGGAGTACTATGCAGCTGTAAGAAAGAAAGATCTCTCATCCTTTGAGACGACATGGAGGGACCTGGAGAGTATTATGATAAGCGAAACAAGCAAAGCAGAGAAAGACAAATATCACATGATCTCACTTATTTCTGGAATATAATGACCATAACAACCTGAGGAACAGGGTAGACCCAGAGATGTGGAAGTAAGCTACAGACTGACAATCCTCAGAAGAGGGGGTGGGGGGAGGAAAGAGATAAACCACAGAACTTTTATGCATGTATGCATAACTGATGGACATGGACAACAAAGCTGGGGACGGGGTGGGGGGGATGTGGAGGAGGGTGTAATGGGGAAAAAAGGAGGTGGCCAATCGGTGGTCTCTCTCATCGATGTTTCTATCTCTCTCCCTCTCCCTTCCTCTGTCTCTAAAAATCAATAAAAAAATTTTTTTAAGGCATTTAGTATTAATTTTTTTTAATTATTCATTTGCATGGCCCTATGAGTTAGATATTAGTCATATCCCATTTTTTAAAATGAAGAAACTGAGGAAAATAATAAAGCCAAGATTTAAATTCAAGTCAATCTAAAACCAGAGCTCAAAGTATGCTATGTGCTTTGAGCTCTTGCCGGTGTGGCTCAGCGGTGGAGCATCAACCCATGCACCAAGAGGTCACTGGTTCGATTCCCGGTCAGGACACATGCCCAGGTTGTGGGCCCAATCCCTGATGGGGGGCATGCAAGAGGCAGCCAATCGATGTTTCTATCTCTCTCTCTCTCTCCCTTCCTCTCTGTAAAATCAATAAAGAAAAAGTATTTTTTAAAATTATGCTATCTTGTTAATACCTTTTTAAACTACATTGTCATCCTACTAATAGTCTTTTGAGCAGAGAAATTTAGCTGCTCCATAAATATCATATGTTGAAAAAATGAAAAGTCCATTGAACAAAATGTGAGTCACAAGAGCTCAGACTGATATAGGCAACTGTCATGCATATAAAGTGCTATATTAATTCATGTGTCCTGGTAGCTGAGATTCCTTCTATTCAAAGAAGATAAAATTTAAGATATTTAAGAAATCATAATCAGGCTCTGGCCAGGTAGCTCAGTTGGTGAGAGCGTCATCTCCATACACCAGGGTTGCGGGTTCAATCTTCAGTCAGGGCACATACAAGAAGCAACCAGTGAATACAGAATACATAAGTAGGTGGAACAACAAGTCTCTCTCTCTCTCTCTCTCTCTCTCTCTCTCTCTCTCTCTCTCCTCTCTCTCTCTGTCTCTCTGTCTCTGTCTGTCTCTCTCTCTCTCTCCCTTCTAAAATCAATTTTTAAAATAGAAATCATAATCATAGCCTACACTTGGATCTGTGTCTAATAAAACAGACAAGTATGACTGAAGCAAAGTAAGTTTGTTCACACATTTCCCCCAGAGGGTGCTCATTTCACATCATTAAAAGTGTGTTACTGCAGAGATGAAAAGAAATGTGTCTAGAGGAAGCCATTGTAGTAGTGTTTTGTTCCTGCTGGATCTGAGCCTTCAAACAGATTCTGAGACAGTATATCAAGACCTTTCTAAAACAACCATTATGTCAATTAACAAATAAACCATTGAAAAGTAAAATGAAACTAAAGATCCCTAGGAAAAGAAAATGAATAGTCTAGAACAATGGCTCCATAGCTAAATTAGGCCAACATAATTTTCTAAGTTCCAGCTTTTAGGCCACTCCAATTTGTCTATCAATGCAGTATTGAATTGCTGACAAATTAGGGAGACATGGTCTTCACCCACAAGCTTCTGTTTGTAAATACCAGATGTTTCTGGAACCACTGCTTTTGCTAGGGACGTTTAATTTTTGCCTTGAAATTTCATAAGAAATAAGGATTGCAATAGTGGAAATATAGTCTCAAAGCTCAAGTAATCTTGAATTTGTAGGACAACTAGTAACAAGTATATTCATCTTAAAAATTGAAGTTTTGTGGATGAGCAATTCTATGAATACTAAATATCTTCTTAACCTATAAGAAGATACCATCCTTGATTGATTTTTTTTTTTTTTTTGGAGGCCCTAGGTTCAATTTAAAGAATTTCAAGCCTGGTCGGTGTGGCTCAGTGGTTGAGCGTCAGCCCATGCACCAAGAGGTCGCTGGTTCGATTCCTGGTCAGGACACATGCCCAGGTTGTGGGCCCGATCCCCAGTGGGGGGCATGCAGGAGGCAGCCAATCGATGTTCTCTCTCATCGATGTTTCTATCTCTCTCTCCATCTCCTTTCCTCTCTCTCTGAAAAAAAATTTTAAGGATTTCAAGCATGAGGTATACCAATTGATATAAAAATTTTTTTCTTATTTTACTTTCACTGCATTTCCCCATTCCTCTGTGTGTGTGTGTGGGGGGGGGTGTATGTATACATACTCACCAATACCTTCTCTTAGAACAGAAACATGGATAACACCAATAAAAGGCAAGTTAGTTCTGCTTTCCTTATAAAGTATGTTTAGTTTGTTGTTCAAATAAAAGATTTAGCAACACTATCTTGTTGAACAGTCCCAGTCATGACTTACTGAATGACAGAGAAGTCATTGTGGTTTCATGCCAGCAGAGCTTGCTGGAAACCCGCTCTAACTTGCTGACAAAAATCAGTCCTGTAGAATTCCTGAGGAGCTGCTCACAGAGAGGTGTCTCATGAGAGGCACTCTGCTATAACACCACTCAAGGTGGGTGCCAGGGGAAGCTTCTGGACAATAGATGCTGCTGGCTTCTGTGCACTGTGGAACCTGGATACTGAAGAAGCTGCACTGGTGCCCAGCAGCCAAAAGGAGCCTGCTGAGCAAGCACATCAGACGATGATGTGAAATCCTTCCCTCCTGCAGTGTCCCTCCGGCACCTTCTACTGACAAAGCTTAACATTGTGCAGCTGGCAAAGCAAGCTTTAAAGGCGCCTGACCCAGCCCAGCTGGTGTGGCTCAGTGGATTGAGCGTCAGTCCCATGGACTGAGAGGTCCCGGTTCGACTCCCAGTCAGGGCACATGCCCGGGTTGCAGACTCGATCCCCGCTGGGGGGCATGCAGGAGGCAGCTGACTGATGTACCTCTCTCACATCAATGTTTCTATCTCTCTCTCCCTTCCTTTCTCTCTAAAAAAAAAAAAAAAATCAATAAAAATAAATAAAGGGTCCTGATCCATTTTCCCATAGTAGGCAAAAAGGGTAAAGAAAGTCAATAAATCAATAACTGGCCCAGGAGAGAGAAAGGAGAGTGGTCAGTGAGCAAGGTACTGAAGGCCTCGGGAATGTCCACATAGGACCTCTCATATGCCCACAAGATTCTGAGGAACAAAGGAGCTGACTGCTGGTTCTCCTCAGCCCTCCACCTATAAGGTTTTGGATCAGCTACTAGCTCTCTGCAGATAAAAACAGTTTAACATTTACTCTGGGTCTATGTGCATTTCCTTCAGGAAACTATGGTGTCTCATGCAGAAAGATGTATCCCCATTCTCCAGGGTCTTCCACTTGCCCTAGCTGTATTTATAAAGTGTTTACTAGGGACCAAGAAGCATTTACCCAAAGATGATGGCTTCAACAGACTAACAATATAGTCCTTTCCCCAGCTTACCCTTCCCCAGCAGGAAACCAAAAAGAAAGGAAAGGGTAATATAAGAAACATTTATTAAATATTCTTTTTTTTTATTTTTTTTCTTTATTGATTTTAGAGAGAGGAAGGGAGAGGGAGAGAGAGATAGGAACATCAATGAGAGAGAACATCGATTGGCTGCCTCCTCCATGCCCCCTACTGGGGATCGGGCCCACAACCTGGGCATGTGTCCTGACCGGGAATCGAACTGGCGACCTCTTGGTGCATGGGTCAACACTCAACCACTGAGCCACACTGGCCAGGCTTATTAAGTATTCTTTACCACATACTATACTAGATACTTTTATATATGCTATATGTACATGTACATACATTTTACAGAAAAGGCATCTGAAAATTAGTGACTTGTCCAAGTGACAGAGCTGTGACTTCAACTCATACCTTCTAACTTGAGTTCCAGAGTTCAGTCCACTAATCCATGTGGAATACCCACCATCACCACCAAATTATCACCAAAACAACTTGTTGATAAGGCAAAGCTGAGTTCATTCTTATCGCAGTAAAAGAGAGTGACCTTGATAAAATCTTGGATGGGGAGGAGAAAGTCAGGGTATGAAATTTTGAAGTCTGGGTTAAGGAAGGCCTTTCAATGAGTAACCTTGGTGAGGATTAGGTAAAGATTGTGATATAATGGTTTAGGATTGTGGGTGAACACAAGAAGGCGAGGAATTTTTTTTTAAAGAACTTTAAAGCTTTTTAAAAAATTTTTTTTTCTTTATTGCTTTGAGAGAGAGAGGAAGGGAGAGGGAGAGAGAGATAGAAACATCAATGAGAGAGAACATTGATTGGCCTCCTGCTGCATGCCCCCCACTGGGGATTTGGCCCATAACCTGGGCATGTGCCATGACCGGGAATCGAACTAGCGACCTCTTGGTGCATGGGTCAACGCTCAACCACGGAGCCACATCAGCTGGGCAAGGTGAGGATTTTTTTTAAGGCAAGGAAGTCAAAGAATCTGGGGATGTAATGTGTCTTTCAGGAAGTTCCCAAAATGAACAGTAAAGTTACCTGCAACTATTATCTTCTTGGGCAAGAGTCTGCTGAGATCATAAGTTACGGTGATGAAGACAGTGGAATATGGAATAATAAAGTGACATTAATGATTGTAGACAGTAAGCTCTGTGGATATAGATGGCTTTTGTTATCATCCATAAGGGTTTTTTTCTTTTCTTTTTTTTCTTCTTGATCAAATTCAAGCATGATATGTGGCAAATTATTAATGGATTGACCATTAACCAATTTTAATATTGAGACCACTCTTAACATGATAAACTCTTACATAGTATGTGTTCTTCACATACTAGCTCATTTAATCATCATAACTATGAGGTAGGGTCTATTTTCATCCACATTTTATAGATGGTGAAGTGATGTACAGAGAGGTTAAGTAACTTACTCCAAGTCACAATGCAATAGGCAACTGAGCTGGGATTTGAATCTAGGCACTCTAATTCCAGAGTCCTTTCTCAAGACCTAATTATTTCACAAATTATTCCATGTTAGGGTTTTACAACTATCATTCCCTCAATTCATGTGCAACTCATACGATTCAGATCAGAGAGGTATTGCAGATCAACCTGTTTCCCAAAATCATTCAGTTAATAAGTTATGGCTTAAAACTAAGTTTTTGGACTTTCTTCCCTGAGTAATTTTTTCTTCATCCCCCACTTGGTCTTCTATAATGATCTATTAATTTCCAAAGAATAATTAACAAATTCATTAAATATTGCCCGACAAAGACAAAAAAAACAACAAAAAATCTAGTTCTTGATTAAGTTAGGGGTCACTGCAAGTTAGAGCATTGACTGAGCTTTGATTCCTGCTATAAAATAGAATAAGGAAACAACACAGACTTTTTATGTTCTGATAGCTCTGAAGTGGCTTTGTTAAATGACTTTCATTAAAAGAGGTGACTAAAAGTAATACCCTTTTATTTAAAGCAAATATTTAACTCTTACAGTAGAAATGTAAACAGAGTAATGATCTGTGATTTCTCAATATGTTCTTCCTTGCTGAAGGACATTTAACTACTTTTGATCTATAGTCAGGATAAACACAGAGCAAACTTTAAATTTCCTGCAATAGCCCTGGCCAGTTTGGCTCAGTGTTTAGAGAGTAGGATCACAGGTTCAATTCCCATTCAAGGGCATGAACCTGGGTTGCAGGTTGGGTCCCCAGCCCCAGTCAGGGTCATGCGGGAGGCGACCAATCGATGTGTCTCTCTCACATCAATGTTTCTCTCTCTGTCTCTGTTTCTCTCTCTATCTCTAAAAAAATAAAATAAAATAAATTTAAATAAATAAATAAATTTCCTACAATAAGGACACCCAGACAGGAAGGACAAGCCATGCCATAAACCTTATTTGGAAGAGAGAAAATAAAGCATGGCACCATGAAATGTCTAACTCTAATGATTTTTTTCCCATTAACTCAGGAAATAGAGATTTATAAAAATCACTAGGGTTAACCTTTTTTGGATTTTAACAGAATAAAAACTCTTCTGTCTTTCAGTTGATGTGCCCTTTTTTCTGGATTCCAATGTTGATGGGTAAGTTGATATACACCCTGCGAGAATGGGAGGGAAAGATAGGTGTACAACTTACAATTGCCAATGAAGATATTACCTTTCTTTGTTGTGCATTGCACAAGCAAATTACGTAACCTTTCCATGATATGTCAGCAGCAGCAGCAGCATAGTACTTGAATAACATGCTAACTACACAAAGGTATTTGGCTTTTTAGTAAATGTAGTTTGAAGTGGGCTTTGGTGGTCCTGTCTTTCCTCCTGGTGAGTAGAGTGGGAGGAGATGGGAGAGAGAAGCAGGGGTGACAGGAATGTTCTGTAGACTTGCTCAGAGAAGGACACTCATGTGTTCCCTATTCATCCCCCCAACCGAGCACACACACCCACATTACATAAGGAGCCCCATGCAGATGAATGGAGCTCTTTATAATGCCTTGAAAATGACACAGCAACTGTGCGTCTCTCAGCTGCTTTTCCCTGTATTTACATGCCCAAAGTCATGCATAATTTCCGCTTCTTATCCCACCCAAACGCCTCTTCATCCCACACTCTCCTGACGTTTCCTTGTGAACCAGCCATTGTGGAGGCTGTCACGTGGTTTCTAACATGTTGCGCCTTTCAATCAGGTTAAAAAGAATATTACACTAGAGGAAGACACCATGTCAAGCAGCAAGTGCATACTTGCTGAGAGCCTGGTATGGGCCCACACCTTGACCCAATACCACGAAGAGCAAATACAGAAAGTATCCTCCCAAACAGGAGACTAACCATGCCCTGTGCCAACAATGACTGCTTCTCCTAATTAGCCCCCTCAGCCTTGAAGTTTTGCCCATGCATCCGAAATGCAACAAATCAGCATTTTGTCTCCACTTTAAAGAGTAAAACTTCTAGAACTGAAAGTTGGAAGACCTCCACTTAAGTTCTGGCTTAGTTCCCTCATAACCCTCATAACCCATACCACCTCTCTAGGTAGGTCACTCTTGTTCATGATTAATCTCCCTTATTTTGATTCGTTTTAGCTGCATTTCAAATGGTGATTTTTTTTCTGACCGGGTTTTCAAAATTGGAGTTCTTATGATCTGGGCTCCAAGGCTAAGGCAACTAGATTCCATTTTATGTAGGCCCCTTGGTTAAGGCGACTAAAAGACTCCATTTTGTCACCAATAGACATTCCTCGATATTCTTCCAACAATAGGTTAATTACCCCTAGACAGAAAGGAATTTTGCCTAAGATTATAGTTGCCCCAGGAGTTGGGAGGCATTTGCAGTTTCCTGAGTATAGGTATTTGCAGGTACTTGTAAGTACTTATGCCATCGGTGAATAATGCTAATTTTGACTTCTGTAGTCTCTGTCACTCCCACTATTGTACTGGTTCCCTGAGGGGAGGGGGCAAAGGGAGGAGGGAGTTTCTGTCTTTAAAATGGGACTAGCAAGGAGAATCGGGGCTGTTGATCTGAGGGGGAACTATGCCCTCCGCAGCCCGCCGGCGAAATAAAGTGCTCCTTTACAATTCGGCCATGTGTCTCTGGTTATCTCACCGTCAGGTTATAACACTTCAACTGAACTAATAATGAAATTAAGAGACAGATTAACAAGAGAAAATATCCAAGTTTGTTATACAAATGCACATTCAAGGATGCCATAAAAATGTGACCAGAGGAGGCACTGGGCACTTGGGTTTCATAGGCCATTATGGACAAAGGGGAAAGTGGGGCAAGAGTCTGGGATTTTTTTTTTAATTTTTTCTTTTATTGATTTTATAGAGAGAGGAAGGGAGAGGGAGAGAGAGAGGGAAACATCGATGAGAGAGAACATCGATTGGCTGCCTCCTGCATGTCAGGCCCACAACCTGGGCATGTGCCCTGACTGGGAATCGAACCGATGACCTCTTGGTGCATGAGTTGATGCTCAACCACTGAGCCACACCAGGCGGACAAGGAGTCTGGGATTTGGAAAGGGGGACTAAAAACACAATTCACAGGTAGCTGAAAAGAGTGGAACACGAGGCAAACAAATTCCTGTTAGGCAACCCAGAAACAATGGGTCACAGGAGGGAATCTAGTTAACAGGCCCCTGCTTGGAGCCTTCCCATCTAACGCTAAAGTGAGTATGCTAAGAGTCCCTTCCTGGAGCTGGCCTTCCCATCTGAATCTTAGGCTGAAAAGGGAGGAGGGCAAAGGTTCTTTCTTAGTCTTTTGTTTCTTAATAACCAGCTTAAAATCAATATCCCAAAAGGCACATTTTGGGTGACAACACTTCGGTCCCTTTCACCATGACATCAGAAGGGAAGATTAAGCTTCAGGGGCGAAATTACCTAATTGTTCATGAAAAGGTGCACTTGAGACCTTAGAAGTGATATACCTAAACAGTATGATTTTGTTTAATTATAGAAGCAATTTTTCTTACTATCCCGCAATTAACTTTTACTCCTGAATTTTGCATGAGGTTTCTATTTCCAGTCAAATTGTAGTCTCCTCTTCTTTTCCTACCTAAACCTGCAGAGTAAATTTTGTGTCTGTGTGTCTGTGTGTGTGTCACACATATCCAGCTCAAATCGGTGTTGCTAACTCAGACCTTTTGTCTATGAAGAGTGGTGACGATAAGTGTATTACAGCAGGGGCTCTGGTGAGTGGTAGAATTTTCTCAGGAAGTGTGCTAAGGGCAGGGTACTGTGGCCGTAGTTTCACAGTGAAGATGTAGTTGTGTTGGTGAATGAAGGACTCCACAAAAATACAAAAGCATTGATGCAGATGAAGGGCCAGCAAATACCTCCTAAAATTAAAGAGAAGGGAGAAAAGATAAAAGACTTAAACAATTGTGTGGACAAAAAGGGGCCACATGCTAACCTGACAAGCTCAGGGAAGGCCTGCATGGTGGCCTTGCAAACTCAAAGACCTAAAGTAACCACAAAGGATGGCCTGAAATGAAAACTTTTTAACTAAAAGCAGTTTGTGGCAGGTAGTCTTGTCCTAGGCTGGTATCTTCCCTGACAAAAGTCAATTTTCACCTTAATTGAGCCTATTGTCTTTTTGCATCTATGATAACATACCTTGGGAATGTGGGGTAACTTCCTTTTATACAGACTTCTCAGAAAGGAGACCACAAATCCCCTCATTGTTATTATTATCATGTTAATTGTCGACTGTTAACTATCCTGTACCACCTATGTAAAAGAAGCATGTTCTATCATTTTACTTTTTATCCAATCCCAGAGATTCCCCCCCTTTGCTTTCTCCCACCTCCCAAATCTATCACCAATGGATTTCATATAACCCACTTAGGTCTTCTCTTTTGATTGTAATGTATAAAATAAGGTGCAAAACTGCCATTCTCTGGAGCATCATCTCAATCCATTGGGGTTTTGCTTCCCAGCAATTGTCAACAGTTTTGGTTCATATAAACACAAAATTTCTCACAGGTTTCTTACATTGATAATTGGGAGTCCTATTTGCTTTCCAGGTTCAACTCAGGTAAGAAACTAGAGAGACAGGTTTTCCTTCAGACTACATTAGACTGAGGCACTGTTAGTGTGAGATTATAAAGCCACGTTCAGCCCTGGCCAGTTTGGCTCAGCAGTAGAGCGTCGGCCCGCGGACCAAAGAGTCACGGGTTCGATTCCGGTCAAGGATACGTACCTCAGTTGCAATTCATCCCCAGCCCTGGTGGGGTTGTGCAGGAGGCAACCAGTCAGTGTGTCTCTCTCACATGGCTGTTTCTCTCCACCCCCCCAACCCCCACCAACTCTGTCTGAAGATAAAAATGGAAAAAGTATCTTCGGGTGAGGATTAATAAATAAATAAATAAATAAATAAATAAAGCCACGTTAAGCCACTCAAGATATACTGCTAGCATTCCAGCCCCTCAGGCTCACGCTGGGAGCATCCCTGTATAGCCTCAGAAGTGGCCAATGTCCTCCTGTCCTGTGGTAGGCGGAATATGGTCCCTCCAAAATGTCCATGTTCTGCCCTGGCAGGTTTGGCTCAGTGGTTAGAGTGTCGGCCTGCGGACGCAAAGGGTCTTGGGTTCAGTTCCCAGTCAAGGGCACGTGCCTGGGTTTCAAGTTCGAGCCCTGGCCCTGGTTGGAGCCATGTGGGAGGCAACCAATTGTGTCTCTCTCACATGGATGTCTCTCTCTCTCTCTCTCTCGCTCTCTCCCCCTCCCTCCCTCCCTCCACTCTATCTGAAAATCAATGGAAAAATATCCTCTGGTGAGGATTTACCAAAAAAAGTCTTCTCCACTTAAAAAAAAAAAAAAGTCCATGTTCTAATTTCTGGAGCTTTTGAATATATGTCCTTAAATGGCAAAGGGGAATTAAAGTTATTGATTAAATTAAGGTTGCTAATCAGTTGACCTTATAATAGGGAAGTTGTCCTAGATTATTTGGTGGACTCAATATAATCACAAGAGTTCTCAAAAATGGAAAAAAGGAGAATATCAGAAGGATGCAAGGTGGGAAAGGCTGGATTGGTCACTGCTGACTTTGAAGATGGCCTGAGTCAAGGGATGCGAGCAGCCTCTAGAAGCAGAAAAAGGCAGAAAAGATTGTCCCTTGGAGCCTCAAGAAGGAGGGCAGACTTAACAGCACCTTGACTTGAGCCCAGTGAGATTCATTTTGGACTTCTGACCTCAGAACTGTAAAATAATAAAGGTGTGTTGCTTTAAGCCACTAAGTTTGTGGTAATTTGTTACACCATATGGCTTTGTGGTGATATTTTTATTTAATTTTTTTACTCTTTTGGATTTTTATTTTAAAAAATAAAGGTTTTCTGGTTTTCCTTAACAACTCTGCCCATCTAAAGTTATAATGTAACAGTTATCCTTCTCTAGGTTTTTTTAGTGAAAAATTTCATTTGCAACTTGCTTTTTAAAATTAAAATATATAAAAAATAATGATAAAAAATTAAATTAAATTATAGTTAATATACAATATTATATTAACTTCAGGTGTACAGCATAGTTACTCAACATTTATATCCCTGACAAAGTGATCACCATGATAAGTCTAGTAACCATCTGTCACCGTACAAAGTTATTAAAATATTATTGACTATATTTCCTATGCTGTATATTATACCGCTGTGACATTGATTTTATAACTGGAAATTTGTACCTCTTATTACTCAGCCATGAATAAATAATAATAAAAAAGAATGAGGCCAGCTGGTGTGGCTCGGTTGGCTGAGCATAGACCCCATGCACCAGGAGGTTGTAGGTTGGACTCCCAGTCAGGGCACGTGCCCAGGTTTCGGGCTCAATCCCCAGTCAGGGGCATGCAGGAGGCAACTGATGGATGTTTCCCTCTCATCAATGTTTCTATCTCTCTCTCCCTCTCCCTTCCTCTCTCTCTAAAATTCAATAAAAACATTTTAAAAATAAAATATAATATCAGTAGTAGATGTAAAGAGGTAGAAAATCTACATTGTACAGACTGGCACAAAATATTAAGTGAAAGCTATCCACTTTCCCTTCCTCCATATCCCTTTCTCCAAAGGCAACTACTATTCCAAATTTATTTTGTTTTCTTCTAGAATTTATTTTACATGTGTGTGTTTGTGTGTGTGTGTCCCATACACACCATGGATCATTCATGATTGGATACCTTGCTCTTTTTCTCTTAATAATTTATTCTACAGACCTTTCTCACTTTGACATACACAATCTCATTTTTAGTGGTTGTAGTGTATTCCATCTGAAGGATATTCCTAATTTATTTAACCAGCTTCCAATTAATCAATGCCTTTGTGATTTCTTTTTTTCCTAAATAATAATGTTGTAATAAACATCCTTTTGAACAGACTTTGAAGAACTTTTGCAAGTATATCTCTAGGGTAAATTCCTAGCAGTGCAATTTCTGGATGAAAAGTGCATTTAAATGATTGGTAACTATTGCCAAATTGCCCTCCAGAAATTACTGTGTCAAGTGACACTCCCTCCAACACAATATGGCAATGCCTATTTCCCCAAACTCTCACCATCACTGGATATCACAATATTTTTTATTTTATTACTAATCTTGTAAGTGATACATAGCATTTTATTATTTTGATTTTCATTTCTTTAATTATGAGCAAGGTTGAGGTAATAATACTTTTAACATTGAGTTACTCTGTCTGATGGACCATATGCTCATTTGGAGATATGGCAAATCTGCTTATAAGAAAAAAAGTAATGCCTGCATATAATCTAAAAATTAATTTGCAGCTGACAAGTTCTGTGACTTTGAGCAGTCCTTTATCTCTCTGGGCCTCAATTCTCAAAGTGAGAATTTTGGGCAAGATAATCTCTAAGAATGTATCTAGTTCCAAATCTACAAGTTGAGTTGATTTTTAAAAATGTATCGAAAGTATCAAAAGGTGTCACAATTATAAATAGTGAATGTCTTAGTTCAGTTGGGCTGCTATAACAAAATCCTGTAGACTAGGTGGCTTATAAACCACAAAAATTTGTTTCTCACTGTTCTGGAGGCTGGAAAGATCAAGGCACCAGCAGATTTGGTGTCTGGTAAGAGCCCCCTTCCTGGTTCATAGAGCTGTCTTCTCATGGAAGAAGGGACAGGGAGCTCTCTGAGGACTTTTATAAGGTCACTGATCCCATTCATGAGGGCTCTCCTCTGACAATCTAATCACCTCAAATATCCCATCTCCAAACCCCATCACATTGGGGATTAGGTTTCAGCACATGAATTTGGGGATGCACAAACATTCCATCTATTGCAGTAAATAAATCACGAGGTGCAGATGTGAAAAAATTAAAGATAATAATGCACAGCCTCGGGGAGAATGTTATTTATCTCTGATGTTTTTAAGTATTTTCATATTTTTATGTTTTAACTTTTTAGTTACATAGTATAAAATAAAGTCAACCCAAAATATTTAAATGAGGGGAGAAACCTTTGTTTAAAAATTATTTGCTATTTGGCAATAGGATCCCTTCCAACCCTACTGCTTACACTATAAATTTTATAAGCCTGGTATCAATGTATGTACATTGTTTATTTATTTTACTGAATATTCTTTAATATATTTATTTCCACATATTTATATGGTCCTAACATTTGTCATTTGTAATGGAAATATTTTTATTGGTTTTTAGAGAGAGAGGAAGGGGGAGAGAGAGAGAGAGATAAAAACATCTATGAGAGACAACATTAATTGGCCACCTCCTGCATGCCCCCCACTGAGGATTGAGCCCACAACCTAGGCATGTGCCCTGACCAGGAATCGAACCAGCGACCTCTTGGTGCATGAGTCGTTGCTCAACCACTGAGTCACACTGGCTGGGCTGTAATGGGAATATTAATCCATTGCCCAAACACATCACAATTTGCCTAGTAATTTCTCCATTGCAGTATTTCAGATACTTCCCAGTTTGTTCTGGAATATGATAAAGTTATTCTAGTATAAAGTAATTACTACCTTTATAAACCCATATCTCTCTTGTTTACATATTTTAGGGCTAAAACTTCTGTTCCTACATAAGAATTACAAATATCTTTCTCACTCATTTGTTTTCATTTTATTATTCATTGTTGTAGGAAAACATTGCATTTCTTATTATATACATTTTACCACAAATATTTTTATTACTTTAATTATCAAGAAATTATCTCCCTTCCACAACATATTTAAGATCTATGATTCCACTTTCTTCTAGATTTGTTTATAGATGGCTTTTTAACATTTAATTCTATAACTAATTTGAATTATATTTAGGATGTGATACAAGATATTGCTGTAAATTTATTTTCTTCATATTCATATTTGTTTTCTTTAACACATTTATCAGTGATTCATTTTTATTACTTTGTGTCATTCGATTTGCCATATATTGATATCTTAAAATGTTATTTGTCTTTTTTATATCTATTCTACTTCATCATTCTATATTCTCTACTTAAGACAGTACCAGAAAATTTTGACAAATCATTTCAAAGTTTGGCAGAGTTGATCCTATGCTGTTATTTTCTAAAAATATTGCTTGGTTGCATGTTTTTCCATAAAAAGTTTACAGATAGTCAGGTTCTGTTAAGTACTCTGTTGGGATTTTAATTGATAATGTATTGAATCTGTAAATTAACTTGTGAAATACCTTCCTTATTATATTGTCTTCCTGAACAGGAGCCCAAATGTTTCTTCTTGTGTTCAGGATTTTGTTTCTGCTGTTAAAGTCGTCGAATCCTCCTTTATAAGTTTCAGATGCCTCTCATTAGATTAGTACCTAGACAGTGTTTTTATTGTCCCCTACATTTCTAAAGCTTGGATGGTCCCAAATTTATTTTCACCATATAATCACTTAACATTTTGTTGTTTACACAGCACTTTTCCAGCCATTATCTCATTTGAGCCTCACACCAACCCTGTGAGACAGGTCAAGTTTCAGGCTTGTGACTTCAGAGATGAACACATGTAAGAAGTTAGCTCAAGGTCACTCAGCCAGTAACTGCTGGAAATAAGTCTCAAGCTCCAATCTAAAACACCTTCTATCTCCTTATGGGATACATAAGAAAACAGTGAAATGTCAAATGTGTTTTTTTTGTTGTTGTTGTTGTTATTGTTCCTTACTATCATTTCCTACAGAATAAAAATTCACGAAGGGTCACGTAGTACAGGAAAAAGCACAAAAATCCTGGCATGGTCATTTCTTACCCTTATGCAAATAACCAAGGTTTCAACTCTTTGAGCTTTGTTTTCACATCTGTAAAATTGGAATCCCACCTGTCATGTCTACTTCACAAGGTTTCAAAGATAAAATGGTATCATGTATATGAAAATCCCCCCAAAAATGTTACCAGGCAAAGTCACCAAATTTGTCTTAATTTAATTTTTAATGTAGAAAATGAGGAGTGATCTCTAAGGTTTCTTCCAACACAAATATTCCATCATTCAAAGCTGTTCATTTAGGGGAACAATTTACATTTAATTTAAGGATCCAACAGTCCTACTTGATCATGCAATTTCCACCTTTTACTGAGGGTGGCAGTGCTGGTCTCTGTAGAGATCAGAATTTTTGGATTTCCAGCAATCTTAGATTTTACAAAATCCTTATTACCTCTCCTAAATGTCATACATAGTACATGTATAGTTTTGAAGTGGAAATGAAGTGAAACTTTGTTTTAAATTAAAATATGGTACTATCCTATTTTTTGTCTTTTTTTAGTTATTTTTATTGTTGAGAGTATTGCAGATGTCCCCCATTTCCCCCCTATCCTATTATTGTTTTAAAATGGTGCACCACTGGGATGTCACTGGTACTGAGGTTAGAATTTCACTCTGGTTATTTGTGCAACTTCAAGTCAATCCTTTATACTTGAATATTATGAAATTCTTGTGGGCTACCATCACTGTGTCCACATCAGTCCTTTAAGTAGGTTAGAGGTCATCCTGCACCTACCCCTTTTTATCACCTATGTGAATGACAATGTCAACCATTGAAAGTAAAGGAGAGTCCATGGGAAGGGATTGAGGCACTCTGGTCTACCTGCTAGACATTGGATTTTGTATACTTTACTAAGCAGAATTAATCTTGGGCAAAAACTGTGAGGGTTATGTCATTTATACTCTAGCTCCAAACTTTTCTTTGATAACCTCTCCTTGACCTTTTGCCCAGTTCTCTCCTACCAGGAGGAGCCAGATCTGAGAAGCAGAATGTAGAGGAAAGAGCGTGGCTTTGGCATCAGAAAACCTATGTTGTCATCCTTACTCTTCTACTTTGAATTTAATTGACTCCAGATTAATCATTAAACCCGAGCCTGGTTTCCTCATTTACAAATTGGCATATTGAAGGTGTCAGAAGATATAACAAATATGAGAGTATTCATGTAATATATACATTTAGGTTTTTAATTTACCAAGATCTAAACATAAATATTAAATGTGTTGCTCCTTACAACAATTTGTGAATAACCTCACTGTCTTTGCTTGTGGTACTGACCCTTTACTCACAGGATCCTGACTCCAAAAGGTTGGTTAAGATTTCCCTTCTTTGTCCTGGCCGGGTAGCTCAGTTGGTTAGCATGTCATCCCAATATGCCAAGGCTGTGTGTTTGATCCCTGGTCAGGGCACATATGAGAATCCCCCAATGAATACATAAATAAGTAGAACAACATATCAATCTCTCTCTCTCTAAAATTAATAAATAAAAAAATTTTTTTAAGATTTCCCTTCTTTTTATTTATTTTTTCTTTATTGCTTCTAGAGAGAGAGGAAGGGAGAGGGAGAGAGAGATAGAAACATCGATCAGAGAGAACATTGACTGGCCGCCTCCTGCATGCCCCCCACTGGGGATCGGGCCCACAACCTGGGCATGTGCCCTGACCCAGAATCAAACTGGCGACCTCTTGGTGCATGAGTCGACACTCAACCACTGAGCCACACAGGCCAGGCTTAAGATTTCCCTTCTTAGAGGCTCCAATAGCACTTATACTTACTTTTGTTTCCTCTTTACCACATCTTGCAATTCTCATTTACCTGTTTGCATCTCCCTTTAAATCAACTAGAGTCTTTTGAGAGAAGAGACTTTGAGGACATGCAATTTTGTTGTTGTTGTTGTTAATCCTTACCCAAGGATATTTTTCCATTGATTCTTAGAGTGGAAGGGAAGAAAGGGGAGAGAGAGAGAAACATTAGTGTGAGAGAGACACATTGATTGGTTGCTTCCCACAAGCACCACGACTGGGGCCGAGGATAGAACCTGCAACCTAGGTACATTCCCTTGACGAGGAATCAAACCCAGACCCTTTCGTAGGAGGGCCGACACTCTAACAGCTGAGCCAAACTGGCCAGGACAGGACATGCATTTTTATACGCCTAGATAAAATATAGGATGTCTAATAGATAAGAAGAAGGAAAGGATGAATAAAACAAGTACAGGTAAAATAATACATCACAGACTATGAGATGGACTATGGGAGTTAAAGTAGGAACAGGTCATATTTGCTTGAGTCATTCCACTTCATGGAAGAAGTGGAATTGGAGATCGGCCTTGAAGGATAAGACTAACTTGATAGACAAAAACTGAAAAGACAGCATCTTACGTGGCGGGAACAGCACAGTCAAAATCACAGACTAGGGAAAGAGTAGGATGACTTTGGGGAATGGGAAGTACGCTCATTGGCAATGGGTAGAGTACAGATGGGGAAGTTGTGGGGGATGAGGCTGGAAAGGCAAACAGGAGCTTACTCTGAATTCAGAGATGAGGAAGTTTAAAGAGTTCACACTGCTGCTTGGCCTATGTCCATTTCTTCCCCTAAGTTCTTGTAGCAAGCTCCTCCCCGACTTCTCCTAACACTTACGGTCAGGACACAGCCTCCTTTCCTACCTTTAGTAACTGCCTTGCATTAGGAGCCTCTTCTAGGGCTCTCAGAGTAAACCCCTGCTAATGATTTACTTTGTCTTAAATTTTTTTTCCCTTTATTGATTTTAGAGAGAGAGGAAGTGAGAGGGAGAGAGAGATAGAAACACTGATGAGAGAGAACATTGATTGGCCGCCTCCTGCATGCCCCCCACTGGGGATCGGGCCCACAACCTGGGCATGTGCCCTGACCCGGAATCGAACCAGTGACCTCTTGGTGCATGGGTCGATGCTCAGCCACTGAGCCACACCGGCCAAGCTAATGATTTACATTTATTGTCTCTCTCTCCTACCATCAGTTTACACTTTCTGGGTCTTCTGACCTTGTTACCCCGATTTCTACTCCTCAAACAATCAGAATCAACTATATGGACATGGGCCTCCTCTGAATTTTATTTTGAAAAATAGTTATATGATTTTCCACATAATCCACACATGACAAATTAGGGAAACAGATAACGCAAAACATGATGACTTGCCGACTGAGTCATTTAGACAAGTGATATGGTGGGTTAGGAGTGGGAGGCAGTGAGTTTACAAGACAGAAAAGGCACTGTGAGCTAGCAGGATCAGTCCATGGTTGTCTTTTTCTTGCCAGGCCCTGAGGACCTTCAATAAGCTTTCATCTCTGGCCCTAGCTAAGCCAGACCAAAGCAGAACTTCTGGGGCCTGAAGTAGTCTTGTCCTATTAGTCTTGGGCCAGTGTTTGCTGTCATGCTGACACCTTGCCTCTGACCTCTTCTGTTGGCCAGATATATGACCTTGTATCTGTGTTGCTTTCCTGATGTATATAGCAACTTTCTCATTCTAGAGAATACAGCTCTGCCCTGAACAACCTGGCTGGCTCTCTCCACTACTGGACCATGTTATGGTCTAGAGATTGCAGCTATTATGCCATCTTAGATCTCTTGGAATAATAACATTGATCCAGAGCAAGCCTATATCCATCATGTCCCTTTATTTTTTTTTTTATTTTTTTTTATCCTCACCCAAGGACATTTTCCCATTTTTTGTTCAGATAGAGTAAGAGAGGGAGAGAGAGGAAGAGAGAGAGAGAGAGAAACATCGATATGAAAGGGACACATCGAGTGGCTGCCTCCCGCACAACCAACCAGGGCCGGGGACAAACTGCAACCGAAGCACATGCCCCTAGCGGGAACCGAACCCGGGTCTCTCTGGACCACAGGCCGACGCTCTAACCTCTGAGCCAAACTGGCCAGGGCCATCATGTCCCTTTAAACGTTGTCATTCTGACAGCCTTAGAAGCCATTCCTATTGACAAGTTAGTTCCTGTAGGCCTAGACTTATCTCTTCCAGCTCTTCAACCTTAGTCAACAACACTGCCATCTCTGCTGGTCCAAAAATGAGCATATCAAAGACATGAAAAGAGGAAAAGTGTACTAGGTTGCATTACTGGTCCCAGTTCTTCAGCCCTACCCACAGACGGACACTTTCCATGGTCTTATCATGGGTGGAGTAGATTTTCCTGCCCCTTGACTTTAGGCTTGGCCATGGACCTTGCTGATATGATATCTATCTAGATAGAAGTGCCAGTGTGACAATTTCTAGCTAAGCCTTTAATAGGCCTTGAATGTTTCTATTTGTTCTGTTGTACTTTTACCATCATCATGAGATGAACATACTTAAGAACAAGCTATCTCACTGGACCAAGGAAGATGATAACACACATGGAGCAGAGTCACCCTATCCAATATACAATTTGAAGTGATTAAAAAAAAAAACACACCCTAGCTGCCACAGTCTGAGGCAGTGGCACCCAGCTGAGCCCAGCCTAGATCAGCAGAACTCCCGCCAACCAGTAGATGCGCAAAGTCTTCTTGTTCACCCTATCTGTCCTGTGTTATCACTGCTGTCCAAACTGAAGTGATCTTTTTTTTTTTTTTAATCCTCACCCGAGGATATTTTTTCCATTTATGATCAGACAGAGAGAGAGAGGGAAAGAGAGAGAGGGAGAGAGAGAAACACTGATGTGAGAGAGACACATCTACTGGTTGCCTCCTGCACGACCCAACCAGGGCCGGGGACGAACTGCAACCTAGGTATGTGTCCTTGACCAGAATTGAACCCGTGACTCATTGGTTTTCGGGCCGACGCTCTAACCGCTGAGCCAAACCAGCCAGGGCTGGAGTGATCTTTTGATTCAAGGGAAGCAAATGAGTTCAGCCAATCAAATCTTCCTTTTGAAGTTTTGTATTTAGAAACAGAAGGGATAGAGTCTTCTAGACTTAGAGACTGAGGTACCGTTTGGAACCCTGTGCGACTTGATGAATAAACAGAAAACCAGTCTTCAGAGTAAAGTAGGAAAACAGAACAGATGTTCAGAGTTTCAGGAAACAGTCCCAGAGATTCAATATATATATATCTTATCCTATATATATATATATACCCTATCCATATATATATATATATATATATATATATATATATATATATATATATATATATGGTTAGGGTAGACTCAGTTTTCAGAGGCTTCCCAGTACCAGCAAACGTGAAGCCTGGCTGAGCTACAGGTCTTGTGTCTAATAAGTTGTCTGTTTTGTCATTAAAACCATCCCTTACCTCCCACTCAGCATGTGCACATGCACACACACACACACACACATACACATACAGAGTTTTGTTTTTACCTAACAAAGGGATGTGGTTCCTTGTAACTAAAGAACTGGACTAGTCCGGCTGGTGTGGCTCAGTGGTTGAGCATCGACCCATCGACCCATGCACCAAGAGGTCGCTGCTTCGATTCCCCGTCAGGGCACATGCCCAGGTTGTGGGCCCAATCCCCAATGGGGGGCATGCAGGCGGCAGCCAATCGATGTTTTCTCTCATCGATGTTTCTATCTCTCTCTCCTTCTCCCTCTCTCTCTAAAATCAATAAAGAAATAAAAGTTGTTTTAAAAAAAAAAAGAACTGGACTATGATATTTTCAATAATGGAGGAAGAGGAAAGATGAGCAACTGGTTGTGTGATTGGTATTCCTTCAACATAGACAACTGAACTGACTGCATGTGGGACTGTGTATCATGTAGCTTTTCCTGTGTAAGAGACCATCTTGAAATTTAGGGGCTTAGAACAACAAAATATTTTATTTAGCTCATGATTCTGTGGATTGTTTGTGTTGATGGGGACATTTGGTACATTTGTGATGGCTCTTCTGGTCTTCGCTGACTGAGCTGAGGCTAGATGTTTTAGGATAGATATAGCCTTACTCACATGTCTGGTGATTGTTAAGCTGGTTTTTCAAGTAGGGCCTTGGTTGCAATGACGTGTCTCTGCTCCATGAGGTCTCTCATTCTCCAAAAAGCTAGCCCAGGCTTCACATGGTGGTTTGAGCACTGCCATAGGAGCAGCAAAGGAGCTATAGCCCAAATGAAGAAGCTCATTTTAAGTCTTTGCTCATGTCATAGTTACTATTGCTCCCTTAGGCGAAATAAGCCACCTGGTCAAGTGTGGACTCAGGATGATGAAGACTAAGCAAAAGCTTGGATACAAGGAAGAGTGAACACATTGGAAGCCATTGTTGCAACAACATACCACAAACTACAATGGACATGGTGGGAGAAAGGAGTATTGATAAAGAAGAGCTTATGAACAAAGGCCAAAAGCCAGGGGAGTGTATTTTTAAGTAAGTGAGTCTAAGAAAACCTTTAGTTTGCTGTAACTTGACCTACATACCTTTGGGAGAGTACAGACTTTAATTCAGGGAATCTTGACTCTAAAGCTATAGAAATATGAGTCTAAATAGTTATAAAATATACAATAAGTATCTGTAGTATTTTCACTCTTGTTGGAATATATAATCTGCCTTTCCTCTTTTAGAAAAAAGAATTTCAGTAAAATTAACGGGAAAAGTAACAAAAGAATGAAAATAAGGTCTTTTCTGAATACAATCCTCATAACAAGCTCTCTTATACTTGATACCAGAACAGGTTCCCAAATAATAAACATAATTATAGGGAGAAAAACTATTCTGCTGCAAAACATTTTACTGGGGGTACCACAGAAGGCACCAAACCCTAACTTGAAATGGGGCTTGTTCCTTTAAGTTTCATAACCACAGAGCTGTGAATTGTAAGTTAAAAGTCATCACTCTGTTCCTTTTTCCTGAACACATGTGCCAGTCTAGGTGTCCATATATGTGAGATTGGCCGACTGGAGATCTCCAAGGGTCAAAACAATATGGACTTTGTCACACCTGTGGGATATACAAGCTTACCAAAGTGTCTAAACATGGGCACTACATCAAAGTCAATTCTCTTCCATAGGCAGAGATATCACATCACCCCATCCAAAAGAAGAGGGAGTCATGAGAGGAGAGTCATACAAACCTATGGTTTCTTCACTGTACAAATACTATTTTACCAATAGAAATTATTTCCCCTTTAACAAGGTTCCTCTTGCTATGTTGCCTAACTGCCAACCAAAGATTGTGACACCACCATCATTTCCAAGCAGCCAGACATAAAGTACAAAGAAAAATTTCCATTCATAGACTGTAGTGTCATTAACTAGCAATTAGGGAAAAGGGCATGATGGGGAGTAGAAAAGTTAAAGTATATTTGAAAATGTTAGTAGAAAGTGTACTTGAAATCTTATGGAAGAGCAGGAATTTTTTGGACCAACTTTTTGTTTTGTTTTTTAAATCCTTATCCGAGGATATGTTTGTTTGTTTTTTAATTGATTTTAGAGAGAGAGGGGAAGGGAGAGGGAGAGAGAGAGAAAAAAACATTGATGTTAGAGAGAAACATCAGTCGGCTGTCTCCCATATGTGCCCTGTCTGGGGATCAAACCTGCAATCCTTCAAGGGTGCACAGGACGATGCTCCAAGTGAGCCACACTGGCCAGGGCGGGACCAACTGTTTTTAAAGGAGGAAAAAAAGCCTCTATTCTCCATAAGTTGGTGGTTTCATGTTGTACCAGTATTTTACAAAATATTTAAAATGGACAAAATATTTTTTTAATTATTAAATTCATAAATATATTTAAATACAACTAAAAAGAATTGTAATAAAATTTATTTTATCATAATGCAAGGAAATATACCGATAAAAGTAATGTGTTCAAAAGTAAGGAAGATCAAGACCAAATAATTGAAATGGCCATGGGAGGGAAATAGTGATGATATCTCAACCGAGGTAATGAAGGCCCAGTAATGTGCAATCAGCTGAGGAGAATAAGTAGGGGACAGACCCATTCAAATCTATCAAACTATCTCTACAGTTTAAAAAAAAATTAATTTTTATTTTTTAGAGCCATTTTAGTTCACAGCAAAATTGAATGGAAAGGTCAGAGAATTCTCATATGACCCTTACCCCCATACCTAACAGCCTCCTCTACTATCAACATCCCCACCAGAGTGGTATATTTGTTACAACTCATGAACCTACAGTGACACATCATTATCACCCAGAGTCCACAGGGTTCATTCTTAGTATTTGCATTCTATGGGTTTAGACCATATATAATGACATATATGCACCTTTGTAGTATTAATACAGAGTAGTTTCACTGCCCTGAAAATCCCTTCTGCTCCATCAATTCATCCCTACCCCCAACCCAAAACAACCCCTGGCAAGCCCTGATCTTTTTACTGTCTCCATAGTTTTGCCTTTTTCAGAATGTCATGTAGTTGGAATCATACAGTGTGTAGCCTTTTCAGATTGCCTTCTTTCATTTTGTATATGCATTTAAGATTCCTGTATATCTTTTCATGGCTTGATAGTTCATTTCTTTTTAACATTGAATAATATTTCATTGCCTGGATGTACCACAGTTAGTTTATCCATTTACCTACTGAAAGACATGTTGGTTGCTTCCAACATTGGCAACTATGAAAAAGGGTGCTATAAACATCTGGTGCAAGTTTTTGTGTAAATATATTTTCAGTTTCTTTGGGAAAATACCAAGTAGTGCAATTGCTAGATTGTATTGTAAGAGTATGTTTAACTTTTATTTTTTTATTTATTTTTTATCCTCACCTGAGGACATTTTTTCATTTTTTGTTCAGATAGAGTGGGAGGGAGAGAGAGGAAGAGAGAGAGAGAGAGAATCATCGACGTGAAAGGGACACATCGAGTGGCTGCCACCCGCACGACCAACCAGGGCCGGGGACAAACTGCAACCGAGGTACATGCCCTTAGCGGGAACCGAACCCGGGTCTCTCTGGACTGCAGTCCGACGCTCCAACCGCTGAGCCAAACCGGCCAGGGCAAGTATGTTTAACTTTTAAAGAAACTTCCAAAGTGGCTGAATCATTTTGCTTTTCCAGCCGCACTAACTGAGTGTTCCTATTGCTCAAGGTCTTCACTGGCATTTGATGTTTCAGTGATGGCTTAACTATTTATACATATAATGTTTATATGTTTATAGTATCTTTGCAAAAACAGTACTGTTGATTCATTCTAGGTTGGATTTTACTCTGGCTTCTTCTTTTCATAAATAGTGATAAATTCATAAGACACACATATACATCTCACCACTTGGTGAGCAATTTCATACATTTGAGTGACCTTGAACAAATTACTCATTCTTGCCTTTATTTTCTTCAGCTCTAATAAGTGCAGTTGAGCCCTGGATGGTTTTGCTCAGTGGTTAGAGGGTCGACCCAAGGACCGAAGGGTCTCGGATTTGATTCCCAGTCAAGGGCAGGTACCTAGGTTGCAGGTTCGATCCCTGGCCCCGGTTGGGTTCTGTGGGAGGCAACCAATCAATGTGTCTCTCTCACATCGATGTTTCTCTCTCTCTCTCTCTCTCTCTCAACCTCCCTCCCTTCCATTCTATCTAAAAAAAAAAAAAAGTGCAGTTGAGCTAGACAACCTGTAATGTTCTTTCCAATGCTTTAATTTAAAAACTTAAATCTAGCCCTGGCTGGTTTGGCTCAGCGGTTAGAGCATCAGCCTGGGACCAGAGAGTCCCGAGTTCAGTTCCCGCTAAGGGCACATACCTCAGTTGCAGTTTGTCCCTGGCCCCGGTTGGGGCCGTGTGGGTGGCAGCCAGTCAATGTGTCTCTCTCACATCGATGTTTCTCTCACGTCGATGTTTCTCTCTCTCTTCCCCCCTCTCTCACTCCCGCTCTATCTGAAGATAACTGCAAAAATGTCCTCGGGTGAGGATAAAAGAAAAAATTAAAAAATTAAATCTACATGTTCCTTCACAAATAAGAGGTGTCCTCAAAGGTACATGCGATTTCAGTGAAATGTTTCCAAAGTGAGTAGAGTTTCTCATTAAGAAGACAATGTATAGCCCTGGCCGGTTTGGCTCAGCAGTTAGAGCGTCGGCCTGCGGTCCAGAGAGACCCGGGTTCAGTTCCCGCTAAGGGCATGTACTTTGGTTGTAGTTTGTCCTCGGCCCTGGTTGGTCGTGTGGGTGGCAGCCACTCGATGTGTCACTTTCACATCCATGTTTCTCTCTCTCTCTCCCTTCCACTCTATCTGAACAAAAAATGGAAAAAAAAGAAGACAATGTATATACTTCAATTAAGATCATTGTTCCTCTCTCTTTACATGCCATTACTAAATGATAAATGTTAGGTTTTTCTTCCAATTTTTTTTTTCCTAATCAAGTTTCAGTACGGAGCCTAAATAAACTGTAAAGTTACTTTTCTTTTAAGAGCACACATTTTTTAAAAAGAATCAGCAAATGGATTATTGTGATCTCATTGAGATTAGTGAATTCCCTCATCCATTCAACATATTTTGTGCCTATTATGTGACTTGTCAGAGAAGGCATTAAATAATTTTTTGTATGATATAATGTGTGAATGGAGCTCTCGAAAAATCAGTGCCCCGGGATTGTAAGTGCAATACAGAATTTGGAATCACAAACATAATTGAACATAATTGTGATCATAATTGTGGTTACTTTGGCTTCATTTTTGTTAGTATCCATATTTTTTATATCTCTATATACAGTAGCAAAACCCAGAAAATAAAAAGAAATATACATCACTGTGTCTCTGCTGTTAGCCACTGGAGGCTTAGAGATGGGCATGTAAAAAAAGAAAGACCAAACAAACAAGCACACAAAAGAGAAAGCCTGAGGAAAATAAGAGGAATGTGAGACTGGAAAGCCAAAGGGATGCTGAGGGAAGGAAATAAATAGTCATAGACAATGTTCCCTCCTTAAGCACCACTTTGCCCTTAACAAGACCTCAGGGGCATTTCACCTTGCATCAGTTGCAAGTTTCCAAACATGTTTGGAAAATGAGACAACTTCTGGATGCTCACGTTTTGATTGTTCCAGAAGACCAATGTCTTGGTTGTAACCAAACATGACCAAGGATTAAATTCTGTGAAGAATAGAGATCACACCAAAATGTACTACTCATTGTGTCATTTATCTGTTGCTGCATAACAAACCACTCCAAAACCAAGTGGCCAGAAATAACAACCATTTGTTATTTCTCATGACTCGGTGGACAAGCTGAGCTCAGCTGAGGTGATATTGGCTAAGGTCATTCAACCAAGTCACTCATTTAGCAGCTACAATCAACTGGGAGCTCTGCTGGGGCTGAAATATCCCAGTGGTTTCATTCACATATTTGGAAGTTGGAGTTGGTCAGCTAGTGTGCCTTTGTTCTCCTCCACGTGGCTTCCCATTTGCTAGTAGATTAGATTGGCTTTCTTACAACACTGGCAGCTGGGTTCCAAGAGGGAAAGATCTACTTCCTTTTGTTGTTGTTAATCCTCACCCGAGGATATTTTTTCCATTGACTTTTAGAGAGAGTGGAAGGGAAGGAGGGAGGAGGAGGAAAGAGAGAAACATCGAACTTGCCCTTGACCGAGAATCGAACCCCCAACCCTTCAGTGCACAGATGTGCAGGCCAACATTCTAACCACTGAGCCACACTGGCCAGGGCAGAAAGACTCAGTTTTGTACAAGCATGTATCAAGTCTCTGCTTGCATAATGTTTGTTAGCATCCTATTGACCCTGCAAGTCACATGGCACAAGCCTAGTCTTCTCTGGGCCTGTGAAGGGACAGAAGTGAATTGTGACTAATAAGGGTGGTTGAGACTAGACCAGGTAGAGCAGTTACAAGGAGATAGGAATATGTATAAGGTAACAGATGGGTTTAGTCTCCTTATCAAGGGAAATGTTGCTGTTTTGTACCAAAAGTATTCATATGGGCAGCCTTTGACACAATGTATTCCAAAAATCAAGTTTATATTTTGAAATAGTTTTTACAGCTTAGACTTTGTAGGTACTGCCCTACTTGTGAAAATTGTATGCCTTCTAGCAGCAAAGCCTACAATAAAACTTTAAAACAATAGAAAAAAATGTAGGAGGGTACAACACAAGGACATTATTACCATAAGGCATAATTCATCAGGAGCCACCTAGGCAACAGTCTATCACATTCATTCATTCATTCATTCATTCATTCATTCATTCATTCATTCAACAATTACATACTTAGAGAACACCCAGATCCTAGGGATATAATAATGATCAGGACAAAATCCTCCTTGCCTTTGAGGTGTTGGGGTAGGGAGGAGGTAGCAGGAATATGCATCCTTAACAATTACCCTAGGCAATTCTGACAAAGACTAATGGTACAGAGCCTCTGCCTTAAGCCTTTCTCTATCAGTATTCTAAGTGGATTACTTGATTGTTAGCAGAGAATTAAGATTTTCAAAAAAAAAGAGCGCTAACACAAATCATAAGACAGATTTCTCTTATGCCGTTTTGTCAACTCCTAGGAAAATAGAGATTCCAGCAGACCCATAGCCCAGTGGTTCTCAAAGTGCAATCCCTGTACCAACAGTATCAGCATCACTTGGGAACTTGTTAGAAATGTAAATTCTCTGATCTCACCTACTAAACCCAAAATTCTGGGGTTGGGGCCCAGTAACCTGGATTTTAACAAGTGTTCTAGGTGGTTCTGATGTAGGTAAAGTTTGGAAATCATTCCTGTGTTCTAACTCTATTACAACTGTGACATTACATAAAGAGACACATAATTTTAAGTAGTTACACTGAGATTTTTAACATACATGTGAGTAGATTCTCCAGTTTACATGCGGGGAGGGGAAAGCTCCCAAGTGGATTATTTTTATCAAGTATATTTAAATTCTTAATCTGTCTTTTTAAAAGATTAAAAAAATTTTTTTTGTTTGTTTATTGATTTTAGAGAGAGAGGAAGAGAGATAGAAACATCGATGAGAGAGAACATTGATTGGCTGCCTCCTGCAATGCCCCCCACTGGGGATTTGGCCCACAACCTGGGCATGAGCCCTGACCGGGAATCGAACTGGCGACCTCTTGGTGCATGGGTTGAAGCTCAACCACTGAGCCACACCAGCTGGGCAAATTCTTAATCTATCTTTAGCTCCCTCTGCTGCCTTGGGCAAATCACTTCTTATGTCTGCCTAATTCATCCCAGTCCCATAAAATAAAGAAGTGCCTGTGCTATTTACTGTAATCTCTTCCAGCACTAACTTTCCATGTTATAGTTTTCACATCCATATCAATCCATAGCCAAGTTGTCATTAGAATAGCAAGGAGAGATTAAGGAAAGGCTAACTTTCCAAATAGACTAGACTAGAAAGAATTAATCAGGCAAATATAAGAAGACCAAGAAGCGTTACTGGACACACACAAAAGAAAACGATTCTCTAAATATTCTCTAGGGAAAGGTAGTCTCTTCCTGCTTATATAAATTCTGTATAAATTAACAAAGAACAGGAAAAGCCAGAGGAGAAATAAATGGGGGTTAGCACTGATTTCTTGCTCTACCAGTCAGAAATCATCATAGTGAGCTTCAGATGACTCAAGCTACTTAAATCATTTGCATGAAAGACTTTGGTCTTCACCATTAGGTTTCTTTGGTGGAAACAAACTTGCCAGTGAGACTCCATCTTGCCTTTCATGATTAACCATGCTGCTTGTAGAGTGCTTTTACAGGCATTACATCACTTGCCTCACATTAACCCATCCACATCAGTGACATTTTCCCTATTTTACAAATGAGCAAAGGAAGCCATGGGAGGAAATGAGTTACTTAAGGTCAGGAAGATCAAGTGTTGAATGGCAGGGCCAAGATCAGACTAATGTCCTTAGCTTTCCAAGCCAGTGTTTCTTCTACTGCTTTGCCTTCAGATCTGGTGTGGGTGGTGGGGAGATCAAGGTGGACCAGCATTCTACTTTCTTCCTTTTTATTCATTTTCCTTCCTAAGTCTCCTCAGTTTCCATTTTCTCAGGCTGCCATAAAAGGGCACTAGGCTTGATGTCAGGAAATCGAAATTCTAGTCCTGGTTCTGCCACAGAGGGCTGGCTGGTCCTAGACAAGTCACTCAGGCTCTCTGGGCCTCAGAGGCCGTCAACTCCATCTCAAGGGTAGTATGATGAATGAAGTCAGAATATCTATTGGCTGATTTTTACATTTATTTTATTTTATTTTTCATTTTATTTATTTATTTATTTATTTATCATCACCCGAGGACATTTTTGCATTTATCTTCAGATTGAATGGGAGGGAGAGAGGGAGGCAGAGAGAGAGAGAAACATCCATGTGAGAGAGACACATCGACTGGTTGCCACCCACACGACCCCAACAGGGGCCAGGGACGAACTGCAACCGAGGTACGTGCCCTTAGCGGGAACCCAACCCGGGACTCTCTGGTCCGCGGGCCAATGCTCTAACTGCTGAGCCAAACTGGCCAGAGCTATTTTATTTTATTAAAAAAAAATTTTGTTTTCTTTATTGATTTTTTAGAGAGAGAGGAAGGGAGAGGGAGAGAGAGATAGAAACATTGATGAGCCCTGGCCGGTTTGGCTCAGCGGTTAGAGCGTCGGCCTGCGGACCAGAAAGTCCCGGGTTCGGTTCCCGCTAAGGGCACGTACCTTGGTTGCAGTTTGTCCACGCCCCGGCTGGGGTCCTGTGGGTGGCAACCAGTTGATGTGTCTCTCTCACATCGATGTTTCTCTCTTTCTCTTTCTCTCTCTCTACCTCCTGCTCTATCTGAAGATAAATGCAAAAATGTCCTCAGGTGAGGATAAAAAAAAAAGAAAAGAAACATTGATGAGAGAGAACATTGATTGGCTGCCTCCTGCATGCCCCCCACTGGGAATTGGGCCCACAACCTGGGCATGTGCCCTGACCGGGAATCGAACCAGTGACCTCTTGGTGCATGGGTCAACGCTCAACTGCTGAGCCATACTGCCGGGCTGCTTATTCAGTTCTTAACCCCATTACCTCCTCTCGTCTCAGATCCTTAATAACTGTGCCTCTTCTTTCCTAGACATAACTTTAACCTACAGCCGTCTGTGTCCAGTCTGAACCTAACTAGGTTTTAGCTCTACCAGTTTGAACTGAGCAGTCAATTCAACCAAACAATTCAATTGACATTCTCCAAATCAGTCACGCTAGTTCTTCAATTCAATGGATTTACTTTTTTTGTGATTAATGAGCAAATTTTTGACTGCACTAGATGATCAAATCAAGACAGAAAATTGGTCATGTTTCCAATAGCATCGTGGTTTTTTTTAGCCTTTTATCCCCCTGCAAGAATACTGAGTCAATTAGCTAAGTATAGGGAATAAACATTTAAAAAACCTTTTTTTTAAATCCTCACCCTAGGACATTTTTGCATTTATCTTCAGATAGAGCCAGAAGAAGAGAGAGAGAAACATCCACGTAAGAGAGATACATCGAGTGGTTGCCACCCACACAACCCCAACTAGGGCCGGGGACAAACTGCAACCCAGGTACGTGCCCTTAGCAGAAACTGAACCCGGGACTCTCTGGTCTCCGGGCTAACGCTCTAACTGCTGAGCCAAACCAGCCAGGGCTACATTTATTTTTTTAATGTTTTTATTGATTATCTAAAGCAGCGGTTCTCAACCTGTGGGTCACGACCCCTTTGGGGGTCGAATGACCCTTTCACAGGGGTCGCCTAAGACATACCAGTAGCAAAATTACAGTTATGAAGTAGCAATGAAAATAATTTTATGGTTGGGGGTCACCACACCATGAGGAACTGTATTAAAGGGTCGCAGCATTAGGAAGGTTGAGAACCACTAATAAAGAGAGGAAGGAAGAGAGATAGAAACATCAATGCGAGAGAGAAACATTGATTGGCCGCCTCCTGCACACCCCCTACTGGGGATCGAGCCCACAACCAAGGCATGTGCCCTGACCAGGAATGGAACCAGGACCTCTCGGTCCATGGGATGACGCTCAATCCACTGAGCCACACCAGCTGGGCTGATTTTTACATTTACTTAAATTTGAATTTTCAGACTGCAGCTGTGGCTTGAAGGAATGAGAAAGAGCAGACAAATGAGAGAAATTCCAAAAGGAAAAGAGAAAATAGGTGTATGAGAGAGAGAGTAAATATTTAGGGTGTGACGTTGAGATAGGCTGAGTTAGACTCTTCCATTTAAGACTCTTCCCTTTGACCTTCCCTGATCTCTAAAAGAAAGCTTAGATGTGTGTGATTCCTGAAAGCTCAAATATTCTGACCTTTCAGTTTTGTTTTGGTGAAAGATATGAAGATGTGGAATACAGACTGTCGTGGGGACCACAGGATCAATATGTTTGAAAATCTCTCATGTACATCTAACCCCACTTATTCTGAAATGTCTGAATTCTGATCCTACTCTGTTATCAAACAAATAAATTTGCTCTCCTGTTAACATCTGAGAGCCAAAAGTGTGTGAAAGTTCAAACATGGTCAGGAATTTTTTTTAAATGAATCAATGTGGTAAGTTTGGTTGCTTTCTTTTAACTGCCTGCTAGAGTCTCAGAAATCCTTATCTGTATCATTCCATTAATGCCTTTCACAGTGTTTAGAAGCACAGCACGCTCACCTAGTTCCTTTACATTTGCTTGCATGCCTGTCTGTGTCTTTTCCTCTTCCAGGAAATTCAGAAATACTGATTCATCTGCATCCCTGTCCTAAAGCAAGCCAGTTTAATCAGTAGTTATCAAGTTCAGTATCTCCATAAGCAGGCCTCATATGAAACACCGGAATCTGATTTCTAAACAGAGTATAGGAAAATTTATTTCCAGAGTAAATGTGGTAAAACTATAAACACAGAAATGGACAAGTGAGGTAGTGTAGAGTAAGGCTACAGGGGGAAAAGACAGAATTGATATTTCAGAACACTGAAAGATTGCGGAAAGGGATGAAAAAAAGTGAGAGAGTTGGACTAGCAGACTGCTTTCGAAATTGATAGAGAGCATGGTGGTTTCCAAAATCAATTTAGTGGTTTTCAACCAGCATTTCAAAAGAAAAAAAGCCATGCAATAAAAAAGGGGTGGGGGAGAATTTTAAAAAGAAAAGAAAAACAGAAGAGGAGGAGAGAGAGGGGAAAATGGGGGGAAATAATTTTAAAAATGAAATGCTATGCAATAGAATAGAACAATGTAGAATGCATAGTATGGAAGGATAAATATTGTTTTGGAAACATTTTTCAATATATGTAATTGAAGGGGTTCAGAACAGTCTTCCCCAAAGTGTGTCACTTTGGCATGTGAATTACTTTTATTTATTTTAAATTTTAAAAAATTTTGTTTACTTATTTTTATTTCAATATAGTTGATATATAAGATTATATTAGTTTCAGGTGTAGAATATAGTGATTTGACATTTATATACCCTACAATGTGATCACCACACTAAGTCTAGTCATCATCTATCACTGTGCAAACTTATCACAATATTATTGACTACATTCCTCTTCACCTTTTCCACCCACTCCTCCACGCCCCTATCACTCTTCCCTCTGGCAACCATCAATATGATCTCTGTTTCTGAGTCTGATTTCATTTTGTTTTGTTTTGTTTAAATATGTTTTTATTGATTTTTTTAGAGAGAGAGGAAGGAAGAGAAAGATAGAAACATCGATGTAAGAGAGAAACATCCATTGGCTGCCTCCAGCACGCCCCTTGGGGATTGAGTCGAAACTTGGACATGTGCCCTGACCGGGAATCCCAGGACCTCTCAGTCCATGGGACAATGCTCAATCCACTGAGCCATACCAGCCAGGCTCATTTTGTTTTGATTGTTCATGTATTTATTTGTTTTTTAGATTCTACATATGTAAGTGAAACCATATGGTATTTGTTTTTCTCTGACATGTGAATTATTTTGGGTTGAAGGCAATTATCTCTCCCTTAAATAATTCAAAGTGGGGGTCTTGCCCATTATGAGTTATCAGAAATAACTTTTTATGACCTATCTATAGGGCAGGACAAACTTTGCCCTCCTTTTGAAGCCTCAGGCACCTTATCTCATCCTATCTCAGGATACTATATATACGTCATTTCCCCCTTCCATCTCTGACCCTCTCCTGTATGTAGGTCTCTGACTCACACATGTATGTGGGTTTCTATTAATACGGATGTAATTAAATTTTGGTTATTTTCTCTTGTTAATCTGTTGCATATGGATTTAATTATTAGACTAGCTGAAAGAACCTAGAAGGGTAGAGAAAAGTTTCTTCCTCAACCACATAAATATAGGGTGTCCCCCCAAAATGTATACACAATTTGAATGATTATAAAGTCAATGTTGATTAACATACAGTTCATTTTCAAAATTTAAAAGAATCTACAGAAATGAATAATTTTTTCTAATCAATGCCTGTTTTCAACCTGATGGGCTGGTCCAGACAGTGCTGATAAGGCAAAGCAATGGAATAGCAAACATCAAGAATCATTTTCTTCAGCATTTGTGTGCATTCTCTTTCAATAGCTGCCCTCAATTTGTTGACTGTTACCGGTTTTGTACCGTAAACTTTATCTTTTATGTATCTCCATAAAAAAGTCTAGTGGATAAATTTTCTGTTTGAAGCTTAGTCTGGCTTCACCCATGATTTCAAATCAGTTGAACCTGAAAAGGAGTGAGAATTGAGTGAGTTATCAGCTGTTAAAGTGTGTATACATTTTTGGGGGCACACTGTATATACAAAATGTATTGTATATATGTAACTGTAATATATGCTCTTAATAAATGAATGTGGACACACATGCCTGGGGCTGTTTTGTAAACTATTTCCTACAGTGGGTCTTGGTCCAAACTTTGAAAGCCCCTGAAACACAGGATCAGAATGGATCCTGACAAGGTAAATTCAAGGTCAAATGAGAAAGCCCCTTTTCTCTTCCTTGGCTGCCCAGAGCAGTAAAGGGAGGGAGAGGAAGTGGTGTGTGAGGGAGGGGACACCAGAGTGAGGTCAACCGAGAAGGAAGGGCAACCGGACAGGGAGGTGCTTTGTGCCAGGATAGTCAATTGAGGGACATGGGGAGGTTAATTTTGAGCGCTTCCTTTAAATGCTACATCGAAAGAACTTCCGCGTTCCTTATCCGTGAAAAGCCTACAAGATGAGGGATTCGCGTTTCTTGTTTAGGTGACACTACTTGGGGGGTCAGTTCCTGTAGAGGGGATTATTATTACCAGCCAGGGCGAGGAGCAGGGAAGGTGGGCGGGGCATAGGGAGCGCGGGAAGGCCGGGCCGGGTCTGTCCAAAGAGCGATTTATGTCGCACTGTGCACAGTCCATCAGAGGAACAAGCAGTTCTGCACTTTGGGACCCATCCGCAGGCAGTGAACCCAGGGCGCCCAGGACGCGGATGGGGTTGTGCCCTTGCCGCGGGCCACTGGCCCTCCCTGCCAGTGGGCAGCACCCGCCTCCGCCCCCGGCCCCGCTTCAGGTTGGCTCCGCAGCCCGGTCGCCGGGGCCCACGTGACCTACCGCGCGGGCCACCGCCCCCGCCGCGCCCAGGCCCCGCCCCGTGACGTCACACAGCCTCGGCTTGTCCGGACGTTCAGTGTCTTTCTGCGTTTGCCAATTGGCCGGCCTGGAAGACAGCGCCCCTCCCGCCACGCCTCCGGAGTCCTGGGGAACGCGGTTGGGGGCGGGCTTGGGCCTGAGGGGCGGAGTGAGAGGGCTCCGCGCGGGTAAAGGGGCTGCCTGGAGCACGGTCCGATCGTTTTGCGGTCACTCGCTGCGTCGCCCTCCACACTGGGTGTCTGCGCCTCCCCCGCTGGCTGCCGTCACCCAGGAAACCGGCCGCGATCTCCCGCCGACCCGAAACTGGTTTCATGGCAGCCACGAAGAAAGCAGTTTTGGGGCCGTTGGTGGGGGCAGTGGACCAGGGCACCAGCTCGACGCGCTTTTTGGTGAGCCCAGGGTGACATTTGAGGAGCTAAGCCGGGCGGGAGCCCCGGGATGCCGGCGCTGGTTGTCGCGTCTCCATCCCGCGCCTCCCCCGGCCCCGCGGCTCCCAGCCTCTAGGCGAGGGACGGAGGCCAAGGCCCCCAGAGCAGGACCTGCCACGCTGGAGCTGTCCCGCCCGGGTTTGGGGGACTCCAGCCTCTCGAGACCCTGGCGGCCGAGCTGAGCAGTCCTAGCCTCGTGGTGGAGCCGGGTCATCTACTAATGGGGTGATTCCTCCTCCAAAGGGAGCTAGGAATCGCCGAGCATCCGTGCGGAGCGGTCCGCCTGCAGCCAGGACAGGTGGTCACATTGACCGCTGTTGCGGTCTTTCCCCTGGAGCATTTGGCCTGCGGGGCGCAGGACGTCCTTGGAAGGGGGGAAAGCTGTGTCACGGCTGTGATAGCCTAACACAACGTCCTTTGGAGCAGTAGAACAAATATAGTGTTAGCATGAT
This sequence comes from Tadarida brasiliensis, assembly GCA_030848825.1. Classification (NCBI taxonomy): domain Eukaryota; kingdom Metazoa; phylum Chordata; class Mammalia; order Chiroptera; family Molossidae; genus Tadarida; species Tadarida brasiliensis. The sequence continues at coordinate 112,211,689 of CM061280.1, read as the reverse complement.
GATGCGTTGTCATCCTCTCCCACAGAAATTGTAGAAGGTAGAATGCTACGGGGGTGGGGGTGGGGGGTATCGCAGAACACATTAAGACAGTACTCTGCCTTTACCAGAATCTTTACTTAATTTCAAAGACTCGCAAATTTCAGTTCTGATACTTTGCCTATTACAAACACTTCATGCTTCACACAGTAAAGTGACAGGGAAATTCTGTTTCACCTTTTATTTACTGTAGCAGTGCTATTTAAGTGACTTTCTGCTAGGAATCTTGCTGTTAAAGTGATCTAGCACTGAGTTCAGTAAGATAACTTAAAAATAATTTAAATAAACGATTGTTGGTTAAGAGCCCATGCTTCAATGGACATTTGACTAACCTGGCAAGTTGATGGAAATATATAATGATTATTTAGCTCCATCTTCACTACTTTCCTTCAAATCATTTTTTCGTGCATTATTATGTATATGTGTGTGGGTGTATACTATAGGTATACATTATACATATAGTGTGTATGTTGTTCCAAACTTCTGTTTAGCCGACCACTTGACTAAAACCTTCATTTGTGCCTTCATTTTGATAGTCCTCTCTCTTGCCTACACCGGAAAGCTTTCGGTGCAATTTTAGTTTGAATCTTATTTCATGACTTACCTAGTTTGAGCTGCCAAGACATAGTTCTACAATCTCTTACGTTGTTTATCTTTCGATCACCCAGGGCAGGTTTCACTTTGTCTTATTCTCATAAATGTTTATAAAGTAATCCTGAATCATAAGTAGGGAAGTCTGCCTAACTGGATTTGATTAATATATAAAATATACAATCATCATTGTGTATTTAAAATTAAGAAAGGCCATTAAGACACACATGCTAACTTGTGGATTGAGTTTTCAAGCAATATTCAAGAACTGCCCGCACAGAGACCAGCACAGATGCCTGCAGGGGCCAGGCAGGTAGAGGTTGGGGGACAGACTGGAGAGAGCAACCCAGATCAAGAGGACTGTCCATAGTTGCCAAGCAGGAACACCAGCCCAGTGTCGCCAGATTTTCAAATTCTTTAAGAAAAGGTGGTCATCTCAAGTTTTCAGTGTAATCTTCCTATTCTTGAATGTTGGCAACTAGTTCATAAAGCACCGTGGAGATCAAATCAACATGGTGATTATTTTCAAATTTATACAGCCATTGCCTTCTATGAAAGTCAATAAAATATTTTATAACTTTGTAGGCTTTTTAGGAGACTGACTGTGCTTATCTTCCTTTAGACTCTTCACTCTTACTCTCCATGTAGCCCAGTGATCTTCTTTATCCACTGCAGGTTGTTCCTGGTCCCTCAGATTCTGTTGCCCAAGAGACATCTTTCTGTACTGGTGGGGAAGGAATAAGTCAACTTCATATTCTCACAATCCATTGTTCAGTATGTGACCTGAACAACCTGAGCCTTTGAAAGTTAGTTTCTGTTTATTGGGCTCTGTATTCAGTGAGTAAGCTAAGGTGCAAATTCAGGAGATACGCATCCTGCTTATAGGATGATGTGTAAAAGTCGATCAATAACAGTTTTCTGATTCTTGAGAAACAACTAGGAAAGGATGCTTCAGAGGTAGATAAAGGATTTAAAGATCCTGTGCAAAGTCAAGAAAAACTTAGGAATGGTTTAGCAAAGTCTTTTTTCCTTTGGTTACAGGGAAAGAGCTTGTTAAACCACTCCCTGCAAAATGCAGATAATAGATTTGCTGAATAAGTGCTTCAATCACAAGGTGATTCCCAGCAGTTGTTCCAGTCATATTGTTCCATGTTGTAATTATGACTCAGAAATAATTGCTTACTTTCTCACTAAGATTACAGTGGATAAGAACTGTCATAAGGAAGCTTATAAAGTAAAAGGTATTTAAATAATTTCTCGGACATTATTCATTCAATTTGCATATCCAGTTCAACTTTCACAAGACCAATAACCTCTCCAAGCTTTCTTCTCCCCTTTTCTCTGCTAGTGGTTAACTCACGGTCTTTCATCCAATGGAAATGCCTCCTCCTTATTTCCCTTACCATCTTTTTTTTTTCTTTATTGATTTTTAGAGAGAGAGGAAGGGAGAGGGAGAGAGATAGAAACATCAATGAGAGATGTGGGCATTGGGCCCACAACCTGGGCATGTACCCTGACCAGGAATTGAACCAGTGACCTCTTGGTGCATGGGTCAATGCTCAACCACTGAGCAACACCAGCTGGGCTCCCTTACCTTCTTGAAATTCTACTCTGCCTCCAAATAGTGGCTCAACTGCCATCTCTTAGTCAGAGTCTTCCTCAACCCCTTAGGCAGAATTTCTCCTACTTCCTATAGCACTTTTCTGATGTCTGATAGTAGCTATCACCTACTTTGTATTATAATTCTATACCTACTGTATGTACTTGAGGGTACAGACCTCCTTTTAAGTCTAACTCATCTCTGTATTCTTTATCTTGCTCAACACAACAAATGAACACGTGTTTTGTCTACAGGGAGCATTTTATACAGATTGACCTTTAATGAGTCAGCAGAACTTTAATTCTGGTTATCTTTTTTACCTAGTCAAAAAAACTGTAAAACTTTCTTACTTGGGTATGTTTGATTACTTAATTTCTTCTATTTTAGTAGTAGATCTGCAATTTTAGAACATATTCATTTCTTCCTCCAGTTGTCAAAAGAATTACTCTTGGCAACCTATGAATGAATATGCTTTGTACTAAAGGAAAATTTCCATAGAAAAGTGAACTGGTTGGCACATGGTTACTCAGATTGCAGAGTAACAACTTCTTGGAAAGATAATTACTGTAACAGGTTTTAAGGAGGGGCCATTTCTCTATAAGACAAAAGTTGCAGTTTAAACAGTCAACTTCCTTCTCTTATTTAGTAACTTTGTTTTTCCCCTATTTCGTTGAATGTTAAAGAAAAAAAGAGCTTAGAATGTGTTGTGATTTGAAATGTGTCAGGTACTATGTAGAGGACTTTTCCAGCATTATCTCATTTAATCACATTTACAACTGTGATGCTGGTAGTAGTATTAAGCTCCTTTACACAGGAGATTATGTGCTGGAGATTGTGCCCAAGGTCGAAGAGTAACTGGTGGAACTAAGATTCAAGTCCAGGTCTGTAGCACTCAGAAACCTGTCCTCCTAACTCCTGCCTTGGCCCCCTCGCTGCCTGGAGTGCATTGAAGGGAAGATGGGAGGGGGGAAAGGCCACTTACCCACCTATCACTCAAGTGTCAGTTCTGATTCTGGTCATAAATGAACCTTCACAAAGAAAAATATACTTACAGCTTGGTTTTGCAATATATCAAAAATTTTGCCTTTGAGTAAGTACTGCTGATTTGATTACCTTGTGACTCATCAGGGCCTGGGCTGGGCTTAGGTGTAGTCACCATGGATAATGGTTGTGTAATCATTTCATTCCAATAGCCAGCATCTATGAAGAATGACTAGAATTGTAGTTCCATGCTTGTTTTGGCAGGAAATACTGCCTTGGCCCTAGTTGTCTCATTATTCTTAGAGACCTCATAAGACTCAGGGACGGATTTCCGCCTTCTTTCTTTCATTTACTTATTCAATACATATTTATTAGGCACCCATTAGGGGCCAGGGACTAATGACCAGTAAATTTGGTCAAAACTAATTTGATTCATAGCTGGAACGAGGCCACTCTTGTGATAACTATAGTTGTGATTCTTTTGTGTGATTTCCTCCCCACTAAGTTGGTTTGTTTTCTTGCCCATCACATTACACAAATACCAAGAACACGACCTCTCACAAGCAGAAGTGTAGAGAGCTTTCAACTTTGAGCTCCTTGAGGGGCAGAATATGCTGTCTTCTTTTCCTCCCCAAAGCCTAATATAGCATCTGGCATGTAGTAGGTGCTCATCGTGGGAATAGATCACAGCAGAGAGGGGCCTACAGGGCTCAGAGGTGTTGACTAGAACTCCTGGTTTAGAAGACCAGGAAGGTAAACCTTGTGGAGTCTTGGAAAGAGTGAAATTCGGCAACTATAAATGTATTAGATGTATGTATAAGCTATTCGATACAATTTCATTTTGAAGGGAAACATAGTGCCACTTGCTGTGTTTTCTCCTGTGGCTTGTTGGAAGATGCCGTTATGTCTTTTGTGGTGTAATATGCAATGTAATGTATTTTTATTTTCGGTCATTTAAATTTGGGTAGTGTAAAGTCCTTGAGAGGGAAGTTACATTCCTGAGAATTGTCTTATCACATAGTCAAGTGGGGTGTGGCATAAATGAGTAGGCTAATGGGGAAATCACATGGAGAGGGAAATGAACGTGCATGTTTATGATGGGACGGCTGAATTAGTTTGAAGATGAGTGAGGCAAGTCTCAAAGGACAGTTACTTGGTAAGGACAGCATTTTGTCTCTCCACTACTCTTCTTGTAAGACAGAGAGAGAGAGCATGTGTCGTTTCAGAAAGTTCTTTTGAAAGAACTTTTTATAAGAATAATTTTCCTTCTTAACAATTCATGTTTCAATATTTAATCATATTTGGAAAGAATCTACATATTCAGTGAATTGAACTTGACTCGTCATTAAACTTGGCAAAACTCTAAGGTTTCAGGTTACTGAAAGATTTTGGTAAACTATTTAAGTAGACTTACCATAAAACATAAATATTGCTGAGTTTACCTAAAAACTTTTTAGCCCATCTACATCTCTTTATTTTACTTGTTCTCAATAATTATGTTCAGGAAATTTCATCATACTGAGTTGTTTTTTTCTTGCTGACAAGTTTTGCAACAGAGAAAACATGGACTTCTTTGACCAGTAAGCCCAGGTAGAATAAAAGTATTATACTTAAAGATGATAATCTAAGGAGATGCCTATTTAACCCAACCAAACTCAAACCAGCTTTACTATCAAATATTTTCTCACCCTAGTCCATGCGGCTCAGCTGGTTGGAGCGTTGTCCCATGTACCGGAAGGCTTCAGGTTCAATTCCTGGTCAGGGCACATACCTAGGTTTTGGGTTCGATCCTCGGTTGGGACTCATACAGGAGGCAACCAATCGAGGTTTCTCTCTCTCTCTCCCTTCCCCTCTCTCTAAAATCAATAAGTACTCCTCGGGTGAGAATATATATATGCTATTATATATATCCTCATATCACATGATCCTGAAATAGCATTTGGATTACTTTTCTGTTTTTGAGAATTTTTATATAAGCATGGAATTCCTTTAAGCCAATTAAACAGAGCTCTTTACAAACCGATTCTAGTAATATTCTCGGGAGGTAGACACACATACACTAATATTAGATGTAACCAGAGACCTGATAGTTTTGTTTTGAAAATTTTCACCACGAATAAAATTTTCGCCATGAGACAGGTACAGTAAGGCACAGGACCCACTAATTTATAGCAGTTGGAATAAGTTCAGTTTATTCGTTCAGATGGCTTTTTTCTTATTAATATTTGTGGAGAAGACGATTAAGATTTGTATTTGTTCTTGGCATGGAGCCCTGGAGCCAGAGCAGTAGTTTGGGCTTTAAAAAAACAAACAAACACACAAATAACCCTCGTTTGCTATTTTTTATTTTCAGTCTTAGGACTTGAGGATGGTAAAAATAGGTGGGCTTTGAACTACTTCTAGAGTTGCATTCTGGTTTCACAAAGATTTGTAAGATGTGGCCAACTGCTCTCAATTCCCCAGAGAATTTGGTTGTAAGTTATGTGACATTGTAGGTTGACCTATGGGCCCAACTACGTCATTCCAAGTTTGATTCTTTCCCTCTGGATACATAGTTTATTTTACCTTAGGGGAGGAGGCTTTCTAAAAAAATTTCTATTAGGCTCTGAATCTTTAGCTTCCAATTTTGCCAAGTTTCTGATGAAGAGTTATTTAATCCTCTCAAATATCTTGTCAGGTTTTGGGCAAGAGAAATAGTAAGAAATTTTAAAGTACCAGCTCAGATGCTAAAAGTATCTTTTAGGATCCTTTTAGAGCTGTTTTGTTTTTAAGTCATTTGGTCTTGTAGAAGCTTCTGCATATCAATCAAAGAATGCAGTCCATTGTCCCTGAGAGGTTTGGAATTCTCCTCTTCCTAACGGGGGGGGGGGGGGGGTGCTTTGAGGTCAGGTTTTCCTTTAAGTTTTAAATTATTTTGGCTAAATTGGTCCATTTTGTTTAAAAAGGCAAAAGAGGTGGGACCAAAATGTCCGTACATATAATTAGCTAGAGTTCTCCAGGAAGGAAGTTTTTGGGAACTTTTAGAGGGTGAAGATCCCATGTTAAAGATAAATCCCCCTGTAAGCTGTCAGGGGACCCCAAAAAGACCAAAAGAAATGGTAATAAAAGCCCCATGTAGTTTGACTGCAGGGATCAAAAAGCCAACTCTCACCGGGCCGGTGTGGCTCAGTGGATTGAGCATGGACCCATGGACTGAGAGGAGGGCACATGCCTGGTTGCAGGCTCTATCCCCAGTGGGGGGCGTGCGGGAGGCAGCTGATCCATGTTTCTATCTCTCTCTCCCTTCCTTTCTCTCTAAACAAACAAAAAAAATCAATAAAAACATATTTTTTAAAAAAGCCAACTCTCAGGATGAGAGAAAACCTCTTGTTTTTGTTTTTACATGCACATTAACAGCTTTAGCTAAGACTTGGGTCTCTTATACCTAAGGGGGGTGTGCATTGGGGTTGGGGATTGTGCGCCATTTTACAGCATTCCTGGATACACGGATATTTATCTTGATTTTGGTGGGTGACCTGATGTCAATCTAACCCGTCCTGTGACCGGACTTCAAAGACTTAGTACTAAAAAAATGTAAAAGCACTCACTAATAATTTTTATATTATTCACATGTTGAGATAATAATTTTATATTGGCTTAAATAAAATCTTATTAAAATTAATTTCACCTGTTTCTTTTTACTGTTTTTTTTAATGAGAACATTTAAAATTACATACGTGGCTTGCATTTGTGATTTGCATGATATTGCTATTGGATGGTGTTACACTAAGAAAGTCACAGATTCTAAAAAAATTCGATCTAACAAGTGTCAACAAGCTTGGGAGTGGTGCACAGGGTCAAATCCTAAACAGCTAAAGATGGTGCCCACTTTCTGCTCAGATTTAGTGCTCAAGAAGTAGGGAGGTCCAGGTTCCATCCTGTTCTATCCAAATGCTGTGTGATCAGATGGCATCATGCTCTTCTGTAGCAAATAGAATTTACCAAAATCTTTCCCTTTTCTCTGCCTATTTCAAAGGCCTATAAATCCATTTTTAGTGTGAGGGTTCTGAAGTTAGCCTAGTTAAAACTAGGTAATGGAAGAAGGGTTGCACTCCATTCATAGCCCATAGGTCTGCTATTGAAGTTTTTATACATCCAGCCAGCAAAAAGGGATACCTTGTTGTGGGTTTTTTTTTCTTTATTGATTTTAGAGAGAGAAGAAGGGAGAGAGAGAGAGAAACATCGATGAGAGAGAACATTGATTGGCCGCCTCCTGCATGCCCCTCACTGGGGATCAGGCCCACAACCTGGGCATGTGCCGTGACTGGGAATCGGACCAGCGACCTCTTGGTGCACGGGTTGAAGCTCAACCACTGAGCCACACCAGCCAGGTGGGACACCTTATTTTATGATACCAGTGTCCCTTGGGGATTTGAGAGTGGACCCTGGGGGCAGCAGTAATATGAATAAAAAGATACAACTGTGGTTTCCTATTACAGTGTAGGCCACATAACCACTTCTCATTTTATTTGATAATTTTTCTCCAATAAGTGCCTAATATACCATATTTTTTCAGACATGCAACAAATATTTATTGAGCATCAGTTCTGTGCCAGGCACTATTCTAGGACCTAGAGATGCTTCAGTGAATAAAATAGGACAAATGGAGCAGATATGCTATAAAGACACTGTAATGCTAAGTTATGAATTACATGGGCTTCTGCCAAGTGCCCTTTACTTATGTGTTAAGTAAACCTTTAACTTGTAATATTTTTAAAATTAAACAAAAAAATTTTAACTTATCTTTATTGTTTAATGTATTACAGATGTCCCCCCTTTTTCCCCCATTGACCCCCTCCTCCCTACTCCCACCCCCCTCCTGCCTTCCCTACACTATTGTCTGTGTCCATTGGTTATGCATATATGCATTGAAGTTCTTTGGTTTATCTCATCCCGCCCTCCCTCCCCCCTTCCCTTTGAGGTTCATCAGTCTAAGGACCGATTTGTACTTGTTAATTCCTTCATCTTTTTCACCCATCCCCTCAGCCCCCTCCCATCTGGCAACCAACAAAAAGTTCTCTGTATCTGTGAGTCTGTTTCTGTTCTGCTTGCTCATTTTGTTTGTAGATTCTATTGTTGATACATAGGTATTAATTGCCATTTTATTGTTCATATTTTTTTTTCTTCTTCAAGAAGACCCTTCAACATTTCATATAATACTGGTTTGGTGGTGATGAACTCCTTTAGCTTTTTCTTGTTTGGGAAACTTTATATGTCCATCCATTCTAAATGACAGCTTTGCAGGATAGAGTAATCTTGGTTGTAGGTTCTTGCTTTTCATCAGCTTGAATATCTCTTGCCACTCCTTTCTGGCCTGCAAAGTTTCTTTTGAGAAATCAGCTGACAGTCTTAGGGGAGCTCCTTTGTAGATAATGGACTGCTTTTCTCTTGCTGCTTTTAAGACTCTCTTTGTCTTTAACCTTTTGCATTTTGATGATGATGTGTCTTGGTGTGGACCTCTTGGGGTTCATCTTGTTTGGAACTCTCTGTGCTTCCTGGACTTGTATGTCTGTTTCCTTCACCAAGTTAGCGAAGTTTCCTGTCATTAGTTTTTCAAATAGGTTTTCAATTTCTTGCTCTCTCTCTTCTCCTTCTGGTACTCCCATGATGAGAATGTTGGTACGCTTGAAGTTGTCCCAGAAGCTCCTTACACTATCCTCACTTTGGGGGATTCTTTTTTCTTTTTAGAGAGAGAGGAAGTGAGAGGAGAGAGAGATAGAAACATCGATGAGAGAGAATATTGACTGGCCGCCTCCTGCATGCCCCCCACTGGGGATCGGGCCCACAACCTGGGCATGTGTCCTGACCGGGAATCGAACTGGTGATCTCTTGGTGCATGGGTCGATGCTCAACCACTGAGCCACACTGGCCGGACGGATTCTTTTTTCTTTTTGCTGTTCTGATTGGGTGTTTTTTGCTTCCTTATATTCCAAATCAATAGTTTGCTTCTTGGCTTTACCTACTGTACTATTGATTCTCTGTAAATTATTCTTTTTTTCAGTTAGTGCATTTCTGACTGTTTTTTTTTATGTTGTTTATGTTCTCACTAAGTTCCTTGAGCATCCTTATAACCAGTGTTTTGAACTCTGCATTGATTGTCTATCTCCATTTTGTTTAGTTCTTTTCCTGGAGTTTTCTTTTTTTCTTTCATTTGGGACATGTTTCTTTGTCTCCTCATTGTGGCTGCTTCCCTGTGTTCGTTTCTATTTATTAGGTAGAGTTGCTATGTCTCCTAGGCTTCGTAGGGTGGACTGTTGTAGTAGGTGTCCTGTAGAGTCCAGTGGCACAGTCTCCCTGATCACCCCAGCTGGGCCCTCGTGTGGTGCACCCCTCGTGTGGACTGTAAACCCTTTTGTTGTAATTGAGTCTTGATTGCTGTTGGCACGTCAATGGGAGGGACTTACTCAGGCTGATCAACTGCAAGAACTGGCTGTGCCCACTATCCACCGACCTCTGACTACCTTGGAAGATCAGCTGTGCAGGGGCCCACCACACAGAGCAACACTTTACTTCAGCAGGGCTCTGGTACCCACTGAGTCCATTCCTTGAGTGTGTCACTTGTGGAGGTGGTTGGGTGGTGGTGTTTCGATGTGGTCTGAAGCTGTCCACTGGGTGTGCTGGCTCTGGGACAAGGTGTTCAGGAAAAGCCAAGCTGTGAACCAAGGCTGGCTGCTTCTAGTGCCAGGCCTGGGGCCACTTAACGAGAGGTACAGGGCTCACTGAGACCAGATGCTGCTTTTTTGAGAGATTTTAGAAAAATCTGAAGCAGGATCCAAGACAGGCCAATCCTATGGTAAAGCCACTGGAAACAGCTTGGGTGGGCCTGGAAGTTGGGTGGGGCGGGGCCTCAGGGAATCACCAGGGTGAAGTAAACAGTGTGAGCCCGGTTGCTGGAGTCCCAGATATGGTGGCTGTCTGCCACCCCAGGGAAGGGCTCACCAAAGGAACAAGGGCCTCCGCCAGCACATCTGTCTTGGAGAAAGTTGCCTCTCCAGCTCTCGCCCTGATGCCAAACAATTCAGTTCCTCACTGTATGTCTCTGGTGCCTTTCAAGCTGCCTCCCCCACGCTGGAGCCTGGAGGGAGCGAGTCCGAGTAAGTCCGTGCGCGGGCCCTTTAAGAGGAGCTGCCGGGGCTCCGGCCGCCTCAGCCTCAGTTCCCGCTGGTTTTTCCAGCCAGAAGTGATGGGGATTCTCTTCCTGGCACTGGAACCCTGAGCTGGGCGCCTGGTGTGGGACGGGGACCCCTCAGTCCTCAGGGAGGACCTTCCCAGCCGAGGTGTCCTCCTGATTTTTATCCGCCACACGTGGGTGTGGGACCAGCCCGTCCCCTCCGCCCCTCCTACCAGTCTCCATGCGGCTTCTTCTTTAATGTCGTAGTTGTAGGACTTCCATTCAGCTTGATGTCAGGCGGTTCTGAATGATGGTTGTTCTGTAGTTCAGTTGTAATTTTGGTGTGGTTGTGGGAGGACGCGAGACCGCGTTTACCTACGCCGCCATCCTGACCGGAAGTCCACCGACTTGTAAGATATTTTATCTCCTCAAAGGGCTTGAGAATTTGCCTTCTTGCTTTCGTTACGTTTATCACTTCCTCCCCAAAAGGAGATGATGTGTGGTGAGGAGGGAGTGGAGCAGCAACTCTCTGTGTGTTTTCTCTTATTTCTTTCTCTTTCTTAGTCTTCACTGAGCAGGTAATTTTCTCCCACAGGAAACCTAGGCGTGGAAACACGTTCTCACCTGATTGGCTGGGACTCCACTGTTGCAATTACAGTGCTTTGGGAAGTTAACTTTAATACTTTAATAAAAATATGAATCCTTACTCTGAAAGACTAAGTACTTTGCTACTGGAGTGTAGGTACTCCTAGGTGAAAAACAATATACAGTTGACTCTTGAACACCACGGATTTATTTTTAAATGCTTTTATTGATTTTTTTAGAGAGAGAGAAAGGGAGAGATAGAAACATCGATGTGAGAGAGAAACATCAATCAGCCGCCTCCTGCACGCCCCCTACTGGGGATCGAGCCCACAACCCGGGCATGTGCCCTGACCAGGAATCCAACTGGGACCTCTCAGTCCATGGGACAACGCTCAATGCACTGAGCCACACTGGCCAGACTTGCACTGATTTATTTTAAAGTGGCAGAAGTTCAATTGACTGGTGCTGTTCAAACCCACGTTGTTCAAGGGTCAACTCTGGCGGTTGGGAATCCAAGTATGTGGCTGTAGTTATACGTGGATTTTCAACTGCACAGGGAACTCCCATGTTATTCAAGAGTCAGCGGTATATGAAAAAACGTTGCTACGTTTTTAAAGGTATTGTTTTAGTAGTATCACATTAGTGGAGGACTGTAAAACCCTTCTTTGTTAGCTTTCATCCATTGGGTTTTAATGTTTTATATCACGGGTCAGCAATTCTTGACAAGTATGTCACAGAAAGCCCTCAGCTGAATGCCAGAATACACTTCCCCTATTTGCCTCTTGTAAGAAGAGCTAGATGCATCGCTGCACTTCCCCCCGAAGGAATTCCCACAGTAGTTTCCCTGCCTAGGCATCTGTGACTCTTTCTGTCTCCACATCCAAGATGGATGCCAAATGGAATGTTACAGCCATCACCAGCTGTTTGCCAGCTCTCTTTTAATCTTGGTGTTCCTATTCTCAAAAAGAAATCTATGCTATTAATTGGTTGGCTTCTACATCTGGAGCCATTTTTTTTTTTTTTTAAGAATAGGGAATTGCCTCTTTAGCTTTATCTTCCATAGGTTTTTAGTTATCTAAAGGGAAGTTATTATTCCTGAAGCTACCTTATGACTTTCATGTTTCTATCTGAAGAGAAAGTAGAACACCTTATGGCATTTCATCTGATTGGACTTAATATCTTTGCTCTCTGCCTGCATTTTGACCACAATATTGCAATATATTTTTCAGGTTTTCAATTCAAAAACAGCGGAACTACTTAGTCATCATCAAGTGGAAATAAAACAAGAGTTTCCAAGAGAAGGGTATGTTTCCTAATTTAATATGTAAACATATATTGCATTTATTAGGCCATCTCACCCCACCTGCCCAGGGGCTTTCTAAAGTAAACTTGACTAAACACCGTCCTGAGAAGACTTGAGGGATGGGATAGGTATTAGTCAGGAAAAGGAGCAATAACTTGGTAGCTCAGCAAAATATTTGGGTATTTGATGGCTCAGGAGTTCAGTGACAGAAAAGGGGATGATAAAGTGATAAAGGGAAGATGTATTAAATATCGGAAATCCTACATTAACTTTGAAGTAATTTAGTTTTGTGTCTGCATCATTGCCAAACCGCTGTTTGCTAATTTGAATGTAAGTAGGTTTTTTCTTAAATAAAGATATGTTCTTTTAAAAGGCATTCACATATCTTATCTAATACTAAAATCTATCCTTTTTGACAATAATGTTCATATGTAGTAATTGTGATTAAATAGAATGTTAAGTATATTATTTTAAACAGCCATTTTCAACTGGTGTGCTCTAAGAATTTTTAAAACATGGAATACCTGACTAGTCAGGGGCACTGACCTCTTTTCCCTTAGATTGTCAAATTAAAGTGACAACGACCAGCACAATAGCTGTCCAGTGTAACTGAATCAAATTATATCTAATTTTTTGTCGGATTGGCAAAAATATATTTTTTGGTGTGCCACAGAATTTTAGTAATTAGTTTATGTGTACCATGAGATGAGAAAGGTTGAAAATCGCTGATTTAAAATTTAATGACAGGTATGATACAACTGTGTGGCAGTTTCTTATAAAATTAACCATACTTCTGTAGCATTGTACCCTTAGGATTTAATCCAAGAGCAGTGAAAACATATGTCTAAAAAAAGACTTATACATGAATGTTTATAGCAGCTTTATGCATAATCACCCAAACTGGAAACAACCCAAATATGTCTGTCATCAGTAGAACGGGTAACAATGAAATACTGTTCAGCAATTTTTAAACAGTGAACTGATACATCAACAACATAGGTGAATCTCGTTGGTATCAGGGACAGTGAAAAGGGCTGGACATGAAAGAAAGCATACTGCGTGGCTGTATCTGAAATTCAGGAGGCTAAACTAATTTCGAATGACCAGTCCAAATATTGGTTGCCCGTGGAGTATGTGATTGACATGAGAGACATGAAAGAACTTTCTAGAATGATGGAAATATTCCATATATTGACTGGGGTGTTGGTTAGATGAGTATATACATTTGTTAAAATTCAACAAATTGTGCTCTTTAGATCTATTCATTTCACTGTAAAGTTTACTTCTATTTAAGAAAGAGAAAAGATTGGTGTCCTACCAAACTTTATAATTTCTTTCTATGAAAAATGTTCTGTTTTAAAGAATTCCTTTGTTTAGCAATAAAAGCTACTGATATGTTAGCAGCATTAGAATGACTGTCCACAGACCTGATCCCAGTGCAATTTGGAAAGAGGATACATGGGTCTTGGAGGGATGAAAATTAGAACTATGTGGAAGGAGATTGGGTTTTTGGAAAAAGAGGGTATACTTTTTTTTTTATCCTCACCCGAGGACATTTCTGCATTTATCTTCAGATAGAGCAAGAGGGAGAGAGGAAGGAGGAGAGAGAGAGAAACATCGATGTGAGAGAGACACATCAAGTGGTTGCCACCCACACGATCCCAACCGGGGCCGGGGACAAACTGCAACCGAGGTACGTGCCCTTCTCAGGAACCGAACCCAGGACTCTCTGGTCTGCGGGCTGACGCTCTAACTGCTGAGCCAAACCAGCCAAGGCAGAAAAAGAGAGTTTAGAGACAGAGTTCAAAGCTCAGGAAAACCGCGGGCCTGAGGAAGGCAGAGAAGAAAAGCATTTGGAATTCTCTTGCTACTTGCAGAACCTAGGGTAGGATTCTTTTCGCTTTTATTGTTTCTGCTTTTGAGGTTTCCTCAGTTGCCATTTGTTTCTCCCAGGTTTCTCTGCCTCTTCATTTATTATGAGCCTTTCAGCCTTCTGAGGCCCTGGGACCTTACTAAACTTGCACTGGGATTGGGTCTGAAAACTTGGACCAATTGCTTGTTTACTTGAAATAGTTGTTAGATTAAATTTAAAATATCCCCTAAATACTAACAAAAAAATTTTAGGGGGAAAAAATGGCAAAATAGATTAGTATGCTTATTTGACTTTTCAGAATTCCTTTTGCTAGCTAGCTAGATGGATATCAATTTACTTGGAAATAACTAAAAAAAGAAAGAAATAGTGACTAGTGAAACATGCAGATAGTTTATCAATTTATCAAACCCACAGGATATAAAGAATGGGGGAACTAATTTCTTATTGGATTTGAAAAAATGATTTAAAAATAGGTAGAATATTTGCTATTTTGTGTCCTGTTATTACCTCCTTTCAAATGATTGATTATTGTATGAAGAATAATAAAAACGTAAGGGAAATAAAATCGGCTTATCTTTAAATCATTTATGTAGAGTATTGAATATGCTTTGCTTTGCTCATCTGACTTTAATTTCCTCAACAGCCATACCCTCATAAGTGAACATTTCTAGAGATTTGAATTACAGTTGTATTGCTTTCTTGTAGACTAACCGAATGCATTCTTTTGTTCAAAGATGGGTGGAACAAGACCCTAAGGAAATTCTGATGTCTGTCTATGAGTGTATAGAGAAAACATGTGAGAAACTTGAACAACTCAATATTGACATTTCCAACATAAAAGGTATTTTTAATAGAATATTTTTCTCCATGGTATGATTATCTCAATCAAATTCATTCATTCAGCACGTAATTGAGTGCCTATGCCGCGCCAAGCATTTCTGGGAAAACTGAGGATACAACAATAAGCAGGAAGATTAGGTCCCTGTTCTCATGAAGCTTTTATTTTGGTGGATTTGAGACCAACAATAAGAACAGACAAATACAAGCTAATTTCAGATACTGATAAGTTCCATGCAGAAAATGAAACTGAATTATATGGTAGGTTGTGCCTAGAGAGGCTTACTTGAAATTAGATGGCCAGAGAAGGCCTCTTTGAGGAGGTTACACTGTTACTGAGATCTCAAAGGCCAAAAGGGGCCAGCCATGCAGATATTTGGGGAAAGAGTATTTGAGGAAAAGGAAGCAGCACCTGCAAAGATCCTGAGATAGGAATAACCTTGTGGCACATTCCTGGATCAGAAAGAAGGCCAGGATGTCAAAAGTAGAGTAAAAGAGGGGTGAAGGGTGAGGAATGAGGGTGGGTAGGTAGGTAAGAAGTTTCAATAGGAGCTGAAACTGGGGATAGGGCTTTGTACCAGTTAGGAGTTTGGATGTTATTCTTAGTATCACAAAGAGCCATGAAAAGGTTTTAAGCAAGAAAGCAAGGGGTGACAGGATCTTACTTGTGGTTTGAAGACAATTTCCTGGCTGCTGTGCAGAGCCATGTGAAAAGCGCATGGTAAAGGCATAAGTGCACACAGGGAGACCAGTGTAGAGGCTGCTGTGGAAGTCCTGAGAGAAAGGATGGTGGCAGTGAGGGTGGGAAGAAAGAGGATGCCAGAGAAGTAAAGAGAGGGTTGGGGAAGGGGGGTCAAAGATAATGCTTGGGCCCGGCCAGTGTGGTTCAGTGGTTGAGCGTCGACCCATGCACCAAGAGGTTGCCGGTTTGATTCCCGGTCAGAGCACATGCTCAGGTTGTGGGCCCGGTCCCCATTGAGGGACATGCAGGAGGTGGCCAATCCATGTTCTCTCTCATCTATGTTTCTCTCTCTCTCTCTCTCTCTCTCTCTCTCTCTCTCTCTCTCTCTCTCTCTCTCTCTCCCCCCCCCCTCTCTCTCAAATCAGTAAAGAAAAAAATAAAAAGATAATGCTTGGGTTTTTGCTGGAGCTCCTGGATAGATAAGGATGCCTTTTCCTGAGGAGAAAAACACTAGAATAAGGAGCAGCAGGGGAGGGGTAGTTTTTTTAAATCAAAACACTTCGCTTGTAAAATCTCCCTGGAAATAATTGTTTGAGACTGTTAGACTATTACAGATCTCTCTTAATTCCTAGTAGTTTTAATAGGATATCTACCTAAGTTTGTTTTTGCATCATTTATACAGGGTGAAAAAAAATAACCCAGTTACCCAACATGGATAAGGTAGTGTAAAGGGTAGAAGCATAATGTGGTAATTGCCATATCTTTATGGATTAAACTTTTCAACTTCATTACTCAAGGCCTAGTTTTTTCTTCGTTAGATAGTTTGACTCAAGGTAGGGGGAAACCATTAATTGGTAATGGCAGTGCCTTGAGATTCATGTCGCCTTTCTTGGCTCTGAGATTTAGACCTGAGAAGAAACTGATTTTTTTTCAGACTTTCCCTTATCTGTATAAATAAAACTCACTTAAAAAAAAAAAGACTAAATTGCCCGGCTGGTCTGGCTTAGTGGTTGAGTGTCGACTCAAGCACCAATAGGTCACCAGTTCGATTCCCGGTCAGGGCACATGCCCAGGTTGTGGGCCTGATCCCCAGTGTGGGGCATGCAGGAGGCGGCCAGTCGATGTTCTCTCTCATTGTTGTCTCTATCTCTCTCCCTCTCCCTTCCTCTCTCTCTAAAATCAATAAAGAAAAAAACTTTTAAAAAAAGACTAAACATAATCAAAATCATTCATTCAGCAAACCTATAGAGTGCCTACTATGTGCTCGGTGTGCTAGGAAAACAATGGAGCATGATAGGGTTGAGCAGTTGATGGTCAAGTGGAGAAAACAAATGTTAATCCAATAATCACAATAATTGCGAATTAATGGAAAATAGTAACAATAATATTTCTGTTATCACAGATTTTTAAGAGAAATAAACACCCATGTGTAGATTTGATGTATTGTTGACAATTTTTCAATATCCTACCCTTATTTTATCCCTACATCTAAGTGAAAGTGTTTCAAACTTCCTTTAGGGTTGCATTCACCAAGATTCAGATGAGTTGTGCCTCAAAGTGATTGTTGGTTGCTTCCTGGAATTGTTCTCACAACTTTCACAGTCTAAACCGCCTGAACATGTAAGAGGCATTCAATAGCACCCTCTGTTGTCAAAACATTCAGAATCACCTAGGTGACTTAAAGCTATGTACTGCATGTAGATTCCAGGACGACTGGCCATGATTTTGACATTATCCTACCTCCTTTCCAGGTAAAGTAGGTTGCAAACCATTGGCCTTCTGTACCCATTCTGGTGCCATTCCCTTTTCTCTTGTTTGTGGTGTATGTGAAGGTGACACACAACTCCAGTCCAAGTGACTTGTCTTCCACTTGCACTAACTGGTCTGTAAGAATACTGAACACGCTGCTCTCTGCTCTACACTCCTCTGTCTGGCCGTGTGAAAACCCATACCTGAGCCAAAATGACCCAGCACTTCCTTCTCAGTAGAGCCTATGACCAAGGAAGAAAATGTTCCACAGGCCCCTCCATATCAAGCCAGTCAGTTGTGCTAAATTTTCCCCCCAAATAATTTATTAATTGGCTCTGACAAGGGCCAAGCTTTCGCTTGTCTATATAGAACTCTACATCACAGAATGCCAATGCTATAAAGGATCTTTGGTCACCTAGACCTAGCTGCAAATGAGGGGAAGAGACTCGTTGCAGGTCATGTAGCTGTGCAGGGGTAGATGATATTAAAGCACAGCTCCGCTGTCTCCTGGTCCTGTGCTCTTTTTCCTGAGCCACACTGATGATAACCTTACAGACCAGTGGTTCTCAACCTTCCTAATGCCGCGACCCTCTCTCCCTCCCTCCCTCCCTCCCACTCTCCCACTTCCTCATGGTGTGGTGACCCCCAACCATAAAATTATTTTCATTGCTACTTCATAACTGTAATTTTGCTACTGTTATGTCTTAGGCGACCCCTGTGAAAGGGTCGTTCAATCCCCAAAGGGGTCGTGACCCACAGGTTGAGAACTGCTGTCACAGACCTTCAGTTTTTAGTTCCCATGTTGCAAATAAATAGATAAATAGATAGGGATGCCTTTCAGCATTTTTTCTCCCGCTGAAGAGTGATTTGTTATTTGTAGTCTTACCCGATAATCATTGAGTTCACCATAGCTGGTTGTATTTCTTTCACAAATTCCAGTTCCATTGGTTTTAGTTGTCCTCATTTGTCAGAAAGTTGGTTGATTTCAGGTCCCTATGAACAATGTCTTCAAAATTTAACTTCACTTTCTAGCTGAGCAGCACATGTGAGCACAAGACAAGTAAATAGGCCGCTTCTTTCATTCCGGACTTAGACAGTCAGGCATATCTGTTTGCCTGTCACTTATACTGCATATCTACGATGTACAGTTTCCATACAGGGTGGGCAAAAGTAGGCTTAGAGTTGTGAGTACATGAAACACAGAGTTTATTTTTGTATTATTTATTCATTTATTATTTTTCCATACGAAAAACTGAAAGCCTACTTTTGCCCATCCCCATATAAAGAAATACTTTATTTTAAGAAGAGTGCATATTTATGCTAATCAAAGCCTATAATATCTATGAGAAGATGATGCCAGATTAAAAATAAAATAGCCCTGGCCAGTTTGGCTCAGCGGTTAAAGCATTGGCTTGCAGACCGAAGGGTCTCCGGTTTGATTCAGGTCAAGGGCACATACCTGGGTTGCAGCCTCAATCCCTGACCCTTGTCAGGGTCATGCGGAAGGCAACCAATCAGTGTGTCTCTCTCACATCGATGTTTCTCTCTCTCTCTCCCTCCCTCCCTCCCACTCTCTCTAAAAAATCAATGGAAAAATATCCTCAGTTGAGGATTAACCAAAAAATAAATGATAATAAAATAAAATTTACATTATGTTGTTATAGTCTTAATTTACAATTTTCACATCTAAAATAGTATTTCTAACCATTAAGCCCATATGGTATGATCAAATTATAGTAGTGTTTAAATCAGGGAGTCACTGATCTAGATAATTTTAAATACTTAGTTATTCTTCAGAAGAAAAATAATTACAATATCAGATACTCTTCATTCATCCTCATGTGATGCAATCAAAACACAACATAAACTGTTTCACAGTTGAGAGATAACACTCTCAGCAGTTGGACTGTCTTGTATCAAAAGTGGTTCTCTCAGTTTTGGAGAAAAGGGAAACCACCACATCTATTCCTCTGCTGCTGGGCCCTGCCCTACATACCCATTTCCATCACCTGAGACTCAGGGGTCTGAGAAAGATACCCCATTCTTCTAAAAACCTTCTAAGCAGTGGCCACCATCTCATTTGCAATTGTTACAACTTGGCTCAAGCAAACACTGTCCAGAGACTGTTTTCTTAAAAAGCTTTATACCTCCTCCCACATGGCACTTTGATTATTTTGCTCTGTGTCTTTAGTTTTGTAAAAATGTGTTCCAATTATAAATTATGATTTTACTTTTATTTTTTTTTTATCCTCACCCGAGGACATTTTTTCATTTTTTGTTCAGATAGAGTGGGAGGGAGAGAGAGGAAGAGAGAGAGAAACATCGACGTGAAAGGGACACATCGAGTGGCTGCCACCTGCACGACCAACCAGGGCCGGGGACAAACTGCAACCGAGGTACGTGCCCTTAGCGGGAACCGAACCCGGGTCTCTCTGGACCGCAGGCCGACGCTCTAACCGCTGAGCCAAACCGGCCAGGGCTGATTTTACTTTTAAATAGGGATACATGTCATCCATAATTCTACCAAGACAACAATTATAACATCCTGAAGTATTTCCAAAGGCTTTTTTTTGAAGTATATTTCCTTAACTGTGATGATAACTTTTCACAGGCACACTTAAGCAAAATTGAGCCAGAGGGGTTGAATGTAGCATTCCAACTAGTTAATTTCACTAGAGATACTCAGTGTTAAGAAAAATACCCCCTGAGAAAGAATGCATACATGAAGCATGAACCTGCTAGATACAAGAGTACTACATTGGGTTTACATATGCCAATGATTATAGCATCTGTAACTAAAAGTCTTTGAGGCCAGGAAATATATACTTTATGCACGTAACTTTCATAGCTCTTAAATGGTAGATGGGCTAGGGTGAAGAATTGCAAAACCTGAATGTGTTATTCTGAGAAAGAGAAAATTAAAATAACTATTAAGAGAGGCGCATGTGCTGGGATTAGCAATCAGAAAACTTAAAAAACAAAACAGGATTTCAGTGTAAAAGTGACAAGAAGTTAGAACACTGAGAAGGTTCAGAGGCACCACATAAGGCCTGTGTGCCCTGGGGAGAAACCAGTATTAGAGGTGTGTTTATGGCTGGAAGAGAATCCTGAGAAGCTATTTCACTGGAATTGGTATATAAGGAAAGCACTTTTACTTGGCACAAAGGAACTGAATTAAGATAGAAAGGAAAGAAGGAGTGGTCAGGGTGGAACCTGTGATCAATCAATAAGATGGAAATAACTGTAGATTACATTCTGAATACGTTAAAATGAGCCCACTGAGGTCTCTAGTCTCTGTTGTGCCCACAGTACTGCTGAGGAATTCATTTCTGCTTTGCCCAGTCCCATTCTCAGCAACTCTTACTTCACTCTCTCTTCAGTAATGATGGCAATGAATGGCAACAGTAAGCAACATTTATTGAGTGCTTACTATGTGCCAGGCACTATTTTAATATGCATTACCTCAGGGATTCCTCTCTGTAATCTTGTAAATTGGGAACTGTTATCCTCATTTTACAGAAGATTAAATTGAGACCCAGGGTCACGCTGCTAGGAAGCAGAGGAATTAGAATTTAAACCCCAGCAGTCTCGCTTTAAGAGCCTGAGCTCTACTGAATAGTGCCCCAAACTTGCGATCCAACTTATTCTAGGCCCTATTTCAGCAAATCAACTTATGTGCTACACAGAACAAGTGAGGCTCTGGGGCCTTAATTCCCCAACTTCCTGTTTCTGTACTTAAATGTCTGGATTTCTTGGTGCCTTCCCTCTGTCACAAGGGAAGCTGTAGCCTTCTGCCATACTTGAGGCTCCTTCCTCTACCTGTATATTAATCCCTTCCCCTCTTGTCACTACAAGGATCAGGACCATGTCCCATTGATTCCTAGCCTTCTTTCCCCACCCTGCCATTCTCCTTTCTCTTCTTTAATCCTGCAAGCATTTGTGCCTTCTATTTTTTCAAAGGTGAATTTTGAGCTTTTATTTATTTATTTATTTTAAATATGTTTTAATTGATTTTTTAGAGAGAGAAGAAGGGAGAGAGAGAAACATTGATGTGAGAGAGAAACATCCATCGGCTGCCTCCTGCATGCCCCCTACTGAGGATCGAGCCTGCAACCCAGGCATGTGCCCTGACCGGGAATTGAACTGGTATCCTTCAGTCCACCACACGATGCTCCATCCACTGAGCCACACCAGCTAGGCTGTGCCTTCTATTTAAAGAAAAATTGCCCCAAATCTCTTCCTTTTACCCTATGCCTCTAATTTGTCTTGGAGTAGAATCTCAATTATAGCTGTGCCTCTAGAAAAGGTGTTAAATAAAGTAAATAAATCTGCATTGGATAAAGATTATTTAGAACAAGGGAGCTGCTGGTCACCCTCAGCTCTGTGTTGGTCCTAATGTTCCTATTGTGATTTTTTTTTCTTTATTTATTTTAGAGAGAGAGGAGGGGAGAGGGAGAGAGAGACAGAAACATCAATGAGAGCGAAGATCAATTGGCCACCTCCTGCACGCCCCCCACTGGGGATCAGGCCCACAACCTGGGCATGTGCCCTGACCGGGAATCGAACCTGTGACTTCTTGGTGCATGGGTCAATGCTCAACCACTGAGCCAGACCGGCCGGCCAAGGATTTTATTTTTAATAGCAAAGCTATGCAATAGAGAATGTCTGCCTAGAGAGAGGTAGTGAGTATCTTTTCACTAGAAGTGCTGTCTGAATGGTCACATGACAGGCAATTCTAGGAGATGTGAGGACAAGATGTGTTGTTGATATATATAGCCTTTAAGGTCTGTCCTGATCTTACGTTCCAGAAGAGCTCGATTTTTTTTTTTTAAGCCCAGTGTGTTCAACCTGATCTGCACACTAGAATCATCTGGGGAATTTTAAGAAAAAATATTAATGCTCAGATCCCACCCTAGGTCAGTTAAATCAGAATGTTTGGGCCAGGGCCTGGACATTGGTATTTTTTAAAAGCTCAGTAGCCGATTCTAATGTATAACCAACCTGGGAACCTCTGGTTTAGCTGAATCAAGCTGAATTGAATAAAATGGTATGGATTCAAATTGTACTTATAGTAACTTACTGTAACTATAGCACTTGAGTTGTATGTAGGTCAGTATAATGTAAATGTCATCATTTGTACTTATGCCTGATTCAAACTTGTACGTCTTGTATTATTATTAAAATACAGAAATAAAATTGAATTTCTAACTAACCATAATATGCATTCACCCAGCATGAAGTATCTTCTCTGTGGCTATTTTCTTAAAATGCAGATGTACACACACACACACGCATACACACATGCACACACATGGAAAGAAATTTCTTGTAGCAATTAGTAAATAAATGAATGAGGTGATTGTTGGTCTCAGAATAATAAATTAGGTATTGTAAATTTGGAAAGTTAATGCATTCCCTTTTTTAAAATATGTTTTTATTGATTTGAGAGAGAGAGATAAATATCGACATGAGAGAGAAACATTGATCAGCTGCCTCCTACGCACCTTATACTAGGGATCAAGCCCGCAACCCGGGCATGTGCCCTGACTGGAAATCAAACTATCAACCTTTTGGTGCATGGGATGACACTCAACCAACTGAGCCACACCAGCCAGGGCATGGATTCCCTTTTCATAAGGCAACCTGGGAGCCTTTCATTTGGATATTGATCTGGGTTCATGTCATTGTGTGCTGGGAGTAAAGCAGGAAGGAGTCTGTAGCAATAAAAAGCCCTTGACATTGAGTGTTCACTTTTCCTGGGGCCACTTAGAGAAAATAAACTCAGTACCACTACAAATGTTCCAGATGGTTGTTTGAATTGTTATGTTTAGTTATGCCTGTAAAAAAAAAAAAATGAAAACTATTCTGAAGTAGTTTTCGTCTTGCTTAATTTTCTACTCCCTTCTGTTTAACTTTGTTTTTAAAGCTATTGGTGTCAGTAACCAGAGGGAAACCACTGTAGTCTGGGACAAGATAACTGGAGAGCCTCTCTACAATGCTTTAGGTAAGCTATTGTGCATGGATGTCAAATGCAAGGCCTTTCTCCACTTGCAAATGTTGTCATACTAAACTATCTGGCTAAAAAAGCATGCAGTCATGATTCCTATAATTTGATGGGATGGGCAGAAGATTTCTCTTAGAAAATCATTGTTTTATATATATATATACACACACACACACACCATTTTAAGCTATTTATTCACATCTTGAATTAACTCTCTTTCCCATGCTCTCCCCTTTATCTGATTATTTGTATTATACAAATGTGGGTCGATGTTGCTAGAACTGTTTTATAATCCCTGCTGTTTCTGACACCGAAAAGAGATCTCCACTCCTTCTCCCCTCAAAAATCAAAATTACAAATGTTTGTCATCATCTCTCTATAAAGCACTTGTGTACTTGGTCTTCCCACCTGGGAATTTGAATTGATTCTTCTGAGGTTATGAAAATCTCAAAATTTTAGCTCCTTCTGTACAAATTAGCTATTTCAGTATGAGTTCAAAAACTCAAAGTCTCAAATATATCACTATTAGATATCATGTCTTATTAAATGTAAATGACCATGCCTATATTTTAGCATCACTCTTAGCACATGACAATTGAGCACTGAATGATTATGTCACTTGCTAAAAGGAAAATTGCATTCTAAATATGTAATCACTAAAAGGCATCATTCTGTTACAAATAGAAATGCACAATTTTTGTCACAATACCAGAATGTGGGGTGGGGAATGGAGGCAGAAATTGTCAGAAATGGGATGATTTATACAGTGAGCTATTTTTACTTTAGTAATATAGTAGTTACTTTAGTATTAATTGGAAGAAAGTGATATTTAAGCAGAAAATATATTAAAAGGATGTCTTGTAAGAGTAGCATGAACCTTTTATAAATAATCTTTCTGAAACACTAAAGCATTTAATGTTACTGTGTTATAAGAAAGCATTTAGTATGTCTTCTGTATTTATGATTTTTAAAAGACTCAAAAACTGTCAAAGAATTGCAACCAAAGGTCCTATTACACAAAAGTACATCTTTAAAATTTTTATTTTGTCCTTGTTCTCATGAGCAGCTCATTTTGAATATAAGTAAAGCAGGATGTTATAATTTTAAGGACTAGTACCTAAGAGAGTATTCTTTCACAGATCAAGTTTAGCCAACTTCTTGAACTAGTTAGGGTTTTACTTTTCTTTTTTCCTAGTGAAAGGAAGAGCCTACACAAAGGAACCAGAAAGTTCCTGTTAAACTCTAAACTTGAATTGTAAAAGTGCAACTTTGGACTTTGAGTTGTCATTTTAAAATAATGCAACTAGGTTAGTTGAAGTTATGCTTATAGCGAAGGATTTCAAGTAAATGTTTTACCAGAAAAACTTTCTGTTTGTGATGTGCTAATTTACTCATTTCCTTGTCTTCTACCTGTGCCCCTCTGTACTCCTGCCCCATTCTCTGTGCTTTGGAGTATTAATCCCAACTATACCTATGGAATATGAAGAACTTTTTCTCTATACTGAACCAAATGCATGTTCTGAGAACTTCTTGTGTGTTTAGTGCTATATTGGGTATGTTATGGAGGATAGGAACTATTGGCTGTTTTTTTAAACACTTTATAACATAGTTTTGGAAAGAGAATAACAAAAAATTAGGGAATAGTTGATAAATTATATGTTGCTAAATTGAAGAATTAGGTTAGTATGAATTTTGAATTGTTGGCATGTCTTTGAGGAAGGTTGAAATCCATTTTAGGCCTTGAAGAATGTATTGTATTATATTAGGAAAAGGGAGAATTGAAGGATAGTGTAAACAAGCTATGAAAGTGAAAATGTGTACACTCATTGCACCAAAGAGTGAAGAGACGATCAAATTTGAGCATAGGGTGACTTATTTAAGAGTTTTAATACAACTAGCAATGATAATAAGTACTAAGTGCTATTACTGTGTACTAGGGATTGTGCTAAACACTTTACCCATATTATTTAATCTCAATGACCTTGAAATCGGTTTTACTAGCTTTATTTTCTTTTTCTTTTTTTTTCTTTTTTTATCCTCACCTGAGGACATTTTTCTGTTTATCTTCAGATAGAGAAGGAAAGAAGGAGAGAGAGAGAAACATCAACGTGAGAGAGACACATCGACTGGTTGCCTCTTGCACGACCCTGACCAGGGCTGGGGACGAACCACAACCAAGGTACGTGCCCTTGACCGGAATTGAACCCACGACTCTTTGGTCCACAGGCCGACGCTCTAACCATGGAGCAAACTTGCCAGGGCTAGCCTTATTTTCTAAATAAATTATGGAAATGCTATATAACTTGTCCAGTGCCATATAGCTATAAGTAGAGGTAAAGCCCGTTTGAACGTAAACCTCTCCAACCCCAAAGCCTGTGATCTAATTTGGATAGATGCGGGTTGATGAAGACAGAGAGGGCACTGGAAACCATGCCCTGGGCAACATGGGACAAAATGGAACAAAAGTGGTGGGATGGTTATTTCAAATGCACCTGTCTGCTGAGAATAGCTAGAGAAGTGGAACAACAACAAAAAACTATCTGCGTGGTCGGTGTGGCTCAGTGGACTGAGCATCGTCTCATGGACTGAGAGGTCCCGGTTCAATTCCTGGTCAGGGCACATGCCTGGATTGCGAGCTTGATCCCCAGTAGGGGGCGTGCAGGAGGCAGCCCATCTATGTATCTCTCTCACATCAATGTTTCTCTCGCTCTCCCTTCCTCTCTCTCTAAAAAAAAATCAATAAAAACATTTTTAAAAACTATCTGAAGGGCTGGAAGACTACCAAGGCAGTGAGGAATTGTTGGACCAAAATCCAGGAGAGAAGAAAAACCCAGAGAGGTGGGCCTGGCATTTGGTGTTATTTATTCCCTAGAGATGTCTATAGATTGTGAAAGGAGTATCTGAGAGGCTAAGCAGCACTGTCATAGGTTATGAAGATAGGGAGGCAAAAGATGGAGTCAGGGGCTGCCAAGATTGGGGATGAATATTGGTAAAATCACAAACTTTAAAAAAAATATGTTTTTATTGATTTTAGAGAGAGAAGGAGGGGGAGAGAGAGAGAAACATTGATGTGAGAGAGAAACATTGATCAGCTGCCTTCTGCACGCCCCCTACTGGGGATCGAGCCCAAAACCTGGGCATGTGCCCTGACCAAGAATTGAACCGGGACCTCTCAGGCCATGGGGCGGTGCTCAATTCACTGAGCCACACCGGCCGGGCTAAAATCACAAACTTTTGATTGGGACTGTGAAGGGTCAATGCTAAAAGTAAGGTAAACTGAAAATATACCAACCTTCACAGGAATTGAAGCCCTGATTTGGATCATTTAAAACCCCAATTAGATCAAGATGTTCTGAGATTGCTAATGCTCCTAGTCTAACTTCCTTTTAGAATTTTCATGTACAATTTCTAGTTTTCTATAAAAGAATAATCAGGCATACAAAACAAGACACGACTAAAAACCAACAGAAATAAGTAACATTAGAAACAGGACACATAGGAAATCCTGATATTAGAGTTATCAGACTTTAAAATAACATGATCAACATGTTCCAGCAATTCATTGACAAGATTGATAACCTTAGCAAAAAATTAGAAATTTAAAAGTGGAAATTCTAAAACTGTGTTAAAAACTCAGTTGATGAGTTTTATGTCACATTTGACAGAGCTAAAGATCAATTAGTGAACCAACCAGAAGAGAGATCAGAAGTAAATACCCAGACTGAGGGACAGAGAGACAGAGAAGGAAAGAGATAATAAAGTTTTTGAAAAGGGATGAAAAATATCATCACAGAATCAAGAAACACTTTGATCCCCAGGCAAGATGAATGCAGAAGGCTATACATAAACATATACTGAGACCTGAAGATAAAAAGACCAATTTTACTTTATTTATTTATTTTTTTTTATTAATTTATTTTTGTTACAGATGTTTCTCCTTTTTTCCCCATTGACACCCTCCTCCCCATCCCCCCACCCTGTCCTCAGCTTTGTTGTCCATGTCCATCAGTTATGCATACATGCGTATAAGTTCTGTGGTTTATCTCTTCCCTCCCCACCACCCCCTCTTCTGAGGGGTGTCAGTCTGTACCCTACTTCCACATCTCTGGATCTACCCTGTTCCTCAGACTGTTATGTTCATTATATTCCACAAATAAGTGAGATCATGTGATATTTGTCTTTCTCTGCTTGGCTTGTTTCACTTAGGATAATACTCTCCAGGTCCCTCCATGTCGTCAAAGGATAAGAGATCTTTCTTTCTTACAGCTGCATAGTACTCCATTGTGTATATGTACTACAGCTTTTTTATCCATTCGAAAAAGACCAATTTTAAAGTAAGCAGATATAGGAGAATTCCAGAGTATTGATAGTGAACATGAAATACACTTGTTGAAGAAGCTGAAAACTGAAGAAGGCTATTTTTTATGCTTGCAGTAAAGGTGTGTTTGTATACTGACATCTTTTAACAACAGATACAATTACAAGCATAGAAAAAGGTTCAAATGGGTCCATTGAGGCACAGATGGCCCATGTTAGTAGTTTCATATAGTTTTAGAATTTGTGTGTTAATCCTCTGAGCAAGGTAAACACTGGTGTGG